>CM031243.1:312515898-313155699 GCA_018340775.1 Taxus wallichiana var. yunnanensis | reverse complement strand
ATCATCTGAGACTAATGTTGATCGAACGGGCTTATTGCTTGTTGGGTTCTGAATCTCTATTTAGACTTGTGTTTCGTGAGTTGGAAGTGGAGCTCCGTAGGGGTTCTAAACTTGTATTGAAGCTTGAAATTTGTTTTAGCTTTATTGGGACCTTGTGTTTGTTTTGGACTGTGTTGGAACTTATTGAAGTTTTGAACCTTGGTTGAATCTTCGTATTCAACAATTGTACTTGTATACAGTTCTTATGAATACTGAACTTGTTGTTGAGTTGTTGCGTTGTGCCCTGTACTTAAGCTCTGAACTAAGGTTTTATTCTTCCTTAGGGAAACGGAAGGCTTGAACCCATAATAGGGTGTTGGTGTTTATTCTGAGCTTTTATTAGGGCCATGGGATTTCATTTTAAACTCATATTTGAGCTTGTGTTGTTAGAACTTGTGTTCGAAGCTCATATTTGATGCAGTGCAGGTATTCCATTGTTGGTTGTTTTGATTCTATATTTGGAATCGATGTGTTGTATATTTATAGGTATTCTGAGCTAGAGTTTAGGGGGTATTATGAATTGTAAAACTTTAGTCTCATTTAATATTGTCTGATGGAAGGGGTCTTGTGAGTTTTGTTTGGTCGGAGTAGACCGTGTAACTTCTTTGAGGCCTCCTTTGTTTTGATTTTGAGAAGGAATGGTTGTATTACTTCTGCCTTTTAGACTGCACTATGTTCTTGAACTTGACGGGGCATGTGAATTAAGGAGTGTATTCTATTCATCTCTTCTCTGAGCGTACCCATGTCTTGTGGGAAAACTTGACTATTTTGTTCATAGAAATAAATGGAACTGGAACTATGTTTGTTATGGGACAGTCGTATCAGTTGTAGAGGTTTATGGAATGAATTACTTACTTCCTTTTTGTCTTTGATGTTGAGAAAATTCTTACCTGTCATAAGTTTTAATGGAACTCGAGAATCTTGTGGTGATTCTGTTTAGTCATGTTGGAAGAAGTTGGGATTATTTGTCTTTGATGAACTGTTTAGTTCCTTACTCTCTTCTGACCTTTCATCTGATTCATGGGTTTCATTTGTATGTTGAATTTAAACCCTATATACTAGTGTAGTATGAAGGGATACAGTATCCCTGTTCGGAATGCTTGGAAATTCAGTCCTTGGGTCTGTGAGTTTTATTGACCCTTGTCTATCTTGCATTGTTGTGTATTTCTCTTCCTTGTTGGGCTCTTTGAACGAATCTCCGAGTTTTAGTCAGAGAAGAGATTAGGATCTCTTGGGGACAATATGTTGTTTAGAGATAGTACTGTGAATTTTATTTTGAGAATTGAATCTAAACTTGAGCTTGGTGAATGGAAATAGGTAATCATTTTGTAAGTTTGTAATGGAAATTGGTAGTGTGCATGTTTGACTGTGCATTCGGTTTTGAGTTCTCTTTTGGGAACTAGCTTAAGAATTTCTAAGTTTGTATTAGATAATGGATTTCATTTCATAGTATAAATGAAATGAAATATGGTTTGGGTCCTTGTTGGTTTGAGATCCTTTTCGTTGATTGATAAGTTCATTGATTGAACTTCTCGTTATTTGATTTTCTTCTTTGTTTGTATGGAAAGATGAAACATACTAATATCAAATATGTTGTAACTAACTCCTTACAGATTGGGAAAAGTTAAATGTGTCCTTCTATCCTTATGAATTTATGAAATAATTTAATGACAAGACTTGTTGACTATTTAAAGTGATTGATAGGATCAATTAAGTCTTGTGGTATAATTCGATGTTGCAGATTATAATATGTTCCTTTCTTAAAAGTAAATTCAGATTTCTTAATTGTACTTCTTTCTAGATGTTATTACTTATGATTATTTGCATGATGTTTATCAATTGTTTCATGAAAGAAAAGTTTTTAATGAAGCAATTAGTGGAATGCACTTTACTTTAATGCTTAGTGCTTATCATGCTCAGTTCATTGAACTGACCCGTGCTAGCAATTTTGCATATGGACATCGTAAGTGATTAAAGAAGACAGGAACTTTCATGTTGTATTGGGTTATTTAATTTTGAACCTTATGTAAAGAGTTTTGATTCATTCTTGAATTGTATTGAAAAAGAAAAGTTGTATTCTTTTGGAATGGAGGCTATTTGTTATACAACATGCTTGAAATACATAGTCTTGTAAATGAATAAGTTTATAATGAGGAATTGAATGTTGGAGATTTACTTGTATTGGTTGTGTAAATTATCTTGTATTTATGAAGAAGATGGAATTCCTATCTTGATGATATTATTCATATCTGTTATATGCTTAATTCGGATAAACTTGATAAGTTAGATAAAGGGAATTAGTTTAATCTCCCTTAATAAGTTGCAGCTTGTTAAGTTGCATAAGATAACGATTTTTATCTAAACAATTCTAACATAGTAATGGAATGTGTATTGAATATGCAGTAAAACTATAGAGAATGTGAAAGATATGAAGGGTTTGACAAACCCTAACACATAATCATGTAGAGGAAGACTCTTCCTCACTCAAAGGAATGTAATCTAAAGAATGGTGATATGATCGTAAATCATTAGACTTCATTTCCCTATAAAGTCTACTATAGCTGAACCTATTTGGTTGCTACACCTTCTTTGAATGGTTAAGTTACATTGAATGGAACTTATGATATTGCTGTCTTATTTTGGTTAACTGCTTGTTAAACTAAGTAAACGAACATTAAAAGCAATCATGAGTTAAAGGAAGTTCTTTAATGCTTAATTGATTCAAGTATAGAACAAGAACTTATGGAGTGTTGGATTAGGGTTTAGTAGGGTTGCTATAATTGGTTTAATAATCCAAATTAATAATGTATTAATAACCTCCTTGGGGTATGTACATCATGATGAGGTAGTTTCTGTAGGATGTTGGCACACACCAACTGTAGGGTTGTACCCTCGAGAAGACAGGGGTCTTCTTGAGAATACAGATGATGCAGTTGACATGTGGCAACACCCTTCTACATTGATCATCTAGATCTACACACAAATAAGGACTTGAACTTAGTTTCTCTCTAGGTCAAGTTAGTGGCATGTTTAGGATAGGTAGTAGCTTCCAATGGCTCAGGGTACCTAGGTACTTCCATTTGACTTAGGTCAACCGAGTATGCCCATATACCCTAAGTCATTATGAGCATCTTCCTATAATAAATTATGTTCCTAACCAGGGCTAGGGTTAAACCTGGGACAAGTGGACTAATGGTAGTCAGTAAAGACCATTCTTGATAATAGAGGAGTGAGGTGAAGGATGTATTCGAAATGACGAGTATGTCATCTAGGAATAGTGACATAAACAAGTATGTTGAAAATATTTGGCCAAAGTATCGCAATTTGTTGGTTGCGTTGTCCTATATCACCTAGTTTAAAGCAACGTGATATCAGATGAATATTGGTAACAAATATTTAGATATGTTCTTTAAACAGATCACTCAATACCGGTTTAGGGTAGGAAAACCAAGTATACAAAGTATACGATAAGTATTCAATACTTAAAGTTAACATAAATAGATCGGTAGATCACCGAGTTATGAAATAAATAGATCGGTAGATTACCGAGTTATGAAATGAATAGATCGGTGGATCATTGAGTCATTTACAAATGCATATGGTTATATGTTTGAGATTGATTGGCATGGAATGTTTGTTCTAAATAATTCTTTATTTAGAACAAAGAACATTATGTAAAAAAAAAAAAATTTCCCTTGTTTCTAAAGTCTTAAAATGGGAATGTTACAAAAGTTGTCTCGAGCTCCAAAAAGAAATCAAATGCTAGTCATCATTGAAAACTTTCCAATTGTTTGCATTGTTAGGAAAACTAGGTCTATGGATCATCTCAATGGTGAATTTATTTTGAGGAAAATCAAGATGAGCAATCAATAAGGACCCGAAAATGCTAGGGAGTCAACCCTAGTGTTCCTTTCCCAAGCGCAGCTTCAATGGAAAAAGCATCAAGGAATTCAATGGAATCCCAGACAGATTCCTATAGTGCTTCAACCTATTGTTCTTTACCTAATAAAGGTATCTAAATTGTTTTACAATTAGCTTTGCATCTCCACGAGGAAGAAGGTTCTTCACTCCCATTTCCTTCTCCACGCTAAACCAAAGAATGAGGGCCTCATACTATGCAGTATTGTTGGTATTTTAAAATAGGAACTTAAAGGAGAAAGGATGAACCTTACCCCAAGATAAATGAGCACTACACCAGCTTTAGAACCAGATGAAGAGAAACTTCCATCAAACTCCAAATTCCACACACCATTAGGATCAAGAAACACTCCCTTTGGTGAATTGTCTCCTCTTGTGACATGATCATGTAGTTCCCATGCCCAATGTCTTCATACAGTATTTGTGCTTTAGGATCATCTATCTTTTGCACAATATACTCTGCTTTTCTCTCATGAAATAGCTTCTTCATCTTCCCATTGACAGGGATCAAGGAATGTGACCAATCCATTTGGATCTCACCTCCAACATATTTGCAAAAGTTCCTACTTAGCAACATGCCATAGGAAGGAGGGATATCATCAACCAAGATGGTAGCCAAGACCTTCTTATCTAGTAAATCAATAAAAACTACTTGTGCATCCTTAATTCTCCCAACCAAATGCACTTCTCTACTTTCCACGGAATAGCAAGAGTCATAAGTGTGGGTTAAGGTTAGACCCAAAGCATGAGCCACTTTTGCAAGCATTACATTATTAGATGCACCAGAATCAATGACACAATTGTTAAGCTTATGGCTAGCTATGAGGAGAGTCACATAAAAGGGTTTGATCTTCTCATTGGGTGAAGTGACTGTAGCCACAAGGCTGGGTTGAGGTGGAGAAGGAGTGGGAAAAAGGCCTTTAGAAGAATGGGATGGGGTTTTAGATTTAGAATTTACAAAGTTAACCATTTTGGCAAATGCTTTAGGATGGGTTTGATAGAACTATGCCTCAGAAATCTGAATCTTTGTCTTTTTAAGATGGTCTATAATGTCAAAAGATCCAAATGTGGATGGGAAATCACTACTAAGAGTAGTAGGAGCTTTTGATCTATCGGCTTCATCATTTGTTATACAAGAATTATCGAAGCGAGATGTAGAGAGAGAAGGACTAGTGGATCTTACATTTTGGGTGCAATTAGTAGGAATGGGAGCTCCTCTTCTTGCAATCACCAGGATGGTGACGGGGTACTCCTTGGATCTTTTTGTAGGTTGCACCACTTTTTCCTTTTTGTTGGTCTGCTCTCAGGTCATAACAACATATGACTCATTGTTCATCTCAGCCACTACATCATCTTAGTCATCTTCATCATCCGCACCTTCAGTGGTGAGGAAATGAAATTGAGAACCACCAGGCTCCTCCAGTTCTTCATCAACTTCCTCTTCTTATTCATCATAGAACCCATTCTCTTCCTCATCATCAGGATCAATAGCTTCACAAGTAGCATTGACAGGCACCTTAAAGGGTGGACCTTCAATGGCCAACCTAGTTTGAGAAGAGGGAAAGCGGTTCCTAGGCTTAAAGTTCTTCCTTGGAACATCTTGATATGGAGCATGTTGAGCCAATTGTTTCTTGATGGAAATGAGGTCATTAGCTAGATTTTATACCAACTGATCTGCATTACCTCTAGGATAAGAGGAAGAAGAAGATGCTTTGGATTTGAAATGCTCCCTTTTCAGCTTTCCAGACATGATCAAGTCATCTTCCACACTGATAGCCAATCTCTGATCAGCATCCAAAGTTGCAAGGTTTTCTCTCCTCATGGCATAGGTTACCTCCGAAAATTGAGCATTCAAGAAGAAACACTTCTGAATTTGATCAACATGCCTAGTATTTTATGGAATCTTGTTAATCAAATTTTTGAACTTAGCCACAAATTCTCTCATATGTTCATGTGGCTCCTTCTTGATTTGAGAAATATGAGCTAGCAAATCATGCACATCTTCAGCAGGTTTGAAACATTGCTCAAATTCAGTCCTCATAGTAGTCCAATTGGTGATGGTCCTAGCAGGAAGATGGTAAAACCAATCTGCAACATTTTCTCGTAAGGTCTCCACAAACAACCTAACAGAGACATCCTCATGCTCAAATCCAAGTACCCCACATGCAACAATGAAGGTTGCAATGTGTTCATCAGTGCACTTTTCCATCGCCTCTAAATTTGGGAAAATTATTTCCCTTACCCCTAGGCAACTCATGCGCAATGGTTAAGGAAGAGCCAGAGGCCCAACTCCTTTTCCTTAAGGAAGAGGTGCTACCATCCTTAGAAAGATTTCTTTAATTGGAATTGAGACACCAACAAGAATTACGACACAGAGATTAGGGGTTAGTTGTTCTTGATGAATGCTACTACCAGAAGCATTGTCTTCAACATGAGGTGTACTTATGGAACAAGCTCTTCTATTTTTTCTTGTTGGAGGAAGTTAAAAACCTTGTTGATCCAGGAGTTTAAATTAGGGATCTTCAATTCAAATATCCCTTCTACCACGAGTGTATCTTAGATTCACCAAATCAAAGAAATGATGAAATTAGTTGTTCTTTTTAGAAAGTAAATTTGTTGAACAAATCCCCAGTAGAGTCGCCAAAAACTGTTGGGTTTCAGATTTGCACTTGGAACGAAACCACAATCAGGGGACAAGTAATTCCCTCCTCTTTAATGGGAGAGGTTCCCTTATTGAAAGCAGGGGAAAAACCTATGTACAAATACACAATATTTCATTCAATGGTGGTTTCCCAATATCTTGAAATGTGTTTAATGCCTGAAAATTTATCAATACATAAGGATAGAAGAATTGAAGAGAGGAGGGAGGTAGAAGAAGACAATACTTTAGGGAAAAGAGATGGCAGAGAAAACCCTTATATGTATTGAGCAAAATGAGATATAGAGTAGAACCATTCATGTTTATAACGGGCACAATCCATAGACTCAAAGTTCTTGAGATTGTATAAACTAGAACACAAAGTTTCTAAGCATATAAGGATTAAATAATTCACATATCGAGCAAGAAGGAAAGAGAAAATAGAGGAAAAAGGGGAAAACCCTTGTATTGATTTCTTCAAATTCGAAATTACAGTTCCAGAATCTCAAAATTCCCACCCTTTACAATGGCTTTGAAATCCTATGAAATATCTCACAAGAGATGGTTACAAATTCCTCGAGCAAGCAAGAAATGGTTACAAATCATTCCAATCATTTGCACCCTTTCGAATTCTTGATTCGTAAAGAAATGTTAATGGTTGAAAAAACCAGGCTTTCAATATACGGTCGTTACATTATTTCTCCAGTTAAATATGGGCCATTCGATCTACTTTTATAACTTTAAATTTGGGTCATCCACGTGGGAGAGATTTAAACTGAAGCGAGGCTTGCGGATACCTTTTGCATTTTTTTCCTTTGAAGTTACATCAGTGACATATGGAGAGTGGTGCTCATTTGAGTTTCGCTTTGGAAAGCGACTCACGAAATTGTGTTGAACGAACGCAAGGCTTCTTCCACTGATCCTGAAATTTTCAATAGCCAACTTTGTCTCTCCATTAACTCGACCACGTGGTGATTCGACGCTCATTTGAAAACCGACATTTTGGTTTCACTTCTAAAATCACGTCATTGAGGCACGTGGAGGCTTCCGCCGACCCACTCATACTTAGTCAATTTAAATAATCGGCTTTGTCCCTTTTAGACCCTGGGACATGTGGAGGACTGGCACAAGTTTGAGAATTGTCCCTTGGCTTTGACTCTTGAAGTTGTCACTGGATGAGGCACGTGGCATCGTCTACTAAACCTTCCATACTTAGCTGATTTGGGCTTGTTCTGTCTTAATTTTGGACCTGGGACACATGGAAAGCATGCGCTTATTTAAGGACTATCCCTTGGGCCCTACCCTTGAATTTGCACCATTTGGATGTATGGAGGCTTCTATTTTTCTTGAAACATGGTCATGTCACATCCAATCATGGATGGCCACATACTACCCATGGATAGTGGGACAAAAATTAACCAAGAAGATATGCCTGTCATTCCCAGTTGCGGGAACAAATAAAAATAAGGGAAAAAACTCCACCATTACACCCGACTTTCAAACTGTTCTCCATGGAATGAAAAATTGTAAACAATACCAGGCTTGACATGATCCAATACTCCAAGGTACCGACTCAAAATTTTTGAAACTTGACTTCAAAAGAGGGGAATTTGGAGAGCGACAACAGGACCTAAGGTCCTTAACAAGAATCATGGTGCTATAACAAACGGTGTTACTAATCAAGCCAAGAAGTTTAATGTTGTTAACACTACTAACACGTATAATGTTACCAATAATGTGAATACAAACAACCAGAGGAGTAACAATTTCACTCCTATCAATGTGGTGGAATTTAATCATCCTCCTCCACCTCCTCAACAAGATCAGGACTAGGTCATGACTCAATACCCAAAAGGGTATCAAAACCAATAGCAAAACCAAGGGAAAAGGCCCCCAAAATTTAACTTCAACAATCAACAAAAAAACAACCAGAAATATGGACCAAAACAAAACCAGGATCAAAGACCTTGTGATTATGATCTTGATCTATAATGTGGTTTCCATAGGGTTCAAGGACATGATGCTAGAACTTTATGAGATTGCAATAAGTTTATACAATAGCTTCCACAAGACTAAAGGTAACTCTTTATCAAGATGTTTTTGGAAAATCCCATGGTGCCAACACAGAATGTTCACATGGGACCCGTCTCCCCTCAGAATGCACCTCTTGGAGTTTTTAGATACCCCCTTCCTACATGCCCCAAAAATGGGAAACTAAACCCTCATGGCACTAAAAAGGTTAATCCAGTAGGTAACAATGACCATGAAGTGTCTACATCATCAAACCCTCTAGTAGCATCTCCTTTGGATGGTCGATAATAGGCTAAAATTGTAGGCCTGGTTGAATTAGAAATTAAACATGACATTAATGTGGCCACTCGTAGTCATGAATATTCCACCATAACATTCCCATATACCCCTCGATGTCAAATGACACTCCAGTACCTCCGAGGTCAGTAGGGGCTTATGACCTAATTACATATTTGACCAAGACCTTTTCTCACATTTCCTTTTTGGATTTGTTAAAGAACTCTCCAGCTCATCTGCATTTGCTTTATTGGAAGTGTTGGGCCTTGGTCACTTAATCAACGTTACCCCTCTATCGGAGGCATAGATCAACCATATAGAATTTTATTTCTACCCGGGGAAGCCTAAAAGAGATGTCGATTCGTCTTCGACATCGTAATATTCCCACCAACATCGAATTGGCACAAAGAGGTGACCCAATATTATATTTATAGGTCTAGATCTATAATAATTAAGTTAAACGTGTAAAATTATTCATGATGGGGAAGTTGTCAATATCGTCCCCTTCTCATTTCTCCAAGAGTTGGGCTATGGAGAAATAAATTGTTCCTCAACCCGAAACATGCTAAGAGGCTACGACAGTCTCAAAGAAACATCCATTGGGACTATAGTTCTTCTAGTCACCCTTAGGAAAAAGACAATGTTATCCAAGTTTTATATTATAGATCGGGAAACTAACTATAATATGATTCTTGGTTGACCTTGGATCCATCGAATGAAGGAAATCCCTTCCATGCTTTTCTAGGAAGTCGATTCCTGCATCTGGGGAAATTCTTCATTACTCAGGGTGACCCAAATCCTTTTGACATCCATCTAGCCAACTATTGTCAATTTTCACCCTCTTGGACAAAAATGGACGCCGGTTGTGACTTACACCTTGGGACTGAAAATTCCTTCTTAAAGCAATTCATGAGGTTGGTTCATCAAAAGAGACTGTAATTTTTGGATCCATCTTGACCTATGAGTTACTAAAGAAATCAAGTTCACACAATGAGTATTTACTCATAATATCGATGATCCGGAGAATGATGTGAAAGACGACGAGGTCGCAGATAAAAATGTTGAAAATTTTGCACAATTTGATGAGGAAACCAATATCATAGGTTTTTGGCATCGTTTGGGTATACCCCTCAACTATGTTATATCTACAGAAATTTGTAAAGGAAACAGAGCAAAAAGGTAAATTTATTGAGGTGAATGATGTTCAGAACTTGACTGAAGAAAGACTTGATGAATTGATCAATCCAGTTAGAGGTTTTGATCTAATAATGGGTGGAAGCTTCGTGTTTTCCTAAGATCAAAATTGGCCCCTACCGGCCTACTTTCAATAATCATGGACAAAAAATTATTAGAGTTGGTAACAAAAATTTCAAGTGTCCTACCATATTTCCATGATCTAATGGTTCATAGGTAAAGTTTTAAAAATGTGAAGGGTCGGTGCAAATTTTGTCGAATAGGAATAGGGTACCATGAGCTAAAGATAGCTCAATGAGCTATTTAGCGAGTTGATCAACATTCATCGCGAGTGGCTCGGTTGGTCGAGCATAGAGCCTTGGGTTGGGTGAGGTTTTCCAATTATTTATATGCACGTAGGCTTGTAGCTCACCAAAATAACCTAGCTTTGGCTCGAGAAAAGTTGTACGGAAGAGGCGAGCTTATATTTATCTTAGGGAGTGAATGGTTCGATTCGGGAAAGTTAAAGGTTGAGTTGCTTATGACTCGTTGGATGAGTTGAAGAAAATCATGCGCGATTAATTCAGCGAGACCTAAGGAAAGAGGTAATGTTGAGGAATTCATTCAGATGCATTGATAGTTGTAAAACCGTAGGTACTCGCCATAGATGAAATTATGAACAACTCAGTAGACATGAAAGTAAATTGAGTCTTGAGTTATAATTTTATGGAGCAAGATAGCTCGGGATCAAGTTCCATTCTAGCCCATATGAGTTAGGTAGGAGTTTGGAGTCAAGATTTGTGGAATTATGCAATCGGTTTCCCGAACATTGAATCTGAGTCAACATGGAGGATACGAAATTGGAGGAAGAAAGCTCGGATCTAGGGCCAACTCAACGTGAGGCAAGATTTTCACAAGTCATAAGGATATGCAAGCCGGCTCGGTCAAAACATGTCGTGAAGAGCTCGACACACGAAGCGAGTGGGTTTTTGTGGTAGATGATGCATAGTTTGAAGTCGGGGATTGAGATCGGTTTGGATCCATCGAGGCTTTCAGAGAAATGATAAACCAAGATCATCAAGTTCACTCAATCATGTAGAACATAGCTCAGATAAGGAAATAAAGGCATAGGGAGTTTTGAGTGTTCGATTTGTTTTCGCGAGTTATGATTTCAAGTGAGTTGAAAGTGATGGTTGGGATAGAGCGTTAGAGGATTGTTAGAACCAAGTCGCTCACGGCATTATGGAACTCGGTTAAATGGCTCAAGTTCAAGATCGGGGGATATGCATAATGGAACATTGACCATGTTAATTAGTGAATCTTGGTGTTAAGGAAGCTCAATGATGTTTTAGTGATTAAGGCATTTCAAGATTTCACATAGTTTGAGATCAAAGATTATTTCAAGTTGCCAAAGCTCGCGAGGAAGGAACCCAATATGAAATGCCAAGCTGCTCAAGGAGACTAAGAGCGTAGGATTGGTAAGACTGGTCCTGATAATCTCATCACATTAGAAAATGAGGCTCGGTTGATTGTGGTTGATATTCGGTATAGGCTCAAAGCTCGCTCGGCTGAACGAAGTTGAGTCATGGATAAAGAAGAGTCAAGATCAAGATCACCAGGCTCGCTCAAGTCATAGTTAGCTGAGGTAGCCGAGTGGCATCGACTTTTAGAGTTTCATTTTAGGAATTACCTACTCGGTCGAGCTTTCGAAATTACTTATTTCGGAACTCACCCGCCAAGTTGATAAAAATAAGCTTGAAGATTCCGAAGCCCAAAAGCCTGAAACTCTGAAATTCGGGGTTTCGGAGGTGTTTTGACTTCAGGTTTCACATGAGGTGTGTTTTGGAGTTGTGTTGAGTCAATGTTTAATGGATTCAGTTTGCAAATTACACGTGCCAGTGTGAGGTCATGTCTGAGTGATTTCCGAGATAGTTTGTGGAGTGTGAGTTGCTATCCAGTGTAAATGTGGAACTTCCCGAAGCTTTGTAGAAGTTTTGTTGAGTTAATTACTGAGTGGATGAGCGAGTCAACCTAATGCCAAGCTGGCTGACAATGTAAGGATCAGGCGTGGAGTTCAGTCGAGTCATTTCTCAATTTTTGGAAGTTGACTGAGTCGGGCTTTGGGATCGATCAATGCAAAACTCGTGAAAGCTCATGCAACAAATGAGGTACCTGATGATTGGGAATAAAAGCGATGGGGTTACATAGCGTTAGCCAATAGTTAAAATGTGGAGTTAACCTAGTGAGCCTTGTGGGCTCAGTGAGGTACAACAAAGGCAGTGGCTGTTAGAAAACAATTAAATGAAATGTGAAGTGATAATGTGTGAACAATTATCCCACTTAAGTCATGAAGAGAAATAAATGACTCAGTGGAATCCAAATGGGAAAGCCCGATCAATTTGATCGATGGCCATGTTAATGAATGACTTAGTTGGATTATATAAAATATAATATGCTTGAGTCACCCACCATGCCTTTGTGACATACAAGAGATATGAAGAACTCACTATGAGCTTGATAGAGAATAATAACATCCCTCCTAATGTATTTTTCACCAAGGGTTCCACCAATGCAGAAAATGGTCTATATTTAAAAAATTATTAAAATATTATATTTTAATCAAATGGAGAAAATAAATATTTGAATTTATTCAAGCATTACAAATACATTATTAGAGAGCTAATGAAATGCAACCCCGAATAACCAAAAGCAAATTTTGGTCGGATGACCGCAACTTCCTCCTCGGTTGCCCATTTTTCACAAAATTACAGTTGGTGGAATTGGGAGCGAGAAATATCAAATGGAATCATTAGAGTATGGATATTTGGAATTTTTTCTTTCCAAAATTACAAGTTTTCCTTATTCCATGAATAATGCCTAGAAACATGGAGCTACAATTAATGAGGCAAACATGACCAACAACAATGATTAATTATTTCCTATATTCTGGCCTAAATTCTAGGGTTTTTCCTTATTTCTCTCAAAAACTCATAATTTTCTATAAATTTAAAGGGGTGCTTATTCAAAAAGAGTTATACATTCTTCCAAATCTCCCCTCTCTTCACAAGTTGAGTTATTGTGAATTTGTAAGCTTTCAAGCCTTTCTTCTCAAAATTGTAATAATGATGTGACCTATGCCTTTTCCTTGTTATAATGATACATTGTGCAAGTGCTTGAAGTAATGAGAATTATGTTTTGTGATCAGTTATATGTCCTTACATGATTTTGCTTCTTCTATTTTCCTCTCTCATGTTTGCAGGTGTGCATTGTGCAACTAGGGTTTCTTTTACAAGTTTTAGAGGTCATTTTGATTATTAAGTAGTGAAGTATTGTATGTAAATTGGGTTTGTAATGCATGTTCATTCTTCCTCATGATCATCTCTCTTCATTGGCAAGCTGGAATTTTTCTAGCAAAACCCTTTCTTAGTGCATCACCACTTCTAATTTATGGTTTTATTTCTTGCAAGTCTCTCTCCCTAATCCCTTACATTTTAGTATAGATCTAGGTAGCTGTTTTTTTTCATTAGGAGTAGCATAGTGCTTATTTTAGGAAGAGGAATTTGGCCTTCTCTAGAGGTTCACCTCGAGCCCAAGTCCCATAGCTTGAGAGGTGATCCCATGTTACCCAATCACACCAAATGTCATGTTCACCTTAAGGCCATTCGGGGGTGCGATGATTTGGCATTAACACCAACTTAAAGAAGAAACCTGGTGTTCACTTTCAGTCTGAACTCATAGCCAATCAATTGAACAAACCCAAGGATTTAACACAAGTGTCCAAACTAATTCTTATGACATAATTAGAAGCCCAAAAGGTAATTGAAGGGATTTTGTGGGTGAATATGAAGCCGCTATACTCCAACCAGTGTCGAAAAAGACCATAGCTAAGATTGTGGAGTTATTAGAAAATAGCCTACCAATCTTCCTTTTGTTTGACTCCTTTGGTATGGGGCAAGATCTCGGACTCGCCTCTCTTTTGGCTAGTGGCTACCCATAGATTTACATGGTCAAGGTCTTAGAGGTAAAGGAAGAAGAATCCAAGGATGATAAAACCTCTATCTTCCCTAACAACCATTGGACGCTCAATTATGATGGTGTAAAATGTCATTTTGGTGTTGGGGTAAGCATGATTCTCACTTCCCCCGAAGGGAAGGTCATGCCCTTCACCTTTAAGCTTAATTTCAAGTGCACAAACAACAATTCCAAATATGAGGCTCTTCTTCTTGGTCTTATCATAGCTAAGAGGATGGGTGTTTACAATATTAGGGTTCTAGGTGATTCCCAACTTGTCGCTAATCAAGTCTCGGAAGTTTATGAGACTAGAGTAGAACATCTACAACTCTATAAGACCTTCGTTTTTCACCTTAGAATTTTTTTATTTCATCTCTATTAAGGATATCCACATGAGAAACACCTATTAGTTGAATTTATAGCTACTTCCTCTTCTCACTTTTTCCAAGCGAAGATTTGAAAGAAACCAAGTTCACTGTTTTGGTTAGACTTGAACCTCTAGTTCAAAGAATTCCAACTAATCTAATTTTGGCATATGTTGAGGCTAAGAACGAGCCTACCACTTTAGAATATGTAGAGAATGATGAGGTGATCCTAGGATACCTCAATGCATACACTAATCTTCATCTTGTGCATCACAAGAGAGGCTTTGCTCTTATACCTCACTCTTCCTCCTATTTTGGAGATCATATGATGGACCCTTCCTCATCAAGATACCTTGAGGTATGTGAAATAGAGGAGGAGGAACTAGACTTACCTCCAGCCCCACCTGAGTTTGAAGAGGGTAACACCTCTTTAATCAAAGGGACCATAGATATAAACATTGGGATGGAGGAAGATCCTAAAATCTTGAAAATCGGTTCTTCCTTGACTCTAGATAGATGGAAGCCCATACAAAGATACTCAAGGAACACTCAAAATCTTTCACTTTCAATTACAAGGAGATGACAGGAATTTCTCCCAATGTTGTGGTGCATAACCTAGTAACCAAGTTGGATGCTAAGCCCATAAATAAAAAATTGAGACCTATGAAGCCAAAAGTATCTTTGATGGTCAAAGAGGAGGTTATGAAGCTCCTACAGGTGGGATTCATTAAATTGGTAGACTACTCAATGTGGGTTTGAATATAGTCCCCATTATTAAAAAGAATGGGAAAATTTGCATATGCATTGATTTTAGGGACATAAACAAGGCGTGTCCTAAAGATAATTTTTCGTTGCCTTCCATTGACGTCATTATAGATGCAACATCGGATATGAGTTGTTGTCACTTATGGATGTTTTTTCGAGTTACAACCAAATTAGGATCTCTGAGGAGGATCAAGCAAAGACTACTTTTACCACTCCTTGGCGGACCTTTTTATGCGGTCATGTCGTTTGGCCTAAAAACATTGGAGATACCTATCAACGAGAAATGACCTACATATTCCATGATCTTATTCATAATATTATGGAATCTTACATTGATGATATTCTAGCTAAATGTAAGAAGCATTGCGATCACCTAGAGGTGTTTCACATGATCCTCTCTCATCTCATCGAATACAGGGTAACATTAAATCCAAAAAAGTGTGTATTCGAGTGACGGGAGGGAAGTTGTTAGGATACATTATCTCTTCATGAGGGATCGATGTAGATTAGAAAATATTTAGGTGGTCCTAGAAATAACCCCACCCTCAAATGAGTCAGACATCAAGTCCTTTCTCGGTAAGCTCGAGAGAAATTTGTAGGTTCATTCCCAATTTAACCTACAACATTCATCGAATTAACAATTTTCTAAAGATGGATTGTTGTAAGGACTGGACATCTGAGTGTCATGAGGCATTCGATTCTGTGAAACATTTCCTCTTATCTCCGCCCACACTCATGTTGTTGCCCACACTCATGCTGTCAAAATTGCACCGTCCTCTAATTTTGTACTCTCGGGCTACCGATGTCTTACTAGCTTGCATGTTGGCATAGAAAGATGATGATAAATGTGAACGTGTTGTTTATTTCATTATTCATACCTTTCAGACTATGAGTCATGTTATACACAGGTAGAAAGGGAATGTTTGGCTATAGTGTTTGTGACAAAAAGGTTAAGGCATTATATGCTTAACCTAGGAAACATGAGTGATTATTAAGTCGAACCAGCTACGAAAATTTCTAACTTAGGGTTCCTTGTCTAAGAAGGTTGGTCACTTTATGACTTTAATGGGTGAATTTGAACTAACCTTCATCAACCAAAATTCCATCAAGGGACAAATCATTGTTGATTGGTTGGAAGAAAACCCAATAGATTGCAGAGATTTGGTAGACTTGGATTTCCCAATGAGTGTGTGTTTTATATAGAGGACAAGCCTCTCATTTCCTTGTGTCCATGGTACTCAGATATTGTTAATTTCATTGTGGATCATTCATACCCTAAGGGAGAAACCTCACAATAAAGATGACAGTGACACATAATATTTGTAAAATATGTGATTGTAGAAGAATTTCTCCATTGCAGAGCCTTTGTGAGAAAGTTTTTAAGGTGTGTTGACAAAGAATAATCAAATAATATCCTCTTTGGAGCCCACAACGGAGTCTATGGGGGTCACTTTGAAGGACATGCTACTACACAAAAATACATCGAATGGGTTACTTTTGGCCCACCTTAGAGCATGACGTTGTGGATTATGTGTGTAGGTGCCATAAATTCCAAGAATTCTCTCATGAGATACACATCCCAGCTTAAGATCTACAACCAATAGTGACGCCTTGGCCCTTTTCTACTTGGGGTTTAGATTTGATAGGGAAGTTTTCTCCCTCATCAATAGACAACCACAATGTCATCATTATGGCCATTGAGTATTTCACAAAGGGGGTGGAGGCCATGCATCTCACTACTGTACCTAGGTATGTGATCGCTAAGTTTCTCTTGAACTAGATCATTTGTAGGGATGAGATCTCATAGGTCATTATCTCGTATAATGGCACGTTTTTCAAAAATGACGAGGTGCATGATTTTTACACACACTCAAGATCTTGCATCACACAACCTCTTTATACTACCCTTAGGCCAATTGATAGGATGAGGCTATGAACAAGACATTAAAATCCATTCTCCTCAAAACACTCAAGGAGAAAAAAATGATATTGGCACTTAAATCTTTGTCTAGCCTTGTGGGCCTATAAGACATTGATGAGAACACCTATGGGGGAAACCTCGTATTCCTTAGTCTTCAGTTCGGAAGTGGTTTTACCACTCAAAGTCGAGATATTTAGCCTTTGCATATCTTTGCAAGGCATTTTAAATGAGAATGAATATTAAGAGGCATTACTTGTTCAATTAGAAACCCTTGATAAAGCTCGGCTTAATGTTGAGCATTTACACAATGTTTATGCTAATAGGATGGCTTGTTAGAACAATAAGAAGGTTTACGAATGTGAAATATACGTAGGTGATCTACTGATAAGACTAGACAATTGGAACAATAAGAAAACCAATGAAGGAAGGAAATTCAGACCTAAATGGTTGGGTCCATATCAAGTCATGGAGGACTGCAAGAATGGCGCATATCACTTGTATACATTAGAGGGTGAGGAATTTAGTGAAGCCATCAATTCACTTCATCTAAAATTATACTACACATGCTTCATCTACATTTCCATGTGTATATTACTGCATTTCATTTGTCAGCTCATATTTTAAAATTGTAGTCAAGAAACCTACTTTTCAAAAAAAATCCAAAACTTTTAAACATTGGCCAAAACACACAATCATACTTCTTCAAATATCCACCATATTATCGTCAACAATTCTAATCATTTCAGCAAGTTAAGACAGAATTTTGATATTAATCCTACCAAGGCCCACATATTTGGTTTTACCCATAGTTTTCGTCTAGCTTAGGTGTCTTTGCCCATTGTATGTTCTAGAAGCTTCATGATGTCACATCTTTCTCAAGAAACCTCTTTGGTAAAAAAGCACTCTAAACACTTTACATGGATCGCTTAATCTCCTATCTCAATATTTGGTGATGATCCCTCACATCTTACTATTTGCATGGGAAATATCTCCCTCCTAAAGGCACAACTCAAACTTAAAAATAAAAAAACTGATATAAGCTAATTAATAAATACAAAAACCTTTCATTCAAACATAAAACTACACTTCTTTGCCATGGAAATATTTGGTGATGATCCCATGCCTCATACTAGTGGTGTGAGGTTGGGAAAGGAGGGAAGTGCCCTTACTTTCCTATATCTTGTCCTTGGTGATGATCCCATGCTTCTTACTAGTAGCATGGGGAAAGGTAGGGGTCTCTTTATAATAAGTCAGTAAGGTATAAGCAATTTACCAAGTAAAAAGTTCTTTGAAACTTTAAATCCCAAGAAAGTGAATTATATGTATATATTCTAAGAGATTTAAAACCTTAAAATCATTTTTTTCAATCAAGAGGCCATCTACGGATCTAAGTTTAGATAAACTTGCAAGCAAATAACATTCTAGATTATGTAGTAAACTATGTGTAGAGTTAGGTTGTAGGTTCCTAATTGGATTTTTGTCAAAATATTATCTTCCTTTAATCATTTCCATTCATCAAAACCATATAACTCACATCCCTTCTGACTCTTAGTGTTAATCCCTCACATCTTACTAGTTGCATGGAGTTAGAAGAGGAGTGGGTTCATTCTCTTATTTTATCACATTCATCACATTTTCCAAAAAAATAAGTACTAAATATTGTTTGAAAACCAATGTTTCAGTTACATTATGTTTGCATAAGCATCATATAAAGAAAAACAACAAAAATAAATCATTATGTTAGCACATCATCATCTATAACATGCATTCAAAAAGCATATAAAACATTGGAAATTCTGAAGCATCTAAGAGTACATAAGTGAAGCAAGCCATCAATGAGAAAAACTCTTACACAAGATATCTGAGCCAAAAATAATCATATATATATATATATATATATATATATATATATATATATATATTGTTAATAATCAAGTTTGTGTACAATGCCATCACACTAACAAGTGTGGTCAAAACACTCGCAATGAGCATGAAATCCAAAAAAATCGATATATGTGTGTCTCAAAAGTATAGTAAAGCAATAAAGGCCTATAGCCTATCCCTCCCTATAGGATCCGGATGAATGAGCATGATGATTAATTTTGTTGTGGCTCTGTGATGTGAGTGGGAGCCTCCATGAGAATTATGATGAGAATGATTGTGAGACCGGGTTGGTGATATATCGGTAGTGGTATCACTACGAGAATGGCCTCACTGAGTTTTCTCCTCTCGGCTAACCAAAATGTGGTGAGCTCGTTTCCTTGTCTCAGACAAAATCTTTACATCTCACCAAATTGGTGCGAATACATCAAGTATAACATCCATCCATCTGTCACTTCCCCACATTAACAAGTATTTCCTTACATTTCTTCCCCATGGGAATAAGTAATGTATCAACTAGGATCTGATGAATAAAATCTTTCCATCCATCAACAATGGCTACAAAACATAAAAGAAAACAATTGCAAGTTAGAATTAAAAATCCAAAAATAAGGCAAGTGTGTAAACCACTAATATTTCTATTCTAGATAGTAGAGTCGAGAGAAGAGTGTTCAATTACTTGGACCTCCCGACTTCTAGGATAGTATCTTGGTGTTGGTGTTGGTGGTAGAGGTGGATCTACTATAGGTACCTCCTCTCCTCTTCCCTCCTCTCCTTTGATCTCCCTGAAGCTACCCGTTGTCCCATAACCAGACTACTCGTTCCTCCTCCTCATATAGGTGAAAATGTCTCCTCCGTGAACAAGTTCTTAGCTTTAGCCTTAGCCTTAGCCCTCGTTGTTGTAGAAATCTCTCCGCTAGCTCTCCACTCAATCTCGTTGTCATCTTGTCCTCCCTCGTGACCCTCCTACTTATTCTCCATCCCCACCTTGGCCTCCTCCTCCTTCTCCTTCTCCTTCTCCCTGCTATGTGTGGGTGTGGCCTTAATCTGTAACACAACCCCTGGTCATATGGGTATGGGTCTTCTGCAAAATTCCAATCGAGATCTAAAGGATGGAAATGACCTACTTAAGCCTTCCCTTATGGTTGGCTCTAGCCTCTTGGATCCCACGATAAATAATGGGAACTACCGGGAGGGTGTTAATGTAGGGTACACTAAATTGGTGGGCGCCCTTTAAAGCTGGATGGACCTCCACCCTGCTGGTCCTATCCACTAAGCGAGAAGTAGTGTTATATGCGGCCATAATAACTACATCCTTTCCCCATAGGTTGGACATATCTAGATATGGTTGTGCAATGATATCATCTGTCTTGAATGTACTAAGCTGGTTTATGATTCCTCTTATGTGGGGCCATAACTATCCATCTTAAGGCTCACGATAGCCCCAAGGTTTACAATCCCAACACCCCTCTGATAGGGGATCATCCTCTTGTAGACCCATCCCATAATGAGAGAAGGATGGTCGAGGGATCTTCCCCCATTATAATAATCCTATAGATATTTTGGTATGTATCTCCCAAGATGTCCATACCCCATGCGTAAATATGACCATGTTGCTCTATACTCTGGATGATCGGAGCCCAACAATAAAGTAGCTTGTCCCCACCTTTATCCCCAACCAAGAGCAAAGCCAAAATACTAATGATGGTCTTCCGTAAGGAAGGGATGAAAGTGGAGGACACATAAAGTAATCTCATGCCATGTTTGGCACTAGTATCACGTGTCAATGGATCACCCATGTATGCAGCCCACTAGCGTGACTCAAGCTGTAGGCAAAGCACTAGATAATATCAATCTCCTACCCATGACAAGAACCCCCAAAATCCTATAGACATCCTCAAGAGTGATAGTCCACTCTCCTCGCCCCATGCAACCAGAAAGTATTCTAGTTTGCATCCCAATAACTTAATAAGTCAACTAATAAGTGACCAAGTAGTGAAAGTATATATATGTCTAGGATATTCTACATATCCCAACCCTATGTAATGTATCCCTCTCGGTTTGTGTAAGACCATCCAAAATTGGAGGAAGCTAATCACACTCTCTATCTCTACTCCATCTAATATACGGGCCCTGCATTCACCAAAACATCAAAAATAGTAATTTATGAACATCTCATGCGAGAAAAGATCATCAAAAACATCATAGAACAACACAAAAACCAAAAACAATCATCACATTTGGCCAAATTTAGCTTATGCCTCGACAATTATGCAATTACCCTCTGTGTAGAGTGGAATTTGAGTAATCACCATGGTGGTTGACTGACCGCCGCTCTAGGTAGAGCGGCGGTTCTATCGAAATGAACTCATCGTACCCTAAGGCCTAGAAATTTCAAAAAAAAGACAAAAAGAAACCATTTTGTATGAAATAAATGGAAAATACACCTAGGTGACCCCCTTATGAACGTTTTAACTATATAATTATTTAAAATGACCCCCCTTGGATGAATTTTTCAATTTTTTCACATTTTAGGTTAAAAATGAATGAATTCAAATAACTCACTTGTCTCTTAACCATTGTTCCTCCCATTGGTGAGGCCACCATCATGTCATAATACTCTTGAATCAACTATACTCTCACACAAAAGCTGTCACCAATTATCTAAAGTTCAAAAATTCTCTAAGCGGGTGATTGAAAATGATTTCTAAAAATATCAATTTTGGTTATATATAGCATGTTTTAACTCCATTTTGAGTGTTTGTGTGTTTTGCGGGGGCTAGAGTCTTGACACGGGTATATTTCTATCCTGCGGATATGATAATTCATCTTGTCATTTTGATTTTAGTATGTTTTGTCGATTTCATATCTATCTACACTTGATTCTTGTTTGTTTCTTACAGGTAGAAGGAGTTTGGATTGGTGTCACTTTTACACACGAATGTGTCAAGTATAACCTATAACCCCCATTTTGGGAACACCATACTCAAACTCTACGTTCTACATTTCTTCATGGCTAGAACACTTCTCCAAGGGGGAAATATGTATTCACCCAATTTTTCATGTGCTACATTATTGGAAATGGTACAAATTTCCTTATGATGATTATTATATTTTCTAATGGTGTTCAAGTCCTATTTCCTATTTGCATTGTATAGTTGTGGCTTAGTATGCTTTCCTTAATAATTTTTATGCTTTTCATGCCTTTCGTTATCATTCTACAGTTTTTTTCCTTAGCACTTTACATTAAGTTACAAAGCGTCGTAGCGGTTATGTAACCATCGATCTCGCATAGACCCGGCGAGTCCTATGTATTTTTACCGAGACTTCCCATGTGTGATTTGAACGTGTGTTACTTTCTTCCAACTCACATTTTGTGTATGGTTCTTGGTCAAATCAGTTGTTGATAGGCTTGATGGATATGTAGAACATTCCTCTTCCTCTTCTATTGGTAATTGAGAGTTAACTTCCCCTCCTTTGAGTAAGGTGGAATTCCTTGGTTGCCAAATGGATTAGACCATTTCCTAGCATGTGTTCTATAAAATCCAAGCTTCTTCCTAAAGCATGGGCGAAGTTTTTGTTGTGAATTACATTGTTATGTTGTCGTAATCTTTCTAAGAAATACACAATCAAGCCAGTTCTCTTGCATTGTTATTCTCCTACCCACATTGCTACCAGACTTCCTGTAAGCCACCACTTCTCTAGCACTTCTTCATTGCTTCTTTTGCATTACCCAACATAGTTCCCTAGATTCACCTAAGCATTAAAGTTGGAAAAGAAATTGAGGGGATATCAAAGTAAACCATCACTGGCTTTGTCACAGTTTTGTAAATTCCAAGTTGGGGATGTACTTGGTTTTCCTTAAGCTTTCTTGATTTCTTTATTTCATTTGTATGCACAATTTGACTAAAGTAGTTAAATCAATTCAATTCAATAGTTAATACATTGTTGTAGCTTTTATTTTGTCTGCACAAAGCTTCTAGTGATAGATTGCTTCTCTTCCTATCCCTGTGGGTTTGTAAGGGAAGTTTTTCTGGAGGAAAGATCTTGCATTATTTTAAAGCAATTGTAATTCAATTTCAATCTACAATCTTCATTAGATATTTGTTTATTTCTACCGGGAAGTTTCAAAGGAAGAAGTTCTTATGAGAAGGTTTTACTTCTTCTGTGTCTTTGAGGTAGAAACAGAAGATTTAAATCCACAAATACAAATTAGAAAATATTTTGATTTATTAGAGTAGTTTAGATCCATGTTGCATAGATAAATAGTCACATCGATTATTTATTTGTTTAGATTTGTTAATAGTGTTGTAGAAGCAATTGTATTTCTTTATATTTCTTCTATCAATTTCCTTTTGTTGTTTTCCAGAAAATATAAAATCCAAAAATATTAGATTAGTTTAATTAGTTTTCTTTATTTTTGCATTTCTATTATTTAATTGAAAAATAACAAAAAATATTAGAATATATTTGTTTTCTTTTGTTAATTAGCTAAAAGCAACAAGTAGGTTCAATTAATTCAAGGAAATTTATTGCCTTGTTGAGCCGTCAATTTAAAGGTAAAAATTTGTCAAAGCCACTTATGAGAAGGAAATGCTAACCATACTTCATGCAATAAAGAAATGGAGACCATATCTCATGGAAGACACTTTAAAGTGAAGACAGGTCATGATAGTCCGAAATACTTCTTAGAGCGGCGCTTATCATCGAAGAACAACAAAAATGGGTCTCAAAGATGTTGGGATATAATTTTGAGATTATATACAAGAAAGGGAAGGAGAATGTAGTCACGGAATTGTTTTTAAATTTTCTTATTTCTTTTTTGTTAGTTAGGAATATAGATCAATTAGGCGGTGTAGACACCTAAAATCTGCTAACACAACTTTAATGCTAAGACCGCACTAGTTATCCTCTTTTTCATCAATGTCATAATAATTAGTGCTTTTCCAAAGTAATTATATAGCATTCTTCTTCATAGATGTTAATTAACGACCTTTCATTAGTTAATCATCCTTTCTATCACTCAAGATGTCAATTAACAACCTTTCGTTAATTAATATCCGCTTACTTGGGTTAATTAATTATTATTAAATAATTAAGCTTGCAACTCTAAATCAATAAATCACCATTTATTAGATCAAATTCCTTTCTTACATCCCATAAACCATACTAATTTTCCTCTAATTAGCTTCTATAATCTCACCTCTACATATTAATTAATCATCCTTGATTAATTAAATCATCCCCAATTCTCATGATTTGCTAATGGAAAATTAAACTCTTCTTAATCAAGATTACCTTTTATAAAGCAACCTTATCCATTCCTAATCTTGTTTTACCCTTATCCCACATGCACCAAGTTGCACATATCTCTTCAACATTCAGGTTATATAAAGGACCAAGCTCATTCATCTAAACATATGACATCATTTGTATATAGCATAAACTATAGGCATTTGGCTTTGAGCATTCTCCATTGATTTGGATTAAGCTTCTCATCTTGCATCCATACACTCAAAATTGAGTAATATGGGAAGATCCAAAATGGCCTTGTAGCCATGTCTTGGTGAGATTCCATTCTCAATTCTTGAGGTCTCCACCATTCCATTTTGATTTCTTATGTTCCTCATAGGTTCATAGTTTATATTTTAGTAATCATAGAGAGTAGAGATTAAGCTTTAGCATGTTAGTTTGGTTTTATTCAAGTTTATAATATGCATGTTGATAATGTTTAGTCTCTCTAAGCTCTTATCATGATGGTTCATGTTTAGTTAATTTTCTTTGGAACTATGTAGATTGTTGTAGTTTCAATTCTTTAGTTTAGTTAACTAATACATGGATACATTTGGCACACCCGGTGGGACGGATTCATAGTCTCTTTGATTTTAATGAGTTTTACTAGTTTTTCTCAATTTTTACTAACCCAAATCATGCACATGTGAAATAAGTTAAGATCCTTAGGTTATTTCACTAACTTTATATGCATTGAGTCTCTCTTATGGGGTTTATTGTGATGGGTTGTCATTAGATTTGAGATAAATTAGGAAAAAATTGAGCTTTTTGAAGTTACATACGTCAGAGCTCTATATTTTGATGTCATCTACAGGTACATGTGTAGGTAAATTTGTATGGGCATGCACACATTAAAACTTGGGCATGGGTGTCCAAAAGAGCGCACACACACACTTTGTTCTACGCATACATTTTTTGCTAGTTTTACCTGTGTCGGTTCTTGGTCAAACTTGTGTATGCATTGAATAAACCGTGCATACATCATCTACCCATTACATGAAAAAGTCTCCCTTGTGTCTTCCTATAGCCTTCTTTTCCGCATGCATATTCTTAACACGCATGCACCTCTCTAAGCACACACATATTCCTAGGATTTTGTTTTACCCTTTATGTAAAATGGGCGTACACATGCTAACCTTTCTCCGTGGACACAAATATCTTCCCTTGCACATACTTTTCACAACTCTAATTTTTAGTAGATGTGTGCACATATTTTATTATCTGCATGCACATGTTGATAAGGGCATGCTCTATTTTGGTGTCATATCTTCTAGCCTATTCACTCATTTTGAACTTAAATCATTTTTAAGTCATAGAAGCGAACATAAATACAATTTTAATATACCTGCAAAAGAGCACATTTATTCTATCATTAAACTCCATAAATGTTACAGTTTCTAAAGGGTATTCATCATCAAAGTTGTTTTGATCATAACTAATGTTATTTTAAAATACACTTTGAAGGGTGCTTGTAGCCAAATTTGATTTTAGTGTTATTTTAATTTTGAAAAAGCTTTGTTCTTGATGTGTTAATTTGAATTTTTATTTAATTTTTCTAACTTTTTTGTAGGGTTATATCTTCATGTTTTTTTCTAATTTGGTTTGTTTAAAGTTAATGAATGTTGCATGCTTTTCTATGAGATTAGAATCATGTATGCTCTTCCCTCACACCTTTTAGGTGATCTTGGGAATCAGAAATGATTTCTACATCTTTTCTATGCTTTGAAAAACATCTCATTACACTTATTGCTAAGGGAATGAATGTCAAATTGGCTAAAATGAACAAATTGTGTTTAAGTTAAGTGTTTTTCCATTATTAATTAAATATGATTCTAAATCACGTATGCTCTTCTCTTACATCTTAGGATGATCTTGAGAATTAAAAAAACGATGTCTTATCTCTTTTTATTTGTGGAAAACTACTAAAATCTTTATGCAGGACCTAAAAATGCTTTTCAAAGAAAGGAGAATCAAAACAAACTTTCTAACTACATGTGTGTTGTAGGTTTCCAAACAATGAATGACTAAACCACATTAAGTCTAAAAGATAAAAACACACCACATTCATCACATTGTATATGTAGGTTCTTAGATAAGGGTACGCCCCATGTGCTTAAAACTAGGACATAACCCCTTTGGCATAAGCCTTAAGCTACAACAATGGGGGTGGTCCTAAGAACCCTAAAGTAGTCCATGTAAGAGGGAACCTTGTGGATGAAAATGGGAAGTGCTCGCACACCTACTTGACTAATTTTAACTTGAGATTTAGTGTCAAATTTATTTGTATCGTGACCCAATGAGAAAACACATGATGAATGCATTAATTAATCACTATATTTGAAGGGGGTAAAGTAAAGAGATACTCCAAGACTAGTCAGTGTGACTTTCTTGGTAAATCAAGCTTGCATTAGATAACTTGTGACACCTAGTTGAGGGAACCACCTAGGAAATCCATTTTGTCTTAGAGCCAACTTAAGTGTATCAAACCAATCATTTTTAAAGAGATTTCGCAAAGGTAGAAATTTTTGAAAGTCAAAAAATTTGTTTTTCAAACAAGGGAGAGTCCATTAAAGTTCAAACTATGCATCATTCACCATGAAATTTGTGAAGCATTACTTTTTCTTAGTTTTCACTCACCATAAGGCAAGGTGAAACTCTACCAAAGTGAGGCCAAACACTTTTCAACCTCACTTGATCTACTTCTTTGCTTTCTTTTGACACTTTGTTGATTGAAGAGGAGAAACCATATGTGTGTTATCAAGTAATGTGTCCACTACTTTTGCACTCATTTACATTCGTCCTTGCTTGAGAGTGGATGGTAAACATTGAAAGTGTGTTGGTACATTTTCATATCTTGATAGCCATTTTATCTTGATACCCAGTCAAGATCATCATTGTAGTTAGGATTGATTCTTCATTTGATTCTCCTTTGAAGTGTTATGTTTCTTGTATAGTATCACTTCAAATAATTTTGATACTTACATCTTGTTTCTCAAACTTGGGTTTAAGTGTCTAGATTGTAACATTACATTACATGCATCTTAACAATCCTTGGTATACTTTGACTTTATCTTCTTTCAAACATTACCTTGACCTTGAAAGGTGTTTTGTTACCTTTTTACGTCATCTCAATATTATTTTGACTTAATACCTTATTTTCCAAAAATTTGGTTAACGTATCTTAGTGGAATTGTTGTGTTGCTCACACTTGTAACTTCCACTTTTTGAGATTTAGGTCTTTCTTGGATTTAAACGGGTTATAAGTATACCTTTAATTGGGAAATCACATCAACAACCCTTGTTAATACTTACACCTTGTTTATTTTAAACTTGACATAAGTATTGACATTGTGTTGATCATTTGACATCAAAATACCATTTGAGAAAACGTTTTTATAGAGTATTTCCTTGTAAATTGATTGATTGGTTTTAAAAACCTGTGTGATTGTTCCTTGCAATTATTTTTCACCTTATTGACTTATTCCTTTAGGAAAATCCTTTTGATACCTTTTGGATCCTTTTCACTTGCGACTTGTTATCCAAACCTTGTTGGATTATCGTAATTACATTACCACGATGTATGTTTTCCTTATAACCCCTTTGGAAAATCACACAAGCATCCCCTATCTATTTTCAAAATGTCTAGTTGGTTATTGTTATGTTACCCAAATCGACATGGAACTTCCTTCATTTGAAGGAATTCAATCACACAATCTAGGTCTAGGCATTTAGACCCAATAAATTCCAACAATGACTGATTATTGTAGGGTTCCTTATATATATGAAAATAAAGAATCAAAAATTTAGGAGTTCACATCAAAAGATGCCCATCATGACTAAACCATGTTTGGTTCTTTGTGCTAGAGAACCCATTCAACTACACCTTTCCCCACCTTCATCTCATAGTCGGTGGTATGATTCTTCTAATTCTAATCTAAACATTTCTTGATTTGAGGCTTCTAATCCAAACTATTCATGATTGATTCTTATGATTATTCTGATCCAAACTATTATTCAAATTCTCCTCACTCTCTAGAACTTCATCCAATCAACCTTCTTCTAAGGAATAATCAGTCGCCTCAACGATTTCTCCTCCTCTAAAGATTTGTGTCACCACAAATTCTCCCCATCACTCATCTAATTCAACTCCAACATTGTGGTCCTCTCTTTCTTCACAGGACCCTCTTCATCATCCATTTAATGTGACTCCTATGTCACGGTCCTCCCTATCTTTGCATGACCCTCTTCATCATCCATTTAATGTGACTCCTACATCGTGGTCCTCCCTTATTCAGGACCCCTTTTATCATCCATTTAATGATGTCTTATTCCTTTGAAGATACGCATGACTCCAAATCCCTCTAATCAAACATCTAATACAATTCTTGAATCGTGGTCCTCCCTTTCTTCGTAAGACCCCTTTTATTATTCATCAATGTGATTCTTGAATCATGGTCCTCCCCTTCTTTGTAGATATTCTTCATCAATCACCCCCCAAAATTCTTCCTTCTTTGAAGATTCGTGTGACTCAAAGTCCTTCTATTCAAACATCCAAGTCGACTCCTACATGTTGTAATCTACATAACTTTGGACTCAATCCTACTAGTTTACTAGATGATATACCATCATATAGGTAGGTCCACACCACCTTCTTTTACTCATGAGACATCTAGCTCCACATCTACTTCATCTCCCACTTCACCTTCTTCTATCAATCATCATCAAACATCTCTTATCAATCAATCTTCCATACCAGTTGGACCTTTTTCTTCTAATCAACCCCTATGGTCGATCAACAACCCATACCGATTGATTTCTTTCAGAATGAAGGAGCAATCATGGCATTTATAGGGGCACACAAAGATATCCCTCTAATAAATTATGAGAAAGGATTCTCTTTAGACCTCGATGCGTTCACATATTGTGGGAAAAGGTTGATTCATTTTATCAAGAAATAAAGGAAGAGCCTCAGATCATGCAAATTGATCCTCCTCTTATTCTTCCATCCTCACATTCTTCATTATGTGATGAACTACCAAGGTCTAGTATTGAGCCATGGCCCATCTTCTCATCACCCAATTCTTCTTTACATATCACAATTCCTCAATCAAAATCTCTTAGGGGGTCAATGCCAAGTAGCCCTTCATCTTCATCTATGTGTGGGTCACCTCCTAGTAGCCCTCCCTCTGCTATTTATGGGACATTTTTGAGTAGTCCACTATCTTCTATTCTTGGGAACATCCAACTAGCCCCTTTTCTTCTATTTATGGGTCACCTTGGGTAGCCCATCTTCTTTTATTCTTGGGCCACATCCTAGTATCCCATCATCTTCCATCTATGGGTCACATCTTAGTATCCCTTATTATTTTCTATTCTTGGGCCACATCCTAGTATCCCTTCATCTTCTATCATGGCTCACCTCTGGTAGTCCCTCTTCTTCAATTCTTGGACCTTATCCTTTTCATCCATCACATTTTCTTCTATAAATGATTTTGGAAAGCCCACCATCATTCCTCACATTCCTCCCATCAATTATAAACATCCATGTTCTTCTCCCACTTCTTAGGATCAGAAAAGTCAACATTATCTTATAAGAAACCCAGACATGTTCTTTATCAAGCCAAGATCAAAAATTCAAAAGCTCCAAATCTCCCAACAACTCAAATGATCATAAAATTCAAAATCAAATGATTCAGAATGCACACCAACACACCCATCAAGTATGGTGAAAAGTGCAGAAACCTATGGATAGGGAACTCAAGATCCCACATACAAAACCCATGTTTCAAAATAAATCACAATCATTTTTGAGTGTGAACTCACCACGATCATCGAGATTGGGATAATATTACACTTGATAAAAAAACATGCTTAGTCTCTCTTATAAAAGAAATTGCAAACATCATTGTTGGATCTATCATGCAGAGTGACATTTTTGGTCCTAACTTCCCAAAAAAAAAAAAAATCATAAAATAGTTCAAAAATACAAAAAAATGAGAAAACATTAAAACATTACAAAAACAAAATCAAAGGTACAAAGATCAAACATTGTAATTAGGTATTGTATACACATGGATGTTCTTTCTTCCCTTTCTTTCATATTCCTCTATAATTCATCCACCATTTTCATCCCTTGATGATATTTTGGTTATCTTTTTACACCTTTTGTGACATTTATCTCTATGGTATCCATTTGACCTTGGTCTTTTATCACCTTGGTAAATTAAAGAATGACTGACCTCTTAGAGATCCTATCACAATCAACATCTAATAAACTTGTTGTGAAGAATTTTTGGACATATTTGTTGACACTAGCCAATGTCGTCATCACAATCACTTCCATATCCTTCCATCAAGCCATTTGTGGTTCTTAACCCCTTGTCAAAAAAGAGAGCTGAAATAAAAAATTTTAGAATGCTAAAAGAAAAAGAATCAATCAACCAAAAAATCAAAAATAAAAGCTAAAATAAAATTGATATATAACTTTATCTTGGGGTATTTCCAATAATCTCTATCGAGGCTATAGATGCTTGACTGCAATAGAGAAATGTTGTGATTAGAATCAAATACATCTCTATCAAGGATATGGATGTCTAGCTAGAAACGGAGCAATGTATGACTCTCCTTCCACCCTTCATTCACAAATCACTATTCAAAATAAATCATTCCTACACATTAGCTAAGGTGTCTTCACTTGTTGTCTATCAAAGCTTCCCTCAAGAGGTACTTAATTTCCACATGCACACACGGATCTCTATGAGAAAACAGGACTAGTATGTTACCAAGTGTCTTATTTTTGGACCTTGTTCAAACTCTTTCTTTAGTGCATGTCTTGTCTCATGATTTGTGCCTTTGGCTAATCAATTTTTCATCGACCACCTTCTAGCTACATTTTCCATATATTTTCATAGCATTTATATTCTTCTACTTCATTTAGAACATCCATGTGTATAATATTTCCTTTTACTATGTTTGAGGGAAACTTTGTCCCTTCATTCAATAAACAATCTTCTACTTCTTTCTATCAATGGCTTCTTGGCCAACTTACACTGGGGGCATCCTTGCTCCTTCTTAGCACTTCATTGGTTTGTGTTCATCATCAAGTTGAACATGTCTATTTTGGCCTTGATCCAACCTATCCTCTTGTATATATACGTGTGGGGCTTATCCTTTGTATATTCCCATCTCATGCTGGGGGAAACTTTACATATTCACCTTCTTGTACAGGTGTGTGGAATTCTGCCCTTATACATTCCATCTACCACTGGGGCATCCACATTTCTTCATTTTCCTGTACATAGCTTTGAAAACTTTCAAAAACACAAAAACATTCGTATAAACTTTCAAAATATCAAAACATTCAAATATGTTTCAAAAAAACACAAAAATTCATAAAAATTCAAAAATTCATGGTAAAACAAACCATCCAAAAAAAATAAAAATAAAAAATCATAAAAAAATGCATGCATGCAATTTAAAGCTCTGTGTCAAATGCATTGTACTCAAACATAGAAAATTTGTCTTACAAAATCATATTTCTTTGGTTTTCACTTTTTCTCATGCAACGACTCATGGATCATCTAGATCTACCTCCATTAACAAAGTTGGTTTACTTACTATGTTTGTACACCTTTGGCACAACAAGTTGTTGGGTATTGTTTCATAGATCATGAATGATTTTTCATAGGACCCAAGTGTCCTCCGTTTATTCCCCTTGCATGTATCCTTGCTTGGGCACCATTTTAACCCTTGTCATTAAAACACAAACATTTGGGAACTGAAGCTTGATAACAAAAACATGGGTGTAACCATCTTGAATGTTGTTTGTTTGAGTATGTGTGTTTATACTTATTTCCTTGTTAGGTTAGCTTGTTTACTTTATCGTATTGCATTGCATTTATGTATGTTGCATTGAGTTAGCATTTTTGGCAATGAAAAAATGTTCGTATTATAGCTTTTCATGTTATGGTACACTTTTTTGTATGCATACATTTTAATAAGGACGATGATGAAGATCATAAGAAAAATGATGAAATAAAGTTGTTTTTACATCAGCAAGATGAAAGCTATTTCCATCTCCCTTCATCTTCATTTTCTTCCTTATCATTCTCTTCTATCAACACTATTCTTCCAAATAACTTGGGGCAATAGGGATAAATTATTCTATTATTTTCCTTCATATTTTTGAGTGTCGATTGACCTCTTTCATCACCCCATCGACACTCGAGGGGGCATCCTTCATTCTAATAATTTTTCTTCTATCTCTTCAAAAAAATTATTTATTTGTACTTGTCTACTATCTTTGAAGTGGTTTCACTCACGCCACCCCAAAGAGGGGCAAATGTAGACACTTAAAATCTGCTAACGCAACTTTAATGCTAAAACTACACTAATTATCCTCTTTTCTGTCATTTTGTAATAATTAGCACTTTTCCACTAATTAGCTAACATTCCTCTTCATATCTGTTAATTAACGACCTTTCATTAATTAATCATCCTTTCTATCACTCAGGATGTTGATTATGACAAACTTTTGTTAATTTAGTATTCACTTCTACCTAGGTCAATTAATTATTATTAATTAATTACGCTCATGCTACCTAAATCAATAAATCTTCATCTATTTGATCAAGTTCCTCTTATATCTCTCAAATCACACTAATCTTCCTCTAATCAGCTTCTATAAGCCTTCTTCTATCTATTAATTAATCACCCTAGATTAATTAATACACCCCAATTCCCATGGTTGCTAAATGAAAATTAAACTTAACTAAAGCAACCTTATCCATTCCTAACCCACATGTTAACTCACCTAGCTTTGGTTAACTAAACTAAAGTTACTTTTCCCCTTATCCCACATGCACCAAGTTGCACATCTCTCTCCAACACCAAGTTATATAAAGGACCAAGCTCCTTCATCTAAACACACACCATCCTTTGCATATAGCATAAACTATAGGCATTTGGCTTTGAGCATTCTCCATTGATTTGGATTAAGCTTCTCATCTTGCATCCATACACTCAAAATTGAGTAATATGGGAAGATCCAAAATGGCCTTGTAGCCATGTCTTGGTGAGATTCCATTCTCAATTCTTGAGGTCTCCACCATTCCATTTTGATTGTTATGTTCCTCATAGGTTCATAGTTTATATTTTAGTAATCATAGAGAGTAGAGATTAATATTTAGCATGTTAGTTTGGTTTTATTCAAGTTTATAATATGCATGTTGATAATGTTTAGTCTCTTTAAGCTCTTAGCATGATGATTCATGTTTAGTTAACTTACTTTGGAACTAATGTAGATTGTTTTAGTTTCAATTCTTTAGTTTAGTTAACTAATTTTTGTGGAACCAGCCTAAAAGTAATGAGTTCACAAAATCCACTCACTTTTCCTATTCATACGTTTCCTCTAGTGCTTCCATGGCCTTTTATGGAAATTTCTACGAGGAAAATGAAGGGAAATTCCCATGAATTCGACAACCGAGTTTAGAGAGTCTCTCACATTGATATTGATAGAATCCTACGTGTATATATCCTTCTTGACTATTTCATCACATGCATTCGGGCTTAGAGAGGATTTTATTTACCTAGACAAGTAGATCCCTTTAGTTCCCAGAAAGGACATTAGATTACCCTGATAACTTTTTGACCAAATTCACCCATATTTGAGTATTTCATGCATTTTCCCTATTTTGCTACACATATCCATTTATCCATTCCACGGCGATTATCCCGGTATAACCTTGGGAGGTTGCTTTGCGCTGGAAGGTCACGTGGTTATTTTGGGTTCTGATTACCATGGTATCGGAAACCGGTTTTCATCATGGTATTTTCCTAATGCACCATCGAATTGGTTTTCACCATTAAATGGATTTTTTTTTTTTTATTTTTATTTTCGGTTATGGGCACTTATGTATAGAATCGTTTAAGATGCATGATATTCACGAGGCTCTTCCAACTCATACCCATCTTGGGTAGAGCTTATAATCACTGACCCAAACTTTACTATGATGACATAAGGCCCAAACCAATTTAATTTGAACTTTCCTTTCTTTTCACAAATCGGCGTCGGTGTTGTGTTGGTTCTCTTTGAGGACTAGGTCACTAAATTTGAATTCATGGTTTTGATTCACTTATTGTAATGTCTTCCAAGGTGATTTTCATAAGATTTGAGGTGATCCAATGCTTGGAGGTATTTCTCATCCAGGAGCTCAACCTCTTGAAGGCAATGGACTTGATATTCCTCATCATCAATAAGGTTCTAGAAGAAAATGCAGAGGGAATGGTTCTCGATCTCAACAATAAATATAGATTTAATACCAAATACAAGTGAGTATGAAGTGGATCCAGTATGGGTGTGGATGGATGTGTGATAAGTGCAAGAAAGGATAGATTTTTGTATTCCAATCAAGGCTTGCTTGACTAAAAATTTTGCGAGGATGGGCTTCAAAGTTTTATTTGATGTCTTGGATTGGCCATTTCCCTTTGGGTAGTATGGGGTGGAGAATATAAGATTGATGTGGAAATGATCACAAAGATCACAGACTTCTCGATTCTTGAAGGATTAACCATTATATGTGATAAGAGCAGATGGAATACCGTAGTGGTAAATGATATGATTTATGATGAACTTGGATTTTTTTTTCGGTAACAAACATAAGCGGGATGGATTTGACACATTTAGTAAAGTATTTCGTAGCGGTAATAATAAACTTGTTTTATCTCCCACGTGTGCATGTTTATTTAATACATCCCCCTTATTTAATCAAATGCCCACTTTAATATCTATCACCTTTAATTTACATTAATTAATTAAGCTTCAAATAATTAATTAATCAAGCTTCAATTAATTAATTAATTAATCAATTAGTCCACATCCTTTTCTTCCCTTACCTTAATGGACTTTCTATTTCCTATCCCTACACTTTTTCTAACCTATCTCTATTGCCAACTCACCTACACCTCATCCTAAAACACCCTCTTCCTGCCAAATGCATTAAAGCATTCAATCCTATCCTTAAGAACATAAAAATTATGCTAAAAGTAGAAAAATCCTCCAATTGGGGAAACTTACCCATGATTAGCGGTGACCCATCCCAATCTCCATCAACCCTATAAAACTATTCTTCTCTTTTCAAAAAAATGTCGATGCATGTACATACCCCAACTTTCTTACAACTGCGAGTGGCTACTCATGTCCGAACATCTCTAAAATGATCACGAGACCTTTTGGATATCCTTCTAGTCTATTTTCATTGATCATAGATATTCCTTTGTGAGGTTATCAACATTTTGTATCATTTTATGCAGTTATTATCATTTTATCAAAGTTGCCTTATTTGCATCTAATATTTTGTAGATCCAAGAATGGTTAGGACTCCATTATCAACCTATTCTATCATTTTTTCTACTTGTAGGTTCTCGATCTAACTTGTTTCCCTTGGCCTTATCCAAAGCACTACCCAAATCATTGTCAACCTTCCGGGTCATCATTGACCCGGTCTTTTATCCTCATCCTTTCTGTTTTAGGTTTCCTTTCATTGTCTATTCTAGCTCTTGCATTATTCTGGACCATGAATCTTCCATCATGTTTCTATGAACATGTCTGGTTTTCATCCCAAATCCACTGTGATCCTTGTTACCTTATATTCCTTTCATTTCCTTGCCTCATACCTCCTCTACATGTTGTTTCCGAGTGTCTATAGAACTCTATTATGTCTAACTTTCATTCAGATCATCTGGATATACACTTACTGACTGATGTCCCATCCTTACGTCTCGGGTTGTCGTCACCCGCCTCTGCCGCATCTGGGTCACCACCAACCTAGAACAAGTATATTTAATTTGTATTTCATTTCAATCAAATCAATCATAATTTTTCTCGGACTCTGTAAATCCTTTAGTTTACGCATATTTTCATTTTATCTTTACTTCGTATCAATTTTGTTTAACAAACAAGGGTTGACATCCACCAAGAAAGTTAAACGCTTCTCGGTTATGCTTTATCGAGAAACCCCGCTCAAACCATCTAATAAATCATATTTAAGTAGGTCTTATTTGCAGGTTTCATCTAATTTTTAGGAGTGGAATCCATCATCATTTTTCACCCGTATCACATCAAATCCGAGGTATCATAAACCCTCCAAAGCATTTCTAAGTTTGTTAGTTTCTTGAGAGATAGTGCATTAACTTCATTAAGAACGAAACACTTGGTAAACATTCATGTAATGCTGGTGGGACTATCTTTAGGTGATCTCTTACATTTATTGCTTTTATCTTTGCTTTTTCCGTTTCCACTAACACTGCAGCATGAGGCTCCCCTTTATTGCTTGCTCGTTTTGGGTTCATGACCTGGATCTCTCATCATTCAAGAGTGCAGACAAATAGGAAAAGCGTTATCTAGTTTTTCCTCACTTTTTCCCTATTTGCACCTTTTTACACCATAATTTTTGTTCTTGTCTATGTCCTCATCATATACCACACTTCATTTTGGGTTTAAAAAGAACATTCTTTTTGCATCCTTCTTGCTTATATAGTCTAAGTAGGGGTTTAACTTACTACATATCACATCTTATCACACACAACCTAAACCACAAAAATCAAATCAACACATCAAAACATCCCCTTACCTATTTTTCTAATTGGGACTTCATCGCCTAATAGGAAGCCTCCACAAACTTTACCGGCCACAACAAACACGAAACAAAACATAGCTTTCCTTCTCCTACGTTCTTTGTTATCTATCCCTTCTTATTTTCACACTTTCTTAAATAAACTAAGAACATAAAAAGAAATGGTTGCTTGACTTCATTGGGTAAAACTTTTTTCATTCGTGTAATTACTCATTTAGCATCCAAAATAATAGAACAATACTTGGCTTCAAAAAGTTCCTTATCTCAAAAAATGTCCTCTACAACATGATTACCTCATTTGTACCATTTATTACTTCTTTCATGGGCACTCAACCCCTCATTGATTTATATCACCTAGAACCCCTTGTTGATACTACATCTCTAGGAGATACTAAACCATTCTTACATCATCAATTTATCCCATCTAGGAAAGCTACCCCACCATCTATTCGATCAAAGTCTTTTGGACCTCCTAAGATCCGTCTTAGTGATACCATGTTCCAAGAGCTTCTTAATGCCAATCCAGTGGCACTCCAAGACTATCTCCTTAGAAGATTAACTCAAATTCCCTTAGATGGTCTGCCACTCAGCAACTTTATCCTTATCAAACCAATCCCCAAACTACCCAGTGTGTATTAAATGAGATTTATATAGCCCATCTTTCTTCCTCTTCTACCAATCCCCCATCTCATCAAACCACCCAAATAGTCACACCTATTCCCCACAATATCCCACCGATCAACACGACAATCAAAACTACTCTTCCCCTCACCTCTTTAGTCACTATTGCCACTGAAATCCCTAATTAATGTCCCCAAACATCATATCCCCTATCCAAACAGTATGACCTTCTCACATCTAGCATGCCTGTCAATACTTCCCAACCCCTCTTCATGGGTGCTTTACATTATTTAGTATATAACCCTTTTCAAAAATACTTTCAACCCATTCATACTCACATTCCCACTCAAAGCACTTTGCTGCAGCAACCTACCCAATCCCAACAATCCTTTCATGTTCCCATCTCCCAACAACAATTCTTTCAACACCCACCTTTTCAATCACATCCCATGATTTACACTTACCCCTAACAAATTAAGTCAAACACCCACACATCCACAAGTTCATCAACAAACGCATCGACCACTTCTTACATGAAACCTCTTCCTCTCATCCCCCGAAAAAATATTTCAAATGATCTATCTGAGACACTTGTAAATAGGTTAGCCAATTTCAAAGTTGTTACTCTAGGATCCAAAGGTTTGTTATCCTACGAACAAATCTACAACGAGCCTATTCACTCATTCATACCAGTTAAATCGTATCCTCTACATTGGGAATTGTCAAAATTCACCAAGTTTAATAGAAAAGAGGATCCACAATAGCACCTTCATGCATTTAGACATGCATGTTATCTTATCATGCATGATCAAGACTTAATGCTTTGCACTTTCCCCATGTCCTTGGTTGGTCCCACACTAGACTGGTACAATAGTATTCCTCAATATTCTATATTCTCCTTCTCCCAACTAGCGTAACTATTTTTAGAACACTTTTCAATTAACATTGTGCATAAAGTAACTATCAATGATCTATACACTATCCGGCAGTTTGAGGACAAGTCCATTATATAATTCATCAAGCAATGGCATGACATTATAAACCAGTTATCCTTCCCTCTCCCAAAAACTGACCTCATCGATCTCTTCTCATATTCGTGTGCAAAGCATATATCTTATGTTTTACAAATTCAATCATTCTGAACCTTTGATGAGGCCTTTACCATGGCTCACAAACTTGAAACATGTGCCCTTGATCAGGGTCATTTAAAATTAAAATCCAACAAACCTAAATATGAGTTTACCAAACCTTCCACGTAAAACGATAAATCAAAAATAGCACGCCAATGTTATCTTTGTTAAATCATCTCCTACACCTACATCTAGTATGTGGACTCAACAATAAGCCCTTTGACTAACTCCTAACTACACTTCCTTGGGAAGCCATATAGTAAAATATTTTACAAATTGATGGTAGTAAACCTTATCGCACTTCTTCCTATCTCGGCCATTTGATGAGTCTATACCGAAACTTGTGTGGTATCTAGAGGACCATTCGCAAGTACCACTAGGTCTCGAGGCCACAACATAGAGAGATGTCTAAATTTCAAATTATTTTTCCAAAGGCTCATCAATCGGGGTGATCTTCAAGTCAACAATCCAAATGCTTCACCTAATCAACCACTTGACATCTATAAACAACCTTTTCCAAATCATACACCAACGAGCCAAGCCATCACTTCTACTACAACCCAAGCACCCAACGCTCACACTATAAATACTATTAATGACACTAATCAAGAACCTCTCCCATCCACAACCTCCTCTCCTTAACTTTCAATCACATCCATCCCTTTTGATATCCTTCCTACATCTATCTCAACATCCACTCCCACATCTACGACTACTAGAACCCCATTTGCAAATATATCATTTATGCCCCTAGAGACATTCATGAAGCAACCATTCCAACCTATTTCCACATCTGTTGTTGGTCCTTCATTAACTCCCTTACCTATCATATCCACCTCATCATCTACTTCATCCATTCTGGTAGGCTTGACACCCTCACCTATATCCATTCCACCCTTTCCCGTCATACCATCTGTAGAACATGTACCAGTCCCTCCTCCCACTCTCTTACCCACATCAACTGTTGTGGTTACATCGTGCCACCTTCTTTCTTCACACCAATGTCATCATTTGAGGAATTATTAAAATTACTTCATCTTGCAATGACCTCAAATTTCCCTTCCATGTCATCAACACAATCCCATCAATCCCCACCTTTCATAGATCACCTCAAACAAATGTTTCTTTCTACACCCAAACCAACCATAAAATCATCATCGACAACCCGATTAAGGTTTTCATCACTCCTCCCAAGGATGCATCTCCACATATGAAATATATAATCTCTCCTATAGTTAAACCATCTAATCCAAAATCATGTTTTAGAACCACAAACATTTCAACCCACCAATCCAAGACCATTCAACACTAAAACACCAACCAACATCAAAACTAAATTCAAGTCACCAAAACATCAAGTATACTCAAGCTTTACCCCAAGCATCCAAGATATATCACAAAACATCTTCTAACACTTTAATTGGTTCACATATAGAAATCTTCCAACACTTACTGCAAACCTTTGCAATCACACTTCCGCCTATCAAGGCATTTGACCCAAAAGGAAAGAATCCTTTATGGTTCAATTCTAACCTTATGTGTACCTTTCATCATACCCATGGGCATGATACTAAGCATTGTAGAGTGCTCCAAGACATTATCCATAATATCATTGAAGAGGAAAGACTTCTTCTTAGACCAAGCGAGTCCCTACCATCCACATCTAGTCTGATATCTATTATTTCTCCTTCGGGAGATTCCTCCAAGGATGATCCTCCTTTTTATTAACATCATTCTAGTAACCACTCAATCTGACCCATGTGATCCAAAACCAACCTCGAACCAAAATCCAAGACCTTCATCATTATTCCTCCTCCTAAGGAGTTGACCACATTATCAAAACCAAAGGTTTCCATTTTAGCAGCTCCTAGGCCTATTAAACAAAGTATCGTTAGGTAGATTCATCAAACCCCAATCAAGATGTCACTTTATGAGCTCATCCAAATCTCGTTAGATCATAGACAAGCTCTTACTAGATCCTTAAAGTGCATTCCAAAATCCAATGACAAGGCTCAGCCTTTTGCATCACTCATAGGGGCGCTTATGGCTTCTACTACTACTATCTCATTTTATGATGCTGAAATTTAGGACATCCCACTAGAAGAGCACAATCTTCCCCTCTTTATTATGGTCAGGATCAATGATACATTCATTTGGTAATCCATGATCGATAGTGGGGTGAGCATTAATATCAATTTGTCGCATAATTTTGATTAACTCAATATCCCAAACAAATATGTCACTTGGACGCCTATGGTACTTAATGATTTCAACGATGCCATTGCTCGCCTTGGGAACATTCGTTATTCCAATCTGCGTTGGTGAGAAACTCATCCATGAGGTCTTTTATATCATTGAGGGAGAATTTTAATATAATGTTCTCCTTGGATGACCATGGATCCGCGCCATGCATTGCGTCCCCTCTACACTCCATCATTCCCTTAAATACGAGCATGAGGGAAATATTCTCATGCTCAATGGGGACACTCCTCCCTTCCAAGGGTGCAACATGACCTATAGACTAAATGATGTACTCATTCCTAAGAATAATCCATCCGTACCATCCACCAACTCATCCATTCCCTCATCCAAACTCCCTAACGATGACTCCCTAGATAACGTAATGGAAAAATTATGATGGGGAGTATCATCTCCTCACACTCAACACTTTTCCCACTCCTCACCATATTGATAGACCTGATAAGGCACCTATGTACCAGCCAGACGTCGGGGATGTTGTTCCCTTCGATCCACCTCATCTTCACACCAATATTATTTATGGTGGTTTTGATACCCCCTCTTCCCATATCAATGATATTTCGCATGCCAAACCTTATACCGGTGGCTTTGGATTTCTCAACAAACCATCTTTTGCCTATACCTATTTCCATCATTGCACATGGAATGGATTCATCCTAGGTTGTTATGAGCATGACCCACATGGCCTTATTCCTGATCAATGTTGTAAACCTTGCAAAAATTTTGGGTTAGGCTACAAGGAGCAATCCTCTAATCCCGTTCCACCATCTGAGATACTCATGGACATGCCTCCTCCACCTCCTTTGTCTTTTCTAACTTTTGAAGACATGGAAATGCTTTCTCTACCTTTCCCATCTCTTCTGACTCCCAAAGACATGAACATATTGTCGCTCTAAGGAGAAGACACACAAAGGATGCGCGCACAGGAACAAGGCACATTTGAAGGTATGGGAAGATAGGGAAGGAAAGGTGCACTAGAACACTTTAGCTCAGGACTTAGCCTTTTTATGGATAAGGGATATTTTTGGAGATAATGTGTCAAGCACACTTAGAGATGAAGACTTGTGCGACATGCAATGGTATTTTGGGAACAAGCGGCTAATAAGCGCCATGCATAGTTTAGGATAATAATAGGATTTCTTCTTAGAGTTAACTATAGGAAATCTATTATTATAACACTTACATGTGTGCATGTTATTTTAAAGGCACATGGCTATTATCAGTATGTGACCTATTTTGAGAAGTACATGGGTGGTGAAGGGAAATTCCCCACCTCTATAAATATGTATTGAACTATGTAGTTTAGTGTGTGTGAATTATTGTAGAGTTATGCTACTGATCTTAATACGTGCATGACTCATGGAGATACTTTATAGTGTAAGAAGATTATGTGTTTTACAGTGTTTAATGCAATGGAATATATTGGCTAGATAATGGTGTTAGACATAATTGAATCTTGTTCTTGTATGGTTAGCCTTATTATTGTCATTGTTTAGTTCATGATTCTCTAAGATCTAGATCTAGTTTATGCAATGTGAAATTTTTATGATTAGTTATGGATCTAAATATGTTTTAACATCATCACACAAACATCATGCACAAGTAACTCTAAAGAGGGATATAGTACCTTTGCACACTTCGCATGAGCACTTAGCTCGGGTTAATTGATGTGCTAATGTGCCTAGGTTATTCACAGTAGATTCTAGGCTGTATCATTGGTTCCATTCCCGTGACCTTTTTTTAGTTTTTTTCAGGATGTTTCATGATGAAGACATACTGGTTGACCCTATAAAGTGTTGAGGAGTGGATAATAGATCTGGAAGAAGAATACGCTCAAAGTTTCAGCACTAGATCTGAGTTTGACACGCACGCGTGGGTGGATCAAAACTTGTATATTTTTATATGAGAGTTTCTTTATTATATTTCTAATATATTTATACAAGTGGATGGTTGCTTATGTGTCTAAAAATAATTTGAGGTATTGCACACTTATCTAGATGCGGGAAGAATTTCAGTGCCCTCTATGATGTTGATCGATTTCAACGCGTGCGTTGTGGACACTTGGTTTCGTGGTGTTCGAATAGATATATTTTGGATTACTCAATTTCTAATTACTCTTGCCCGAGGGTAGCTGAGTTCCAATTTTTAAGTTATCCCAAGGGAAACTATTTGCAAGGAATTCCTTTGGCGATCAAAATCTTAATGGTAACCCTGAACTTAGAAGAAAATTTTATGGCTAGCTAAACCCTACCACACGTAAGGGAAGGAGAACGTTTGGTGAAGGATGGTGGACCTAGTGGAAGAGATGTAAAGAGAAGAAAGGTTACTCAAGTACAATGAGGCATGTGAGATGCGAGATAGAGAAGCAACGCGATATTGCGGAGAATAGATGGCATTGAGGAGATAGATGGCTTATGACGGATTTGGCACTCATGCGAAGGCATTTTGCAGAGCATCCGGAACTCCCCATCTAGTAAAATATGATAAGGAACCCTCCTCTACCTCATATGGGAATGTTCTAGTAGAGATGATATGGTCCGTGGGGGTGCATCTGAATCTACCTAGCAACCTAGCCCTTGTGCTTGGTTTTCTAGTATCTAGTACAACTAGTAGTTAGCAAGCTAGTTTGGGGAGTAGAAGAACATGATTAAATAAAATAGAAAGTGCATCTATGGTCAAGGAAAAATCTTCTTTTTTATTTGGAGGTACCTTTTCAAGCACATCGTTAGCACATAACTCAAGCGCAGAATTTTGGACTCACTTGGGAGTAGTACCACTTCGCAGATCGTATGATTTCAATTTACTACCATTATTGGGACACGGGGAAGAAAATCCATTGGTCCACTTCTAGCTACGAGATGGAGGATTAGGGGGCCTAGGTGGCTCTAGTTCTAGTGGATATGGTGGGTCTACAGGAAGAGGTAACACGAGAGGTTCGGATCATGTGGGCATGGTCCTCACCAACCCCATAATATTTACTCGAGATTACACTTCGTCTTGATAGTATAGGGGAATATAAGACTTTCGAGCATGTGCACATGTGTGAGATACTATGGCACGTAAAATGGATTCTAGCTTCTAAGTGTAAGGAAAGTCAATTTACAACTATGTTCGCAGGACGTTCTCACAGTTGGTCCAGAAATTTGACCCTGATCAGACTTGGATAGATTATGTAGCATTACGGGATGCTTTCCTTAAGGAGTTTTATATCCCTAAGTTCGAGCTGAAGATTATAAGCACGGTCAAGGATATTAAGTAGGGCACTACTGAGAATGTTCAGTAATATGATCCCCATTTCAAAACACTTTTGTCTAAGCTTCCATATGATATCAATTCAAGTAAGCATGCACAAGTGTTTTGTTGGGGCTTAATCACACTGCTTGTTTAGGAGGGCTGTTATATAAGACATATGTGAACCCACACGAAGCACTTGAAGTAGTGTTGTGTGCTAAGGTAGTTGGAAGTATAGACACTAGAGTGAGCCCATTCCTGGAAGCATAGATTGCAACTATGGCAAAGCAATTAGAGAAACTATCGGCCAATTCAAAGCACATGAGATGTGCACTGGGATTTGGTGTATAGATTGTGAAGTGGAAGGAAACACTAAGGATAATTTTCCCACAAGTCAGTACATTCATTTTTGCTATAATATGAGATATGTCATTTAGACTATGATGCAATTCATTACCCATTATTACAACGCATGATCAGAAAGAATGTATCTTGCTATTGTAAGATTTTATGGTCCACGACTCACAATACAGAGCACTATTGATTGATTGGTCAGATCCATGATGCCATTGATATTGGTGTGTAACATACATGAGTATCAGATAACTATAAAATTAAAAGTGAGCACCATGATTGTAATCACACCCAAGGCCACTAGGATTGAAATGAGGGACACTTTAAAGGAAGTTGTGGCAGAGGTAGAGGATACCATAGTAGATTTGGGGGTTGAGGTCATGGTTGTGGACGTGGTGAGTTTCCTCGTGCAACATGTTATACATGTAGATATCCTAACCACTACACGTGTGAATTCCCTCGAGAATATTACATGTTTTTGTGGGAAGAATCATAACTATGAGGAATTCTCATACTTATATGAGCATCTTAGCAAGAAGTATTAACAAGAGAACAAGGGCACATGTATGGTTAGAATATAGCATGCCATGAAATATTAGGGGATGCCAAAGTTTGTACCGGAACCTAAGGTAGTACCTGTGAAGATTACTACACGTGTTGAAGTTGCACGTGTGCGAGAAATGTTATAAAAGAAGCCTATAGTTACTAAGTAGAAATTTTTACATGCAAGGTACCTAGATCCTACACATCAAAAGGAGGTTTATCAGGAAACCATGGAGGTACTCAGAAATCTTCATGGTGAAATACAATGTTTAAAGGAGTAGTCATGGAAGTTAGAACAAAATAAGGCAAGCAGAGATGGTCTAGTCAGATGTTGATTAATTGAAAGAGGTATGCAAGATGTTTCTCCAGGAGAATATTATTCCATTACTAGGGAGTCGGTTAAAGGGAAAAACTCCATGTGCAGGTATTGAGAATGGATGGCAGATCTTGCATGCTAATATTCCCCCTCATAGCTTGGATTATGACAAGGAAATCACTCTGAATGTTGTTTTGGATGGGTAATTTATGAGCAATATATTGATTAACATAGGCGTAGAAGTAAATGTGCTTACTTTAGATGCATGGGTACAAATGGGTAGACCTCCATTTCAGTCATCCTCTAATGTACTATTTATGGTTAATCAAACTAAGGCCAATCCAATTTGAGTTTTAAAGGATGCATCCATTACTATACAAGGGCCAAGTTTAGTGGGGACTTTGAGGTTTTGGCACTTGCATAAGAGGATAGCTTCCCGACTCTATTTGGGCGCCCTTGGTGTTATACAAATAATGTTGATCTATGGCTCAACAAGGGGTATATAAGTTTTGATAAAAATGAATAATGAGTTATTATCCCTTTAACAGATGGAGATTTTGCACCTTATGTTGAACCTTTGAGTGAGGAAGACCTTAACAAAAATTATGTGCACGCCATTTGAGATCTGGAAGTACTTGAGCCATCTAAGGAAGGAATCCTCCGGTGGGAAGATGCATAGTCTATTAGTGATACTACAAGTATTTCTTGTGATAATTGGGAACATAGAACCTATGAGATGGTTGGGTGTGAAGTAACAATAACCTTTTCATAAAGGAGCAAACCTCATATTAGGTAGATAGGTAACAACTTTGTACCCGGTACACTAGAGAAGGAGATCCTATAGTATTCCTTTGTGCCATGGAGGATCAGTGGACTGATCAAGTGGAGAGAAGAAATATGTTATTGTATACCCTGGAAACACACTGGTGGATGGTTCACAAGGATAATCTCATATAATGGAATGAAGTAAGAATTTCTCTAACAACCCGGTTTCTCAGGAGCAATGTGCCTACTCAGATATGCATATATCATGGTAATCAACTTGTTCAAAGCACCACATTTAGTAGTGTGAGATACTCTGGATAGAGGGGTAGGAAGCTTTACCACCTTCACTTTGGGTGCACAAAATTTATTCCACTTTGCAAGGCTACACACGTGTTTGGTATGTTTATGTGGAATTGCATAGGGAGACTAGAAATTGGCAAGACTTGATTGCAAGAATGGTCTAGACTTTTGACTACTTCTCTACTAAAAACCTCTTATGAGAGAGGCATTACGGGTTATAGAATGCTTGAATATAGGAGGCAAAAGTGAAAAGGTTGAAGAAATCATTCATAATTTATTTGGCGAGGAAAAACTAGGAGCATTTTTGATGAAATAAATGAGACATATGTTGAACTATTTAAGTGTGCTTGCTTTGAGAAGGAGAAAGGAAATATGGTCTACATAGTGGATGATGAAGAAGTATAAAATTTGGACATTGATCATTCCAAAGGTACGTGCAAGGTTTTAGATAGTGCAAATAAAAATGCACGCACCTATCATGAACCTATAAAGACCAAGAAAGTGAACATTGGCATGGATGCTGAACCTAAGGAGGCCATAATTAGAGATTATTGGTTTGATTCTGAAGTGGCAAAGATAATTGAGTTACTATGTGATTTCTAGGACTTATTTCTTAGGGGATACCATGAGTTAAAGGGGGTGCATGAGTCATTAGGTGAGATGAAGATTAAGCTAAAGGAAGGTGTGCGCTTGGTCAGGAAGAGACCTTACAGGATGAACCCTAACCTACGCGTAAATGTTAAAGAATAAATTGACAAAATGCTGAAATCGGCATCATTAAGCCCCTAAAAGAATTAGAGTGGATTAGCCCCATGGTAATCAATATAAATAAATATGGTCAGATTAGGATTTGTGTGGATTACAGGGAGTTGAATGTTACATGTGTGATTGAACTATTTCCTACGCCTTTCACTAAGGAAATATTAGAAGGCGTTGCGGGGCATGAAATTTACTCTTTTACAGATGGATTCTTTGGGTATAACCCGGTTAGAATTGCACAGGAGGATCAAGAGAAGACAACTTTCACCACTGAATGGGGAAGCTTTTCATATACATTGATGCCCTTTTGTTTGAAGAACACGCCTGTTGTATTTTCGTGCATAGTTGTTCAAGCATTCCGGGTTTTATTCACAAATTCTTGCAGGTTTACTTAGATGATTGGATGGTAAATGGGCTTGTTAAGGATCATTGTGACAACTTGTGCTTGATATTTGAAATATACAAATAGTTAAGCATCTCTTATAACATCAAGAAGTGCATATTTACTACACCTTTTGGAACTCTACTAGGGAATATCATCTGCAAGGAAGGTTTGTTAGTAGATTCAACTAAGGTTATAGTTATTATAGACCTGAATGAGCCTACTATTTAGAGTCAGTGCATGGATTCTTGGGCCATACATGGTATTACATTAAAATCATGAAATGATATGTGAATATTTTCACACCCCTGGAGGAGTTACTAAAGGGTATAGGGACGTTCTATTGGGGAGAATTGCAGTAGCGCACATTTGAAGCATTAAAGGAGAGACTTATTACAAGTGCCTATTCTTCATTTTCCCTTATAGAACCAACCATTTCACATACATGTGGACACCTTTCACACGACCATTTTGTGTAGTGTTATCTTATCCTAGAGAAGGTATTATAAATCATCCTATCTTTTTTGCTAGTAGAAAGTTGACTCTTGCATAATAGAATTATACAACTATAGAGTGCGATGACTTGTTGATGATCTACGTGTCTTTGCATAAATTTAGACAGTATTTGCTAGCAAAAACCTTGGTATTTTATACAAATCACATGGCATTGAAATACTTGGTAAATAATTCTATATTACAAGGGTGCATATGTCGATGGGTTCTCTTATTTCAAGAATTTGACTTTACATTCATTGTAAAACCAGGCAAAAGTAATTTTGGCCCAGACCACTTATCAAGAATTCAATCAAGAGAGGATGCGCAGATAATTGAAGATACAATGTTGGATGCACAATTATACAAGTTACATCAAGTGCCTTTAGAATTGGGAGATATTGTTGTCTTTTTACGCATTGTGTATGGTTCTGAAGGAATGAAATCCTTATAGAAGAAACAACTTGTAATTTGTGTTACACCCTTCATGTTGATCAATGGTGACTTATACAAACTAGGTCGAGATGAAGTATTGTGCTAGTGTGTATTAGAACATGAGTGCATGGATATCATATAAGAGGCTCATGGTGGTATTACAGGTGGGTATTATACAGGTGATGCCACATTGCACAAGATTTTACTCACTGGATTATGGTGGGATACCCTGTACAAGTATTGTAAAGAGTATTGTAAGGTGTGTGATCACTATCAGTGCCTAGGTGAACACGGGAAAGCAGATGAAATGGCTTTGAAGCCTAATACTAGTGCATAACCATTTGAAAAATGGGTAATAGACTTTTGGTTCCTATTTCCCCTTGATTGCATAGAACTGGATCGCGCTACATCATCACTTGTACTAATTATATTATGTGATGGGCGTAAGCAGCACCTACAAAGGATTGTATAGAACTACAGCAGCAAGGTTCTTATGGGAAAATATTCTTACTAGGTATGGATGTCCGTTGAGTTTGACAAGTGATAGGGGTACACACTTCTTGAATGAGATAATCAGGATATTGTTGGATGAATTTATGGTCGTGCACCACAAGACTACACCTTATCATCCTCAAGAAAATGGGATTGTTGAGGCCTTCAACAAGATATTGAGCTAGACCTTAACAAAAATTTGTGATGTTGGAAGGAAATATTGGGATGATAAAGTTTCTGCTCTACTTTGGGCATATAGAACAAACTACAAAAGTTTAAATAAGGCCACACCATTTCAATTGGTGTTTGGTGTAGAAGCAATTCTTCCTATGGAATTCATGTTACCTTCTTTGCATATTGTGTGCCTAGGGGTCTAGCTGATGAGAAAGCATTAGAAGAAAGAATTGACAAGTTAATACAGTTGAATGAGAGGCATGCCATAGCATGTTAGAGTCATAAGCGAGGAAAAGGCCAAGAAAAATGCATGGTATGACAGACACATCAAGGATAAGAAGCTTGAAGTTGGAAAAATGGTACTTATTTATGATTCCAAGTTTTTGTGCCATCTAGGAAAACTTAAGGTGCATTGGTTGGAACCATATGTTGTCACTCACATACTTGAATCAGGTGCTTGTCAGTTATAGGCACTTGATGGAACAAGATTACCTAGTTACTTTAATGGGAGTAGGCTAAAGCCCTACTATAAATAAGTCTTCTTGGTATTTGTAATAAGGTAGTATTGCCATTTAGTATAGATTTCCCTTTTTGTATTTCTTTTAAATATATTTCCTTCTTCGTTGTTATGCTTTGTCAATTTACTTTGGTATTTTGTGTAATAAGCACATTTTCGCAATGGAAGCTAAATAAAATATGAAGTATTTTTATGTGCAGAGGACTGCACATACCATTAGTGTGGGGTGGATGTTATTCAAAAATAAGTACACATGAGAACATACCGATACAAAGTCTTTATTAAAAAATATAAGGGAGTTTCTAGAAAGAAGATTTCTCCTAAGGAAGACCATAGCTGGAAATAAATGAATGAACAAGTATAACGCAAGGTAAGTGGTGGCCATAGAAACTACTAGAGGAAGGCACAATGGTGAGGTACTTTGGTGCATGGATGCGCACAGAAGGAGGTATGTAGCCAGAAGGTAGGAAGGTGCCTTTGGAAGGTTCTAATTTGTAGCGCATAGGTGTATTACACGGAAATTGGGAAAATGGTCAATTAATGAGGGGATCGAGTGGTAGGTAAAGGAGCAATAAATGTAATAACTTTTAGCAAATCTATATAAAGACGTGATGCGGGTTTATTTCTACCTTTGTGATCACAAGTATTCAAGCAAGCTAGTTGTGACCAAACCAAGCGAAACATGTTGAGGTGTGGAGAGTTGTGAAACCAGGTGTGGAGAGAATATTTGTGCATAGAAGTGGCTTGCGTCCCCATTAGAGAAGGGTTTGAGCAAAGCAGAAGCATTGATAAGGAGCTAGGGCACATGGTTTTCAAGATAGGTAATGAGAGCTTACTCGACAGAGGAAAAAGGCAAGATTTTTACCATGACACTAAGGAAAGCACTTGGAGAAGGAACGAAGGGGAAGAAAAAGGTGGAAATCAAAGTCGAAGATGCTCGAGAGTAATTTTTCAAAAATGTAGTATCCAGAAGGAGTGATCATCGGATGAGATTGGGAATCCCATATCAACAGATGCAAAGTAAGTGACTACAACCACTGTACCACCGAAAATAAGGGGAGTTGGACACATTTTTGAATAAGAAGACCAACAAGCACATGGTGGATGACATGCTAGTGTATGATGATGCTAGGGAGAAGTTGCTCAAGAAGGTAGGGGTGTATCAGCTGTATGAACTCCCATATTTTGGAAAACCAGAAATTTTATACCAATGGCTTATGAGAAAGGTCCATGAGGACTTCTTCTTTTTTTGGACAATGGGTAAGGATCACCATGCCTTTGATTACTACGTTGACAAGACTGACGGGGACGGAGATAGAGGTTAGTAGTTATCTAACTGATAAGGCAGTTATTATAGCCATAAGAAAGGAGTTGGGATACGCAAGGGTCCGTGTAGAATGGACATCTACAAATTAAGGAAGTACCATGTGGTGCAAGAAGCCATGCATCTTCTCACTAAGCTGAATGATCAAGAGAGATGGTCATAAGTAAATACCATGTGGCTACATATTGCGAAGAAAATGTCACAAGGAGAAATGTACAACTTAGTTGGCTACATAGCAGAAACAATTATTGAGGAAGCACGTGTAGGTGAAAAGATAAGTTTTGGCGTTATCCTATTATCTCTTGTGTTTGTAGAAATTGGAGTGCTCGATGGGCCAAATAACAAAATTTGGGAATACCCCATAGAAAAGAAGTCCCTCACAGAGAGGTTTGAGAAGTATTTTTGTGAAGGAACAATGAGTGGCCCATTCAAACAAAGGGTATAACTATGGTATGATCGACTTCACATGGCCTTTGAGGAGGAATGGTGCATTCCAAAGGAGTTACCCTCAGTAGTGGGCAAGGTAGTGCAGTTCGCAGTGTATCAACATTTTTGCATCACACGGTTTGCAATGAAGGATGGGACATGGATTCCTTGGTGCAAACTTCCATACGCCTTCACTTTGCATTACTTCTAGGAAACAGTACATAGGTTTATTGATGCACATTGGTTGAGCTACAACACGAACAAGGTAGACTATGACTACCATACTCTAAGGAAAACTTATGTTTATCCAGTCAATATGCCTATATCGAGAGGCTTATTTTTGATATTATAAGTATGAATTCAGTAAGTTTGGCTATTGGGGATAGTGGGGCCACACTTATCTATCTTCAGCTCAAGCCTAGGATGGAAAAGGGAAAGTATGTAGAGAATGAGTTTATGCTCCTAGGGCCGCCTAAGGGTAAACACACAATTGAAAATGTGGTAGCTCTAAAGCTTTCCTTGACCGTAGAAGGAGACGAGGAAGGAGAATTCAATGATGATTATGGAGGCTTGGATCATAGAGATCAAAGGCAACCCACGGACAAATTAGAAAGTGAGCACATAGATACTCCTCCACGACGTAAGGAGGAGAGAAAGACTTGGACATGGGTACAGTCCATGAGGAATGCCAGTTTAAAAAGGTGTTCAGAAGAACTAGAACCCAAGGTGCAGGAACATATCAACCTTTATGAAGGTCACCTCGACTCTCCCTCAAAAATAATCACCGAGGGAAAGAGAAGAAGAAAGTTGAAGCTTAACGAGGAGGAGGAGTCTGAAGAGAGTGCGCCAGGAACCCTGGTTCAGCCTCAAGAAGTGGAGGAACCCCAAGATGAAGAAATGTGAGATGAAGAGTAAGGGGTGAAATAAGCAAAAGAAACTATGCAAGAATAACCCAACACACCCATTACGACTCAGGTAGGAGAAGATCCAACTTCAGACCTTGGCACCCAGGTTCCTAAGGGGCCAAGAATAAAAAAAGAGAAAGCAAATGAAGAGTATGTTATCCCTAGTATGGGCTATACTAAGGACATAAGAAAAATCATCCACGCCCGGTTTCAGAGCACTATGGGCCTTAAGGATTTATATGGGTGGGAGCTAATGGATCCAAATATGGCCATTATATGCACAAGGAAGAAATTATCCTAGTCCATGCAGACTCATATGGATGAACCATATTTTGACGTGTGCGAGGAGTCCTGTGTCTCACGAAGAGTGAAGAAGGCACCCCAGAGCAAGCACATGACAATAAAACCTACTCTAATGTTTGATGAGCAGGTCAATAATGTAATGGTCAAAGTATCTACTGAGGTGGCGCAGAGAAACATTGATAAGGCCACCACCATTCGAGCATTTCTTGAAGATAACAAGGCTAAAAATACAGAGATAGCACATTTAAAGGAAGAGAAGGAATGAGAACGGGAAAATAATGAGGCCTTCATTAGCATGGCAGAGGAAATTGGTGATCACATCCTTAAAACAAGGCCTCATCTAGAATCTCAAGTTCCAGAAAATTTTCCTTCTGTTATGCATTATGTGTGCACTTTGGTCAATTTGGTGTTAGATGACGACCAATTTGGATGCCCGTACCAAAATATTTTGAACAAGAGGCGAGAGAGAAAGGGCCTCTATGGTTAGGAAAATTTCAACTTACGAGGCATTACTCCAAACTTTGAAGGATGAGCTGAAGAAATTTGACCAAGCTCTCAATTTATGTGCAGCACTAGAAGTAGTAATAAGGACTAGAACTCTAGTTGAAGATAATGAAGTTCTAATAGCGATGAAAGATGAGACACTTGGGTGTGCAGAAAGATTGGCACTGGTGAAACAAAAGCATGAGGCCCTCACAGTAGCCTAGGATCCACACAAAGAGAGGATTGATGAGATTGGGAAGCTCATAGTGCAAAAGATGGACCTCTAGAAGGAATGATGTTAGGTATGGCCAATGTTGTCTAGGTACTACAAAATGAGAAAGAAAATATCACTCAGGATGAACTAGATGCCATAGCCATAGATATTCTAGAGAAGACAAGGACTATGCTAAATGAATGGTAGACATTGGAGGCTGAAATCAAAAATGAATATCTAGAGTTAATCCTCCCAGTTAAAGAAGAGGGTGTTGCAGAGTGAAAATTCATTCTTTTGTATAGTGTTTCATTAATTATTTCATTCCTTATTCTTTATTATTGAAAACATTAGAAATAATTCTCATTTTCAGGATGACAATGTACTTTATTTTGGGGTAATTTTGAGCAAATGGAATGTTTCTATAAGGAGAAGACACATGAAGGATGTGCGCATGAGAACAAGGTGCATTTGAATGCATGAGAAGATAGGGAAGGAAACATGCACCAGAACACTTTGGCTCGGGACTTATCCATTTTTATGGATAAGGGCTATTTTTGGAGATAGCGTGAAGAACACACATAGAGATGAAGACTTGCATGACACGCAATGATACTTTAGGAACAAACGGATGATAAGCGCCATGCATAGTTTTTGCTAATAATAGGATTTCTTCTTAGATTTAACTATAAGACATCTATTATTAGAACACTTGCATGTGTACATGCTATTATAAAGGCACATGGCTATTATTAGTATGTGACCTATTTTGAGAAGTGCATGGGAGGTGAAGGGAAAGTCCCCACCTCTATAAATATGTATTGAACTATGTAGTTTAGTGTGTGTGAATTATTGTAGAGTTATGTTGTTGATCTTAATACATGCATGACTCATGGAGATACTTTATAGTGTAAGAATCTTATGTGTTTTACAATGTTTAATGCAATGGAGTATATTGGCTGGATAATGGTGTTAGACATAATTAAATCTAGTTCTTGTATGGTTAGCCTTATTATTGTCATTGTTTAGTTCATGATTCCCTAAGATCTAGATCTGGTTTATGCATTGTGAAATGTTTATGATTAGTTATGGATCTGAATATGTATTATCATCATCACACTAACATCTTGCACAAGTAACTATTATCCAATTTCACCCCCCCAGGGTTGAATTGATAACATACATCAAGATTCCCAAGTCCCAGGCTGAAAAAGAACGAGCTCTGAGAGAATGCGAGAAGTTGCAGAAAATAAGCCTGGGCCAGAAAAAATTGTGAAAATCGGCTAAGTCCTTGTTCTAGAACAGTCGGGACATTTGGGACGCAAAGGCGCGGATCGCCAAAAGCCTACAGGTGGCCCAAACAGCAAAGGGACAAGTGGGACAAGAGTGCGCGAAGGACGTGAACCAGCCGGATCGGCCGGAATGGGGAATTGTAGCACCAGGACAGTCGGACCAGAAGGACGCGTGGGATGCGGAAAGCTGGTTCAGCCGAAAGAGAAGAAAATCGACTAATAGTTTGGGACATTGGCCGTGAGTACGCGAACCGCCTGGATCAGCTGAAAAGGAGAACTTTTGCACCAAAAATTTGGGACATTTGGGCCGTAAAGGCGCGGATCGGCCGGATCGGGCGAACCGGAAGAATTTGCCCCGCGAAGCACTGGGACATTAGGGACAAATGGACGCGAACCGGCCGGTTCGGCCGAAACAAGAAACTTCAGCACAAGGAAAAGTGGGACATCCGGGACAAAAAGACGTGGTGGACGCGAAAGAGCCGGCAGACCCGCGGACCAACCAGGAGATGACACGTGTCACAAGGAAAAAGGTCCAAAAAGTCAAAGGGGCGAGTTTTCGAGCACTGATCCAAACCAATGAAATAGTGCCACGTGTCCAAGTTTAAGGGGCCCACAAGAAAAACCCATGAAAAGGTGGAGAGAGGGAATTGCCCAGTGAATCAGAACCCGCCACGTGTCGTCCAGATGGCAGAGCGGGAAAAGAAATTTAAAAATCTGTTTTCACCTGTTTTGTGCCCTAAATCTTCAGATCATCATATCTTTCGATCCAGAGCTCGGATTTGCACGTTCTTGATATCAACGGAAAGCTGTTGAAATTCTCTACATGATTCTGGGATCAATCTTGCATTTTGGTGCTATTTGGAGGGAGAAAATTAAGGAAACATCTCTGACGCATGTAATGCTTCAACAACCAACTTTAATGCAGCAGACAGCTCGCCGCTCCTGTTAGACAGCCCGCCGTTTTGCCAGGATCCGCCACTTGGATCATAATGAGATGATTTTAAATGCTACCAAGAAGTGGTTGGGGCAGATTCTAGATTTCCTCTCTCTTTCCCCTCATTTCTTCATATATATTGTAAAGAGGAGCCCTTTTTAGAGGTCAGACATTCTTGTTTTTTATCCTCCCTTCTTCCCTGCTTGCAAGAAAATTTTTGGAGCTTTTCAAACCTCCCATATGGATTGTAATGCCAGTTTTTTCCTCTTGACCCTTTACTGAATGTACTTGTATCGACTCTTGAGTAATATATATATGTTTGTGATTGATTCTCAACCCTCTCATGTATTCATTGTTGTTATTTTGATCTCTTATTGTAGTTTGGTTACCTGTGCATAGTGTTTGTATTGCATCTATGTGGTCTGTGTTAGATTTGCAAAACGAGTGTCTAACATTCCTTGGCGCATCACCTTTGTAGTTTAGGTTTTATTCTATGCATTTTCTCACCCTGTCTCCTTGACAAATTAGATTAGATCAGTAGTAAAACCTTTGCATTTTATTGGTGCATCGAACAAAGGAATAGGAACCAGCCTTTCTCGGAGAATCCTTTCTCATCTTTACAAGTCCACACTTGGAGAAAGGATTCCATGTTGTGCAATCACACTTTGGATGCCGAACATCAACCTAGAAGCTTGATCTCGCATCCGGGGTGCTATGAGTCTCAGAATAAAAGTAACTCTAAAGAGGGGCCACAGTACCTTTGTGTGCTTTGGGTGAGTGCTTAGCTCAGAATGAGTGATGTGCTAGCATGTCTAGGTTATTCATGTAGATTCTAGGTTGCATCACATACCTTCTCTATCGGCTCTTGAATACATGGAAATGGATGACACCATTTCTATTGCTTTCAAAAAAATTATTCTCCACCATAACTTTGGGGTTGGTCACTTATCATTGTGAAAATCAGACAAGATCCCTTCCCCTTCACCATTTGGACATGATAGAAGAAGACTCTCCTACCATTAACGTCTTTTAGTGTGTTGGCGATGATGTCATTCTTTCCCACATGGGGGAAAAATATTCTTATCTTCAAAATACCTTGCCATCCGACACACCTACTCTTCTCAATGAATCCACCATCAATGTCAATATCGGGACTTCTTGGGAGCCTTATATTCTCAAAGTGTGCCAATCTCTTGATCTCGCATGAGCTTGAATCATTCACTACATTCCTCTCTCATCATAGTTAGGCATTTGCATGGTCCTATTTAGAGATGTCAGGTCTTGACCCTTCTATTATTGTTCGTAATATCATCACTTTCCCCAATGTTAAACTAATAAAGAAAAATCTTCATCGCATGCATCCTCGCGTTGCCATCCCTCAAGTAAAGAATAGTTACAATGACTTATTTCTTCCAACTTCATTAATCCCATTGACTATCCTCAATGGGTTTATAACATCGCTCCGCCTCTAAGGCATCAGGAAAACTCAGTATATGTACTAATTTTCAATATCTTAATCTTTCTTGCCCCAAGGATGACTTCCTATTTCAAACATCAACCATCTTGTGGATCTTACCACAGGCCATGAGATGCTTTATCTCATGGATTATTTCTTTGGTTATAATCAAATTCTCATCGCACTAGAAGATCAACACAAAACCTTCTTCATTACTCCTTGGGGACCTTTTGCTATCGTGTCATGCCTTTTAGTTTAAAGAATGTCAAGCACTACCTATCATCGGAACGTGACTTATATATTTCATGATCTCATCCATAAAACTATATAATATTATGTTGATGATATTTTGGGTAAATCCAAACATCTACACAACCATATTTCTATTTTCCAAATCCTTTTCGAGCACCTTATTCGTTTTGTCGTCATCTCAATCGAGCCAAGTATGTATTTGGAGTCTAAATGGGAAAAATCCTTGGCTTTATCATTTCTATTGGGGATTTAAAGTTGATCCCATGAAAATTAAAGAAATCATCGAAACTCCCCCTCCTTGCAATCTTAAGTAGCTTCATAGCCTTATAGGTCACCTCTAATCCATCTATCGTTTCATCTCGCAACTTTTCAATCATTTCCAACCCTTTCATCACCTCCTTTGGAAGGACATATAATTTAATTGGGATCACGAATGTCAAAATGCCTTCAATGACTTTAAATAATACCTCCTATCTCCACCAGTTCTCACACCTCCATGTGAGGGGGATCCCTTCTATCTATACATATTTGCTACTAATCATGCTCTAGGAACCATGCTAGCACATCATGATTACTAAGGCCATGAGCAGTTTTTATTACATCATCCGCACTCTTCATGTCTACAAAACCTACTACACCGAGATTGAAAGGATGGGTTGTGCTCTCTTCTTCACCACATCTAAGCTTCAACATTATATTCTCAATCACAAGACTTATGTCATTACTAGCTTTCACCTTCTCAAGACATTGCATTCTAAACCTTATCACAATGATCATGTTACTTGATGGCTCATACTCATGACAAAGTTTGACCTCGAGTTTATTTCTCAAAAATTCATTAAGGGACAAGCTATTTTTGATCAGTTAGAAGAAGCCCTCTTCCTAGTATGTAGCTTCCTCACGAGCATTTTCGGATGAATCCATTAACCATTTTCATCACGAATATAACCCTCTCAAATTCATTCTCTTCTTCAATGGCTCTAAGTGTCAGCAAGGGGGAGGCATTGGCATTGTTCTTATTCCTCCTTTGGAAACTCATATTCCCCTCGCATATAAACTCAATTTTGAGTGTAACAAAAATATGGAAAAGTACGAAACCCTTATCTTGGGTCTTAAAATAGCCGTCTTTAAAGGTGTTCAAATTATTAACATCTACGAGGATTTTGATCTTATAATAAAACAAGTCATGGGAGAATATCAATGTAAAAATGATACCCTTCAAAAATATTGTGACATTGTTCATCTTCTCCTTAAATCCTTTGATTCCTACACCATCCAAGTTGTTCCCAATTGATCAATCATTTCGTTGATACCATGACATCCCTCACGGATCTCATCCGATGGACAATAGGGGAGTCTAATATTGTTATCATCATTCATCACCGTGATCGACCTTTCCATGAATTACCCTAGGTTAATCTTATTGAATCTAGTTCATCAGACCTTTGGTATTCTCAAATCTTTGATTATTTATCCCAATCCATTATTCCTCCTAATCTATCCAAAAATGCTAAGAGGTATTTTCTTCAAACGTACTAACCACTATGTGATCCTTGGTGGAATTCTTTATAAATGTGGATTTGATACAGTGTTATTCTCCGATGTCTTAAATCCCATGAAGCCTCCCGAGCCATCCAAGAAGTCCATGACGGTATTTATGGTGGCCACTTTTAGTGGCCTAGTCATTTCTAAGCATGTTCTCCACATTGGCTATTATTGGTCTTCCCTCCATCATGATTGTTGTAAGTATGTTAAGAAATATGAAAAATATTAGTAGCATTCCAATCTTAATTGTATTCATATTCAAGATTTGCATTCGGCCATGGACCTTTGGCCCTTTTCGTAATGGGGTCTTGATCTCATTGGCCTTATCGATACTCGTTCTTCATAGCAGCATCATTCTATCATCAGTACAAGTTAATATTTCACTAAATTGGTGGAATCAATCCCACTCACCTCAACTAAATCTTGACCAATTATTAATTTTATTTATCAACATATTATCTATGCTTGGCATTTCCCATAAATGTTTAATGGACAACATAAATTCCTTTAAAAAATATCTCAATAAAATATGTAACGCATTCAACATCCAACTCAACTTCTCTTCTCCATATTATCCCCAAGCTAATGGCCAAGCCAAAGCTACCAATAAAACCCTTTGAAACATTCTTTCCAAAACTATTGATCAAGCAAGTCGTAATTGGCATCTCTAACTTCCTTTTTCCCTTTGGGCCTATCACACTAGCATTTGTACCTCCATGGGAGCTATGCCATTTTCTCTTGTTTATGGTTTTGAATCCATCCTTCCTCTTGAATTTAAAATTCCATCTTTGTGTGTCTCCTTTGCGAATTCATCTCTGATGAATACTATCGCCAAACTCGTCTAGCACATCTCGAGTTGCTAGATGAGTGTCGCCTTCTCGCTCTTGAACACCATCATGTTTACCAAGATTGCATTAAACATGCTTACAATAAGCACCTTAAAGAACAAAAATTTAATTTCAAAGACCTCATCCTTAAAGAAAATTAGAATGTCACTACTCTAGAAAGGAGCCAACATGGAAGTTTTCCCCTAACTTTATTGGACCATATATTATTACACATAAGTATGGATCAGGAGCCTATCGTTTGGCCTCCCTTGATGATAAACAAGAAGTGGAACCTCTTAACGCACTACACTTACGACCAATCTATTGTTAGCATATTTACCAATGTTCCCTTAGTTGTATCCTTAGATCATTCCTCCATATTATCCTCTTTCATCTCTCGTTGTGATGATTTAGAATTATGTCATTTTCTGTCACTTCCTAGATGTGACCTTAAATATGGTCACCATGACTATGCCCATAACATATTCCTTATGGATAGGTTCTCCCCTTTATTGAGCTTCATTATCATCACATCTATAACCCGCTTATTCATCTATTGGAGCCATGCAAAGGATCCATGAGTGTCTCTTGTACATTCTTTATCCCCTCCTAAGTGGTCTACTTAGCTAGTCCTAGCTCTCCCCCATGTGAAATTTAAAAAAATCATCATGGATTCTCTTATCAAAAAGATAAAAGTTATCCAAAATAGACTGATCCTTAAAGGAAATTTGTTCATGAAAAATAAAAAAAAAGAAAAAAATGTAAATCAAAATCAAAGTCAAAAGAAAAATCAAGAGAAAAATAGACTGATCCCTAAAAGGTTAGCTATCATATTTTACTTTTTGTCGTCTATATTATATAAAGTAGACCATACCCTCAAAGTGTGGCTACTCCTTACAGAATTCAAAGGCTTCCCACATTGATCAACCTTACATTTTATTAGTATCCTAATAAAGCTTCCCGCATTGATTAGCTTTCTTCTAACAGAATTCCCGCATTGATCAGTTTACTCTTTCCCCTTCCCAGAGTTGGAGCATAGTTTTAGGGAACACCACTTTTGGAGAACCCTCTTCCCTTGTACAAGAACATCTCAAACTCCTTTTCCATGTCAACATTAGGTTTATGAGTTCATTTCATCCATTGTTTCCTTATGATCTTTTAAATGACTAACTATCATTGGTTACTTGTTAACATCAGTTTTGGTCGCATGTGCCTTGCATCACCTAGATCCCCCTCTTGTTTACCTCCAATGCAATTAGAGGCATATTTTCCTCACACATTCCTTGATATGACGTGGATACATTTATATTTATTAGTCACTATCATTAAGGTTATGTCTTATCTTCCTCCTCATTTGATCTTATCTTCTCTTTCTCATCCTAAGTCCCACTAGGCCATACATGTTTCCCCTTTGGGATATGCCTCTTAACCATTCATTTATTTAAGTCCATATTCGTGACCATACTCATCTTTCCCTCCAGGAATTTTATTACGATATTTAAATTATCCCTTTTTTCGGGCATACATTCTTTTTCCAAAGTCCACATTCGTGGCCATATTCTATATTCTCCCTTTAGGGCATTCTATTTTCATATTCCGAATCATCTCCTTCTCATTTCTAAGTCCACTTCCATGGCCATTTTCACTCTTCCTTCAAGCATTTTTTTTAGTATCTTATTCAAATTGCTCACAAATCCCACTTGGTGGCCATATTTTTCCCCTCTTGGGGCATACCTTTTTACCTCCTTTTTCCTTCATGGCCATACTCTTCCCCTCTTGGGGCATATTTTTCACTTTTTGACTTCACAGCCATACCTCCCCTTTAGGAGATTAATTTTCACCACTCACCTTCTGGGCCATATTTTTTCTTCCCTTTGGTGGCACCATTATTTTTCATCCTCTTGGATGCATATATTTTCTCTCAATTCCTTGTGTATGAAGGATTTCACATATAGTTGCGCATATTTTGATGACTTTCCTATGAATCATTGGTCATCCCGGCTTGCATCCATACTGCAGTGATATTCACCCACTCACTAGTCCGTAGAACATTGTAGCTCATCTCCATTGAGACCATAATTGTCCTCTACCGATGTGATATTGGAGTCACCGCCATATTTTTATTGATATTTGGATCCTTTTTGCTTGGGGCATCTTTCCTTGGCTATACTTTCACAAATTTTTAGTCACCCACCCGCCCTTTCTCATCGAACTTTTTTAAAATGTGTCATCGATTTCCCTTGATGTCATTGATTGCCCATTTTAGGGGTAGCTCATCATCTACCTTTCATTAATCCTAATCCAACTCTTATTTTTTTGTCTCATGGATTGCTATCTCAAACCATTCAACAAAAAGGTGGAAATTTAGACACCTAAATTTAGTATCTATACCTTTTATCACCTGTGTGCGCATGTTTATTTAATCCATCCCCTCATTTAATTAAATGTCCACTTTAATATCTATCACCTTTAATTTACATTAATTAATTAAGCTTCAATTAATTAATTAATTAATCAATTAGTCCACATCCTTTGCTTCCCTTTCCTAATGGACTTTCTATTTCCTATCCCTATGTTTTTTCTAACCTATCTCTATTGCCAACTCACCTACACCTCATCCTAAAACACCCTCTTCTTGCCTAATGTTTTAAAGCATTCAATCCTATCCTTAAAAACATAAAAATCATGCTAAAAGCAGAAAAAATCCTCTCATTGGGGAAACTTACCCCATAGTTGGCGGTGACCTAGCCCAATCGTCATTGACCCTATAAAACTATTCTTCTCTTATCAAAAAATCATCAGATGCATGCACATACCCCAACTTTCAGAGCTGTTAGAGGCTCCTCATGCCTTAACATTTCTACAATGATCAAAGACCTCTTAGATCTCCTTTTAGTCTGTTTGCATTGCTCGTAGACATTCCTTTTTGAGTTTATCAATGTTTGGTATCATTTTATGCAATTATTATCATATTATCAGTGCCTTGTTTGTATCAAATATTTTACAAGTCTAGGAATGGTCGGGACTCCATTATCGGCCTATTTTATCATTTTTTCTACTTGTAGGTTCTCTAATCTAGCTTTTTTCCTCGGCCTTGTCTAGTACTTCCCAAATCACCGTCGATCTTCTCATGTCATCATCAACCCGGTATTTTATCCTCATCCTTTCTATTTCAGATTCCTTTCAGAGTATTTTCTAGCACTTGTATTGTTTCGAGACACTGAATTTTTCATCCTATTTCTTTAAACCTATCTAGTTTTCATCCCAAATCCACCATGATCCTTATTACCTTGTATTCCTTTCATTTCCTTTCCTCATACCTCCTTTGCAAGTTGTTTCCAGTGTGTACAAGCTTCTGTTCTTTCTAACTTACATTCAAAGCATCCAAATCTACACTTATAGTTGTTTTCCTATCCTTCGCTTCTCAAGTCATCGTCGACCGCTCTACATAGTTTAGGTCGCCATTGACCCCGAACAAATACATTTAATTTGTATTTCATTTCAATCAAATCAATATTAAATCAATCATAATTACTCCTAGACTTTATAAATTCTTCAGTTTCTGCATATTTTTAGTTTATCTTTACTTTGTATCAATTTTGTTTAACAATCAGGGTTGACATCCACCGAGAAAGTTAAATGCTTCTCGTGTAAACTTTTTTCGAGCAACCCTCTCCTAAACCATCTAATCAATCTTGTTTCAAAGTGGGTCTTATTTGTAGGTTTCATCTAATTTGCAGCAGCATAATCCATCATCATTTTTCACTTGTATCATATCGCATCTGAGGTAACATAAACCCTCTAACATTTTATATTTTTCTAGTTTCTTGATTACCTAGTGCATTAACTTCATTAACAACGAGAAACTTGGTAAACACCAAAATCTCACATACCATATCGAACTCAGAACATCATATGTCGAAACCAGGAGTTGTTTAACCAGGAATTGTGAATCATTAGCATCTCAAGGAATGTTCAAAAGAGAGCCAATAGTAGCCATTGCATCGCCTGATTTATTTCTTTATCGCAGGACTTGCTCGAATTGAATGTGTTAAAAATAAATCTTGAATGTGTTAAAAATTGCTTTAGTAGAGTATTCATCATCAACTTGTTTAATGATGAGTTGTGAGTCACCAAAGACATTGAGTTCTCTAATATTCCATTAGATAGCCATTTTGAGTCTAGCGATGAGTGCCTCATATTTAGCTATGTTATTAGTATAGGGAAAAGAAAGATGAGATATCCTTGAGGTTTGATAAACAAGATGCCTACTCCTTCACCATGATGTGTGAAGGATCCATCAAAGTATAATGTCCAGCGATTTGATTCTTATGGTGAATATTGATTCTTCTGGGAACCATGTATCAAGTGGTGTGGTATCGACACTATAGCTTCTGCTATTTGATCTACTAGAACCTTTCCTTTGATGGCCTTTTGATTAACATATTCAATTTCAAATTCACTTAAGAGCATAATCCATTTATCCATCTATCCTATTAGAGCCAATTTTGAGAGTAGATATTTAAGTGGATCTACTTTAGCAATGAGCTTAATTATATTATTGAGCATATAGTGTCACAACTTTTGGGAGGCATAAACAACTAGATATGCTTTTTCAATGGGAGTGTAGTTGAGCTCATAGGTGATTAATGTTTATCTGAGATAATAGATAGCTTGTTCCTTTCCATTGGCATCATGTTGCACAAGGAGAGATCTTAACACGTGTTGAATAGCTGAGATATAAAGAAGAAGAGGAATTCCTAGAGTGGGAGGCACTAGGACTAGAGGATGCAGTAGATATTCTTTGATTTTTTCAAAGGATGTTTGACATTATTTGTTCCAATGGAAGGTTTTTCCTTTCTTTAGTAGATGGTGGAATGGATGACACTTATCAACAAGTTGTGTTATAAACTTTCTAATAGCCTAGATCTTTCCTTGTACATTTTTGAGCTGTTTTAAATTGGTATGTTGAGGTATTTCAACCACAAATTTGACCTTCTCTGGATCAATTTTGATGCCATGACATGAGACAATGAAGCCAAGAAGCTTTCCGATGTGACACCAAAAACACATTTCTTTGGATTGAGCCAAACTTTATATTACCAAAGTATCTCAAAGATGCGATGAAGAACCATGGGATGTTCCTCTGTAGTTTTTTATTTTCCCAAAATATCATTGACATAATCTTTGACAATAGCATGCATCATGTCATGGAAGATAATGATCATGACACGTTGATACATAGCTTTGGAAATTTTGATGCCAAAAGGCATGACTTGGTAGAAAAATTTACTCCATGGCGTAGAGAAATTAGTCTTGTGTTGATCTTCATCTGCTATTTTGATCTGATTATATCTAGAGACTCCATCCATGAGAGAGAATTTCATGCCCAATTTTAGAATATACGATCATGTTGATATTCAATAATGGAAAATCATTTTTAAGCAAGCTTTGTTGATGTCAAGGAAATCTATACATATGCAGATGCCCCAAGTCTTTTTCCTATCAAGACTATGTTAGATATCTATTCAAAATAATTAATTATCCAAATGAAGTTGATGTCAAGAATTTTTGGAGTTCTTCTTTGACGAGTAAGGCTACCTTTGGATGCATCTTGTGGAGCTTCGCTTGACTAGTTTCACATCTTTACGGACCACTAAATGGTGAACTACAGAGGATGGATCAAGAATGGACATATATGTGTAAGACCATGCAAATACATATAAGAATTCTTTCGAGGAGTTTCATAAAGGTGGTATGTTCTTCTCGAATATAAGGATTCCCCAATTTGAGAATCTTAGGGTCTTCTTCAGTGCCAATATTATTTTCAATGGTTTCTTCAATTAGTGGTGTTAATCCATATTATAGCTTTTAGAAGCCGGAAGGATTTGATCCAAGGTTGAATCATGATCTTGATGTGGGGAATCATCAAATAATTTTACAAGTGGATTCTCCTTGTCTATATGGCAAGAGGAGTGGTGATAAGGGATGTTGGATGGGGATTGTATAGGTAGAATGGGATATTTTTCGCCAAATTAGGTGTCAAGCATTTAAAGATGTTTGGAAACCTTTTTTGGTCATCGATTAGTATATAATCCTGGTTCTTATGAACTCAAGAATTTCCTCGTCATTCTGAAAGGTGTCAAGAGAGATATGATTAGATTTTTTATCCTATTGGATGAGTTAGGGATAAGTGAGATTGGTTTCAATGGAAAGGATGGTGGTTTCATGAAAATATTCGTGGTGGAAAGATCTTCATATTGGCTATAAACAAAACTTGTTTCGATGGTGTTTATGGCCTCCTTAGCTTTCTCAATTATGTCACTCAATTAGGTCACCGATACCCTCACTAGGTGGTTAGTACCTAATCCATGGCCATCAAGGTTGGGTATGATAGCATGGGGTTCAGGAATGTCTTATTCATTATGACCTATTCCTCGATCAGAATAACCCATGCAACTCATCATACGCTTAGGGATTAGATATCCATTACTCGGGTAGTAGGATGGTATTGAATATTCAATGATCCATGTAGTGTCGAAAGTTCTAGGTACTTGTCGTGAGATACCCAAATTGGATAAATGTGGAGGATCCCAATGAATATATTAATTTTTAGTTTGACTCATGTCGGGCTTGCCATGTTGTTTGGGGAGAGTGGAAGTTGTGCAATGTTCAAGGTTTGATATTCCCACACCCTATGGATTTTAGCTTGAGAGGAAGAGTGGGTGAAGGAGATGGATGGATGTCAATGGAGTGGGTAAGATGGGAGTAGAGGATGATGAAGCATTATGTGGATGATGGATGACCAAGCAATAAATTATGGTGGTAATGCGGATGTCTATGACCTATACCAGGTGGGTATCATGACAAGTCCCACATTTAGAAAGGAAGATACAAAGTGCCCACTAATTTTCTTTGAGTATTATCATACAATTTAATGGTGATTATATCTTACCTTAAATCCAATTCATTGTACCCTAGTCATTGAATAAGAGATATGGTACAAAGGTTGACTCCATATCATAGAATTTCTTGTCCACTAGTACTTGTTTAACATGAGTATTTTTAATTTGGACCTCAATGTAGAGATGAAGGTTGTGTGTTGGCCCATGTAGTAGCAAGTCCTACTTGAGTAAAAGTGAGTGGGAGCATTGGATGAGGGTAGAGATGAGCAATAAGATCTTGAAATTGAGCGGGGTCATATGTCTTTGGGCATGCAAGACTCCTAAAGAGCATGGTAAAGGATATCTTTATGGACAGAGGATGTCTTGAGGAGATACATGATGGAAATTTTAGTGGGGGTCTTCTCAAGTTATTCAATTATATTCTACTGAGATTGTGAAGGTGGATTAGAGGAAGATGGAGCAGCCCTTGAACCACTACACAAATTTTGTGAGTAGTAACCGCACACTAAAATTATGGGAAGGGCCTTTGACCTTGATGGTGGCTACTTGATGAGGGGGATGGAGGATATGGCCAACAAGAGATTATTATTAGAAAGGGATGCGTTTGTAGTTTATATGATTAGAATGATGATTGGATGATCATGGTTTTTACTATACTTTGCTGACCCCGATTTGAAGCATGGTTCTGACTATGATTGGGAATTGGATTTTGATAAATTCCTATATTCTGATTTTGAGAGGAAGAGGACGCATTGTCTTTGATTTCAATTTCACCTCAATCAATTAGGTCTTGAATGTAGTTTTTCAGCTTCATACACCTAGTGGTGGTGTGACCCTTGATTTTATGGAATTTGCAATATTCATTTTCCTAGAACCAAGAGGGTTTAGGTCTGGACTCATCAATTGGTTGGGTTTGTGGGAAAACTACCATATTGGTGGAAACAATTTTTTCAAGGATTGTTTCGATGGATTCACCAAGGGGGTGTATGACCTTCTTTTAGGATCTTGGGTGGATCGGGGTTGGTCTTTAGGGATGGATATGGCAGTAGCTTTGTGGATGTGTTGAATTTGTTTGGTCTTTGTCACTTCATCACCGACAACATTTTTATTCTTATTGAAATATTTATATTTCTCTGACGTGGAAGGTTGATTGGTTTGATTGTATTTGTTATGGGAATACAATTTAATGAGGCCTTTGGAAATAAGGTATTTTTCTATTTGCATTCCCTTTTATATGATTTCATCAAATGTGTTGGCATAATGGACTTGCAGGGAAAGCTAGTTCTTTATGGAGGTTGGTGACAAATATGGTAACCAATTGCTTTTCCGAGATGGGTCATGGGATATGGCTAGCAAGGGCTCTCCATCGTTGTAAGAAGGATGAAAATCTTCACCATAGTACGTTGCTTAGTATTTCATAGATCAATCATGGTGACATCATGTTCCACATTATATGAGAAGTTATTGAAAATTTTTTTGGATAGGTCGTGAAGGTAGTGACATATCCCTTGGAAAAATGGAGGAACCATTCAAGTGTGGGACCGCCTAGACTTCGTGAAAAGAGTCTCAGTAAATAAGAGTCATCGTAGGCTACTTCTTGACAACATATAAACTCCTTAACATGTTTGTGAGGGTCTCCTTTTCCCTTATATTTTTCAAACTTAGGTGGTTCAAAGTATGGAGGGAAAGGGACACACAAAAATTTCATTCAAATTGATAGGGATAAAGTTCCTCAAAATTGTATTGTTGTCCTTGTTTTCCAAGTTGTAACCCTTGAAGTGTTTCCTTCATAGACTTTATTTCCTACTCCAAGGTGGATTCTTAGGGATTGGTGGTGGGTGGTATGTTGAAATTGGGTCATTGTGAATTTTCAGAGCCATGATCATTTGGTCTTTGGGGGTCAAGTTGGGAGGCCAATTGGGAAATCTGATTGCTCATTTTTTGTAATTGGGATAGTATGACCTCCTTAGTCATATGGGAATGATGGGTGTTCTCTTTGTTATCCCATCCATGCATAGTGTGATGGTTACCATGATTTGGGTTGTTTGGATTATGATGTAGTGGGGATGGTGGTTTTTGTCCAATGCATTCATTATCATCAGGGAGGAGAGTATGAAGTTGGTCATGTGTATAATCAGAAGGAAGTTTTGCTCCCATGTGATATAGCTGGAGGAGGAGAGCATATTTTTTTTTTTTATGAAATGATTAAGCATTTCTCATCACCTTCCTTCTATAAATTAGGTGCTTGAATCATCATCACTACTAGTATTGACCATCGTTTCTTCATCTTCTCCTCGGTTGTGGTTTTTTTTAAATTGGCATCGAAAAATTTGTGATTGAACATGTCATTTGCATTTTCTGTGTTTAGTTGGTGGTTTATTTCATCTTCGTTTCCATATTGAGATTGAGTAGGTTTTCTCCTAGGTGCCATTAGACCCTAGTGGTTTTGAGATATGTGGATGGGATGGAGGTGTATTAAATAGGTAAAATATGTGTAGGTGAAGAAAGGATAAGGTTTCTTATTAATCGATGTATGATTCAACAATCAAACCTTATTTTGAGATAAGAAGGATTGAAGAAGGATTTTCCTCGATGAAATAGGCTTAGGATGTGCCTTGGTATGTGAGGGATTTGGATGATTGAGATAAAGATAGGGATATTATCTCTTTGTTCTAGACACTGATTAATAAGATTCAATAAATCGTGTCAATAGGAAACCTTAAGTGAGATGTTTAGTTGGGTAGGATGTATGTGTAGGATTATGTGAGGACGTGAAGATGTCTAAATGTCATGATTAAGAGAGGATATGTGATGTAGTAAGGTCTTAGGATCTTCTTGGGCCTAGGTAAGTGTAGTGATGTCAATAGGAAACATGAAATCAATAGGTGGAAGTTTTGTGATGATGAGACAAATGGAGGTTTAGGTTGGGTGAGATGTTGTGGGATGAGTTGTGTTTTATTGAGTGGGATGTGTAAGTGTATTTTTAAATTGATTCGTGATATGGGGGGGTGTTTTTAAATGTATTTTGTGGTTGTAAAATTTGTTGATTGTGAAGGTATGTTTATTATTTGTTTGTTTTATGTATATTAATAAGGAGGTGTGAGTGACGTGAGGTGGATGATGGATGAGGAAAAGGTATTGGTCAAAGGTGTATGATGAATGATGTATAGTCAAAATATATGGGGGTAGTTAAATGGAGGTCAAATTAAGTGGTCAAAAGATATGAATGATAGGTGTATAGGTTGATAAGAGGGACTAGTGTGATGGTTTTACATTGGTTTCGATAAAACACTCAAACAAGTACAAGCATGCAAGCACACCCTAACTAGTCAAGTGGGATTGCAATCAAGCTATAGCCCAATTTCAATACCACACACAACAACGTTAGCCAAAATTGGCTCTCCACCTATGTTTCAATGTGGAGTCAACTAGTGAGTGGTCTTAGGGAGTGTGGCCTCCTTTCACTATAGCTCGATATACGTGCCTAAAAAATGTTTCATGTGCTAGGATATACAAGCTCACTAGGGGATTCCCCGATATACCTTGCGATCTGTGGGGCCCAAATTTGTGTTGCAAGGATGTTGTCTAATGCTTGGGTATTGGTAGTGACAATCCCCTCAGCTCACACCTCTCTTAAAACAAACAAGATCTTAGCTAATAACGGCAACTGTACAAGAATTAATATACCCCACCGGAACACGGGGTGTGTTTACGCACGTGGAGGTGAATCCCATGATCACGAGACCCCTAGGACTATGGTAAGTGTGTGGATGTCACTTCCATGTCATTTTACCCCTAAAAATTAAAAGGAAAAAGGTTAACCACTTTTGATCCTCAAGATCATCCTAAGACATGAGAGGAGAGCATACACGGTTTCACCCTTGGGAGAAAAATAAATAATGTAAAACACACAAAAAGATGATAGATGTAAGATAATAATAAAAATTCAATGCTTATATGATGGGGTCTTCAAGAGGAGGCCCTACAACACAAAGATTAGTAGGTTTTACTTATAACCCCACTATTCTTCAATCAATCGGGTTGTAAAGACAAGGTGGTTAGTAGTTTTTGATTAATCAAAAATCCTACAACCACAAAAGTTTAGATAAACACAAAATAAGTGTCAAAATGGGTAGAGTCTCCCCTTATTCCTACAATATTTCTGTGAAAACAAAATGTTAAGACCTGTAAACAACCACCAAAAACACTTAGAAGAAAAGTTAGATTAAGTTAACTCTAAGTAAAAATTTGTTCAAGAAAAGGTGCACTATTACCAAGTCAAAGGAGATAAAATAGTTCAAAGGCACTAAAACAAGTCAAAGGTGTTACTACAAGTCAAAGGTTCCACTACAGTCACAAAGGTGTAACTTTACATGTAACAAAGGTGCTTGAAAAAAATTTTAAATAGATATATTAGTCAAAAATACATTCAAATATGAGCTAAAGGCGCCACAACATGTTAGGAAAGGCAACTAAAAGGTGTAAACAAGGACACCAAAACATGAAATTCAAAGTCAACAGATTATAAGTGTCAAGGTGTAAGCTTAGGCACAAAAATTTAGAGCATACACATTGAAATTCAAGGCATAGGCACCAACCCTACACAGACAAAGGTTAGAAGAAAAGGCGATGATGTTTGTGCAAAGGTGCCACGGGATTTGTAAAGGTGCTAAATGATAGTCTTATAAAAAAAACTAGATGTTAGACCTAGGAAAAGGTCTAGTTTAGAGCATAGGTGCCAAGTTACACCATAGGCACCAATACATAGGGTATAGGCATTGTTCGAGTCCTGGAAATGATTTTTAAGCATGAAATTTTAAAAATTCTTACAAACAAGGTTATATTTTTATCAAATTTTCACATCTCATATAACTCAATATTTTTAATAAATTCTAATTAAAAATTGGGGCAAGGCCCATAATGGGTGTCAAATGTAGATGCAAAAGAGTTTTTAGTGCAAATGCAAACAAGAAATCAAAACAAACTTGATTCCTAATCTAACAATCTTAAGCACTACTTCAGATTGAGCTAGATGAAAGGGAGAGAGAAATGCAATACCTTCACTTACCAAAGAAGAACTCCCTTTGATTTATTTATTGTGCTCAAGATGTTGGATTATATTAGCTTGCTTCGTATTTTGGAGTCACTTGGACAGCACCTCCCCTTTGAAAATTGATATTTTTCTTGATATGACTTAGTGAATATGGAGAATTTCTTGAGAGATTTGGGCAGCATGTAGTTGTGATATTTCCAAGTTAGCTTCCATGGAGGGTGGTATGCCAATTTATAGTGGTGGAGGGAGATAAATGGAGGTTCAATATCTTTCCATGTAGATGGAAGATCAATTGTTGTTGAATTGATGAGAGGGGAAGAATCTAGAATTGGAGAATTCTAGAATTTAGAAGAAGCATCCATTGCATTAAAAATCAATGGAGGGAGGGAGTTTTTTTTAATTTTTAAATGTGATGGAGGGAAATTTAGAGAGGATTATAGAAATAGAAACCTCTAGATTTGGAGGATTTGGTTAGCTTAAGATTAGGTTAGGTTAATTATTATTTAGGGAGAGACCACATAGAGAGGCTAGGTGTAGGTAGGTGTAGAGTAGGTTGTTAGGTGGGTGTATGAATATTAAATTCCTATAAAATAATAATAGGGATTAATAGTGGGATAATAGGATATTAATAATGAATTAAAGGATTAAGGATGAGATGGGATATTAGGTGAATGATGATAAGGATATATATGATAAAGGAATTAATAATAATTAATCATGTGATTAATTATTATATGGTTAAGATGGGAGTTGTAATGTTAGTAACGGAGGGGAAATATATTAATAATATTAAGAATTATTTTATTTATTTATTAACTATGTCGATATTTCACATCCCAAAATATTCACCATCAAACATCTTCTAAATCTTCAACACTTATTGGACCCCTTTCTTCCAATCAACCTACTATCATCAACCAACAACAACCCATACTGATCAATTTCTTTCAAAATGAAGAAGCAATCAAAGAATTCATGGGGCTACATGATGACATTCCTCTAGAGGATCACAAACAAGGATTCTCTTTTGACCTCGATGTGTCTACATACTTTGAAGAAGAGATTGGGTTCTATGATCAACCTAACATCGGGAGGAAGATCCTAAAATCATCAAACTTGATCCTCCTCTTTTTCTTCCATCTTCTCATTTCCCATTACATGGTGAAATTATGGGGTCTATTATTGATTTCTAGCATATCTTCTCATCACCCAATTATTCCTTATATATCACAATTCCTCAATCACAATTTCTCCTTGGGTCACCTCCTGGTAGCTCATTATCTTCTATTTGTGGGTCACCTCTGGGTAGCCCATCATCTTCAATTCTTAGGTCACCTCCTAGTAGCCCATTCCCTTCAATTATGGGGCCACGTCCTAATAGCCCTTGATCTTCTATCCTTGGGCCATGCCTTAATAGCCCTTCATATTCTATTTTTGGGACACCTTCGAGTATCCCTTCATCCTCTATTCTTTAGTCACCTTTTAGTAGCCCATTCCTTTCAATTCTTGGGCCACATCTTAGTATCCCTTTATCTTCCATATATGGCTCACCTCTTGGTAGCCCGTTATCTTTATATGTGGGTCACCTCCTGGTATCCCACTATCTTCTATACTAGGGCCACGTCCTAGTAACCCATTATCTTATATACTTGGACCACGTCTTAGTATACCTTCATCCTCTAGTTGTGGGTCACCTCCTAGTATCTCATTATCTTCTATATTTAGGCCATGTCCTAGTATCCCATCATCTTCTATCTGTGGTCCACCTCCTAGTAGCCCATTATCTTCTATTTGTCGGTCATCTCCTAGTAGCCCATTATCTTCTATTTGTCGGTCATCTCCTAGTAGCCCATTATCTTCTATACTTTGACCACATCCTTATATCCCATCATCTTCTATATGTGGCACCTCCTAGTGGCCCAAAGTATCTTCTATATGTGGGTCATCTCCGGTAGCCCATTATTTTATATATGTAGTCTACATCCTAGTATCCCTTCATCTTATATCTATGGGACACCTCCATGTAGCCCATCATCTTTAATTTTTGAGCCACCTCCTATTCCATTACCATCAATTCTTGGGCCACCTCCTAGCCCATTCCCTTCAATCCTTGGACCTTATCCTCTTCTTTTGCCATATCATCCCTCTATTAACAATTGTGGTAAGCCCACCATCATCTCTACCACTCTTATCATCAATCCCAAACATCCTTATTCTTCTCCCACTTACAAGGATCAACAACATCACACATTAGCTTGTGTGAAGAACAAATAACTTCTTCATCAAGCCAAAATCAAAAATTCAAAGAGCTCCAAAGCTCCCAACAAATCCAACACCCACAAATCTAAAAATAAAACGCGATTCAAGAATGCACACCAATGCAACCATCAAGTATGGAAAAAGTGCAAAAACATATGGATATGGAACTCAATCTCCCACATATAAAATCCATGTTTAAAGATAATTCATAGTCACTTATCGAATATGATCTCACAATGATCATCGAGATTGGAGATAATATCACTCTTGATAAGAAAAATCTCCTAGTATCCCTCATAAAATAAATTACAAACATCGTTGTTGGATCCTATCACACAGAGTGACATTGTTGGTCCCAACTTCCCAATCATTCATCTTCATCATCTTCTCCCTTCATGGTTTTCCCTTCACAAACCGTCAAAAATATTTTAAAAACTAAAAATTCAAAATCAAAAAAATGAGAAAACCTAAAACATTATTAAAAATAAAAATAAAAACAAAGGTACAAAGATCAAACATTGCAATCAGGTATTACATACACATGGATGTTCTTTCCTTCCTTTCTTCATATTCCTCTACAAGTCTCCCACCATGTTCATCCCTTCAATGATCTTTTGGTTAGTCTATTTGCACTCATTGTGTGGCATCTATCTCTATTGTATCCGTTTGACCTTGGTATTTCATTACCTTAATTAAAGAATGAATGACCTCTTAGAGATCCTATCATTTTCATACATTTAATAAACTTTTACAAAGACCTTTTGGGTGTATTTATTGACACTAGTCAATGTCGTTATCATAATTGCTTCCACATTCTTTCATCAAGCCACCAAAGTGGTTATCAACCCCTTATCAAAAACTCAAGAGAGTTGAAATACTTTGTAAAGTAAAAAAATCAATCATAAATCAAAATCAAAACAAATATAACTCTCTCTTGGGGTATTTACAAGTATCTCTATTGGGTCTATGGATGCTTGGTTGGGAGTAGAGTAATGTTACGACTAGAATCGAGATACATCTTTGTTAGGGCTATAGATGTCCTGCTAGCAAATGGATCAATTTCTGACTCTCCTTCCACCCTCCATTCAAAAATCACCTATCAAAATAAAGCATTCCTACACATTGGCTAGTGGGTCTTCACTTATTGCCTTTTTAAATATTCCCTTTAACAAGTAATTCATTTCCATATGCACACACTTTGGATCTCTATGAGAAAATAGACCTAGTATGTTACCAAGTGTTGTTTGGACCTATTTCATATGCTTTCTTTAGTCCATATTTTGTCTCACATTGTGTGCCTTTGGCTAGTCATATTTTCATCACCAAGATCTTGTAGCTACATTTTCCATATCCTTCCATGGCATTCACACTTTTATTCTAGTTCATTCAGAACATCCATGTGTATAAGATTTCCCTTTTACCATGTTTACAAGAACTTTTGTCCCCTATCATCTGTTTCTTGGGCATCTTTCACTAGGGGCACACTTTCTCCTTGTTAGATATTCATTGGCTTGAGTTCATCATCACGTTGAATCTATCTATTTTGGCCTTGATCTAGCTTATCTTCTTCTTTTATATAGGCATGGTATTTTCTCTTGTAAATTCTCACCTCTCACTGGGGGCATCTTTGCATCTTCATTTTCGTGTACATAGCTTTAGAAAACTTCAAAAACCCTAAAAATTCATAAAATCTATAAAAAAACCTAAAACATTGGTAAAACCACTAAAATCCAAAAACATTGGTTAAACATCAAAATCCAAAACATTGGTAAAACAATCAAAAGTATTAAAATTTGGTAAAGCATCAAAACATCCTAAACATTCACAGAACACAACGCCCTCAAACAGTGAAAACTATCCTACAAAACATATTACTTTAGTACTTGCTTGATCTAGCGCTTGACATGTGGATCATCTTGATCTTCTTTTATTAACAAATTTGGTTTTCTTGTTATGTCTATCTTCCCTTACATATATCATTTCTCAAGGTAGTTTCATAGTGCACGTTTCTTTTTCATGGGAATTTTATGTCCTTTGTTTATTCCCCTTGCATGTATCCTTACTTGGGGCACCATTTTAACCCTTTTCATATAACTCGAACATTTGGGAACTAAAGCTAGATAAAAAAAACATTGGTGCAACTTTCTTGAATGTTGTTTGTTTATACTTGTTTTTTAATTGGTATTCTTGTTTACTTTCTCATATTGCATTGCTTTATGTATTTTTCTTTGATTCAGTCCTTTAGCAATAAACAAAAATCAGTATTATGGCTCTTTATGTCATTTTACACTTTTTTGTATACTTATGCCAAATAAATAGTTATTTCCAAGCCATATGGTACATCAGCTACATCGTGATCTTCCCATTCTCCATCTATCTTATCTTCCATTCTAAACTTCAATTTCTACCTATCATTTTCCAATTCTTCCCCTCCCTTGCTTCTTCCACTTGAGGCATGCGCTCCTACTCAATCAATCAATTTAAACGATAGCCAACCAAGCCCAGTGTGATGCATGCTAAAACAACCCACTTGAGACCCAAGAAACAACCTAGGATTAGTTAGGAAAATTATGGAATAATTTTTTTGTTTAAAGGAGTCTACTACTAGGTTACAAGGCAACAACTACCACTAATAGATTCTGGAACAATTCAAATTCACTAGAACATACTTTTCCTTTATTAACAATTATTAGAGGTCACAAGGTCCAAAATTTAGGGTTAGAAGTTTCAATTAGGTTTAGGGGGTAAATTATCACCATACCCACTCTCTAATAGGATTAGAGTTTCAACTTGATTTTTCTCACACTTAACGCATTCAAAATTTCCTAAATCATTCCCATTGGATAGGAAATTTCTTCACCTTTCTAATGATATAAATAAGTCCTCCTAAATCCTCTTAAAACTCAAGTTATTGGCCGGTGGGCCTTGGGGTGAAACTTTTCCCCCAAGAGCGGACTCGCAGCCCGGGGATGAAAAATTGACCAAAAAGGCGAGTTGGCGGGTCGCGGGAAGACTTTGCAAATTTTCCTACGTCTGAGGAGAAAATCCAATTTGCATCTGCACCCCCACGGGTCCACCAAGGACACATGTTGAGCTCTAAGCCAAAGCGAGAAGAAAACAAGTGAAGGGTAGGGGTGGCGGAGGTGTTAGGGAGAATATGCCAAAGGGGAGGGCAAAGAGATAAGTTTGACGCACAGCCCACGCATCTGCGGAATAGATTTCTCCAAGGAAAAGGTGGGAGTGCAGGGCCGTAGAGAAGTCGACAAATTTTACCAAAGGTGAAAGAGGGTAACTTCCAAAAATATCCCTGTGCCTCCACCGAGCCACGTGGCGGCATCCTGGGAGATATTTGAGGGTCGGGGATGCGGGAAAATTTACAAAAAAAATCCAAAAACTATTTTTGTGAAAAGATAAGTTAGAAACATTCCGCCCCTCCACCATGTCACGTGGCATCCTCTGATTGGTTGTGGGCGGTGGGTGGTGGGGAAAATGTTAAAAAATTCCCAAAATTTTTTATTAAGTCCCAAGGGAAAAATTCGGGCCGCGGGCCGCCAAGGAAATTTTTCCCAAAATTTTAATGCCAATGAAGAAAACTTCAGAAGGCCATAATTTTTTATAAAAATATCAGTTTTGGGCAAATGAGGACTTTCTAGAAATCTCTCGATGCCCTCTTTGCACAAGAATCATAAATTTTAGATTTTGATAAAGTTTAAGGGGTCAATTTTAAGAAAACGGCTTATGAGGCTTTTTAAAAGCAAACTGGTAAATTTTAACTTATAATTTTTTTCAATTTTATCTTCTCCTTCACTCAACATGCCAAACATACATGGAGAATTATTCTAGGAAGGATTTAGGATGCATTTGGAGGGTAATTTTGCTTGATTGATTTCCAATTTGAATTTTCCAACAATTGATAGAAAAACGATTGTGAAAAGTTTGGGCCCGATTTTGCAATGTTTTAAATTATTTCCTTAAGTGTTTTTTTGTCAAATTGAGTTCATTGATATCATAGCATACTAAATTTTAATGTTTTAATGTTGATTATTGTTTGCAGGTTCAAACTATTCATTTTAGATGAATTAATTGTCAGTTTTAAATTTTGAGACAGAGATCAATTTCCAAAGGATCTGTTTATCATTTTCATCTTCCAAGTATGGAAATTTCACTTCTATTCTAGTCTAATACATTTAAGTGATTTAATCAAACCATTTACTAACTAAAATGCAAAGTCTGATTTCCAATTCTATCATATTTTCAAAAGAACAAGTAATACAATTCCTTTCATACGTATTCCTTTCTTTCAAACAGAGATTCCAAAACATTGATATAATCATTTCAATTTAACAATGCAATTTGGGAAAAACATTTCATTCATTCATTGATTTCCAAAGGCAATTTTACAACTTCATTCTTTTATTCCTTCCAAAATCATTTATTAATTACATAGCAGAATATTACATTTTCTTTCACATTCTTTCAAACAAAAACAGAGTCTGCTCTTTTTCATTTCACTTTACAAATTTCATAATCCATACAACATCTTTCCATTTCCAAAACATTTACAATTTCATCCACTTCAAAGTGGGAAAGGTTACAAAAGAATTTATTTCACAAGGGACTGTCAAACTGTCTTTCTCCTCTGCTCTAGAACAACAACATGTAAAGTTCCCTTTTCTTCCAATTTGATCACAACAAAAGTGGGGAAAGGCAACACTCTCCACCCAACCAAGACATCCAATGAAGAGGAGAATCCATCCTTCTTCATTGGCCCCGAGCCCCAACCACAATGCAATAAAAGGTGTGATTCAACTCATGGAAACAACAAGCTTCCACAAAACATACACACAGCATTCTTTCAACATGCACATTTCAAATTAAAACACAGTCCCAAACAAAACAGCAGTTTTGCAACCACATGAAAACATCACACAAAACTCAAGCTTCTTCATTGCAAGCCAAAGGAGCAAGAGCTATGGGGGAAGCTGCTTATGCCTCCCAATGGGAATTAGGCATCCACCTGTAACAAACCACCAATATAAAACATCACACATATCCTTATCCCCCCACAATCCCTCCTTATTCCCCCATAGATTTCCTTATGTCCCCCACAAGGTAATAAATGCAAGCTATTTCTTTTCCATGGTGGATCCCAAACCCAAAATCCCTCCACAAGAATTCTAATGCCACTAGCATTCCCTTATGGCCCCGACATGGATTCCCGTAGTCTTCCCCTACACCATTCCTATGGTAGTCTATCCACACAACTAATAAGCACACAAAACATTCACCATTCACACAAACATAAAAATAAATAACATAATGAAGAGATAAGCTCTTACCTCTTCATGGTAGATTTCTTCCAAAACAAAAAACTTTCAAAGTCAAATATACAGTCCCAAAATCAGCAACCAACAAGCATGCAAAGTTCTCCAATCTCCTTCCAAAAGCAAGAGCTCCAATCAACAAGAAAATTCACCCCAAGGAAGCATGCAAAATGTTTCAACAACCCAAAACAAGGCAAAGAGTTTCAATTTTATAGAAGAGGGAAGAGGAGAGGATGATGTGGATCCATGTAGGATGCCACATCACACATCCTCAACTCAACACAAAAGTCAAATTCATTCTCCAATGCACAATAAAGAGGTGGGTGAATAATATGACAAATAAACTTACACACTCCAAAAGCCCACACCCCAAAGGACTGAATTTAATAAAATGTAAGAAAAGTGCAATTAAAACATGCAACTTGACTTATAAAAATGCATTCAAAAGGTCTAAAATCAACCCTCCAACCATAGGTATGGTTGGTAAATTAAATTAAGAGGTATGGGACAAGTTTTACTTGTCCCACAAGCCTCCAAAAATAGCCTCCAAGGACAAATTGAATTTCCAAGGAGGTGGAGTGTTTCATACTCCAAAATCTGACTTACACAACCCTTACACATACTTACACATCACTTACAACCTTACTTACACACACCTACAACATTTAATACAAAATCCAACAACTTCTATAATTACTTTCTTATATCCAAATTTAATTAATTAACTTTTAACCATATGTTTTCTCACATAATTTACCACAATTTAATTAAATAAAAGAAAAGGGACACATCACTAATAAAATACATGCAATAAAAAAAGGAACCACATTAATAAAATACACAAAGCCCCTTGGTCACATTCAAAGGTAATCCCCCATGGGAATCCCTAACAAAACAACACACACACACAAAACATGTTGTCATGGTGACCTTGTTGAATTCATCTAGAATTCCAATGTGGTTAGTCTCCAATCCCTCGATGTTTGTTGTAATATTTTAACCTGTAAAAAAACAAATACCTCCTTCGGCCTCGTGGCCATATCAGAACATCCAACATGATATAAATATAATCACAAAAAACATCTATACATATGAATCACAATAGCATCAAGGCAATCAACAATATCACTTACAATTTATATCAACAACTATATCATCATCATATAATGTCAATTTTCTAAGTCTACTCACAATATCCAAAAATCCCATGCCCGAACAACATTCACAATATATCCATGTCAAGTAGTATATCATTATCCACATATGAAGTGTCTCTAATAATCATCATGCATCATAACTAAATCAAGATCAACAATAATCCATGGTCCAACATCTAACATCATACTAAATCAAAACCATAATAATGTCCATAATGTAATCAATAGTATCAAGATCAGTATCAAAAGGTGTCAAAGGTATCAAGGTCAAGATCATACTACACCCAGTTTGAATCCCAATCTTGTAGTGTCTTATTCTTCTAATGTGATCATTTTTCTTCTTTTCAAGTGTCAGTTGACCTCTTCTATTACCCCATTGACACTCAAGGGGGCATAATCAATCCTACTAATTTTTCTTCTAATCCTTCAAATTGTTTGTAATTGTCTATTATCTTTGAAGTGGCATTGCTTATGCTACAACACATCAAAGAGGGGCATATGTAGACACCTAATTCTGACTACACATTTTTAATACTAAAATTGTACTAATTATCCTCTTTCCCATCATTTAGTTATAATTAGTGGTTTTTCGCTAATTAGCTAACATTCCCCTTTGTCTCAGTCAATTAACGACACTTTGTTAATTAACTAGCTTCATACTTCATCCTAGATGCCAATTAACAACACTTCGTTAGTTATAATCTTGTTTTAATATATTAATTAATTAACAACTATTAATTAATTAATCCTTTCAATATTGTATTGAATTATTAAACCTTCTTATTATTTAAATCCCCCTTTCAAACCCTTCAAATTCTACTAATTTCCCTCTAAATCATCTCCAAATAGCTTCTATAAGCTTAATTTGGCCTATTAATTAATCCTAGTTGATTAATTAAATCACCTCCAACTCCCATGAGTTTCTAATCACTAATTAATCTCTTCTAATCATACTTATCCCTTTCTAATTCTACTTTACCTTTATCCCACATTCACTAGGTTGCAAGCTTCTCCAAAATTGGAAAGCTATATAAGAAACCTAGTACCTTCCTTCCAATCTTACACCTTTTACACACCATGTCCTTGTAAGACATCTACATATGATAAGAGAATTTCAATCTTGGAAGGATTATTGATCAAGCAACCTTTTCCATCTTCTATTTAGCAAAGAGTAGTAAGAGAAGAACCAAGCATGGAAATTAAGCCATATTGGTGAGATCTCTTCCTCTTCCATTGAGAATTTCCTTTTATCGTACGTAAAAATGTTTGGCTCACTAAAGGAGTACCTATAATTACAAAGCACATCCAAATATCAAAGGAATTTTTTTACATTTAATGTTCTTAATGATTTATGCACTACAGTATAAAAACATAGTTTAAACTTTTCCTTTTAGCTTTATCATGGTTTTTATGTTGTTGATTAACTACGTTAGGAATCTATTTGGCATTAGTTTCCTTTCATTAGCTTATATTAATTCAATCACATGCATACGGTATAAGTGATTGAATAACGTAGGGGAAACTATTGTCCAATGTCCCCTTTCTTTTAGCTATGTTTATTCCTCCATGTTATTTGTTTCAATTAACACGATCTTCTATATGTGGTGGTCCAAGAGTAGCATGAGCAGTGTGGTAGGTTAGATCTGGATACCATTGCATTATATAATGTCTCTTCATCCTTTGTAGTTCTTGTTACCTTAGTGCATTTTACTTCTTCTTCCTGGAACTCTTCATCCTTTCTTTCTCCTTTCTGCCATAACCAATGCCATTGGTTTTCACTCACTGATTCGATGTTGAATCTTCTTGCTGAATTCGTTCCCTATCTTTATAAATTTACATCATTTTTCTTCATATCACATCCTTCTCGAGTGCATTCATCCGAGGTATCCATAGTACAAACCATTTTCCCTTCCTATCCTTACATGTTGCTCACACTTATGGATTTAGTAATTCATAGGAAATTCTCGAGTACCCATATCTACCATCAATTTCTTAATATCCTATGGAAAATGTTTCAAATATGATATGTGTGGTTCTTGAAAGAAGTTTAATTGGGCTTCATATGCACAATTAAAGGGTAGATACTAAGTATTCAATAATATAGTTGTGAAGCGTACCTTTCCACCAATAATCCACGGCTTGCATCCAAGTTGTGTAATGTTGTGCAAGGCCTTTTTGTGCTCTAAAGTCCAGGGTGCTTCTTTCCAAAATTCTGATTTTTTCCCAAAATACTAAGCTACTAGTCAATAATTCAAATTTATTGGAAGCTCATATACTAATTTCTCATAAATCTCATTCAGAGAGATTTATTTTCATCAAGTCCTTCAAGAACAATCTTTTTGGCTAGGATGTATTTGTGTGAAGGCATCATCAATAATATGTTGTCATTTCTCAATATTTTCTTTTGTGATTCTGATCATTCTTTATCCACCTTATCATCTTTACATATTTATGATGGTTTTGGAAATGGAACCAAAATGTTGTGCATATAGTTTCATTTTACTAAGCAATTCTTATACACGCAAACATGACATCTTGTTGGCATGCACAACATCCTAACATTCACATCCATAATAATTTATTTACTCCATAACACCATGTACTTCATATTGATCATCCAAAAACATTAGATTACCCATCTCATGTTTTCTCTCTACACAAACTACCAAACTTGCACATCCTACAATGAACCCTTTAAGGGGTATATATACTAGTAGGGACTTTCCTTTCGCTAGCCTTACAAATTATTCTTAGCCCTTGAATTATGTAACTACTAGTTAATTCTTACATCGTGGTGATGTAAAGGCCACATGCCACCATACCTTACTTTTACATGCCAATGTTTCTAGGAACTCCACAACTTTTTTCAGCCACGTCCTCATTTTATATGCCTTGAGTGTTATTTTTATACCATATATCTCTAGTCTTCTCTTCATGTTTCTACATTGTATCTATGCAATTGACCCAAACAATTAGCTCCTATCTATTTTTGTTTTGTCTTTTTTTGGTGTGTTCCCATGTTATTACATGTTTATGCCTTGTGCATATGTTTATTTTTATCCTCTTGTGAAAGTGTTGCCTCATATGATTCCATTATGCTTGCTATACTTTGGGTACTTTATGACCCTTTCATGTTATCTTTTTGAAACTCTTGCACTTCTCTTCCATGTTATTCTTACATGTGGTTCATTCCTTTCTTCTTGATCACCTCCTTTCCAATATTTGTGTACGCTTCGTGTCTCTCCTTTCTGTGCATAAACCTTCTATAATTTTATGCACACCAATCAAAGAATGAAAAAGAATAAAGAATATTCATCCCCAATGTGGGACACAATCAATAAATAATATAATAAATTTGAGGCCCAACATCTAGTCGTCAGAATTAATTAAACTAAAATGTGGAATTTATTCTAATTCAATAGTTAATCTAACATTAAGGACAGCATAAAAATGACAGATAAATGTATAAATAAAATGACCCAAGCAGCTAAGAAAGTAGAAATTTAAACCCTAATGTGTAAGAGGGATTAAGAAATATCTTATCTCGATTCAATGATCTTGTTGGACTGTGTCATAGAAATGGCTGGAGAAACTGAAGGAGGAAATGATTGTGTCAAAGTCAAAAGTGCGAGATATGGGCAACGAGTGGATTGTGACACTTGGATAGGTACAAGGATGACCTGTGGGCACCCTACTCTAAGATATGGGTGCCCTAGTCTATGAAAATCTCTGTAACCTTTTTATGAGGTGTCGCTTGATGGTTTCTTGCTTTCTCTTATTATCACACTAGCTTTGTTATACTCGGTTGTATGTCGCTGGTAATAAATGATGAAGAAGAGACCTATAAAATCCCAAGACAAACATCAAACCCTAAAAATAAATATGCATATGAAGGGGTTGGACTAACCTCAATTGCCACAATGGTGGACTTACTAACTGAGCACTACACTACATCTCAGACCCGATGTAGTTCTATGTGCTTGTGTGTGCAATCATGCCCTAGGTGCTCTTGTGTCAGTCACACTTTGTGAAAGTAGTGAGCAATAACTATGTGTAGAAATGTAATAAAATGGTGGATGAAATAGAATAAACTTCCCTCCTATGTAGTGTGATGCAGATGAACCAAAGATTATGCCTTGTTGCAAATGGAGCCTTTGATGGATGTAATCTTAGGTGATGATAGTAGTGCTTAGTGTTTGATCCCTCATTATGGTCTCATAACTTTATATTTATATGGTTCTCTTGTTCTAATTTCATAATTAACTCAGAAAAGTTGACCACTAAAAATATGAGAAGCTCAAACAAGTAAAAAGTGCCCAAAAAGTGGTGAGAAAGTGTAGAAATGATAAGGGCACCCGAATGGGTTCAAGGTGCACAGGGTGCCCTAGTCAAATGATAAAAATAGACCTGGACATGTATGTGTTGAAGGTCGGATGTTACAATAGAATTCAAAGTAAAATAGGCAAAGGACATAGGTTAATTAGTACTTTCTTCACTCAAAACCATATGAATAGTAGTATGAGACTGGGACTAAATAATGTCTAAAGTGCATGATTTTGTGACTAAAATAATGACTACAAGCTTAGTCACATTAATGCAAATCCCAAGAAAATTTCACAAGAACTTGAGGTTTAAGACTCTTTTGAAGTTATCGAAATCTAAATGATGGTCTCACACGTTAATTTTCATAAGGTTGGATTTGATTGGTAGAACCTAAAGTTACATGAAATCTATCAGGGAATGTTGTTCATGGATAAAAAAAGTCTTCCTTCAAATTTGCATAACCTTCCAAATTAAACTTCAATGAGTTATTACATTTTGCAATACCAGGGCACATAATGCATAGCAATAAGTTCATATATAACTATGAAGCATTCATATGAGCAATGTATTTCTAAAAATATTCATTACAAACCATTTTACAGCAACTAAGGTGATTGAAAACTTTATTTGATAAAAGGTGAATATTGTGGGATTGCACTTTATGTAGACAAAAGAATTGGTAGTGTGAAGGAAATACATTATGCATATTGTATCTTATAGAGGGGGCTAATCTAGTGGTGACAAAATCACCATCGCCTTTCATTACTAGAAGCTAAAAATTATGTGATTTTCATCAATGGTTGTGATAAAGTGAAAAAAGAATGTTTCCCCAATCCAACTGGTTAGACTCCACCTTCTAATAGAGATACTAGTAAAAATATCAATAGAACTATAAACTTTGAACCAGACTTGCATAGGAAATAATTCTAAGAATAATTAATTTTACACACACTAATATATTTCTTTTGTATTCATCTGGGATATTTTATTAGACAAGGGAGATTACAATATATAGAAGATTGATCTCCTTAATATAAGGAGTCAACTTCAATCTCAAACTACTCCCTAGAATATCTCGTGATCCACTAATCACTCAACATATCTCAACAAACTCTTATCTACGTGAAGTTACAACTCACACAATATATAATATATATTTGCACACACACAAATATATATAAATATCTAATGTTCACAATAACAAGCTAATTCCTAACATTCACCCCCTTAGTGTGAACATGGGAAAAACATACACACTTTTATCTATAGTATGCTCTCATCTATGGAGCATGTAAAACTCTGTGACTCATGACCTTTATACTAATGAAGGGAGCAATGCTCAACTTTATATGGTTTTACTGAGTTTACCACAAACCTTGACGTGTAATAGATCCATCGCCTGTCCACCTCGTGTGGTTTTCTAGATCTCCCACAAACCTTTTCAAGATCCATGAACTATCTTACTGTGGTGCTTTTGTTCACCTATTTCATTACATCAAGAGTTACATTCAGGAATTTTATACATTACAATTGAACAATAATTTGTTCTTATTTTCACAATTACACACTGAAAGCAAACACTCATCACACAACTGAAAAAACATGGCCATCAAATTTGTGTCACAGCCTCGTCGATGGTGCACGACAAGAGGTCGCCGATTGCCTCCCGCCTCCAGCCTCCATTAGTTTGCTACTTAGCAAATTTATCTTTGAGGCTCATATTATAATTCTCTTGGGTGTTGGTTTCAATCGATAATGCACCCCCTCACTATGGACGTCGCGTACAAACGAAAGTGCGTCCAGACAAAAGTAACACAATTTTATTTTATTTTTTAAATATATATAAAATTTTTGAAATATTTTCCAAAAATAAAAAATTGGTCTAGCAGCAAAAATTATAGGATCAATGCGTAGGGATTAAAAAAATACACATATTCAAAAAAACAATCCCTCAATCTAAGTAACGAACTGAAAGTTATGAATCTTACAAGTTTAAAATCTAAAATCTTTCTGGACCCTTTCCAAAAATGGAAAAAAAAAAATTCATTGCATCCAAAAAGGAAAGAAACGGATTTACCTTTCATAATGCGGATCTCAATCGTCTGATTAAACAAAACTTCGCACAAAATTTGATCTTCACTGCAGGTGCATACAGAGGTCGAAAACGTTGAATCCAAAGAGGTAGATGCCAATGTCAATGCGGAGAAACGACCAGCAGTCGCTCACTTCTTAGATGCTCATTTGGGAGAGGAAAATGTGGCAAAAAATAGATTGCAGGAACACACAGATCTCAGAACGCAGATCACACAAACACACAAATCGCAAACACACACAGTCGCAGATTTCATTCAATAAATAGGATTACAATCACTGATTTAATAGAAATTACATTGCTCTATTCAGATTTATTCCCAACAATGAGACAAAATCATTCCAGATCTAAATGCCTCATAAACTCTCATGGCAGCCTGCTCTGATACCAAATATAAACTTTGAACCAGACTTGCACAGGAAATAATTCGAGAATTATTAATTTTACACACACTAATATATTTCTTTTGTATTCATCGGGATATTTTATTAGACAAGGGAGATTACAATATATAGAAGATTGATCTCCTTAATATAAGGAGTCAACTTCAATCTCAAACTACTCCCTAGAATATCTCGTGATCCACTAATCACTCAACATATCTCAACAAACTCTTATCTACCACGAAGTTACAACTCACACACTATATAATATATATTTGCACACACAAATATTTATAAATATCTAATGTTCACAATAACAAGCTAATGCCTAACAAGAACTTGCACCAACAAACAATGCACATAACATTGAACATTTCATTGATAAGAATATTACATCAAAATTAATCCTAAATCAAAAATTATTAAGTAAAAAATAAAATATAGTATAAAATAAATGCAATATCATATCACAATAATTCTAGTGTATCAATAACCCTTGTTTTGTGTAAAACACCTCATGTGGATGTAAATTAATAGCCTCTACAAATTTGTGACCTCTACTAATAAAATCGCCACCACTCTCAAATATTCTTACCCAACTAAAAAAATTTCTACTAGAAAAAATTGTAAAACAATGCAAACTTTTTTTGGGATATGCAATGGCCAATGAGGCTTATTTAAATAAACCAGAAAAAATCATAATAAATGTTGGACAAACATGCCCAATTTGATAGTAAAATCTCTGGATTTGAGGTTGGTATCACAAGACCCTCTAAAGAAATGAATTTATTCCTATGAATGGTTAAAAATATTCTCTTTGATGGGGGCATCTAAATTAGATTCCATAGAGTAGTATTTCTTAATTACTCTAACATTATTATCTATTTTGACATTTCTTTCTTTCGAATCAGTCAAATTCAATAGAGATTTGATTTCACAATATGAGGGATGGTGTAGCATAAGTTTTCCATCTTCATCTACATAAACCATATGCACATGAAAGATTGTGTGATATTCTCCATCCGTGCATCATTCATACATAGGAAGTAAAGGTTAGGATCATCATCAAAACAGTCCAATTATGTCAACTCAAGGTTTCTTATGTGAGATTCATGAATAAATTTGCAGATAACTATGTCATGTGAACCATATTTGTCATATTTATAAAGATGTGCAATATGAAATGTTGGTACAAAAATATCGACATAATGGTTGGTCAAATGAATAGGAAGATTGTACAACATGTGTTTACTCATTTCCTTTTATTTTTGATTCATGGCTAGAGGAAGATATAATGTTTTTGGGAAAGTAAGTTTAAAAATATACCAATGAAATTCTTGACTTCTTTCTTTCCGAAAAATATTTTGAAAAAGAAAGCATCATCTTCAATCTTATTATTAGCCATAGATGATGAGTATTTGGTTGTCATTGTAGATTTAGAAACAATGTCAAATTGTTGTAATTTATTTTGTTGACGATAAAAGTATCAAAGAGTATCATTATCTAGAATCTCAATTCCTCCAATCGTATCAAAATATTATCATAACATGTTACACCAACTTGAAGTGTTTCCTCAACAACTTTTGAATTACTAGTCATGACTAATCACAAAGAATCAAAGCATTTTAAAATACAGTCATTATTTATTTTGTTCAAAAATAAAAAAGAAGTATGAAAATAAATAAAAGTACCTCACTAGAATGTAATATTAGATTGATTTGGTGTAAGTATTAAATAAAATACAAAAACTCACATCAAATAATAATAATAATAATCAGGAATGAATGGTAAGCGTATCAAAATATTCGTTAGGGTTATGATCACTTGAAAAATGAAATGCATCTAAAAATAAATGAACAAAGAGATTACCTAAAATATAAATAACATTGTCGATATCTTATCGTGAAAATATGATTTGGGTTTGGTTGTATTTTTGTGTCTACCTCCTCAATAACAAATGTGCTTTAGAAAGGAAAATATAGTACATTAAACCAACAAAAAATTGAAAACTATTTTTTGGGATTTTCAAAATTGATTTGTCAATTTAAAAATAAAACATCATAAAAGTGGTGCAACACACCTAGATTTTTATTGCAAATTTGTAAATTTGACAAAGAAGACCCGATCAGATGATGTTTTTGGTTGGTAGTGGGAGGACTCTCAATATACCGAGCATAATTGGATTTGGTATTTTGATTCACATCTACTTTCGTAGGTTTTTTTTTAAATAGGTTTTGTTTTGGTTAGAATTATTTTATTTTATTTTATTTTTAAAGTATTCCTTTTAAAAATAAGGGAAGGGTTGATTTTTAAACAAAAGGGGCAACATATTCTTAACTCGCATCTAAGCATTTAAGGCTTGCGTAAGGATGGTTTATGAAATATTTTCCAATTCAAATTTATCGTGAAAATAGTATTAAATATATAATAAAATAATATAAAGTAACAATTGTATTTGATTTTTGAATAGAAAATATTTGGGGTGGTTAATTTCTTATGGAGTTATTTAGTTTACATGAATCCCAAGGTGGCTCAAAAATATTGTTTAGAGATTAATTCAACATCTCACAAAAAGAATGTTTTACATGATGAGATATACCTTTGATAAATTTTAGCTTAAATGGATAGCTATGCTTTTTATTATTCTCAAAGTGGCAAAACACTACATGAATTCCATGTTATACAAGGTGAAGGTCTAATCTCTCTAATATTGTTGGAGCTCAAAATTGCACATTGCCCCGAATCATGTGAATCCAAGATTTTTAGGCAAAGATGAGATGATATTTGCAATGTGGGTGTTGTAAAAGTGAGATCAACCTCTAGAAAAGTTTGGATTCCTCATTACATGGATTTGGGAAAACCTACATTTAACATAACCTACTTCTAATGCTAAAAATATTCCTTCATTTAATCCTACACTAACAATTCCGAGCGACCACAAAGAAAGATGCAAGAAAAGGAAATCCTAAGCTAACAAGGGTGATTATAGCACTAGAAGAAAGGTTGATCACTCTCCACAAGGGGACGTAAAGGGAGAGAATGTGGGAGGAAAGTGTAGACAAGCATGCTATAGGCCAAACTGTATAGACTCACCCTTCCCACCATTGACAACACATGAAGAATGGAGAAACATGCAAGTAAGAGACACACACAACCATGCCAAAGAAGGAAACATAGAGGAAAGAACATAATAAACACAAGAATAGAGAAGAGAATAGCCACAATAATCAATTGTATTTCTTAAAATATGCACATTGTTTCTACAATAATGGAAGAAGGTGCAAGAATGCATTACAAGGACCAAGTTTGAAGTTTGGAACTTTGGGAAGTCAAACAACATTTTTGCATGGTGTTATTACAACAAAAGAGGATCCTTTTACAATGCATATTTTTTTATTAATAGAGAAATGAGGAGGAGAAAAGAGAAGGAGGGGAGGTTCCGAAATGATAGATTCATCCATTAATGACCGATCACCATTGATTCTTTATAGGAAGGTGTGGGAACCTTATATGGTTTCTATCGCATGCCATCAAAATTTGTAGATCATAGAGAATGGAGCACATACTTCATTAAATTCAATCATTGGAGTAGTTGAATGTTGTATCGAACAAAACATGCATGGTTCTGAGACTCCCTTGGATTTTATCCTCGTTTCACAATTGTTCTTTGTTATGCGGCTTTGAGTGTTTCACATGATTCCATCACTTGATTTCCAATGCTTCATACCTTAATTTTTCATGTTCTTGTTATGCCGTAAGGATCTAACCTTTTTCTCATGGCATTGTAATGTGCAGCTATGTTCATTCATTTCGTGAGACTAGGAGAGTCCATGGAACACTAATCCTTAAGCAACCTACGGAATGCTAGAATAGTGTTCTGCAACTTTTAACTTAGCCTCTTTACAACTTTTCCTTTCTTTTTCATGTAGTTCCCATTGGCACGCCTCTTCGCATCATGGCTTCTACTTGGCGAAATTCAGCCTTGGTTTTGCGTAATTGACAAACTCGTTGAATGCTATATTTTTTTATCTTGTGTGACATTGTGTTTCCAAGCCACGAAGCACTAAGCTTCCTATCCCTATGCTCTAGAGATTTCATCCTTATCTAATTTTCAAACCTTTTCGGGCATAAAAACTTTCTATGATCTAACTTTCCTTGGACTCGCGAGACTGGTTTTGTGCCGCAAAGGTCTATCCGCATCAAAAATTCACCTAAGTCTTGAATTAATGCTCCTTATTTCCATGGGTTAGGAGAACTGCGGAACATTAAGTGTGTACACTCGTGGATGACTAACTTAGCTTCCTGCAAATTTCTTGGAGAAAAATGGCTAAGTTCATTTTCCATGAATTGTTCATTCCCGTTATTCCTTCTCCTTCCAAATCATCTCTTTCTAACAATGCAATTCGGTGGAAGCTTTGCAATAATATTAACACAAATAATAATCAATCTATATTATATTCAACCTTAGGTACAATTATATAGGAAGATGATTCCCTATAAAGTAGGAAACCAATCACTAAATATATATGGGTTGTTTTAACAACTCGTAACCTATTCTAAATACAATAATTGTTATAACTTATTAACCCATACAAATGTAAGACTCACTAATGTGAGCACTAACAAATATATTTCGTAACAAAAATTAACCAACACCCCCTTGCTTATATCTCGTCTCCAACCAAATTCACCATGTATGATAATTGTGGAACCTTGAAGAATGGTATGATTTTGACTCAGAGGATGAAATTGTGCAAAATGTACAAGGGAGGGCGTCTACTCAAAAAGGAATCCAATTAGACTTAGAGGATACAGATCCACTAAAGGGACAATTTTTTGCGAAGAAGCGGTAACGAAACCAATTCAGCTTGCAAACATCCATCAAGAGGAAAATATGCATGATGACCCCACTATTGGGGTTGAGCTTAAAAGAAATGGGAAAGCCATGTGGATAAGTCCTTACCCAATCAAATATTTGGCTAGTCTAGAGTAAGAAAGATAGTCGATACCAGTCATGCTTATTTCAAAGAATGAGGAAGATTATCAAAGCACCAGAGGTCGGCATAAACACCTATAACTAAATGCAAAACAACTTGAGGAGGTATTCATTTTGTTTTTTGTTGATACTTTGTGCAATGGGGTGGAAAACCAACTTCAGAAAAAAATTCCACTCTCATTAAAGATCATGTCCATTGCCAAATTAATCGCACGGTATAATTTTTTTAAGGAAGGGAAGCCACTTCTCCCAACCCATTTCAATTTTTTTTTAGCTCCTTTGTCTTGGTTAGAGTAGGGTAGGTAGGTTTTCTTATTGCAAAAGAAGTGCTTGTGCACAATCTGCATGCTTCACTTGAAGCATGTATGATTTTCATGTTTGTACGTAGTTTTTATGGCCCCTTGTTATTGTTGCACAATCCATTTTGGAGAAAATTTTGTGGTACAATATAGATAGTTGGAGCAATTTATAAGTTTCATTCAGAGCTCCATGGATCAATTTGAGGCAATTCCAGTTAGTACTAAGTTCATGTGGATTCAAAAGACATGTTTTAAATGTTGACATTAGTTTCTTCCAGGTTAGGATTGACTCCATGCCCAATGGACTCTTCAAGGCAGTTGGTCTTCATCATCTAGCAAGTAGATGTCCCCTAAAAGTCACCAAACTGTTGTCCAAAATTACCCCCTTTTGTAATTTTGAACAATTCATGGAAAATGGACTTAGCCATTTTTCTCCAAGAAATTTGCAGGAAGCTAAGTTAGTCATCCACAAAGTGTACGAAATTAATGTTCCAAGGGTTCTCCTAACCCATGGAACAAAGGAGCATCAATTCGGGACTTAGGTGAATTTTTGATGATGAGATAGACCTTATGCGGGAAAAAATCAGTCTCGCAAGTCTAAGGAAAGTTAGATCATAGCAAGTTTTTTATGCCCACGAAAGGTTTGAAAATTAGATAAGGATGAAATATATGGAGCATAAGGATGGGAAGCTTAGTGCTTGCGGCTTGGAAACATAACATCACGCAAGATCAAAAATATAGCATTCAACAGAGTTTGTCAACTCCGTGAAACCAAGGCTAAATTCTCGCGCAAGTAGAAGCCACGATGTGAAGAGGCGAGTGCCGATGGGCACTACATGAAAAAGAAAGGAAAAGTTGGAAATAGGCTAAGTTAAAAGTGCGAGAACACTATTCTAGCATTCCGCGGGTTGCTTAAGGATTAGTGTTTGATGGACTCTCCTAGTCCGTGAAACGAATGAATGTAGCTGCACATTACAATTCCATGAGCGAGAAGGTTAGATCCATGCGGCATAACAGAACACAAAAATTAAGGTGAAGCATTGGAAATCCATAGTGGAATCCATGCAAAACACTCAAAGCCGCATAACAAAGAACAATTGTGAAATGAGGATAAAACCTAAGGGAGTCTTTAGAACCATGCATTTTTTGTTCGATACAACATTCAACTATTCCAATGATTGAATTTAATGAAGTATGTGCTCCATTCTCTATGATCTACAAATTTTGATGGCGTGCTGTAAAACCATATCAGGTTCCCACACCTTCCTATAAAGAATTGATGGTGATTGTTCATTAGTGGTTGAATCTATCATTTTGGAACCTCCCCTCCTTTTCTTTTCTCCTCCTCATTTCTCTATTAATAAAAATTATGCATTGTAAAAAGGATCCTCTTTTGTTGTAATAACACCATGCCAAAATGTTGGTCGACTTCCCAAAATTTCCAAACTTCAAACTTGGCCCTTCTAATGCATTCTTGCACCTTCTTCCATTATTGTAAACGACTGTGCATATTTTAAGAAATACAATCAATTATGTGGCTATTCTCTTCTCTATTATCGTGTTTATTATTCTCTTTCCTCTTTGTTTCCTTCTTTAGCATGGTTGTGTGTGTCTCTTACTTGCATGTTTCTCCATTCTTCGTGTGTTGTCAATGGTGGGAAGGGTGAGTCTATACAATTTTGGCCTGTAGCATGCTTGTCTACACTTTCCTCCCACGTTCTCTCCCTTTACGTCCCCTTGTGGAGAGTGATCAACCTTTCTTCTAGTGCTATCATCACCCCTGTTAGCTTAGGATTTCCTTTTCTTGCATCTTTCTTCGTGGTCATTCGTAATTGTTAGTGTATGATTAATCAAGGAGTAATTTTAGCATTAGAAGTAGGTTATGTTATGTAGTTTTTCCCAAATCCATGTAATGAGGAATTTGAACTTCTCTGGAGGTTGATCTCACTTTTGCAACACCCACATTGTAAATATCATCTCATGCTGCCTAAAAATCTTGGATTTGCATGATTCGAGGCAAGTGTGTGCAAGTTTGAGCTCCAACAATATTAGAGAAATTAAACCTTCACCTTGTATAACATGGAATTCATGTAGTGTTTCACCACTTTGAGAATCATAAAAATCATAGCTATCCATTTGAGCTAAAATTTACCAAAGGTATATCTCATCATGTAAAACATTCTTTTTGTGAGATGTTGAATTAATCTCTAAACAATAGTTTTGAGCCACCTTGGGATTCATGTAAACTAAAGAAATCCATAAGAAATTAACACCCCAAATATTTCCTATTCAAAAAATCAAATACAATTGTTACTTTATATTATTTTATTATATATTTAATACTATTTTTCACAATAAATTTGAACTGGAAAATATTTATGTCCGCCCATCCTTACGTGAGCCTTAAATGCTCATATGCAAGTTAAGAATATGTTGCCCCCTTTTGTTTAAAAATCAACCCTTCCCTTATTTTTAAAAAGCATACTTCAAAAATAAAATAAAATAAAATAATTCCTAACCAAAACAAAACCTATTTAAAAAAAAACTACCAAAAGTAGATGTGCATCAAAATACCAAATCCAATTATGCTCGGGTATTGAGAGTCCTCCCACTACCAACCAAAAACATCATCGATTGGGTCTTTCATCAAATTTACAAATTTGCAATAAAAATCTAGGTGTGTTGCACCACTTTTATGATGTTTTATTTTTAAATTGACAAATCAATTTTGAAAATCCCAAAAATAGTTTTCAATTTTTTTGTTGGTTTAATGTACTATATTTTCCTTTGCTAGCACATTTATATCGAGGGAGGTAGACACAAAAAGACAACCAAACCCAAATCATATTTTCATAGTAAAATATCGACAATGTTATTTATATTTTAGTTAATCTCTTTGTTCATTTATTTTTAGATACATTTCAGTTTTCAAGTGATTAAAACCCTAACGAATATTTTGATACACTTACCATTCATTCCTGATTATTATTATTATTATTTGATGTGAGTTTTTGTATTTTATTTAATACTTACACCAAATCAATCTAATATTACATTCTATTGAGGTATTTTTATTTATTTTCATACTTCTTTTTTATTTTTTGAACAAAATAAATAATGACCGTATTTTTAAATGCTTTGATTCTTTGTGATTAGTCATGACTAGTAATTCAAAATTTGTTGAGGAAACACTTAAATTTGGTGTAACATGTTATGCTAATATTTTTGATCTGATTGGAGGAATTGAGATTCCAGATAATGCTACTCTTTGATACTTTTATGGTCAACAAAATAAATTACAACAATTTGACATTGTTTCTAAATCTACAACAACCAAATACTCATCATCTACGGCTAATAATAAGATTGAAGATGATGCTACTCTTTCAAAATATTTTTCGGAAAGAAAGAAGTCAAGAATTTCATTGGTATATTTTTAAACTTACTTTCCCAAAAACATTATATCTTCCTCTAGCCATGAATCAAAAATAAAAGGAAATGAGTAAACACATGTTGTACAATCTTCCTATTCATTTGACCAACCATTATGTCGAGGTTTTTGTACCAACATTTCATATTGCACATCTTCATAAATATGACAAATATGGTTCACATGACATATTTATCTGCAACCTTATTCATGAATCTCACATAAGAAACCTTAAGTTGATATAATTGGATTGTTTTGAAGATGATCCTAACCTCTACTTCCTATGTATGAGTGATGCATGGATGGAGAGTATCTACACAATCTTTCATGTGCATATGATTTGAATAGATGAAGATGGAAAACCTATGCTACACCGTCCCTCATATTGTGAAATCAAATCTCTATTAAATTTGACTGATTGAAAAGAAATAAATGTCAAAATAGATAATAATGTCGAGTAATTAAGAAAGACTACTCTATGGAATCTAATTTAGATGCCCCCATCAAAGAGAATATTTTTAACCATTCATAGGAATAAATTCATTTCTTTAGAGGGTCTTGTGATACCAATCTCAAATCCAGTAGATTTTACTATCAAATTGGGCATTTTTGTCAACATTTATTATGATTTTTCTTGGTTTATTTAATAAGCCTCATTGGCCATGCATATCCCAAAAAAATGCATTGTTTTACAAATGTTTCCACTAGAAAAAAAAAAAATGTTGGGTAAGAATATTTGAGATTCGCGGCGATTTTATTAGTAGAGGTCACAAATTTGTAGAGGCTATTAATTTACATCCACATGAGGTGTTTTACACAAAACAAGGGTTATTGATACTAACCGGAATTATTGATGATTATGATATTGCATTTATTTTATACTATATTTCATTTTGTACTTAATATTTTTTATTAGGATTTATTTTGATGTAATATTCTTTTCAATGAAATGTTCAATGTTATGTGCATTGTTTGTTGGTGCAAGTTCTATTGATATTTTTTTACTAGTATCTCTATTAGAAGGTGGGGTCCAACCAATGTCGGATTGGGGAAACATTCTTTTTCACTTTATCACAACCATTAATGAAAATCACATAATTTTTTTAGCTTCGGCAATGAAAGGTGATGATGATTTTGTCACCACTAGATTAGCCCCTCTATAAGATACAATATGCATAATGTATTGCCTTCACACTACCAATTCTTTTTTTCGCATAAAGTGCAATCCCACAATATTCACCTTTTATCAAATAAAGTTTTCAATCACCTCGATCTTGTAAAATGGTTTGTAATGAATATTTTTAGAAATACATTGCTCATATGAATGCTTCATAGTTATATATGAATTGATTTCTATGTATTATGTGCCCCATGGTATTGCAAAATGTAATAATTCATTGAAGTTTAATTGAAGGTTATGCAAATTTGAAGGAAGAAATTTTTATCCATGAACAACATTTCCTAATAGATTTCATGTAACTTTAGGTTCTACCGATCAAATCCAACCTTATGAAAAGTAGTGTGTGAGACCATCATTTAGATTTCGATAACTTCATAAGAGTCTTAAACTTCAAGTTCTTGTGAAATTTTCTTGGGATTTGCATTAATGTGACCTAGCTTGTAGTCACAAAATCACGCACTTTAGACAATATTTAGTCCCGGTCTCATACTACTATTCATATGGTTTTTGAGTGAAGAAAGTACTAATCAACCCATGTCCTTTGGCCATTTTACTTTGACTTCTATCATAACTACTGACCTTCAACACATACATGCCCAATCTTTTTATTATTATTTGATGCGGTGCCCCATGTACCCCGAACCCAATCGGGCGCCCTTATCCTTTCTACACTTTCCCGCCACTTTTTGGGCACTTTTTAACCATTTGAGCTTCTCATCTTTTTAGTGGTTGGCCTTTTCGGGGTTAATTATGAAATTAGAACAAGAGAACCATATAAATATAAAGTTATGAGACCATAATGAGGGACCAAACACTAAGCACTACTATCATCACCTAAGGTTGCATCCATCAAAGGCTTCATTTACATCCATCTAGCTCCATCACAAGGCACAATGTTGGTTCATCTACATCACACTACATATGAGGGAAGTTTATTCTATTCCATCCACCATTTTATTACATTTCTACACATAGTTATTACTCACTACTTTCACAAAGTGTGACTGGCACAAGAGCACCTAAGGCATGATTGCACACACAAGCACATAGAACTACATCGGGTCTGAGATGTAGTGTAGTGCTCAGATTAGTAAGTCCACCATTATGGCAGTTGAGGTCAATCCAACCCCTTCATATGCATCTTTCTTTTTAGGGGTTTGATGTTTGTCTTGGGGTTTTACAGGTCTCTTCTTCATCATTGATTACCAGCGACATACAACCGAGTACAACAAAGCTAGTGCGATAATAAGAGAAGGCAGGAAACCATCAAGCGACACCTCATAAAAAAGGTTACAGAGCTTTTCACGGACAAGGCGCCCATATCTCAGACTAGGGTGCCCACAGTCACCCCTGTACCTATCCAAGCATCACATTCCACTTAGATTTCCCAGAACTGCACTTTTCTAGACTTTGGCATAGTCATTTCCTCCTTGTTTCTCCAGCCATCTCTATGACACAGTCCAACAAGCTCATCGAATCAGCTAAGATATTTCTTAACCCCTCTTACACATTAGGGTTTACATTTCTACTTTCTTAGTTGTTTGGGTCATTTTCTTTATACATTTATCTATCATTTATTGTTATCCTTAATTTTAGATTAACTATTGAATTAGAATAAATTCCACATTTTAGTTTAATTAGTTACTGATTAGATGTTGGGCCTCAAATTTATTATATTTTTATTGATTGTGTCCCACATTGGGGGATGAATATTCTTTATTCTTTTTCATTCTTTGATTGGTGTGTAGAAAATTATAGAAGGTCTATGCACAAAAAGGAGAGACACAAAGCGTACACAAATATTGGAAAAGAGGTGATCAAGAAGAATGGAATGAACCACGTGTAAGAATAACATAGAAGACAAGTGCAAGAGTTTAAAAAGATAACATGAAAGGGTCTTAAAGTACCCAAAGTCTAGCAAGAAGCATAATGGAATCATATGAGGCAACACAAAAGTTTCACAAGAGGATAAAAATAAACATATGCACAAGGCATAAACATGTAATAACATGGGAACACGCCTAAAAAAGACAAAACAAAAATAGATAGGGAACTAATTGTTTGGGTCACTGTGCATGGAGACAATGTAGAAACATGAAGAGAAGACTAGAGATATATGGTATAAAAATAACACTCAAGGCATGTAAAATGAGGACATGGCTGAAAAAAGTTGTGGAGTTCCGAGAAACATTGGCATGCAAAAGTAATGTATGGTGGCATGTGGCCTTTACATCACCATGATGTAAGAATTAACCGGTAGTTACATAATTCAATGGCTAAGAATAAATTTTATAAGGCTAGAAAGGGAAAGTCCCCACTAGTATATATACCCCTTAAAGGGTTCATTGTAGGGTGTGCAAGTTTGGTAGTTTGTGTAGAAAGAAAACATGAGATGGGTAATCTAATGTTTTAGATGATCAATATGAAGTACATGGTGTTATGGAGTAAATAAATTATTATGCATGTGAATGTTAATCTATTAAGTTATCTGATTTATGGTTATGTGATGTTAAATGTTAATTATTTCCTTATCGTAATGCTAAACCATGATGGGACTAATATTATCTCATGCCTTGGTGAGAGTGCCAAGGTTCCAATTTGGCATGATAGGCTAGGGAAAGGGGTGAAGGACATTGTGCATGCCAACAAGATGTCATGTTTGCGTGTATAAGAATTGCTTAGTAAAATGAAACTAAATGCACAACATTTTGGTTCCATTTCCAAAACCATCATAAATATGCAAAGATGATAAGGTGGACAAAGAATGATCAGAATCACAAAAGAAAATATTGAGAAATGACAACATATTATCGATGATGCCTTCACACAAATACATCCTAGCCAAAAATATTGGTCTTTAAGGACTTGGATGAAAATAAATCTCTATAACGAGATTTATGAGAAATTATTAAGTGAGCTTCCAATAGACTTGCATTATTGACTAGTAGCTTAGTATTTGGGGAAAAAATCAGAATTTTGGAAAGAAGCACCCCTGGACTTTAGAGCACACAAAAGGCCTAGCACAACATGACACAAGTTGGATGCAAGCCGTGGATTATTGGTGGAAATGTACGCTTCACAAATATATTATTGAATACTCGGTATCTACCTTTTATTGCGCATATAAAGCCCAATTTAACTTCTTTTTAGAACCACACACATCATATTTGAAACATTTTCCATAGGAGATTAAGAAATTGATGGTAGATATGGGTATTGAGAATTTCCCTATGAATTACTAAACATTCCATAAGTGTGAGCAACACGTAAGGATAGGAAGGGAAAGTGGTTTGTACTATGGATCCCTCGATGAATGCACTCTATAAGGATGGGATATGAAGAAAATGACGTAAAGTGATAAAATATAGGGAACGACTTCATCAAGAAGATTCAACATCGGGAACTATGAGTGAAAACCAATGGCATTGGTTATGGCGAGAAAAGGAGAAAGAAAGGATGAAGAGTTCCGGGAAGAAGAAGTAAAAATGCACTAAGGTAACATGAACTACAAAGGATGAAGAGACATTATATAATGCAATGGTATCCAGATCTAACCTACCACACCGCTCATGCTACTAGACCACCACATATAGAAGATCATGTGTTAATTGAAACAGATAACACGGAGGAAGTAAACATAGCTAAAAGAAAGGGGACATTGGACAATAGTTTCCCTACGCTATTCAATCACTTATATTGTATGCATGTGATTGACTTAATATAAGCTAATGAAAGGAAAATAATGCCAAATATATTCCTAACTTAGTTAATCAACAACATAAAAACCATGATAAAGCTAAAAGGAAAAGTTTAAACTAGTGCATAAATCATTAAGAACATTAAATGTAAAATAAATCCTTTGATATTTGGATGTGCTTTGTAACTATAAGTACTCCTTTAGTGAGCCAAACATTTTTACGTACGATCAAAGGAAATTCTCAATGGAAGAGGAAGAGATCTCACCAATATGGCTTAATTTCCATGTTTGGTTCTTCTCTTACTACTCTTTGCCAAGTAGAAGATGGAAAAGGTTGCTTGATCAATAATCCTTCCAAGATTGAAATGCTCTTATCATATGTAGATGTCTTACAAGGACATGGTGTGTAAAAGGTGTAAGATTGGAAGGAAGGTACTAGGCTTCTTATATAACTTTCCAATTTTGGAGAAGCTTGCATCCTAGTGAATGTGGGATAAAGGTAAAGTAGAATTAGAAAGGGATAAGTATGATTAGAATAGATTAATTAATGATTAGAAACTCATGGGAGTTGGAGGTGATTTAATTAATCAACTAGGATTAATTAATAGGCCAAATTAAGCTTATAGAAGCTATTTGGAGATGATTTAGAGGGAAATTAGTAGAATTTGAAGGGTTTGAAAGGGGATTTAACTAATAAGAAGGTTTATTAATTAAATACAAGATTGAAAGGATTAATTAATTAATAATGGTTAATTAATTAATTAAAAGAAGATTATAACTAACGAAGTGTCGTTAATTGGCATCCAGGATGAAGTATGAAGCTAGTTAATTAACAAAGTGTCATTAATTGACCGAGACAAATGGGAATGATCACCTTCTCATCTTTTATGGAAATGTAAAAATCCTAAGGAAAACTGCTTCCTCCTAGAGCTTGGATCAATACAACTAAATCATAATCAAAGGCCCTCAAATAATACAAGAACTCCATACCTTGTGAGGGTTTGAATTCTTGAGGGATTATAATCCGAGATCCTTTTAAATATGATGTTGAAATCGAGATGAACTCCATCAAGCTCATTGTATCTTGTTGAGGTGTTCCATTAAGGAAATGACATCTACATCCTCCATGAATCGGTTGTGTAGTTGTTCTCCCAGCTAATCCCATGTGGAAATGGATTGAAGAGCCAAATTGTTGTGTCGATCTTTTTTCTTCCTCCGAATGATGAAACAAGAAGTATGAGGCAAATGTTTTCTTATCCGATATTGTGAATGGCACAATGGATTGTTATGTCTTGAATATGATCAATAGGAGATTGATCTCCACTTCCATAGAAAAGAGGTGATTTTATCAAGTTTATGTTGGGGATATCATCCCCTATTGCAAATGAAGGGGGAAGAATTGAAATGATAGAATGGAAAACCTCTTTGGAGAGACATGAATGAGATGGAAACATGAAAATGAGTGGAATGGATAGGAAAATAAGAAAGGAAAAGGTTTGCGTATGAGATAATGGGTTATTTGGACTCATTGGAGTCACCGGATGTGTTGAAAATTGTCTCCAAAGGCTAGATATCACCAAGAACACGCCAAACTTGGAGATATGAAGTTATAAAGTGCTTTAGTTTTTGTCCCACCGAGTATGCCAAAAATGTTGGAGCTTAAAATTGTACCCTGCCTCGAATCACACGGATCTAGGATTTTGAGGCAACATGGGATGATCTCTGCAATATGGGTGTTGCAAAAATGAGATCAACCTCCGAAGAAGGTCGGCTTCCTTGTTACACAAATTTGGAGAAAATCGCATAACACAACCTCCTTATAATGCTAAAACCACTCCTACAACTAATTCTACACTAACAATTTTGAGGGACCAGGAAGAAAGATGCAAGAAAAGGAAATCATAAGCTAACGAGGGTGGTGATAGACCAAATGAAAGGTCGATCATTATCCGCAAGGGGACAGAAAGGGAGAGAACATCGGAGGAAAGTGCATAAGTCTTCCATAGGCCAAACTCGTATTAACTCACCCTTCCCACCATAGACAACACACGAAGTATGGAGAAACCTGCAAGCAATGTACACACACACAACCATGCCAAAGAAGGAAATGGAGAGGCAAGAACACAACAAACGCGAGAATAAAGTAAAGAATAGCCACAATACTTGATTTTATTTCTCAAATGATGTGCAATCGCTACAATAATGGCAAAAGGTGCAAAAATGCATTACGGGGACCAAGTTCAAAGTATAGAACTTGTGGGAAGTCAACCACCATTTTGGCATGGTGTCATTATAACAAAAGAGGATCCTTTTTACAATGCATAAGTTTTTATTTATAGAAAAATGAGGAGAAAAGAGGAGAGGGAGGTGCAAAAAACCTGCAATGCTCCGACTTGCTCCGTGGATTATGTCCTTAGCTAATTTTCAAACCTTTTGCAGGCATAAAAACCCCACGATGCTCTGACTTGCCTTTGACTCACGAGACTAATTTGATGCCATGAAGGTCTACCCGATCAAATTTTTGCCTAATTTTCTACATGTTAGGAGAACTCGTGGAGCATTAAGTTCCTGCACTCCGCATGGATGACTTAGTTTCCTGTGGCTTTCTTAGAGAAAAATGGCTAGGTCCATTTTTGATGAGTTGTTCAAAATTACAAAAGGGGGTAACTTTAGACAACAAATACTAAATAAAATTTATGAATATGGTTCCAAGATATTTTTATAACCTTAAGAAAACACCCACGTGTATATGTATGCCTATAGAACATTAAAGAAATATAAATGCATATATGATCAAGGTAGAATTACTACCAATATATTAAACTCGGCTTTGAGGGAGGGCCAATGATCCTTCTTATAGGAATATTACAATGAATCTCTCTTCCACATTGAATTTTTCAAACACTAGTTTTCTATGTTATTATATTATAATAAAAACAAGTAGAGGCTATTATTAGAGTTGGAGAGTAGATTACTTGTAGAGTAAGTTTTCTTCTAGCTACATTTTAAAGTGATTTTCTATTAATAGTCGAAGTCAACTAAATCAATTAATTAGTTGATACTCCTCTCTATTAATAAGATATCAAGAAGTGTGCACATACATGTGTCTACCCATGTTTACAATTACGAGAATAAGAGTGCATCTTATACCATACAATAGTGTACCGCTTATTAAATACACAGACACTATTTATAATTAAGAGTCTTTTAATATCAAGGTCATATAATCAAAGTACAAGTTCAACAAAAATCTTAAAAGATCATAATCATTTTTAAAGGAAAATTGTTATTTATAACTAGTAATTTTACTTCGTACAAAAACTACCAGCTTGTTTCAACTAGGCAAAAATGTTTTTCTTTTATCTACTAGGGATAAGTTGTAGATATTTCTACATACGTGTTTCCAAATTTCACCTCCTTTACTCCTAAAGGAAATTAGTGACGATAAACCATCATTCAGAGAAGAAGTCTTGCCAACAGAGACAGGAATTTCCATGAACCAAATGATGCTCCATGTCTTGAGGTATTCCAGCATAGTCATTCATCTCGTTCATGAAATTTGTTGAATAAAAAGAATGCTCTAGGGTTCATCGTAGCTTCATACACCACCACATTTTTCAGAATCCTATTTGTGTTGGTGTCTAGCTTTACTTTGGGAAGACAAAGTGTGGCAGTCTTTGGGTTGAAGCTTATTTTGGTCAGGTCTCCCTCGATGGGAACGAATTTCACTCCTCTTAAATATAAATCAATAGAAATCAACACAAGGAATGGTTAGCTCATCCCGTGTCGGTGGAGTCTACATAGAAGATCCTTTCGATTCATCATTGACGGTACTGAAATACATGAAACAACTAAAAACTAAGCTACCACACTAATAAGAGCCTAATTTGGACCAAAAAAACATAAAAGTATTATAAAATAATGCCCACATATCAAAATTAGGTGTCTATAACTCCATTATTTTTATCAATCTCGATATAGAATTTACCAAAATCCTAACTCTTCCTAGTTAGATATAAAGATGTAATTAATTTTGATGGCATAAATTGAAATCATGTATAGAACATGCACGACATATAAGCACATTGGTGTTTGAAAAAAATCAAAAGAAAATACCTAAAGCTTAGGATCAAATAAATCAAACTTAATGAAGTCATGGCTATTGCATCTAAAGAACATGTTATAGAAATTAACTCGTGGAAAAATCAAATAAATTCATATTTCCCATAAGATTGAACATGATCTAAATAGGGTGTACCACAACAATGGGTTTGGCAAAATGTAATATAGATAAATAGATTACAAAAATTGTGACACAAATACCCAATTATTATTAACTAGGCTATGTAATATGTGCAAAACAATAGCAAAATCTTAATTAATTATTCGGATTGTAGGGGTACAAAAATATATTGGGTTTAGAAGTGTATCTTGAATAACACAAGATCCAATAACATTGGTGAGGATCAAAACACATAAATGTGTGCCTAATAATGATAGTGACCTTACCTTAAAAATGGATATGATCAAATAAGGTTCACACAAGCATTATGAGTGGCATTCCTAGGTTCATGACCAACATTCCTAGCAAATGGCAAACTAACTAAAATTGGGTTGATCATTGCACTCCGGTTCGAATCTTCAATTAAATGACTTTGTTTTTCGTGTTGAGACACATGTAACTTACAAAACTAATTTCTTCTCCTTTCCCTAAATCAATAACAACATTTGAAATTTAAGTTGAATAATAAAATGTTTTGGACTATGTGCCGAGGGCTAGCTAGGATTTTAGGCATTGTCTAATTATCAAGCCCCTAAACAATAAACAATAATGAAAATATTAATTTGCATAAATGACATGCAAACTCTAGGTCGTACATAAAAAAATGCTTTACAAGAAAATATTATAGCTTCAACAATGATGGATTGTGGAGTGATCGAAATGTCGATTACCAAACATTGTTCTTGATCGATGATAAATATTGTTTATGATTATTTCTCTAAAATACTTAAGCTAGATTGATAGATTCTATAAACTCTAAGCTTTAAGGCCAAATATGTGGTGAAACTCTTATATGCGAGATGGCTTAGTTTTATTGGCATAGACAATCCAAGATTTAAAAGATCGCCTTCACTCTTTAGAGTTCTTTTGTAAAGAAGTGGGGATGTAGGTAAACATTGGCAAAACCAAAATTATGATTTTCTCAATGAAAAGGAAGAAACACAATCTCAAATTTCAATTTAGAAAATCCTCAAGTGGTGTATAAATACAAGTGTCAAGCAATAATTTTCACAAAGAAGCTTAATTGGGATACTTCAAGATGAAAAAAATGCAAGGAGGATGGAGAGCTCTTTATGCACTCCAAAACAAGTGTTGGAATGCTAAGCTATGGGATTGAAAAACCATTTGGGTTACTCATCACATCAATGGTGTTGTACGATTACGAGGTATGGGCCAATAGAATGACAAATTTAAAATGGAAAAAAATACAAAGGAGCAAAAAACAACTAACGATAAATGTTTTCGAATCAAAACTACAATTCCCTATGAAATCATCATGTTGAAACAAGTGCTTCCCCCTAAAGGCACCCGTTATGGCCAAAATTATATGTTACATAAAAAAATCAAAAAAACATGAAGACCAATAGATGGTCCGAGGCTACAAGAAATGAAGAGTTGCCCAAATGAAATAACACATGGATGAAGCAAAACCACAAATGGATGAGCAAATGGGATATCAACCTAGATGAATGCTCAAATCTTAAACTATGTGAATGAAAAGTTTAGAACAGTGATGTGGAGGAAGAAAACAAGTAGGAAGCATCAACACTATATTACAGAGTTCAACCCAACACACGAACATTGTGAAAAAACATATATAAGGGTTGAACTTAAATGAAAGAAAGTAATCATCATTTAACAATTAAGGACTAGCTCCCACGGGGTAAGATACAAGACAAGATGGACAATACTTAAGGAACCACAAGAAGAGAGAGCTTGTGTTTTATACACTACAAAAGTAGTTGAAACGAGTAACATTGCATCCTTGAATGTCCAAGGTACTTGAATATCATAGCCAAGTATTAGCAAAATGTAAATGTTGGCTCTATGTTAGAGCTATTTGAGAAGGGCAAAATAAAATATTTGTGGGAGATAGCATTTCAAACTATCAAAAAGAACAACACCCTTTTTAAAAATATCACTAAACCTACAAATCTTTAAGCAATTGGTGTTTATAATGGTCCGACAAACCATTCGATCTTGTGAATGTAATTAAAACCCTTTCATTTCATTCCTATGAAATGTTTGAATCACAATACCTACCTATATATTTATAAGTATTGAAGCTAAACTAAAATCCTATTAATGTCCACATCAACATCAAAAAAACAAAAAAATAATGATGACAAAAACACTTACACATTAGATAAATGAATCACACCAAAAACTTAATAACAAAAACCCTAAAACATTACACACTCCCAACACAAAATTTGAAGGAATTGAGGAAAAAAACAAACATGAAAATTAATAATCATGCTAGCCTCATCTAACTTAAAGCAATAATCTACACTTACATAAACATCCTAAAATCATGTAATCCATTGTTAAGTTTCTTCACCAAACTATAATCCTACCACCGGTTACTGAATTTGACGGTCTGTAGACCGTTTTTTGCTATTTTAACCGTAAATTACAATTTCATAAAAAACAAACCCGTCAATTTAGACAGGTAATTTTTTAATAAAACTGTATTTTAGCCAGTTGATATTATTTAAAAACCGTAAAAATTTATAATAGTCTAATATAATATATAAGATCTATTACTATATATATATATATATATATATATATATATGAAATACGATTTGATTTTATTGTTTTAAAAATATTCTATAAATCATATTGAATCTTGATAATGATTTTTAATAATTCCCAATTTAAATTTAGAAACTAAAATAAGTTTATTTGAATAATGAATTTATTAAACTCAGAGTTCACAATTGTTTTCGCTTTTTTCTAAAAACATAGAAGTTTCTAATTTTAATGATATTGTGACTATATTTATTTTCATTTTGTCATTACCAATTTACCAATAATTTTTATTGTTGTGGGAAAATTTAAGGAATCTTGTTGCAGACATCCAAGAAGAAGCTTGCTGCTTGAGATACAGACATCAATACATTATACAGGTACATGATTATTTCTTTCGAAGCTTATGATTATTTCTTTCGAAGCTTGTCGTGGTAAAAAATGGCTTGGGTTTCATTTCTTTTTCTGACAATGCTTTTTAAAATGACACTGTTCTGTTAAGATTTTGAATGTTTCTGTTGTCCACCGGAAATGCTTGATCCTGGTTTAAAATGACAATGCTATTTGCTGGTCGTTGGTTGCACAATTTTATTTCCACGTTTCCACATCATGTCAAAAAGTTTTCAAATGCTAAAATATTGATAGCAGGAGAGAATGATTTCCACGTAGGCAACATAGAAAACAGGTCTCTAAAGTCAGACGCCCCACAATAAACTTTTGATTTTCTGGAATGCCAAATCCTCCATGCTTTGTAAAAACAACAAAGAAATGTAAAACACAAAATCACGGAAGCTCCACGTAGGTCTCATTCACCACGCAAAGGGACAGGAAAAAGATGCCATTTAAGAGGAAACACCAATCAATTGAAGCAGGTCTAATGAAGCCTTCCAAGTCTGCACTGAGTCTATGAATGGCTTTGGCACTCAAATCTATATTTCCTACACTGAGCAGGAACTATATTTATATAGCATGTTAACGCAGCTGATTTCTTGCAAATTCTAGCGGTGGAAATCCTGAAAAAAGCAGACATATTAATTGCGAATGATTTTTTTTTGTTAAATTTGATGTTTTTTCTATATATATTTGGGGATGGTTTTTCGGTTAAATCTAGTGTGAGGTGAGTGACCAGTAGAGGAAAATATACATATAAATTGGAGATTTTATGCTTTCACAGTCCATGAGATAAAATTGCAGCAATTTTTGGATTAAATTGTGTTCTAGTTTTTAATATTGACATGTTTATTGATTTTTTGAAATATAATTTATTTTATGTTTAATAAGATTTAAATTTTTTGAACTAATGTGTATTTTTTTTAATGTAGGAAACTTTAAAAAAACAATGTCTACAAAAAGGAAGAAACAAGTTACAATTGCAGAAATGTTTAGAGGGACTCAAGAACAATGTTCAAAAGCCTACAATGACTCTACAATACATGAACAAGATCATGAGATTCGCAGGAAAGAAACATTCCATGAAATTTTTGGATCTTCTTCTGATGATCTAGATGAAGAAATAGATCAAGTTAGGGAAGAGGTTACTGCAGGTCATGAAAAACAGAAAGTAAAACAAAAAAGAAAATTTCGTATGGAATGGTTAGAAAAGTTTGTTTGGTTGAACTATGTTAATTGTGATGGTAACACAGTAATGAAATGCAATTATTGTGAGAAGTACAAGATGTCTGGTCCATGGGGTACTGGTGAGGGTTGCAAAAATCTACAACGTGATGCTCTTATCACTCATGAAAAGTCTGTGATGCATAAAGAAGCTCAAGCAAGGTGGATAAATGCATTGGATTCTAAAAAGATTAAGTCTATTCCAGAACATATCTCAAAAATTGAAAATGTTAATAAAGATAGAGTGATTACTACAATGAAAACAACTTATTTTGTTTGCCAGGAGGATTTATCTCTAGCCAAGTATGAGAAAAATTGTCAATTTCTCATGGATGCAAAAACTCCTAATATGCCAAAATATCATGATTACTCTGATTACACAAATCGGAAGGCTGCAAATGATTTTCTTTGTTGCATATCAAAACATCTTGAACAGATTCAGATTGAAGAAATGATAAAAAGTCCTTTTTTCAATAATGGTCGATGAAAGTACTGATCGAACCTTAGAGAAGCACCTTGTTGTGTATGGAACATATTTAACTTCAAAGGGTCTTGGAGCACCTGTTTCTCAGTTTATGAAGGTAACAAATGTATCAGATGGGAAGGGAAAAACAATATATGATACCATCAATCAATTGTTCAATGATAGAGGTCTTTTGTATAATAATTTGATAGCTACTTCAACAGACGGGGCTTCAGAATGATTGGGAATGAAAATGGATTTATTTCATTTTTGAAAAAGAACAACCCAAATCTTGTTACAGTGCATTGTGTGGCTCATCGTGAGTCATTGGCAGCAAAGCAGATGCTTCTAAAAGGATACCTGAATTATTGCTTGTCGAAAAATTGGCAAATAAAGTTCATTCATGGGTTCACAATTCACCAAAAAGAAATAATGAGCTTAATGATTTACTTAAAGTTATGCAGATTGATGTTTTAGATGTTTTACAAATTCACACAGTCAGATGGTTATCTAGGGGAGAGGTAATAATAAGGCTTGTAAAACTTATGCCAGCTATCTTAACTTTGTGGAAAAGGGATAAGAAATGTTCATCATGGTATGAGAAGGCAAAGATCTATTCTGTTCAATTTTGTCTGCATATGCTTGCTGATGTATTGGGTGAACTAAATAAGTTGAACAAGACTTTTCAGGAGGAAAATGTGGACATTACAATTATTGGGTTGGCTCTTGATGAAACAATAGGAAACTTACACAAATGGTTTTTGAGAAAAGGTACATTTGCAGAGGGTACAACTTATCTTTCAAAATTCTTGGTTGATTCTGAATTTGGATGCATTGAAGTTAAAGAGGAAGGTATTGTAATTGATACACATTATTTACAATATATTCCTATTCCAACAGAGGGGATTGAGTATGGTGATGTACAAAATCGTTCTATGAAAGCTTCTATTTCAGGTACACAGGAGAGTTGTAAGGAACTCACAAAAGGTTATATTCAGTCTTTAATAGATTGTTTGAATGAAAGATTTCCAGACCTCCCTCTTTTTAATGCAGCAAAACTCTTCAGCCCATCTTATTATCCATCAGATCGTCAAACTCGAGAAACTAAATCAGAGCAGTGGTTTGAGAAGCTTATGAGGCATTTGCAACACACCATTTCAAATGATGTTGGTTATGCATCTTTATTTAATGTTAATGGTTGTAAAAGGGAGCTACATTCTTTTGTTGATTCATTGCATATGACTTGTGAAGGTTTCAAGGTGAAAGATGCATGGAGAGTTTTTCGTAATACAGAACATTGGCACAAAAGTTATCCTCATATGATGAAGGTGTGGCAAGCTGTACTCACTATTCCTGCAAGTACAGTGGATTGTGAAAGGGGATTTTCAAAACAAAACATCATCAAGGATATTCGAAAATCAAAGCTAGGGATAGATACACTGGATTCACTAATGAGAGTATCTTTAAATGGACCTCATGCAGCCGATGTCAATTGGGATGAAATATATAAGATATGGAAAGATACAAAGTCAAGAAGAGTTCTTGACCTTTGACATTCCAAATTTACTATGTACTTAACACATGGTTGAAGGATAATATTTATATTAATAAATGATAATATCACATTTCCTTTCCCTTGAAAACCTTCTTTTGATTTTGAATATGTTTTAATTATATCTTATGTTTTATTACAATATTTTTTGTTTTCAATTTCTTAATAATACATTAAAAAACATGTTAACTTTGTTTGTAACAAGAATCAATATAGTTTTAATATTTAAAACACAAAGTTATACATTTTATATATTAAATGTGCATGGTAAAAATAATATACGAAAAAAATATAATATCTAATTTTTCATTTAATTAGTTTATAATGTAATTACTAAATTTAATTTATAAATATATTTTATCATCCTAAAATTATCTTAAAATTATATATATCAATTAAGTTTTTTTGACAATTTAAAATTTTACTAAAAACGTAAATTGAAAGGGAGCTATATCACGAAACCGTCATGAAATTTCCTTTTGACAGGCAGGGGTGACCGTCAAATTCCAGGCCCCATCTCGTTAATTTTAATTTCAACCGGTCAACCCCGCGTACTCCATGGATTTCGCATGATCACATCATTGTTGAGTTTCCATAGGTAACATGATTATCTCCATTGGAAATCAGAATCTTTCCAATGCGTGATACCCGGACCGAAAGTAAGCTTTCGCAATCTTGAACTCCCTCTTTTGACGAGTGACGCCACGTATCATTGCGTTCAACTCAAGCAGCCTCAACATCGCATGCAAATATTGTGTGCACCCACGGGGACCCCACGAAAACGGTCTGACACAACCTTCCAAAGCTTAAAATAAAATAAAAGCTCCCTTTCATCACGAATCACACACGCATGATCTATCCAACTGTATAACGGTTTAGTCGGCCTATATTTAATTCTCAAAATCTAATCACTGTTACAGATTACGATTCTAGAAATATATGAAATGATATGATATGATTTTAATTAAGTTCGGGCGATAAATAGTCTAGGGTCTAGAATATTATTGAAATGTTTCTATTTTTCAATGTTTTTATATTAGATAATACATAAATTTTGTCCCTCCACCAGTTTCATAAATAATACACAAATCTTCTCTCTAAGAAACAAGACTCGAAAAGATGGTGGGATTTGTGCTGTGCTCAAGATTCACAGTAAAAAAATTGATATCGAAAAGAGTCTGAAATCATCTTAAAATCTCAATAGTTGTCTTTGGTTCTATAGACTCTTCAGTCTCGTCGACGTCCATAAAATCTTTCATTTCCACTATTTCTTAAATGTGTCGTCTATGTATCATCTGTCCCCCACTAATATCATTATTAATGTCCCTTGCACAGGCTTAGGAAACCAGCGGTGCAATACAGCCCCTGGGTCCGGCGGTGTAATTAGAGTTCGGCTGTATGTATGCTTCTTGTACAATCCTCCCGGGCAACTTTTGTTTTTTAATTTAAGGCTAGGCCAAAAGAACAAACAAGAAATGAGTTTAATCAGTACGTCACATTTGACGCTTCGTAAGGGCTTAAATTCCTCGCGATGGTACGACGATCGAGTTAAGATCCGCAAGGAACAGTAGAACTGAACATGGCTGAATTAATTGAACAGCTGTCATGCTTGTTATCTTCTGTCAGGCCCATTATATCTCGCTTTCAAGGGGCCCACTACGCAACACGCGTTCAATCCTGCCGGCAGACAGTGACAAACGTTTACTCTTCCGAAAGGGAAAGGCGTTGTTCAACTCGTGGTGATGTAAGGTCAGGCACTGTTACGCCGACACTCGCTCCCCTTTTATATCGCAACGGCTTTATTGAAACTTGTCCTGCTCCTCGTGGAATGCAAACCTTTATGTCGCCACTAATTATGAAAACTAGTGCTTGTTAGTAATATAGATCTGTAAATAGGTGGGAACAGTGTCCTGATTTTACAACACTTGCTTTCAAGTCTTAAACCAAGTAGAATAATGGATCTAGCCTGAGCTTCTAAACAAGGGACGGGATCAGCGGCGGAGAGTTTGCTGCAACTGCTCCAACATTTAGACTTCTTGTTGAAAAATAGCAGCACCAGCACCCACTTAGTTTTGAATACATCAAGTTGCAGTGTTCTGATGCTTAAATTATTGAGGCAATGTCGAAGAACATTGCTTAAGCTTCCTACATAGGCCCACTGCATTCTGGCGGGGGCAAAGTTATACAGACCCCTTGACCTTTAGTAAAAGCTTATTTGACCCCATTTCAAGACGTGTATATGAAGGTTCAATTGGCTTGCTTACCTTCTTAGGAACACTTACAATAAGGCTTGTTTGGCCCTCACACATCTACAATAAGATTTCGTTGGGACCCCAACCATAGGTTCATTTGGCTTCCTCAAATAAAACCTCAAGTTAGAGTCCCATATGTTTTCATACATGAGAGCAGAGTTTCAAAGAACCCTAGACCTTTATTAACGTTTGTTTGATACCCCGAGTTTCAGATTATTTATATGAATGAAGGTTCAATTGGCTTCCCTTTTAGGACCCACTAAGTTATAGCCTTTATGTGTTGTTCGTAGGCCCCTTGAGACCATTACAGTTCAATTGACCCCAAGGCAAACTGAAGGTTCCTGTCTAAACAAAGGTTTAATAACAACGTTGCTGGCTTTAGTGTTTGGCCATCGAGGATAATTTTGAAATTGAATTTTTGCCCGGGAACATTGCCACACATTGTTTGTGAGGCTACTTTCTCATCACAATGAGAAAAGCTTAGATCGCAAGAATAACAACATACATAATACTACCACATAAAAGCAATCAGCATGCCGCGACTGTAAGCAAGAATCACCCAAATCAAAGGTATCATATTGTTATATTCCTTGCTGGATTTATCCTCTTTATCTTCAAATACATCAATTTTACAATGTTGGCATAACTACAATGCTGGCCTTAAGCCACCCACATATCTTCCCCATCTAGCGCCTACTAAGAAATACTCAGAAAAATCAAAAACATATAAAAATGCATCTTGCTTAGAAAAGTGAATTAGTGATCATGTAACTGGCTAGAGTGCACATGATATGATAAAGAATGCTTTAGAAAATCACATATAGTCCAAATACTCTTCCCCGTACCCCTGAAAATAAAATTGAATATAATGCTTTAAAAAATTCCACCATACAGCAATACCTTCAGAAAATCAATTATTATACATTCCAAAGATTGCCTTCTCACATATGGCAGACTCTACTCTATAGGAAAGAATTTACCACCGGCATATTCTCGGACTTCCACATCTGAAGTTCACCTCATCAAGACAGATGGTAGAATGGCAACATACAATTTTCATCAAATCTTCCACACTGTCTTGTGGTGGGGAACCAGGCAAGGACACCATTTTGCAGGATAACTTGATGCAAAAACCTGTGTTTTAATAGATCTACTCACTGATGTTGCATAGTTGTAAGAAGATGTGATCATATTTCACGTACTTAGTCCAATAATGCTTGTACTTGGCTATTGCAATCTCAAGCCAAGGTTTCATATTGCCATTGTAATGTATCACTGCTGCTCTTTCAATTTCGGCTGATCCCAGATTAGGGTTATAACCAAGACCCAGCACATGCCAAGATTTATTCAGGATGAATGTCAAATTATAGAATGTGATCAGCCCAGGTGGCAGAGTACCCAACTTCCATAACTGTCTATCCTTGTTCTGAAAGAAACAAGGAAATAAGATTAATGTCCACAAAATGCCGAAGCATGTTAACGAAACTCAAAAATACAAGTGACAAAAACAAATACAGGTCGTGGAAAGAGATCCATAATCGTGCATATGCATGATAAAAATCCAAACAGAGCATGCAAAATATACAATGTATCCTCTACTTACCAATCTTTGCCATCTATGATAAATCCCTGTTATGTTCTGCTTTTTCCATTCTTCCAGATCAAATATGTTCATTCCATACGCCCAGCCACAGGCGTTTGGATCAAAATTCCTTGCAATGAGCAGGTTCGAAAAGTTGAGATATTTGTCAAACCGATGGAAGCTTTCTCCGCATGTTTCCACTGCACCAATCACCTTCCCTTGCATATCTATTTCCCAGAGTGCAGTTAGATCTTTTTGCACCACAATATCATCATCCAGAAAGAGAACTTTGTTGAGATTTGGGAAGATTTCGGGAGATAGAAACGAAGATGGTTGAGTATAGAGAGATACTTTGGATTTCGATACTTCAAATTGGAGTCTGCATTTGAATGGTGTATTCTAAAGTAATACTCCTTCATGGATGCAGACCCAAGCTGTCTTAAAACTGGACTGTAACTAGAATTCAACCATGTAAATTCATCAACAGTCTGAATCTGAATTGTTGCTTTCCCTGGCAGGTTTGCCAAAAACCACATTTTTATTGCTGGATAATTTAGCTTATCAGTCACCACATGAAATACATGCTTTTCTGGCTCCTGTAGTTGAAGACGAGAAAAGGTAGTCAATGAAACCTCAGATTATTCATAAACCAAAGAGAATAATGGAGCTCTTTTCCAGTTGTATTTTAATACTTTGGTGAAAGAAATAGGAATCTCTCACCTTAGCATGAAACACAGTTGAGTTCACAACAACTGCCACTGCAAGAATATTGTCAGAAAATATTGCATAATGATAGAGATTTTTGTCGTCTAGTTTTTCCTTGTTTGGGAAATCTTGTTCGCTAGAAGTCAAAGCATGATAATCAGTAGTCAATCGCATGGAAAGGCAATGAAGGCCTTTAGGGAGAGTTTTTGCAGCGAGCTGAGTCAAATATGTATTCTGTTTCTTGTGCGCTCGGAGGAGTTCCTCTGTAGAGTGGACCATTGCTCGCAGCTTCTTTACCGCTGCAGAACAGTCATCATACAATTGCTTTCCTTTAGCCAAAGTTTGTTCCATGGTCTTCATTCTGTCACCAGCACTGGGACCACAGACACAGAAACGAATGTTTGTTTTTTTATTTGCACCAACCAAACATAGAGGGGCTGCTTCCACAAAAATATCAACGTATATGATACCTTGTTAACCCGCACACAGTTTTTGCAACTACTTAAATTGAATATAATGGCCATTGACAAAACACCCAGACATCTGCTTTGTACTGAATTCAGGTATTTAACTACTTACCGGTGATGAAATTTAATATAGTTATTCTGTTTCTCAGGTCTGCGACTTACACAATTATTGAATGCTCTGAAATTGGTAAAACAACAATAGCAGTAAGACATACCTTCTTGGTAGATCAGAATCCTTGCTTGCTTCACCCAGGGATCGTTGAAGTTCCTTCATACGCTGCCTCAGCTCTCGCACATAGTGAGCATTGTTCCGAATAGGTGCGAGGTTTAAATAAACCCTTGCTCTAATAAGTTGATCCCTCATCTGACGAACCCGGACATCTGGAATTACTTTTTGAATGATTTGATTCTCAGCGGTCAGTTTTTCAGAACCACCCAAACTAATTTCTCTGGGTTTTGTGACTTCCTGTAACTCTTGATTTGTATTGTCCTGTTCGAGGAATCAAGTAAAACCCCAATTGCTAAGGTTACATGGTGAGCAGATGCAATAAGAAGCAATCCAGCACCAAATCAAAGAGTTCATTATTCAAAGTATAAGATGGATGTTCATCTAACCTCTGCTCTCAAAGCAACGTTCTCAGTTTCATTCTCTTGCAAAATTGAGACAATTTCCCTATTTTCAATTTCTGCGAAAAGCATTCAGGTGAATTTTAGTTACAGAAAGCACAATCTTTACCACAAAACAAGTTTTCGGGCCTTACCACTTGTATTCTGTTCTAAGATTCTTTCCTTTCGTGAGGCATTTTCAATGGGTATAGACTGTTCCTTGTCTGAACTCTGATAAGAAACTGAAGTATCGTTTTCATCCCTGTAAATGATTCCAATGGGCTCTTTAAGCAGGATCCCTGGTTCCTACTCAAAAAGAACAACATTCATTTCATTATTGAAAGCTTATCCAAATAAAAATTGAACAGAAAACAGGTAAAGGTATAAGTGCTCAAAACCCTAGACTGCATAGTCTAAACAATAAACACGTGATGCAGACCTGATGTAGGGCATTCAACTTCCTCGAATCGCTGATAAAATTCTGCAGAGCAAGGATCCAGAGTAGAAGGTGAAATTAGATTAACTAATACAGTTAAGCTGTTTCAAAAAAATAAAAAACGTTGCCAATCAACACGCTTACTAGACTCGAAGAAGAATCATCCATGAAATCCCTGTGCCCTGCAAGCCATAGAATACATTCTGTAAATCAATAAACCATTGCAAACGCCTTTCAGCAATCGTAGTAAAAGAAAGGCAAAAGGACCAAAGTGGGTCTTTCCAATTGCTTACCAAAGGAAGCACCGAGATTGCGCATTTGGCCAGTGAAAAGATAAGAGGCGCCATCACTGAAAAGAAGAGCAAGGCAACAACTGGCCTGTGACATCTTCCACATCTGAACAACGGACGAGACACATGGCCTTCTCCTCTAAAAGAAGGCATTGTCAAGCTTCAAATGAGGGTTCGCTTCAGATTATCAGCTCCAGATTTGGCCCTTTACTTCAGACCTAAATTATAACCCTCTGAAACCCAGCGGCGGCTCTGAATTTCATTATTTCACAATGCAGATCCAGTTATTCATGCAGAAGAATCCAGGGTTTCAATCCCTGTATTTAAAGAGTCTCTTCTCTGCCTCGATCGCAAATATGGTGCGAAGACTCCGTTAAAGAGATCGGGGTCAAGAAAATTAAGCCCTTCAACACTAAAATTTGTAAGACCTACATAATTGCTCCATCCGTCTGCATCGGAAATGAGTCGTAACATACGGCAGCTTCCAAGGAAAAAACGAGCTTAAGTACGCAAACCGGGTCCAAAAAGCTCAGCGAAAAGCTTCAATTAATGCCATTCAATGAATGGAAGTGCCGAAATAATCAATGCAGATTCCTCTTGAATGGGCGTTTGCCCCCAAAGACCCAAAACCTGCTTTATCCCTTACCCGCAACAAGCTCCAGATTCCTACCTTCAACACATCAAATAAAGCCCTAGTTAACACCGACCCGTCCGAGGTTAGAATTTTTCCTTGCCAAATGTAAATCCACACGGCAAATAAAAACCTTCACTAACAGAAAGAAAAATTAAGCACATTGTTGCGAATAATCATATTTTCCTCAACTTTTCACCAACACACAATAATTCACATCTCAGATCAGGATTTGGCGACAACACTGAATAAACTAACATTTCACACCATCATTTTCCGGCAATACTGAATGCCTTGACATTTTTAGGCCAAAATCTCCACCTGAATACTGTGACATTTTAAGCTAAACTATTGCGGCAATAGAAAAATCTGACGTTTGCGGCCATAGAAAAATCTTGACATACTAGGCCAAAATTTTGCGGCAATACTGAAAATCTTAACATTTCAGACAAAATTTGATCATACATAAACATTTCAATCAAAAATTCGCGGAGATAAAGAATACCACTGGCCAAAATGTAACTTACAGGTCAGTAAAAACTTCCGGCAATGCCGAAAAATGGAGAAATCGGGTCAAATTTGTGTCAAAAAAACAAAAATGATACTTAAAACTTTTTAGGGTTATAAAGTATAAAATAAAAACCTTATAACATTGGCATCCGAAGCCTGCAAACAGCTGATTTTCAGGTCGGTATGCTCCAGTCGGTTTTCATGACTCAACATCTACCACAAATACAAAGAGAATGGACAACCAAACCATCCTTTATTTTGCCCTTTTCGAAGATGGTTTTACGAGATGGTTTAAAGTTCTCAAAGATGGTTTCAAGTTTCACGGATATGTGCTGGATTTTAATTTTATACATAGCAAAATCGATGAAAAAATTGCTGAATTTACGTTTTCCCGTCATCTAACAGATAATGATATATATGAATTTAAAGCTAGATGTACGATTTACCGTCGGATTTAACGAAAAGCTTTTTGATTTGCTTTCACAGTGAAGACAAAATAGATGATTATGAACAGCCAAATCAAAAAATAAAAACATTGTTTGGCTTCGCCGCCTGCCGTTCCGAACATAAATACAAGGAAGAAAAAATCTGCAGAAAATAAATCCCTATAAACATACCTGGATTGAATCGCGTCCATACGAATGCAAGAGTTTTTTAATGGCGGTGCAACACACAGTAAAAAGTACAGCTGTATTATAATTTTTCCTTTGGGTTGCGCCGATTTTCCTTGTGTGTTTTTCTGACTTCTCGTCTTATGTGTCTGCTTACGTGGAAATTACCGGTGGACTCAATTTTTCCGCGTTTGTTTCGCTAGCCTGTTTACCGGCTATCGGCGGTGAAAAGCTTGCGTACCGGTTCTGCAATTGATGGGGTTTTCTATGTGGCCCCCACTTAAATAATTTTATGTTAACTCGTTTCTTGACATATTGAATTACTTAAATTTGACCCTATTCGGGCTTTTTTACCGTATTTTAAGTAATTATTTCTAAAACGGGTAAATGGCGTGTAACGAAAACTTCGATATTTTCTTCTTTTACCGCGAGCTGTGACGGGCAAGTTCAACCGTGAAATTTGATCTTCAATCTTTATTGTTGAGCGCAATGTTTTTTAATATTTTTTTATCGTTATATTTATAGTGGGAAGATAGCCGTTTTTAAAATGGGGCCCATGAAGATGGGAGCACCCAATTCTATTTATTAATTCAAAAATACTTAATACACTACTTATTCTACGTCCCAAGTGCACGAGTTTCTAAGTGGGCCGGACCTTGATATAATAATCATAATAATTAGCAATCGCATCGTATGTGTATAATGCAATGTGAACATCGAATGGTATATGTTATTAGATTTAGAAAGACAGTTATTACTTTTGTAGTTGATGTTGATAAGGGGTGTGATTGATATTGTAAGTGTAGAAACATAGATTAAACATTACATTTAAAGGTTTTGTCTCTACACTTCAAATTTGTTACAAATTCGTACATATACATTTGCAAATCTTATATTATGAGTGGGAGTTGCATACTATAATAATTTCAATAAAACACTCGATTTTATAACTATTTAATTACATTAAAATATTTTTATATCGAAATTTACAAAATATATATAAGATCACTAAGTTATAAAGAAAAATAAATAATTTTTAATTTACACAGTTTATGGAATTCAATATATTTATGAACATTTTATAGAAAAATTTAAGGAATCTCATTTAACCAAATTTTTATTAATTGACAAGTTCATAATTAAAAACTTTTATTAAAAATTAACAAAGTGACGAAACAATAGCCAAGTATGTTGCATGGTAGGTGGTCAGATCAACCCCGATCAATATTATCACCTAATTATCTTTAAACCTTTAATGATAAAGAAATTACATGGAAAAGAGGACTTAACAACCGTTTTTTTCCTAAAAATGGTAAGTCAAACAAAACACACTTCAACTAGAAAACTTAATAAACGATAAAATCTAATAATAGTTTTCCCAAAGATTCATGGTAATCATGCACAACATTGATTAGTGGTAATGAAAACGCTAAACACATGATCTTGATGCAGAAATATTCAAGCCTAACATGTGGGCGGCCTTCTTCTATAATGCTCCTCCACGAACATTTTGTGATGCTAAACGAAATGTAAGATGGTTTCATCTTCTTGTTATTTATTTGTGATTGGCTTGGCCAAGAAATTATAGGATGGCTTCATCCGGCGATAAAATTGTTCCTAGCGAGGACGAAGCGGTTCAGATCGATTTCACAGAGTCGGCCATTGATGCCCATTCCTACTCAGTGGCGGTCAGACCAAATTATGAGGAATAAATGTTTTTAGAAGATCATGTAGAGGCTTTGAATGCTTTGTGTGACACCATCTTTCCTTCTCTAGATTGTGAGGATGATCAACTTAAATCTTTTTACGGCACCTCGGCTTCTCAGACTGGAATACCTCAACATGTATGTATATTGTTATTGCTTTTGCTCATTCTCATGGCCTTTTTTTTCTTCTGTTTCATGGAAATGAGAGAAGCTCACATATTTTGTATTTTGTTTTGGAAAATAATTAATATAAGTCTGACAGGTTGGTACACGCTCCTCCGGGATGACCGAGGCTATCACTGTGGCTTCTTTCAACATGGTATGGGACATTTATTTTGTGTGGGAGATTATCTCTGTCTTGCCATTTTCCATTTTTCCAGAGATTTTCTTTAAAATTTACATGAATCATCGGGATAATCCTATCCTTAATATCGAGTGTGAGATCCCAAACCTATGGAAAATAGAGAAGCAAACCAAAAATACAAACTTTTTACAAAGTGTTTACGAAGCTTTTTCTTTTTAACACATGGATTGTGACACATGGTAGTAGTTTGTATATGATCCCCATCCAGATCCAAATGGGTATCCGAGAAGAACAGTGTATTCTACAAAATGGTTATTATATTGAGTCATTCCAATTTATAACCCAAAAAAACAAAACTTTAAAAGCATCTATTAGTAAACTTCTAATCCAAAAATGTTGTAGAGTGGAGTTCTTATGGACTTGTAAATGAAAACCATTTATAGATCTACCAATGGACTCGAAGTAGAGATAACGGCGGCGGAGTAATCATAGGGTGCTCACAAAGGGGCTTGGAGTAATTGTTGTGGAAAAGGGAAAATACTTTGCAAGGAAGGGGTTATCCTTACTGGAAGGGCCATCGCTGGATTAGATGTATGAGGGAGGAGGTTTGCTGGCCACTGCAGACGACACGGGATGGTCTTCTGGGCCTGGCCACCAGTGGGCGAGAGGATCCTACGTTAACCGGCTCGCTTCCTCTCGCACGTCTCCCCATGTCATAGCAGAGTGGACTCAACAACTCAAATTAACTCTCTTTTCCTCCCCGCGCTACTCGGAAGCCATGGACGCCGTCTGTAAATGAATGGGCATGCAGGAGGGCATCGGCAGCGAGGGTTTCATGAACAAAATCCTCAGAAAGGGCTGCGAGGAACTAAACTACGAGGTCCATAACATTCCACGTAATGGGGATCCAGGAGCATTATCAAGGGTGGTGTTGTTGTGTGTATTTAAAGGCTAAAACAAAACTTAAAAATAAGAAAGTCGCCACAGAGGCTATTCGCATGCAAAAGCTAAAAAACAAAACTTAAAAATAGTAAACTCGTCATGCAACATGTAAAATTGGAAAGGTTAAAAATAACAAATCTGTAAGAATAGTAGAGAAAAGTTCAAAACAATCATTTATACCGTCAAATTTGACATAGTCCCACAAATGTTTGCAAAGCCCTTTCCCATAGGGGGAACACCTTCGACGTAATAATTAGTTTTTATTGTTTACATGTGAGATCCTCGGATCTATATTTAAGGAGAGACGTTCTAGTTTTGTTTTTGTTTTAATCTGATTTTGACATGTTTGTATTTTTTTAAATGATTAATATAAAGTTATGATTTATTTTTTCAATGGAGACGTGAAAATAGAGTGGAGCTTTCATTCCTCACATGGTTAGATAGACCTTGAGTTCTCGTAGAAGTTGCACTTTGTGTAGATACACACCACAATATAGAGGAGTATGAAGGAGAAATGGTAGACATCACCACAACTAGAGATCAAATTGCAAGTGAAGGGAAAGGATCACAAATTTAGAACATTAACTCATTCATGCAAATTTAGAATAGAAATTCAACTCCTCAATCAATCTGAAACTCAATCATGTTTAGTTATCTCCAAATCAACTCAATCTAATCTTAGCTTGAGGATTCTCCTTCCTCAGCTATAAATCAATGGTATTTCCTTCACAAATCATCCACCAACAAGCTTGAGAGTTCATATTATTATTTTTTCTAATTGCTTGGTGAATCAATCAATCATACCATTATTCTGCCAATATCAAATCAAGTCAAATCAATCATCTTCATGCTCATAGCTTGATCAATCTTCCATTCGAATACTTCTTGGAGCATCCACAAATCTACAAAAGTCTTCAAGTCAATTGGATCCAATAGGAGCATTACTCGACATCGTTTCTACAATCGATGCAACGAGGTGGCTTTAGAACTTATCAAGGGAAGATTTGCTTTGTTTGCTTTAATTTTTTCTATTTATATTCCTCTACCGGCATTTTCTATGTATCTTTATCCCGAAAGTATGTTGAGGTCGATGTAAATCACATGTTTGATTCGGAAAGAAGTCCCCTCTCGCTAGTGCCTCAAACAGGTTTTCACCAGAGATGTGTCCTTTTGTTTTTTCTTTCTTTATTTTTGGTTCTCAAATAATACTCATTGAGGTTTTCACTATGATAGATTATTTTTTTCTTTTTCTTATTTTGATTTTTTTCTTTTGTGGAATGGGGTACTCGAGTTCTTTGTCAAATTACGATGAAGTGTCAAGGTTAATATTAAATCCATTCTTGTGATCCGATGGGGGTATAGGGTCCTAAGTCCCGAGAAAGTCTTTGATGGCCTCATCGTTTTGAAAGAGGTCCATGGATATATGATTTAGTTGATCCTGATTAATAAGACTGGGATGGACAATGTCAAATTCAATAGTGTGAATGGAAAGGTTTTCAATGAACATGTTCATTTTCGGCTATGTCTTCAAAGATGTTATGTGTGGAACATGTCTCAACATCGGAGTCAGTATCCTCACCACTAGTCATTACATCAAATATTAACGGCTTTTTTTAAAAAAAATTGAAACCTAGGCCATGACAACATAGATTTTTTGTGTACATACTGGATCTAGACAACCTTGTTCCTTGGTACCAAGCCCTCTACCTTCCCATTGGATGTTTTTCATCATTTTGTTTTCCTTATCGTATTCGAGAGGATTCATAAACAACTAGCCATTTGATCATCATATAACCAAGAGTTTGAAGATCCCGAATGTTTTCATCTTCTAAATATCCAAACCATTTCCATAGAGTATTTCCAAGATGGTAGATAGGAGCTACTTTAAGGTGGGGAGCATTGGGTCTTTCGTAACTATGCAGAGACAATGGCAATTTACCAACATGAAAGGCATTTTTAGCTCATACTCACCAATACCTTTATCAAGGATTTTTAGTTTAGGTGGGGAAGAGGATGTGGAAGGTTGAGATCTGAAGAGTGTGTTAGGATCTATAAGATTTTCATCTTTGATGGATATAACACAAGGAGTCATAAATTTGTCTACAAAAGGACACTAGTTCATATTCTTATATTTGGACTCTAAGAGCTTACAATATTCAAATAGTTTGGCATTTGCAAGCAAGGTGAATTCTTTACCTGTTACGAGGGAATTTTATACACCGATGAAAGGTGGAGGGAACAACTTGTATGACGTATATCCATGGGTAACCTAGAAGCATGTTATATGAGGTTTCAACATCTACAACATGATAAAAGGTGTCCAATGTTTTTGGTCCAACTTGTGTAGATAAGGTGATCATGCTTAGAAGGTTGTCATTCATTGTTATCGTTGTTGCACCTCATTACTTTAGTGGTTGTTGTCATTGATGTAAAAGGAATTGATGGAAAAGGGAGATTTCAAGAGAAAGCGTAGCAGATGGTTCTCGAGGTTCAAGTTGATTTCATGTGATTTCAAGAAGGGGGCCTTGGAAGTTGAGTGGTAGTGTCATTTCAAGGCGGTTTCAGGTGCCTAATGAAGTGTAACAAAAGGGTAAAAGTCTAAACAAGAATGGGAGAGGCTTTGAGAGAGTATCCACAACATGTGTTAGCAAAGGTTAGACATAGCTCGGTCCTGTGAGTCGCTTTTTTATGTTGGTCAGAAATGGTGTTGAGAACAAGCAGTGTTATTGCATGCAAATGAGATGGTTTGGACAATTTCAGACCTATTATTTTCAAAAAATCATGGGAGATGATGGAGGAAGGTGTCCTGGTGCTTCATGCAAAATTTTAGGTCAATATTAGGTCATTTGAGCAAGTTATGTGAGTTTTTGTAAAACAGGTCTTTTGAAAAGATCATTTTGAGTTGCATGGATTCTTAGTGGTCAAAAAATTATGGAGACTTCTTCGAATAAATCATAGAAGGAATTTTTTGAGTAAATTAGCATAAAAATCATGTGCAAAAATAATTTTCTCAAAAAGAGGTATGGTTGAAAATTTATGAGCATTTTGGTGGAGCAGTTTTTCTCTCTCCTGGGTTGTGCACCAAATCAATAAGAGCAAAAAGGTGTAGTTGGACTCCAAGTCTTGTTTAATCACTTCTAGAGTATTACCATAGTCCATTCATGGTGCTTATCATACTTAGAAGGTGTTTTAAGGCTTTACTTCTTGAATGTACATGTTGGTGCATGTGTCACTATTCTCGTGTGAATGTTCTAGGCATGTAAAGGTTCAAATTGTCATTATTGGAGTTATTGCTCAAATAAGAGGTAGACTTCATATACATGCATTTGACAATGTGTTTAAGCATCTACAAGCCCTTGTGGTATGGTTGGTTATATGATCCTTGTTATCTCATTATGTCCCGAATGCAACTTAACCCAACGCAGCCTTCAAAGCATTGTCTAGAGGCTTACCTTTCATTTCAAAGCCTTGATCATAATGAAAACATGGATATAGGATCAAATAGGATAAAATGGACTTGTCTTGGGTGTGAAATCATTTTTTTTATATAATAAGTTATAAAATGTAGCTCTTCAATGTCCTAGTTGATGGCTAGGCTTAATCAAGTTCATTGCTGAGTTTTGTGAAACAAGCTCCTCTCAAATTTATAGAGCATCGTCATTTACACCATCTAGCTCAAATGGAACAACCTGTTTGAAGAAGGAACCATGTTTTTCATTTAATCTCATCTCGTGTGTCAACTAGTCGGCTTAGCTCTTCATCTTTACATGCAAACAATGCTCCAGGATATGCCTTTTTCTATTATGTATGGGACTTTCATCATCTTAACAAGAATGAAACATGATCTTGGCATATTTAGAAGGATTCTTACTCCAATGTGATACAATGTTGATGAAGGAATGAAGCGGTTTGATCTTTGATCGGTGTGACCGTGCATATACCCCCTTAGGGTTTTGATGGAGGTATTTTGATGTTTTTGAGAGTTCCATCCAATGAATTTGGTGAAATTTAGACAATTGGTCTGTATTACCATCTTCAAGCTATTTCAAAAGGTGTGGAGCAAGATATAGTGATTTGAATAAGATATTCATCTCATCTTTCTCGGTAAACTCGTGTTTAGCAATTTTAGACTGTCTGGTTGTTTTTTGAGTAACTTTGAAGAAATTGTTGAAAATCTTCGAAAGGGTAGTCTACAAGAAGCACCTCGAAGATTGAATTTTTCCTCTAAACATGGATGAGCTTGAAGATCCTGAGTTAGATGTTTGAATTCTTCTCAAATCAGAATCGTGATAGTGAAATGTGAAAAACAATGTTTTCTTCAAGTCTTGAACCTCGTCAATCTCAAAGCTTCAAATTTTGGTTCCTTGGGGTGTTAAAGGAGATTCAAGGCTCTGCAAACCTTCATGTGAGTATGAACTTTCTCCTATTGGTTTTGGAATCCTCTAAGACTCCATCCGTATCTAAAAGGAGGTAGAACACGTTATTTGGTTTAATATCCTTGTATTGCATCACAAAGTCAAATCCTCATGTTTACATATGGAAATTGAAAAGATTCAAACAAGTCTAAGTAAATGAAATGGTTTCAAATTTCATAGAAGAGGATAAAGACATATCCTTGTCGTGTTCTCTAACAACAAAGCTCTTGGTCTTATTGTTTTGTGTGAAGAAGTTAAAGGGACAGTCATGAGTTAGAAGATATGGAGAAAGTGACGCTTAGTGTAATATGACTCGAACTTCAAACTAGAATGTGATTTATTTTTTTAAATAATATGAAGGGTCAGATATGTGGCTAGAAAATTGAAGACATATGGTGAGGAAATGAAGAGAAACTAAAAATATAGCTAGAATAAGGTGGAGTTTAGTTGAAGAGAAGAAATGAATGTGATGTCAGTAAAATCAGTGAATGCAATTTCTTTTGAATGTGACATGTTAGAATGAATGGGAGAATGTTTGAGTATACATGTATAATAAACTTAGTATAAAGAAGGAACTTACTTATTCATACAAAATAATTCAGTGAAGTAGCATGTACTTAATGAATGACTATGACTGCAATGGTCATGAAATAGTGAGATGGTTTTTGCAGATGTTTTTGCTATTACAAGTATAATAAATTTGTGATAGAGATAATGTTTGATGATTGACTGTGAGTGTAGGGTGTAAGGAGAAACAATGAGGTATGACTGATTGGAGTATGTTGTATGAATTTTGAAGGTTGTTGGAGAGAGAGATAGAAACATAGATGGATGATAAGGGCAGATGGAGATAAGTGAGTGGTTCAATGTATAGGGTGTGAGAAGAAATTTTAAACAAACCTTAGATTTTGTTGAGAAGTAAGAATATTGTTTTGGTGTTCAGGAGTGACTAAGACAGAGTGAAAAAGTAGCAAAGAAAGAGTGCAAATTTAGGGTCATAATCAGATGTTCAAAGCATCAAAGTGAAGAGTGATCAAAGCTTGTGTATTTCAAACTGAGTTGCAGCTTAGTAATATTAGGGAGTTGTTGCTTCCTTGCAAGTAGCATCTTGTAGAAGGTCGTGGCGGTGACTAAATCATTCAGGAGTCAAGCTTCCATGTGAATTGAAGCTCACTAAATATCAGTAGAAGTTGATTGAATTGTAGGGGGTTGAAGCCTCCAAACTAGGTAACAACTTGGTAAAATTGAGGAGTGGTAGCTCTAGTTAAGATGAAGCTCAACCTGAAACTAATGTAATGTATGGGATAAATTGTTTCTAAGAATAGTTCATATTTTCAAAGTGGGTTTTTTTCCATTTTGGGTTTCCTTCCCATTTTGGGTTTCCCACATTAAACCTTGTGTCATTGTGTTCTCTCTTGCAAATTACTTATGTGTGGTTTTATAATTTTATCATATCAGATTTAAGAAGGTAAATTTGTGAAGACACTGATTCACCCCCCTCTCGGTGTCATATTTTCCAACAATCGTAACCATGAATAGTTATAACATTAGTTCCCAAATTCTCTTCGGTATGACCAAGGTATCTTAGTAGTTTCATAGAGAAAATATCTAGAGCAACTCCATTGTCAATGAGAACTCTTTTGATTTTGTGATTGGTGATAAAAGATTCAATGTATAAAGAGTTTTTATTTTGAAGATTAGGGTTCAAGAGTTCATGAGGACCAAATGACAATATGGGATTGCTAGGTGAAAGATTTGTGATGAGTGCTTGAAATTGTTGCATGTTGATATCCTTAGGAACACGTGCCTCATGGAGAGAACGAGTAAGGATTTCTTGAAGTGCAAGTGATATTTTGAGTAACTTCATGAGGTAGATTTGCACGAGCCCTCTTCAACTATTTGACGATGTCATAAGCACCAAAGGAGGATTTAACATTAGACATTGGATTTGGATTGGATGTGGTTGTATGATTCATCACTTAAGGTGTGGTGACACGGATGATTACTTAGCTGCAAGTACCTAAACCTTTTTAGTCGCGTTACTACTACGTAATTAGAAGCATGAAATTTGACAAGTGGAGAATGAGTTAGGTATATCTTCAATAAATGAAATAATTGAATAAAATTTGACATGGTTTGAGGATTGAACTTTATCATGAGCTTTATCATTTGTACCATGCTTTGGAAAGGGGTTTGAAACACCTTTAATTTCTCATTTGGCATTTTGGTAGTTGATGGGTTTTCAATTTCAATGTCTCCAATGTCAATTAGACCTTGGATGTAATTAAAGAGTCTCACACGGTTATCCATATTATGGCCATCAATGTGATGATAATCACAATATTCATTTTCTTTATACCATGATGGTTTTGGATGCCCTTCTTCAAAAGGTCTTGTGATTGAATAAGTCATCATGTTTACACTTTTTAATTGGCATAGAACACTCAAAAGACTTTCTCCCAATGGTGTGAATTTTCGTTATTTATATTCATGAGGAGTAGTTTCTTTGCTTGGGATAACAATTGCTTGTTTTGATTTGGTTGTTTTTGTCTGATTATTTTAGACATTTTCACTTTGCGAGAATCAGTGACCTCATCGTTTATAACATTACGATTTCTATTGATATACTTTGATTTATCCTGAGGATGATTGTGATTGTTTGTTTGATCCTTTGAAGGAGTTTTAATTATCCCTTTTATGATGAGAACCTTTTCAATTTGTGTCCCCTTCTCAATTACTTCCTCAAAATTGGTAAGGTAATGCATTTTCATATGAAATGATAGCCTATTATCGAGGTTAGGAATGAACATGTTGATTAGTTTTTTCTCTGGTATAAAGCAAGGGAATTGGCTCGTGATTCCTCACCATCATTGAAGGAATTGAGAAAAAATTTCATTGGTCATTTTCTTAGTGTTGCAAACATCCATCATTGTGATTTTAGAGTATAAATTAAAAGATAAGTATTTAACAAACTTCTCTGAGAGGTCTGTGAAGTTTCTAATTGGTCCTTTTGGAAGATGAAGAAACTAGTCTAAGGCTTGCCCACTCAAACTATTCAGGAAGAGACACAAAAGATATATATCATTAGAAGTGACCTCTTGATATGCCATGAAGAATTATTTAATGTGTTACCTTGGATCATGTTTTCCTTTGTATATTTATCAAATTTGGGAACTTGAAATAATGATCGAAATTATATGCTTAGTATGTCCTTGTTAAATGGATAAGGGCATAATTCCTCAAAATTGAACTGTGTACGTTGTCTTTGCTTCCATAGGATGGTTTCTTTCATGTTTTATCACTTTGCATTTAATGGGGAATTGGTTTTGGGATCATTTACGATGTCATCAATTTTTGGATCAATTTTTCTCTCTCTTTTCATTAGAATCATGGCGAATTTTGAAGCCATGTAAGAAACTTGTTTGGTAATTTCGTTGATTTTGTCTAACAAATCTTCATTTGATGTGTTCATCAAGCACAAGATTTCTCTTTGTTTTTTCTCAATACGGGTTGACTTATAAGATGTTTCAAATTTTCATCACCAAAATTTGAAGGCAATTTAGCTCCCATTTCAAGGAGACGAAGCAAAAGTTGATGTTTATTCGTCGTAAAATTCCATAAAATTGTGCTTGTTCTTCCGAAACCTCGTGGTGTTTATTTTCTTCCTTTTCATCATAACGCCGATATGAAAATGATTTTTGTCTTTTTTCGAAGATTTCATAGTTTTTGGTTCATGTTTCCACCATTTTATATAAAGAAGTGACAATGTAAAAGTTGTTTGAGAATGTGATGGGATGTGCTTAGAGTTTGGATAAAGTGAATATCCAATTACCTAAGACTTCTAAGTGAAACTGATTACGCTTAAACTTTGATAAAGTGATTATCAAAGTATAAGACTTAGATGTTGAGATTGATTTTGCTTAAAAATAGATCTTTTGTGAATATCAAAGTATAAGACTTATATAGGAATTGATTGCTTAGATTCATATATAGGTACCCACAATTTAAGACTTTGACACTTGACTTGCAAATTTTCTTAGCTTGGATAAAGTGAATACCCAAAGTAAAGACTTGTGATTGAATTTTGATTTTTCTTAAACTTGATAAAGTGAATATCAAAGTGTAAGACTTAGATTTGATTGGAAATGGACTATGTGCTTAAACTTGGAATGTGAATCCAAAGAGTAAGGCTTAAGCTTTGTTCACTTTGATTTGGAATGGGTATCCAAAAGGGAAAATTTTGATTTTGAAAAGAGTTTGATTTTGATGGGAATAAGATATGATGTGATTTGAGAGAAGAATGTGGAACACAAACTAGTTTGACTCAATAATTTGAATAAAATGATGTTGTTGGCCCCAGTTTTTCAAGCTTCCTAGGGGTTAGGGAGAATTTTCACTCACCAAAGTGCTCTGAATGAGTACTCGTGCTAGAAAATTGCTTTCCTAGCTACAGACTATACCCCACAATCAATTAAGAATTGTTCCATCACCACGGGATACTTATGGTTTCCTCACGGGTATTACTAGTCAAGTGGGTTGGGGTGGCACCTATTTTATCGCAAGTTCCCTCAAGGTGCCAACTACTTTGGGGTTCCTATGGTACTCCTCACAATGAGTTTTAGGACTATGTCCAAGCACTTCCCATAGTTAAGCGAATGGGAATAAACCCTTATCCAAACTTGCAATGCAAATTTTTATAAATTTTATTAAGATTTAGCAATGTCTTTTTTTTGTCTTTGACCAAGGAAATATGTATAAGATGTTAAGAGTTTGATTGAGTTTTCAAGGTATTATTTAAACGATGTGGTCTTACACACAATGAATTAGTAGTTTCTATGTAAGACGGGATTAGAAGAAAATAAATAATGATCGCAGTCATTTTTAATTTTCAAGATCGTTTGAGAGCATGAGAAAAGATCATACGTGGCTTTAATCGACACAAAATAAATGGATATAGATATAGAGTGTTTACACTATCAGAATCGATTAAACAACAAATTAGGATCATAAAAACACAAAAACAACAAAGAAATAACCATGAGATAGTTAGAAAATTGAAAGAATTGAAAAAGAAGTGTAAACACAAAATCACGCTCTTTGGGTAATTATCTATTCTTGATTACATACTATTATTCATATGATTCCTAAGTAAGAAAAGTAATAACTAACCCATGTCTTTGGCCACCTTTCTTTGCTTTTGTTGCCACTTTTGGTCTTACACTCTTACTTGCTCAGTCTACCTTTTTATACTATGGCTTTTATTATCCTAGACACCAACGCCCAACCAGATGCTGGCGCCAGTGCCTCGCCCCCTCTAGGTGCCCCTAACCCCTTTCAGTACTTTACTCACACTTTTTGGGTCCTCTCTAGCCATTTGAGCATCTTATCTTTTGAGTAGTCGGATTTTTTTGGGGTTAATTACGAAATTCAAGCAAAGGAATCATATAAATATAAAGTTATTTGATCATAATAAAGGACCAAGCACTAAGCATTAGCTAAGGTTGCATCTATCAAGCATTTAAGAGCTCCATTGCATCCATCTAGCACCATCACAAGGGACACAAGGGTTGGTTATTCTACATACACTTCATAAGAGGGAAGTTCATTCTATTCCATGCACACATCTATTACATTTATTTACATCTAGCTTATTTTCTCGCTATCAAGTGTGACTCGCACAAGAGCCACCTAGGGCACGATTCCACACATAGAACTACATTGGGTCTGAGATGTAGTGCAATGCTCATTCATAAGTTCACCATTATGACAACTAAGGACAGTTTGAACCCTCATTTTGCATCTTTCTTTTTATTATTTGATGTCTATTTGAGGGTTTTACAGGTTCATATTTCATTGCAGATTTTTATCGACCTCAATGATCATTGTGTGACTTCAAAGTGACCAAATGTGACTAAAAGTGAATAACTTGCAACACCTCGGAGGAGGTTTTGTGAGATTTTCCATGCACCTGTGCACCTGTAAGCAAGATTAGGGTTCCCACAGGTGCCCTTGTCCCTATCTAGGCACCCCAGTCCAACCTATCTCTCTAGATCTACATTTTTTTGGGTCTCTATGTGATACTCATATTGCTTTGCTCCCACAGTTAAGCACCTCGTACAATTCAAAATTAATTATGAATCAACTAAGTATCTCTTTCTCCTCCTTACAATTAAGGTTTCATAATTTATTGCTAAGTTAATTAGGTGTAATTTATGTACTTAATTACATACTTATTTTACTGCTATAATAACATTAGATTAGGCATAAAATCCACATTTAGCTTAATTAAGAAGTTACCAAAGTATGCTAACGCGTGAAGTGAAATAAGTAACGCGTGAATTGAAATAGTTAAACAAGAACACTTCTGAAGTGTTACACTAGTACATATAACAACACAATTGCGTGTGAACATAGATAAACATACAATTTAATGGAAGCGTGTGAAGTTATATGTCATCACGTAAAGTAAGATGCTAGCGTGTGTAATGAGATGTTTGTTGGCATGTTGTTGCATATGTTTTTTCATTGATGCAAAAACTAATTAATGATAAAGTGGATAATGGTCTAGGGTTAGATGATGCTCATAATGATGATGCTATGAAGATATAGATATGTTCTTGGTGCATTGTGTTGATTCAAAGTGAGAATGGATTGTTCTAAAGAAGCCTATTCAGTGACCTAGCTAGCGTAAGTAATGTTCCATGGTAGTTGGAGATTCTTGGTGACTTGAGAAGCATGTTGGCATGCTATATGGAATGTTTTGGAAGTGCTTTGGCACTCACATGAGTTTCAAAGTGAAGATACGAAAGTTGGTGACCATGTTTTAAGTACTCATTTGGAACATGTATGGATTTTAGGAGGTATGAGATTGAGATATGGAGCTATATGAGCTCATGGATGCATGTATAAAGGTGTATCATGATGTATCAAGTATGTTTGGACCATTTTGAGTGTTTTCATGATGATTTATAGTGTTATTTCAGTTTACCCTAGTTTCTACAGTGTAAAACCCTAAGGGGTAGCTATGCAAGTCTTAGTGGCTGGAAAGATTGAGAGATAATTATGGAATTATGATGATTAGAGATGTTATTAGGGTTTTTATTTGTGTTTTGGGAAAAATGTAGGTTTCCATGATGATAATTTTGCAAGATATGAGGTTTTGGTGAAACATGGTCAAGAACAAGTGCATTTCTAGCTCAAATTGGAACTTCGATGCTCACCTTGAATTGTGTGCTTTGCATGGGACATTGTGGATTTTAGGGATGTTTATAAATTTAGTTTAGAAGGTTTCAAAAAAATAATTAGGTCATTTCATTCTCTCATTTTTATGAACGAATGTTAATAAGGTAAACACATTTTTATTAGTTTAAAACCCTATCTTGAAAACGGTTTGTGATATTTGGAAATTTTTGATTGATAGTGCATGGATGATGATTGGAACATGTATGTTACTAATTCATATTTCCAAAAAGGTATGGTAGAAGTCATGGTGATGAGTGGACCCCACTCAAACATGTTAGTTTATGAAGAAGTTTGTTTTGGGACAAGGTTGTCTAAAGGAGTTGTAAAATAAATTGACTTTTTTTTAGTATGTGAGTTTTTATTGGTGTCCAAGGATGTTTGAGGACATGAAGATGCATAAAAGAGTGAAAAGTGTGCCATATTTGTGTTGACCGAGTACCAAAGGGCGCTTTTGGGACAGTTTGGAGCGATCTGTGGTAAAATAGACATTTCACAAAGCTACAAGAGGATTTATGATCTGTAAACTCTTCAACTTTGGAATTATTCACAAAATCACAATTAATCGATGATGTCCACTTTCTATTAGAAAATAATAGAGATAGCTAGTGAATGAATTATTATTGTGCTTAGAATCAACAATTGTAGTAAAGGAAAGAATATAGCTCATAACACCAACAATTATATCCTGAAAACCTCCAAAGTGGAGGAAAAACCATCAGAATGGCAATTGCTCTTTCTTCCCACTTCTATTGGCCAATTCAAATCAACAAGTACATAATTTACAATAAGTATGAAAGGGAAGTAGATAATATCTCAACTCTTCCTTTCAATCACTTGCTTGTTTTGTCTCAACACTCCTTTCTTCTACAAAATATAATTTCCAAAGACTAAGATTTCTTGCTCACTTGCTCCCATGCTTCGATAATCTTTTACACTTCTACAATCATGTATTTATAGCCTTTCTCATGTCCTCCCATGCACTGGAGAATGGGAAAGGTCATGAAGGAGAAGAGAAATGAACATCCTTTCAAATTCAGAGGTTGTTTCATTTTTTAATTTTGTTTTCTGCTTTAATGGCGGTGACCACCACCATGTGCAAACCAGCATCCTGGGACCATCGCCTTGGTTGGGTGGTGGTTCTATAACCACCGCCTTGACAGGTGGTGGTCCTATTACTTAAAAGATAGAATCTCCGTTTTGTTGTTTTTTCTCTCTACTTGCTTTGATTGTTTCTGATGAAGTAGAGTTATTTCGGATCCCTATGGATCAATTTAGGAGGTGATTCAAGTTGTGTTGGAAATATAATTAAGATATATTTCTAGTGGTATAATTTTTGTTTCATGATTATGAATTTTAGTATGGTTTCTAGGTCAATTTGTAGATAAGAATACTTTTGGCTATCCAGAAAAAACTATATTTCTTTAAGATTGAGTTGGTTGGAGCATGATATAGATTTGGTGATGTTTGATATCACCTGAAATGTTAAGAGGGATGAATTAAGAATATAATGAATCCATTTGTAGGTCTTGTAAGTGACAAAAAGGGTGTTTATCAGCTGATTTTGGAAAATATATTTTTGGGCAACTTGTTTTTGTTAAGGCAAAAGTTGATGTGGTTTGAACCAAGTGATTGTTTCATGAGATATAACTTGTTTATAAGTGTTCTAAAAGTTTTTAAATTTTTATTGAGTGGACACATGACATATTTGAGGGTTCTTGACTAGCCTTGAGGCCAAAAGTCAGCTTCAAGTTGTTGTTAGTAGTTGTTTAGTGAAGGAAATGAGCTACTAGGTCCATTAAACGATATAATATGATTGGTTCATGATAATTTTTACCATGGATGATGTTTAAATTTAATTTTACACATGTGTGGTTATTTTTAGAGCTTGAATAAAGATAGTTTTGGTGTTAGGAGATTTTGGCATTCCAATAGTAGGGTTTTGAGGCTTGTTGGTGCATGAAAAGTGGTTTTTGGCTAGGCCGACCTACTTGGGTCATATGTGACCATTATAATGAAGTATATGGGATGTTATTATGATATTTTTTTGTAAAAATGTTTAGGACCAACCTATGGTGATTTTGAAGGAAGAAAACATATTTAAGTGCTTGTTTGGTTCATTTTTGAACTAGTGCTCTTGGAGGGAAAAGTGTGACCTAGAGGAGAGTGTTTTACAAGGTATGTGTGCATGATTTGAAGGATGAGGAAGAGAATGATATGTAGATGAAGATTATAAAGCATGTGTGCAAGTGTTTATAGCCATGACAAGTTGAGAGAGAAGAAGATTGTGTAAGTTTGAAGACCTAGGGTTTGAGCAAGAGTTTAAAGGTGTTTGGAGCTGAACTTTGGGGTCATTATCAGTTGTGGTATCATAATATTTTTAGTGGTAATACTTCATCAAAATATTATGTGATGTGTCATATTTATACAATTTTCTTGTTGTGTGTAATATCGACATAGGTTTAGGGGTTGGTGCTCCTTGTGGGGTTAGTGTTATTGGTGTGTGGGATCCTATATGCCATCCACTCACATATGGGGTCATCTTACATGGGTTAGGTTTAAGGTTTGCTTGTGTGTCATGCACTAGGGTTACTCAACACCCTATATGTATCCCTTCATTTGACATTTATGAGTATGCCAAGACACTCCGTTGTCTTTCTCTATGTGCAAGCTTTGTTCTATTATGCAAGTTCTTCCATTGATTGATTGATTCCTCCTTGTGATTACACTAGAGCTATTACGTTTCCTTTAGAGTGTAAATTCATCATGGTGCATAGTTTTTTATACGATTCGCCAACTCTATCATCAGATTAGAGCTAGGATTGGGTAAACATGCATTCGTCATCTGAGTTGCGATCACTCTTGGTTTTGTTATTTTTTACTCCTTGTGCAAGTTTTTTCGATCATTATATTTTGGAATCTTGCTAAGGTTTTTAACAAGTGTTCTTGGAAAGTTGTTTCGGTTTTGTTGTGTTCTTCGTGCATGTGTAGGTATTCATGAAGCCTTCAGGGGTTTTACAGCTACATTTAGCTAACTATAGCTAAATCTGGTAGATCAATTAAAATAAGAGGTTATCTTTTGGTTTTTAATTTTTATTAAACTGAAATTTTTTAGATCTCTGTGTTTTTCTGATTTCTCTATGTTTGCATGCTAGTTTTGCAGAATCTAGGTTCAAAATTTCAGTTGAAGGTGTGTTTTGGTGTTTTACTCCATAGAGCTCCTTCAACTCTCCCTCGAGCTCTCCTGGCTTGGTCGCAGACCTTTTTGGCCTATTTTTTCTTGTCGAGTTACCTCATGTTTGCTTTGTGTGATTAACTCATTTTTTTTGGTGTGGTGTTTTCCCAAGTCTGCTTTTTCTTGCACGGCACGAGTGTATTCTCCTCCGCCTTACTTCCTTGCCTTGCTCGCACCAAGCTCATCGATGCTCCTCCGGCCTCGCTTTGAGTCACTTCCCTATGTTTCCCACCCGAGAAGTCTCTGGCCGAGTCCTCTAGTTCTCTACGTGCTCTGTCCTTGTTCTCACTTGACCGCAATCTCAAACCTACTGTTTCCTCGCCGCCGAGCCATCCTTCTCCCTATGAATTTGTGCTTTACCGATTTGGGTCGTGTCCCCTCAAGCGTGTCTTCTCATCCCTAGCTCACCCAACACTTCACCAACCTTGCTCGCCTCACAACCCCGTGAGTTGTGAGTCACGTTTTTGGGTCATGACCCGCCTGCTCGAGCCTCTCGCACCCCGTGCTCCTTGTGGTTTCGACCGCATTCCCGTGTGTGCTCTCCTCGCATGTGCAATGGCCCCGAGCCCCTTCGCTGAGTTTTTCTCCAATGGCCTTGAGCCCCTTCTACTGAGTCTATCTCCCAACAACTTTCCTAGCGTCTCCCTCTAACTCGAGCCCACAGCGGGATCCTCCCTCCACAAAGCTTGGCCGGTACACTCTCTCCAATCGTGTTTTTTTATAACGGTAAGTTTGGTGAGTTCTTTTTCCATAAGTTTTAAAAATTGGTGGGTCTTTTTTATAAAGTGGGCATTTAAAATTTATTTAAGGCAAGTTTCCAACTTTTTTATAATTCAAGTTTTTCAAATCAGAATGGGAAATCATTCAATTTGATTTTTTAAAAAAGGGGACAATATTTAAATATCTAATTAGGATTTGATTTTTAATTACATCTTAATTAGTGTTTTTTTATTATTCAAAATTAATTAGATTTAATTATATTAAATATAGTTTATTAATTTCAAATCTAACTATCCTTTACGCTTAGTCATTTGAAATCATCTTTTAATTAACGTTTTTTAAATCATTTTTTAAAACTCCAAAAGCTCTAAAATTAGCTAAATTGGATGTTTCTAAATGACAAATTTTTAAGCGTTATTTTCGATTTTTTACTAATCGTGCGCTCAAGTGTGCAAGTAACACTCGAGCTCCTATTTGTCTTCCGCGTGCTTTTCCGACATTCTGAAGATCTCTTGGACTCATCTTGAGTTCGTTTAAAACATTGTATTTTACCCTTATTATTGCTTGTGACTAGTGAGCGCATCCGCCACAGTTTGCAGCAAGGGGGTATCCTTTGTGACGTGAGACACTTTTTCTCACAACCAAGATTTGATTTCACCTCCTTCCTAGTTTTTTGCAATTGTGCTTGTGTACGGTGTCACTTTTTTGCACTCCACGAAACACAATTGTGGTCTCCTCTCTTGCATGTTATTACGCTGATTGCAAGGCGAGTTACCAAGTGTTTCAAGACGCATGCTCAAACCCGATTGTATTCAATGCACTAAACTATAAAGTGCCGAAAGTAGGGGTTATTATATTGTCATGGGTGGTTGTGATTCTTTTGTTTCTTTTCTACATTCTTTCTCTCTCTTCACTATGGATGCACTTTTAATTCCTTTGCTTACGTCATTCAACTTCTTCGAATGGAGATCGAAAATAATTATGAAACTAAGGGGTAAAGGGTTACTCGCATCACCATGGGAACTGAGATTGAACTAGACGACGAGCATGAAAAATCTAAGTGGTTAAACCGTAGTGATGAAGCTTTAGGTCTTCTTTACATGTTCATTTCTCATGACTTGCTCTTCCACATTGAGTCGTCGAAACACCTAATTCTACGTGGAAAATGTTAGATGGAATGTTTGGACAACAAGATGACATGAGAGTGCATGAGTTGGAAAACAAACTACTAGGGTTAAATCCTAGTGATTTTGAAAACCTACAAGCATTCTTCTCTAAGTTTGTCCACACTAGATTGTTGTTAAAGGAATGTCAAGTAGAGAAGAAATATTCTCAACTGATTTTGTCAATTCTCTCTAAGTTAGGTCTTGAATATTATGTCTTTGTGGCAAGTTTTTACTTACAGACAAAAGCTACATTGGGTAAGGATTGGATATGCCCTCCTTTGACTATTTTTGATCCCAACTCATTCAAATGGGGTCTCTTAATTCCAAGTCACGTGCCCTTGTAGGAAGTACTAGTAAGGAAAAGAAGATTGAAAAGAAGAAAGAAAAAAAGGATCAACCTAAGAAGGAAACCAAGACCAAAACTAAATTTAACACAAACACTTCGACTTCTGAGCCTAGAGCATAGAAAGACAAGTATTTTTGTTCCTATTGCAAGAAGCCTGGTCATAAAGTGCATGTGTATGAGAAAAAAATTGATCACCTTACTCATTTACTTGAGAAAAATCAAATAGATCTTCCTAAGTCTATTAAACAAAATGCTCTGAAGGCCAAGTCTTCTACTGTAAAAGGTTCTAAATCTGATAAGAATAAAGAAAAGGCCCTTGTAGCCAAAGTTGCTCCTTCATCAACGTGGATTATAGATTTCTAGTGCCTCGCACCACATGGCTTCTTCACATGTTGAGTTCTCCAACATCGAGCCTTGTGGTATGTCCCAAATCACGATGGGTAATGACATGACAATGTCAGTTTTGAGTAGTGGATCGTTAGAGATGGATGGGCGAACATTCAACAAAGTGTTGAGTGTTCTGATATCTCTACCAATCTCCTATCGGTTTACCAAATTACTCACCTTGGTGAAGGAATGTGAGTGGAATTTGGTCCTAACTGGTGATTATTCGTGAGCTTAACGATGACACTATTAAAGTGGCCGAGGGAAAGGCAGTCATCGTTCACGATTGTATACCTTTTCCCACTTTACTTCTGATTCTACGCCCACTGCCTTGCTCACTCATGCAAATGAGGTTAGTAAGCTATGACATGAGCATTTTGGACATCTAAATTATCGCTACCTTGAATAATTGAGCCAAAACAAAATGGTCAATGGGCTACCTTGTGTCAAGTTTTTTAAGGGTATTTGTGAGGGTTGTACTTTGGAAAGCATCCTGAAAAGAACTTTGATAAAGGAAAATCTGGAGAGCTACTCGTCCTTTGAATCTTGTTCACAGCGATAGTTTTGGTCCATTTCCATCTCATTCATTTACTAGAGATCTTTATGTGCCGACCTTCATTGATGACTATTTACGATATACTTGGCTATATTTTCTTAAACTTAAGTCTCAAGTCTTTGAACATTTTTAGGAATTTAAGGCTCTTACCGATAAATGTATTTAAGCAGTCTATTAAGGTTCTTCGAGTTGACAATGGAGGTGAATATATAAACAATAGGTTCATGGATTTCCGTACTTCTAAAGGGATCTCCTTGCAATGTACAGTTGCTTATAGCCCTTCACAAAATGGAGTAGTAGAAAGAAAGAACCATACTCTTAAGGAGATGGCCACTTGTATGATTCATTCGAAGTCTCTTCCTCCGCAGATTGGGTCAAGCATTGAATTTTGCTAATTACATTCGAACCGTGTTCCACACAAGGCGATAAGAGGGATGACACCCTTTGAAGCCTGGTTTAGACGTAAGCCTAATGTTGAGCACTTTCGAGTCTTCAGATCCAAGGCTATGGCTTAGATTCCCAAGAAGAAATGCAAGGCATTGGAACCACAATCCAAACCTTGTATCTTTGTAGGGTATCCTGATGGCATGAAGGGATATCGATTATTGAATCCTACTTCTCATGAGCTTTATATTGAGAGAAGTGTTAAGTTCGATGAGTCTTCTTTGACTTCTACTTCTCTACCTATTGAGGTTCTTCAGCTTGCTGATTTAGATTCTGACTCATTAGATGATGATGTTGTTGAGCATGCTCCTCTTCCTGATCCTCCCAACCATCAGAGCCTTGAGTCTTCCGATTTTGACAATAGTGATGATGAGGACTATGTCCCTTCTCACTCGAGTGACGAATTTTTCGACTCAGAGCTTGATCCTCCTGGTCCTCTTTGGGCTAGGAAAACTTTACAAAGTAATCTTGGATATTTAGTTGGAGTTACTTTAGAAATGAGACGTACTCACTCGATTTCATTGGACCCCACTCTTTATTCACCTCTGCCTCTGATCCATAGTCTTTCTAGGAGGCTTATGGTATTCTTGAGTGGGATTCTGCCATGGATGAGGAGTATTCCTCTCTCATGAAGAACGATACTTGGGATCTCACCCCTCTTCCGAAAGGAAGAAAAATCGTTCGGTGTAAGTGGGTGTTCCAACAAAGTATGGAGTAGATGGAGATATCAAAAAGTTTAAAGCGCGATTAGTAGCTAAGGCTTTCTCCCAAATAGTGGGGTTGATTATATTGAAACATTTGCTCGGTGCAAAGATGGCTTCTATTCAACGGACCCTTACCATTGCTACAACAAACAGATGGAAAGTCCATCAAATGGACGTTAAGAGTGCCTTCCTTCATGGTGACCTAGAGGAAGAGATCTAAATGGAACAACCTCAAAGTGTTATATCCATGATCCCTCCTCGTTTGTAAGTTAAAGAAGTCTCTTTATGGCCATAAACAAGCCCCTCAGACTTGGTATGCCAAGATGGACTCCTTTTTACTTACATCGTGGTTTACTAGGTGTCACTCTAATCTAATGTTTATATTCTATGGTAAGATTACTCTATACTCATTCTTGTTCTCTATGTTGATGACTTGTTGATCACAGAAACTCTTCCTCTATCATTGATTTCGTGAAGATCGCCTTGGCCAAGAGGTTTTCCATGGTGACTTAGGTCTACTTCATTACTTTATTAGGATCTAGATTTCACAATCGACTTGGGAATTTTGATTTCACAACCTAAGTATGCTCTTGACTTACTTGCTTGTTTTCAGATGTCCGATTGCAAGTCTTCTCCTACTCCTTTTCTTTCCGGGGTTAAGTTGGTTTCTGATTTCTCTACTCCCTTGGTTGATGGTACCCTTTATCGACATTTGGTGGGGAGCTTGATTTACTTGACTCATAATCGAATGAATTTATCATATGTCGTTGGGATCTATCCAGATTCATGTAGGAACCACATGAGCTGCATTGGAAAGTAGCTAAGCAGATCCTTCATTATGTTCGTGGCACCTATACTGATGACATTCACTATTTTGGAGGGGTGGATATTGACTTGATTAGGTTCACTGATTCTAACCGTGTCGGTGACTTAGATAATCGGAAATCTACCTCTAACTACGTTTCTCTCTTGGTTCGGGTCCTATAAGTTAGTCTAGTAAGAAGCATATGCAATTGTGATATCTTTTATAGAGGTAGAATACGAGAGGAGCAGCTTAACACCGCCACAAAGGTTTGGCTATAGGGTATTCTCGATGAGTTTGACATCCACTTTCGGTGGCCTACCATTATATATTGTGACAACACGAGCACTATCTCAATTTATAGAAATCTAGTTCAACATCAGCGGATGAAGCACATTGAGATCCATATGCACTTTATATGAGAGCTTATTCATGATGGTATCATCAACATTTTGTACATCGGACATAACCGATCGGATTGTAGATATATTCACCAAGCCCTTCACTGAGGTGAAGTTTCTTCACTTGCAGTCTCTTCTTGGGGTGAGGTCTTATGTAGCTACTCATCTTCTTCGGGCTATATATTCCTTCTCTCTTCTTCTTCTTCTTCTAGGAAGATGTTGTTTGTATATGGGCACCTTATCAGGCCTTTAGTTACCGGGCCCCATTGACACATCTTTCTTAGTTGTTTAGGAGTGTCTTCTTGTTCTGTCTGACTCATCATAGCCACTACCCCAGCTTTGATGAAGGGGGGTGTTGGTGTGTGGGATCCTATATGTCCTCCACTCACATATGGAGGGTCATCTCACATGGGTTAGGTTTAGGGTTTTCTTGTGTGTCATGCACTAGGGTTACTCAACACCCTATATGTATCCCTTCATTTGACATTTATGAGTATGCTAAGACACTCCGCTATCTTTCTCTATGTGTAAGATTTGTTTTGTTATGCAAGTTCTTCCATTGATTGATAGATTCCTCTTTATGAATACGTTGGAGCTATTATGTTTCCTTTGGAGTGAAACTTCATCGTGGTGCACGAGTTTAGGGTTTGGTGCCTCTTGTGGGGTTGGTGCCTCACTAAAAAAATCTCTCGTGATGTGTAATATTACTTGAGTATTTGTTGTGTGTAATATTAGAAAAAAATTAGTGGGTTTTCTTCCCCTTGAGGGTTTCCCACTTACATATTGTGTTATGGTGTTTCTTCTCTTGCTCATGGTTTATTGAATGAATGTTGTATGTTGTTATGCACACATTAATGAATGAATAATTGATTAATGGTTTATGTGAGTGATCTGAAATTAAAATTGAATTTGTAAGGATTGATTCACCCCCATCTTAGTTCATTGTGCTTCCAACAACATCAATATATATATTGATAGATAGTAATATAGATAGTTTAACGGTAGCACATGAAGTTATACACCAACATGTGAAGTGAGGCGATAGTGCATGTAATGATAGATCAGTAACACATGAAGTTTAACATTATCACATGAAGTTATACCCCAACACATGAAGTGAGAAACTATCACATGCAAAGTGACATTGTAGTGAAAATCATGTGCAATGCTAGTGCGTGTAGGGCTACGCTAGCACAAGTAATATGCGCAGATGCACAAAAATGAAGAAAAAAATAACAAAATGACTATTTTTCATATTTTCTCTTAATTTACTCCACCAAATACCCTAAAAATTTGTCAGTAGATCATAAACAAAACAAATAACACAAAAACAAAGTTAGATTGACAGAAACAAGCTAAAAATGATAAATAATGCGTGGGGTCCCACCAGGCGTGCCAAAATGTAAACCAAGGAAATTACATAAATAGAGAAAATTAAAATAGATAAAATAAACCTTCCTTGATAAGTTATAAATCCACCTCGATTGGATCCATTTGTAGAAGCAAGGTTGAGTAATGCTCTTATTGGATTTGATTGATTTGAAAACTTTTGTAGATTTGTGGATGCTCCAAGAAGTATTCCAAATGGAAGATTGATCAAGCTACGAGCATGAAGATGATTGATTTGATATTGAAATAATAACGATATGATTGATTGATTCACGAAGAAATTAGACAAAATAACAGTTTGAACTCTCAAGCTTTTTGGTGGATGATTTGTGAAGGAAAAACCATTGATTTATAGTTGAGGAAGGATAATCCTCAAGCCAAGATTAGATTGAGTTGATTTAGAGATAACTAAACATGACTGAGTTGTTTAGTTGAGTTTCAGATTGATTGAGGAGTTGAACTATTGTTCTAAATTTGCATGAATGAGTTATTATTGAGTTGGTAAGGGGTTGCACATGTTTTTGACTATTTAAAATTATTAATTCCATATCCTTTATTTTATTCACCCAAAAAGTGTCGTGAATGATTTATTTTTGAAGGATGTGAATTAATTTTGGATTGCCATGACTTGGGAGATATCTTTAGTTAACTCAAATGCATGATTTGAGTTAATTTAAACATATCTTCTTGAATTTAATAATGATTTTTAGCTTTAGTCATGACTTTTAGTCAACTTGAGTTGAGGAGGTGGATAAGATGTGAGGATATTTAATTTATTTAAATATGAAAGTGGATATGTGAGGATTTATTTAATTAATTTGATATTAAATTAGCTAATAAAATTAGCTAAGGGGGTGATAGGGTGCAATAGAATTAATTAAATTAATTCTAAAGAAGGACACTAGGTTTAATAAGAGTATGAACATTTATAATGCGTAATGGTTATTTGGGGTGTCTATAGTCACGAGGCATCGAGAGATAGCTACAAATGTAATTGTCATAGGCGTCATGACTTCTTCATGTCGCTTCTTTGCATCACTTAATGTTCTCAAGCATTTACCCTTCTTTTTCTCATCAAATCCATAATTCATTCATACACTATACATAATGAGATTAATTAAGAAATGGTTTCCTTGACATAACAAGGTTTAATCTATAAGTTTTTGGTGCGAGGACCTTGGTGATTTAACTGAAATGAAATAAAAGGGTGTAAGTAAGAGCGTTGTTACTTATTTCACTTTGGATCAAGTGTTAGCAACATGAGATATATTCATATTAACGAATTAAATATATCAATGTGTAGATCAAAACATAACATATATATATTAGTAATATATAAGATAGATCAATCGAAACAAGTGTTAAATGAAGCAAAACAAAGGGAGAGACACTATAGACACAAAATCATGCACTTTAGATGTTATTTAATCTTGGTCTCATACTACTATTTAGAGGGTTTTGAGTGAAGAAGGTACTAATTAACCCCCATCTTTTGGCCATTTTGCTTTATTTTATTTTTTTCATTCCCAATCTCCACTACACATATGCCTAGTCAACTTTCATCATTTCCCATCATTTTAGCTTGTCTTGGGGTGCCCAGCTAGTACTAGGCGCCTGTGGGCACCCTGGTCCCACCAGGGGTGCCCCGGTCCTTTTTAAACTTTTCCGCCACTTTTTGGCTCTTTCTATCCGTTTGAGGTCTTTATCTTTTTGGTGGTCAGCTATTTCAGGGTTAATTATGAAATTATAATAAGAGAATCTTATAAATATAAAGTTATGAGACCAAAATGAGGGACCATGCACTAGTTACTACTATCATCCACTTAGAGTTATATCTATCTATTTTATTGGAGATCATTTACATCCACATACTTCCATCATAAGGCACAAAACTAGGACATCTGCATCACACACAACATAGGGGGAGGATTCTATTTTATTACATGCACCATCTATTACATTTTTCTACACATAGTTAGCTCATTATATCACAAAGTGTGATTGGCACAAGAGAAACCTAGGCGTGTTTCACACACACAAAAATACATTTGGGTCCTGGAATGTAGTGTAATGCTCAATTAGTAAGACCACCAATGTGGCATTGAGGTCATCTGACCCTATCATATGTATTTTTATTTTTAGGAATTGATGTTTGTTTAGTGTTTTACATGTGTCTTCCTTTCATCTTGGATTAGAACGACACTGATTGAATATAATGCATCTAATACGACACATAATGAGGGTTTGATCACCTTTTAAACCTATGAAGATCAGTTACAGAAGCTTTTACATAGACTAGGATGCCCATTCTCGCAAACTAGAGCATCCGTAGGCACCCGGTCCTTCTCTAAGTGCCCCAATCCAGAGATTCATTCTAGATCCATTCTTTTTGGGGCTTCTACATAGTCGCTCCTGCTTTTAGATTCTCCAATCACATTTGTGACACATGTTGGAGCATAATGATTAAGTAGTTTGGCCAACCCTTAATGTATATGGGTCAATCACTAATATATAAGTCAATATTTAATAATATGAAATATTTATATTTCTATTATTAAATATGTTAACCTAGGTATATACTTTAGGTTAAATATTCAATATCATGAAATGATTATATTTCTAATATTAAATATTATAAACCTAGGTATATGTGTCAACCATTTTAGGTTGAAAAGGTGGGTTAGGAGACATACCCGATCACCTTATATAAAAAGGACTTTAGGTCCTCATTTGATATATTCAGGAAATATATCAAAGGTGTGCAAATTAAGTGATTTGGTTTTACCCTTGGTAAATAGGGTTTCAAAGGAGGAGGTGATCTTACTTGATGTAAAATAAGTTCTCTGAAGTAAAAGGTTATTTTCAAAGTGATTTTTACCTTATTGGGGTTTTCCACTATAAATATTGTGTCACATGTGTTATTTATTCATGTAAGTATTTCTTTATTTACTTATGCTATGATGTAATTTTTATTTTAATATTTATTGTAACATTATGTAATATGTAAGTTGATTAAATCCGTATTTATTAGAATCCTCAAATTCTAACATGGTATAAGAGCGAGGTAAATTAAATAAATTGAGATAAAATGTTGTGTATTTTATTTATTTAATTTGTACGGGTTTTTTCAACCAACCCGAAAGGGTATTTAAAAGTATTTGGTCCCCTTCTTTTTTTCCTCAATTTATTTTAGCATTACATTTGTGCAATTAAACTCTCAGTAAATTTTTTAGGGTTTTTAATTTTAAATCCCTAATTTTTTTTTGGGGAGATGTAATATGATATGATTCTTACTTTCATTTACATTTTGTAAATTATATGGAATTAATGTTTGTTTGGAGATTGATGTGTGAACAGTAAAAGGGGCTTCAAATATTTACCCGTGTGAAAATCACATACGTAAAAGAAAGGATTTATTACAATATGAAATAATTTTGATGTTTTCTATAATTTCAAATGTTTGTAGGTTAAATATTTTGGAAGATATATTCATACTTGGTGTTTTTGGTCCCCTCTAAAAGGTTTCGATTTGAAAAACTATAGTTTATAGATAATCTATAACTATATCCGATATAGTTTGAAAACTATATTATTATTTTTAAATAAAATATATATAATATAGAATAAGGTTTATATAATAATTTATATTAAAATTTATATAGTTTTGAAAAAAATTATATATTAAAAGCCTTAAACCATATTAAAATTACATGGGATTAAGGAAAGAGTCAATGAGACCATATTCTAAGCCTAAGTTTACATCATATTTAAACTTAACTTATAAATATAAGCATATATAGTTTTAACAAAAACCAAAGTTTGAATCATATTTTATATATATGGTTAGTTTAAGTAGGAGTGGAGAATAAAATGAGATAGCTTGTAGGAATTATATAAAATATTTTACAATATTTTCATAGTTTTAAATGTGTGCGGGTAAAATTAAGAGTAAATAAAGGGAGGAGACAAGGTTCATGAAAATAGAGATTTCAATTTATTCCATCGGGTCAAGTGAAATTACTTGTCCTCTCTGTAAGGTTAATCTATACTCTCATAAATCTACTTCGCACTGGTAAAATTCTTTTAACCTCAGTCTGTCCTTTAAATCCCTTTAATAAAGGTTATGTGTTTTTTTATATATAAAATATACTATAGGGTATAATTTTTATGAACTATATGTTGTTTTTTATTTACATTCTAGAAAATATATACCTTTTTTAATTAAAAAAGTGTATATATTTTTACATTATAAATTATAATAGGTTATTATAATGTATTAAAATATAATCTCTCTAATATTATACGTAAGAAGAAATTCTAGAATTTCACATTCGGGAAATACACAAGTTTTGGATTCATTAAATTTGACGGCCAAATGATGTAAATACGGTAGACCAAACATAAAACAATATGAGGGTCCATTTAGATGTCAAATTTAAGTTGGCTAGATCTCGTTATATTTTTTTCAAAAATTTGATGTTGTTATGCATTCTTAGGGGTGTCTTCTTCATTTCTATATGGTGAAAATATTTTTTTATATCAATCTGGGGTATAATGCGGGGCCCTTTATATAGCGGGTTATTATTTTGATCATGGCATGTCAATTAATATGCATCAGAATGACAAAATTAGTTATGATCAAATAATTTCTTTAGATCTATAAAATCTAGATTTGATTTTATTATAAATATTGTTTTTATTATCGATAAATATGTATCTAACTCGTGGTACATTTTATATTATAATGGGGTGTGTTTTACAAGTTTAGGAAAACAATGGCGTCCAACTATTTCTGTCTTGACAAAACCCAGATCCTGAATGAAACCAACTACAACATTTGGGTCAAAACAAAATTTATGGCGAGGAAACTCTAGACGATTGTTTTTAGATTTGAGGTTGCTCCCACCGGTTGTCAAGCAACTATATATAACATGAATATATTCTTGCAATGAATGTATGAGGCTCTTTCTATGATTCTATGCAATGTGAACAATGAGTACCTTCTACACATTGGTAATATCGAACATCCAAAAGAGGTATGGACACAACTAGAATTCATGCATGAAGGATACTTGGTATATCAAAGATAGTAATGAGAGTAAAATAGCTGAAGGAATTCAAATAAAAGTTCTGTATATTTTTATGATTTCTCTTCTATATCTTGTTTTATATCTCAAAGTTTGAATAATTCAAAACTATGACATGAAAGGTTAGGACATGTTAATTATCGAAGCTTATATGAAATGTCTAGATATAATTTAGTGAAAGGTTTACATGTGTTGTCTTTTTCTCTTGAAGTTACTTCATTAAATGCTTCTAAATGATGGTTTTAATTCTGATTTAGTAAATGGTCATGATGATGTTTTGATGCTATAAATGTTTCTGAAACTCTTATCTTCCTAGATAAGAAATTAAATTGGGCTCAATCTATGTTATAAATTTCAAATCTTATTAACCTTTGGAAAATGACCAGAAGTCATCATATGTACCATGCATTAATTACCTTGTATGAACCTGAGCCACGACATATTATAGGGTTTAGGTGGATATAAAAGTAAAGTATAATGTTGATGGCAGATTAACAAACATAATGCTAGACTTGTTGCAGAGACTTCAATCAAAACCTAGTATTGATTATGTTGAGACCTTTTATTCTATAGCTAAAATGAGTCGTTAGGGCCTTATTTGTAATTTTTGCTCAATTTGGGTGGGAAATCCACAAAATGGATAAGAAAATAATTTTTTGAATTGTGATTTAAAAGAAAAACTTTACATATTTCAACCTAAAGGATTTGAAGAAACGGTAAAGAAAACTATGTTTTGTAAGTTGAGAAATATTTTTATGGTTTAAAAACTCTTAGAGCTTGGTATGCGAAAATTGTTTCTTTCTTTAAACTGTTAGGTTTTGTTAATTGTTTTTATAATAATGATATATTCATTAAGCAATAAGGCTCACATATTATCATTATATGTATATATGTTGATGATTTGCTTATGATTGGTGACAATTCTGATTTAATTCATAGGATTAAAGATAAATTAAAGCAGTACTTTGAAATGAATGAGTTAGGTCTCTCACATCATGTTCTTTGTATGACTGTATTTCATTCTATTGTTATTTTTCAAAACACAATATGTAACCATTGTATTGAAAAAGTTTCTTATGATTGATTATAAACCATTTTCTACTTCAATGGAAGTTGGAATAAATATTGATCCTAAATCTGCATATGAAAAATGTTGATCCTATTTTATATACATTGTTAGTTGATAGTTTGATTTATCTAACTATAACTAGATCAAATATTTCCTATACAGTAGGAATTACTTCAAGGTTTATGTAGGAACCTTTTTAGAGATTATTGGAATCTTATAAAAAAATTAGATATTTGAAAGAAACAATCAATTATGGGTTGCATTATAATAAGAATGAAAATGTTATCTTATATATATATTTATTCTAACCATACCGATGTTGTGTTATAAAATATACTAAATATGTGTTCAAGTTTTTTGGTGTAGAACAATTACGTAAAAACAAAAATACAATCAGAGTCTTCATTTCTTCTACTAAGGTAGAGAAGTACAATGGAAGAAGTAAAGAAGCCATGTGGTTGTTGTTGTTGGTAGAGATATACATGTAAGCTAAAGGAAGTATTTCTCTTCTATGTGGTGGTCAGAGTTGTATTAATCTTGATTAAGAATCTAATTCAATATCAGAGGATGAAGAACATTGACATACATATACGCTTCAATTGTGAGAAGGTGCAAAGTGACGAGATAAATCTCAAGTTCATGTTGGTGAAGAGCAGGTTGCTGACATCTTCACAAATTCCTTGAGTGTTGCAAAGTTTTGTCACTTTCGTGAAAAGCTTGGATTGTCAGAGTTTTCATTGAGGGGGAGTGTGCATGACAATGTCACCTCCTAATGGAACTTGGTTTTTGTAAAAAGACCTTCGGGTATATATAAAAGACCTTCGGGAAAGTGTAAAAAGACCCTTGACAAGTGTAAAAAGACTTTTGGGCATGTATACCTCCTCGACTTCTTTTTTAGAAAGAAGTGTAGAAAGATCTTAAAGGCAGTCTTCAATAAACTCTTTAGTGTTATTGAGTTCACAAGTAAATATTAAGGATAAACATATTGTTAAGGAGGTCCTTGGTTGAAAAGACTTCTATATGGTTGGGTTCAATAACCTTTTATGAAAACTTGTGAGAACATATAAAACTAACAAATCATACTTAACTACCGATCATGGGATGATATTTGGGATTCCAAATCCTTTTATAATAAAAGACAATTTGAGTATGATGAAAGTGTTATAATTCCTTCAACCAATATGCTAGCCTAAAACATTTATGGTTTAAGGATTGATCAAATCTGTAGTGTACCACGGGAAGGTAGTTTATTGGCATATGTTATGTTATCCCAATTAAAATTAAAGGGGAGTGTTGGAACATAATTATTAATTAGTCTGACCAACCCTTAATGTATATGGGTCCATCACTAATATATATGTTAATATTTAATAATATGAAATATTTATATTTCTATTATTAAATATGCTAACCTAGGTATATATTTTAGGTTAAATATTTAATATCATGAAATGATTATATTTATAATATTAAATATTATAAACCTAGGTGTATGTGTCAACCATTTTAGGTTGAAAAGGTGGGTCGGGAGACATACCCGATCACCTTAGATAAAAAGGACTTTAGGTCCTCATTTAATAGATTCAAGAAATCTATCAAATGTGTGCAAATCAAGTGATTTGGTTTTACCCTTGGTAAATAGGGTTTCAAAGGAGGAGATGATCTTACTAGATGTAAAATAAGTTCTCTGAAGTAAAAGGTTATTTTCAAAGTGGTTTTTACCCTATGGAGTTTTCCACTATAAATACTATGTCACCTATGTTATTTATTTCCTGTAAGTATTTCTTTATTTACTTATGTTATGATGTAATCTTTATTTAAATATTTATTGTAACATTATGTAATATGTAAGTTGAATAAATCCGTATTTATTAGAATCCTCAAATTCTAACAAAATAGTCTTACGAGCATCTTCTATTCAACTAATTTCTTTCCTCTTCTCTTTTGTACATTAGGGTTAGCATTTCCTTTTTCATAGTTGTTTGGGTCATCTTTACATTTATTTACATAATCTATTTACTTTATTTATAGTTGTTCATAACTTAGATTAACTAGTACCTATATATATTAAATTTTTAATTAATCGGACACTTAGCAATTTTGTTGTTTTGAAATTGATTTGGTTATGAAAAAGGGCGAAGAGACTAGACAGATCTCCAAGTGCTTCATTTTTGGATATGGGAGTGAAAACTAAACTAGGATGAAACTGTTGGATGCGTATGGAATTGTTTAGTGGTTCCGTACCTATTTGGTGGTTTCATATGGTGAACTACAAGTTCGTAACATTTTGTACATGTGCGATCAAGTGGAATATGCTTATTTATGAACTCCTAGGTTTCACAAATTTGTGAAGCCCTTTGTGTGACTTGAAATAGTTTTAAAACCCTAATCACATGAATGAGACCCTATAAAAAGGTTATTGGTTGGATTGAAGTGCAATTTATACACCACCTTATGTTGGCATGAATCAAAAGAGACATGTTATCACCGAATCACAACACCCTCGATTTGCTAGTGTTTGTGATTGAAGAAATCGGTGTGACTGAGTAAAATGGAGTTATCCCAAAGTGTGGGAACTTGCAAAGGGAATAAATCTCTAGAGAAGGCTAGATTCCTCTTCCTAAACTAGTGCAACAACTAATTCTAATGAATGAAAATCTACTATCTAATCCTATCCTATCATTTCCAAGGGACCAGGGAGAAGAAAATAACATGAAAATAAAAGATCCTACATAAGAGGTGATCTCACCAAGAAAAGGGGGTGTTAGACAGTTCTCAAATTGCATGAGAATGGAAAAATATGAGCATGGGAGGATGGGATAACATCAAAGATCATAACACATACAATGAACCATTCCCATTGTGAATAACCACATTTAAGCATGTAATAGAAACAATGAAATGCACAATATACCTACAAGCATGAATAAAGGTAAGATAAAGCAACAAAACCAAGCTAGGATAGAAAACAATCACAAGTCATTTATTTTATTGCTCCAATGATTTTACACAATAATTCATTATAAAGGAAAATAGGAAAGATTTTATATTACAGAGCTCCAAAAATGGAGGCTTGAAACTCCATAATTATCCCACAGCTAAGAAAGAAGGGAGAGGGCAGATGAAAAATGTCCAACCTTTGTAAGAATATCCCCCCTTACAATATATAGGAAATAAATATGAGAGAATGGGAGAGAAATCTAAAATCTTACTTTAACCACCCACCGAATCATCATTACACCTACAAAAATGATGGGGTGACCTGTAAAACCCATGCCCCATTGTACTTTGGCTTGTGGGAGAAGAAATGTGCCTCCATACCTTCATTTACTTCATTTCGGTACTTGGGTATGGCTTGAATGTGTGTAACTTCATCTCCATTTTCTTCCACCTAACCTACCAAATCCTAAATTTTAATCATTTCATGTCATAGGGCTTTGAATCCTCTTTCCATTCGACAATAATTTTGTGAAAATATGTGGCTTACGATGAAAGTTATCATCATTTTTGTGTGGGATACTTTTTGGTCTTCTACCAACTCCCCACTAACTCTTCACCTACTCACTTCATATCTCACCACCCAACTCGCCTTTGACCATGAAAATCGGTGCATGTTCTATTTAGCACTTTACACCAAGTGGCTCACCGTCATGTTCCATTTCATGTGTTCCTTGCTCCCGATTTCCACTTAGCTCACCATGTTCATTAGGCCTAAAACCCACTAGACATAATGCATCATCTTGTCGAGGTGCTCAAGCGCCATGTTTCTCCGACGTGTCGACTCCAACTCATTTTCTCAACACACACCTCCACACTACATGTTGACACCACATTGCATTCCCCGCGATGACCTTGACTCACCGACATGTCTTCGCTACATTGACCTCGAGTAGCTCCCGAGTGACTCACCCCATGCTTTGTGGATGCAGAACTCACATCGTACCCCACATCCAACCCATCTAACATGCATCATGCCGATGCAATCCTCGCTTCCACCACCGACACATCCTAGCTCATTGATGGGCTGCACCGAGCCAACCTCCCTTGACCTCGTTTTCACTCCTATCACCATCAAAACTTGCCGAGTCGCCTTGACCTCGGCTCGATGCAACCCCGCCCGACTCTAAGTCGACATCACCCAAATCAGCCTCGCTACCCCAATCACTTTACACAACTCGATTGAGTGTTTGGGCTCTTTGCCAATTTTTGACCCTTTTTCACATTTTCTTCGATTTTTGCATTTTTCCCTAGATTTTCTCGAATACAAAGGATCATGAAGGTACATTGAGATGCCATGAAACCGGATTTTCTAATTCTTCCATTTTTCCCATTTATTACCGGATGTGGGCTCGTTGGGGTCTGTTTTCACTCTCTAACGCAGAGCTCTAAAATTTTATAACCCGATAGAAGAAAACATATCCCAAATGATCCCAAATCTTCAGGAACACTACAAATGCTTCCTAAACATGATTTTTTCCTTAAATACCCAGATTATTTCATGAAGCCCTATTCGGTGCCCGTGTCCAGCTTCTTCCTTGTTGTCAATCTTTTCCTAGGGGAAAATGGATAAAAATTTGGCGACTTAGTGGGGTTACCCGCCTTCTAGGTGAAGTGACCTGTATCCTAAAGCCTCCATTGGGCATGTAGTTATTGAATGTTTTGAAATTGACTCGACACTTTGAAAATTGTTCCTCGATCCATTCAAACATTTTTGTTTGAACATGGAACTTCCTTTTTCTTGAACTTTCCAACTTCAATAAAAAGTCTTAAAATTTGCATGAGTGGAAAATTGTTTTGATCTGAAATTTCTTTTCTTCTTCATTTCGTAAATTAATCTACTGGGACAAGGGTGAATGAACTATTTAAAATATGTCCCAAATATGATTTAGTTTCTCTACATTTGAAACCTTTTGAGGATCACAACCTGTCCCATGCAACTCTAAGATTATTTCCATTATGTTCTCTTCTATCCGAAATGTACTTGAATTGTAAAAGAGACCACTCAGAGCAATAAAACTTGTGCCTAAGGCACTTAGGAAAGCGAAACCTATTCTAACCATAAGACAGTGTGCATGAGAACTTATGGGAATTGAAAACCTAAACTAATATATACAAAGGTAAGAATTTACTTCAGTAACAATGCTTGAGATAGATTCTATTGAATGGAATATGTAGTTCTTCCCCATCTAACTTGGATAGTCAGAAAGAATTACTACCTTTTCACCCCGTGATCATGTAAGGACCACTCCATATAACATCAAATTTGGAATGCTTACCCATTTTTTTCATGTCTGCATCCCATTTTAGAACCAAGTCTCCCTCTTGGAAACTTATAGCTTTAGCTTTCTTGTTGAAACTTCTTTTGATCAAGGCTTGATCCTTCTCCATGGTTTACATTGCATGCAATCTTCGCTCTCCCAACTCCATGAATTTTACATACCTAGCTTCCATGGGCTCAAATTATGATAGTTTCATTTGCTTAAGAAGCTCCAATGCTAATAAATTGAGGGATATGGGTAGCCTAGCTTCTTTTCCATAGACTAGCCTGTAGGGAGAGCTACCAGTTGACCTTTTGGTGTGATCCTATTAGACCACAAGGTTGATTTGAGATTGGTATGCCATGTCCTCTGATTTTCATCTAGATTCCTTCGATGATTGTTAGCAAATTCTTTTTGTGGACACGGCTTGTCCATTACCCTGAGGGTAACAATTTGAGGAGGTGCTCAAGTATATTCATTACTTAACAACCCACTCGGTGATTTTAGTACCAAGGAATTCTAGAACATTATCTCGATATGATAGTGGTGGTACTCAGGATCTTGTTATTATTCCCTCATAAAATTCTAGTATCTTGGACTCATTTCCTCCTTGAGTGCTACCACTTCAGTCCACTTAGTGAAATAATCCATTGTTATTAGGATCCACTTGTCAGCCTTGGCTTGAGTTCGGATTGATGACCCTAATGAAATCCAATACCCAATGTATAAACAATTGGTAAAATGATATTAGGTGGAGTGACAATGCTGTTAGTTTCTCTTTGCTTGTGAAGAATGCACATTTCTTGCACTTTTTGATCCAAGCATAACAGTCACTAAACATTATGGGCCAATAGTAACCATCCTTTATGATCTTGAGGGTCATCACTCGTGGAGAAAAATGACCTCCAAATTCTCCATCATATAACTCATGTAGCACTTTTTCAATTTGATTTGTTGGAACACACCTAAGGAAAACCCCTATCATGTCCTTTTTGAACAACATGTCATCAATGAGAGCATATGGGATGGATTGGAGTCTAAAGTATATTATTTTTGCTTTTCTCAACTCTAAAGGGCATAAACCTATTTACAGAAAATGTGTCATATCCCGAGTCCAACAAGGGGTGGGTACATCATCAATTTCTTTTCCTTGATTATCTTAGAGTACCAAAATAGCTTCTTCTTCATCACTTGACTCAGATGCCGATTAGAAGCCATCTGTTCACAAAATCCTTTCCGTGTGTTGGTGAGAAAATTTATCTTGTGGATAAATTTATGGGTTTCAAGCCAACACTATGGGAATCTAAGTCCCTCTACTTGAACGATGCACCTTCCATATGTGCATGTGTAAAAAGATGGATTTCAATGGTGGCCTTTCGACCAGAGATCTAATAGGGGCACTCCGCTGACCCTATGACAAAGCTAGCAATTTCTCACTAAAGAAGAACTTTGTCTGAGAAGGGAAAGGGAGTGAGAATGGAGGTAGGAGAAACTAATGTTACGAGTAGAATATCAGATGCCCACACACATTAATTAGAAATTTCATTTACATGCATTTATAGTTAGAAGAAAAACAAATCTACAGGAGAAGCTACAAGACCGAATGAAACTCATTGGTCACAAAGTACCAATTAATTCCTCAATCAAAGAGGCAAAAATTCCTTCTTTTATTATTGAAGCTCAAGTAGAGTTTGTACATAGCTTGAGAATGGAAGAAATTTGAGGAAGAAGAGAAAATAGAAGAAGAATGGCGTTTTCTATCTTTTCCAGGTATAGAGCACTCTGGTCTTTTTGAAATCAATCACCAACCCTTGGAATGACATTGAGAAGCCATTATATTCTTCGCAAGAAACCGTTATAACTTCACAAATCTTCAATGCCTTTTCAAATTCCTCTATTGTGAAGAAAATGCTCATGGTGGGTTAAAAACTAGATCTTGCAAAGCAACCGTTACATTCAATTTGTTAGTTTAAATATAGACCATTTGATTTGTTCCTCTAACTTTGAAATTAAGCCATCCACATGGTAGGAAGGATTGGAGTGGTTATGGGGGAAGCCTTTCACATTTTATGACTTTTTGTGAGATTTGGCAATTTGGAACAAATTGGCTCAAGCCCCGCTTTGACTTTTCAACTTAGACACGTGGCACGTTCTTATTGGAAATGGGGTCATGGCCCTTTTCTCAACATTTTAACCTTTTTGGAAAAAGGCTCAAAACTCAATTTCCTTCGCCGGCCCGCTCCTCTCCGCTTTGAATTTTCAATGGTGGGCCCGAGACCATGGCGGAGTCATGGGGAAAATTAGAACTTTTACTTCACTTTTGGGAATTTGGTTAAATTTCAAAAGTGCCCCGATGGCCCCGCTTGTCCGCTTTGACTTTTTCCTTGTGGGCTTCAACTTTGACTTTTCCCCCCTTAAACTTTGAATTTTTCCCTTATAGCTGATCGGGGCCACGAGTTAATTTTTAACTTTTCACCTTTTTTACAAAGAGACTCAAAATCTCAAATCCCTCTCGATGGCCCACTCATCCGCTTTGAATTTTCCACAGTGGGCTTTTCCTCTCCAATGACTTTGACACGTGGTGATTTGGTGTTGTTTTGGTAATCAACCCTTTTTTCCCCATCTTCAGAATTGTGTCATGCGACACGTGGAGCCGTCCATTGAGCCTTCCATACTTAGCTGATTTTACCTTCATTTTGTACCTGGGACACGTGGAAAGCCTACACTTAATTGAAGATTGTCCCTTGGACCCTACCCCTTGGAGTTGCGCCGCCATTGTGACACATGGAGCCATCTATTGAGTTTTGAAGTATGACTGAACCACATCCAATCAGAGAGACCCACGTATCACTTGGGGATGCTGAGGTAAAATTTGATGGGGAAAGAAATGCCCATCATTCCCGACTGTAGAAAAAATACACAGATGAAGAGAACTTCATCATTTTGAGTCCAATTTTCAAATTTCCTTCATGAACTAGAGGCATGAAGGAAAAAAATGATTTGATGACCTAGGCCATAGAACAAGTGAACAATCTCGATAAAAAATGGAGGTTGTAAAGAGGATATTACATGTACAGACCGGGAAATGGAGGATTTCTAAAATGAGCAAAACAGAGGTTTAAACAACTCTAGGCACCACTTTTGCTAATTTCTTGAATATATAATTTGGCTTAAACATCAATGAAGGGCATGAGCTCAAAAAGTTTGAATTTGGCTATGGAAATGCAAAGTAGTTTTTAGGAGACAACAGCTGGCTCTAGCTTGGGGACATGGCGTGAACTGGGCATAGCTAGGGCACGACATGAGGATCCAGAATCTCAAGTTTTAAAACATATTACGTTGACTAGTGCCTTATCCATTGGGCCTTGCAGAGTCATGTAAAATTCTAAGAAAGAATAGAATAAGGAGGAAACACACAATCCAAACCACACACAACAAAAACCAAACAAACTCAAACCAAACCACGCACAAAAAAGGAAAAACACACATGTGTAAATCACCTATAATACAAGGCGGGGGACAACCCGCTTTCACTGATGATACATTTTCAAGTATTTCCCATTTGAGGCAATTCTAATGGCATTCCATCCAAGTATGAGAGGATAAAAATGTTCTCACCACAAGCTCCATGGATTTGGAATGGGCCAAGCCATAATGAATAAACTTTCCATGGTTGCCCTTTGGTTCTCTTCTCTTATCCCAAAGCAGGAAAAAGTCTCCAACCTTGAATTCTCTTACCTTTTCCCTCTTGTCAAAGATCTTCACTTTCAATTGGTGTTCTTTAATTCTATCCACCACTTGGCATCTGCTTTCCTCCAGCTTCTGTAGGAAGAGGATCCTCTTATCAATGGAGTATTTATATTGACCATCTTCTATTTCTTGTAGCAACTTGAGAGCTGACATCTCAATTGTGAGAGGAATCTCTACCTCAATTCCATACAACATTTGGAAAGGTGACATACCTATTACCTTCTTAGGAGTGATCCTATTGGCCCATAATGCATCATATAACTTCTTGTGCCAATTCCTTTGATTCTCATCTACCAGCTTGCGAACAATGGTCACAATGTTCTTTTGCTTGACTCAACTTGACCATTTCCCCATGGGTAGTAGTCAGAAGAGTGAGATAAGGAGATTCCAAAACCATAACAAAACTCTGTGAGCTCCTTTGAAGAGAAATAGGTGGCATTGTCTACAACAATCTTTCTGTGGTACTCCAAAATGGACAATGATATTCTCCTTGATGAAGTTTCGACTATTTCAGAGTGGCTTTCTTGGTTGGGATGGATTCCACCCATTTAGTGAAGTAATCAGTTGCAGTGAGTACATAAGTATGCCCTACACTAGAATGAGGATTCAAAACACCAATAAAATCTAGCCCCCATTGCTGAAATGGTTCTTCAATCACCACAGGCCTGAGTGGAAATGCAACTAGTTGTGGCTTTCCAACAAATTGTTGGCATGCTTTGCATTTGGAAACCCAATCTTGAGTGTCTGCAAAGATGGAGGGCCAATAATATCTCCCTCTAAGGATCTTATGTGTGGTGACCATTGCTGAGAAATGTCCACCACAAGCTTGATCATGATATGCCTTGAGCAACTTTTCTTGCTGCTCCTTATCTACACACCTGAGGAAACAACCATCTAGGCCTCTCTTGTAAAGTGCATGATTCCAAATCACAAACTTGGCTACCTTTAGCTTGAGTGTCCTTTGTTTGTAATCAAGATGAGGAGGGCATTCTCCATAAGTGAGATAGTAAGCAATGTCAAGCATACCACTCATCAATAGTGGTGACAAAGAGCGCCTGTGGACTATCTCTCTGAACAGGTTGAGAAAACATCATCTTTTTCTCCTTGCTGAGCTTTGAGAGCTTCATCTTCAACAATCAGCTTGCACAAACCATTTCCTCTTACCAGATTAGAGGGTCTAATCTCCAAGTCATACTCTTGGGTCTTTGCAATCCAACTTCCTCTCTTAGCCCTGGATCTTGTTGAGTCAAAATGGACTTGATTGCACTTCAAGGACCATCACCACTGTATGGGAATTGAGAATGTAGAATCTGAAACTTTTAACAACTTTGACCACTACGTAGGCATGTTTCTCCAATTTGTACTTTAGCTCATGATTTTTTAAAGGACAACTCATGAAAGCAATGGGTGCTTCCAAACCTTCATCATTTTTTTGAACAAGGACAACAGAGAGTGTATGTTCTAATGCATAACAATACATGATGAAATCCTTGTTGAAATCTGGAGATACAAGAGTTGGAGCTTTGGAAATGGCTTTCTTGATCTCCTCAAATGTTATTTTTCCTTCCTTATTCCACTTGAAACTTGCTTGAGGCTTCATCATGGAAGTTATATGCTTAGTCAGTTTAGAAAACTCAGGCACAAAATGATGAAGGAAGTTTACCTTTCCAAAGAATGAATGAACTCCCTTCTTGCTAGTTGGTAAGGCTAGTGCTTGGATAGCTCTAACCCTCTCAGGATCAATGTGTGCTCCATGTTTATTCACAATGTGTCCCAACAACTTACCTTATGTGACTCCAAAGATGCACTTCTTTGGATTTAGAGAAATGCCATGTTTCCTACACCTTGCAAGGACTTGCTCCAAATGACTGATATGATCTCCCCTCCTCTTTGAAAAAACCATGAGGTCATCAAGGTAAATGACAATGTAATGTTTCAAATCTTTGAAGGCCAAGTCCATTGCTCTCTTGGAAAGTGGCTCCAACATTGATCAAGCCAAAAGGCATTCTACTGTAAGAAAAAGTGCCCCAAGGTGTTGTGAAGGCTGTTTTTGTTGCAATCCTCTTCTACCACCTTGATTTGGTTGTACCTGAGAATCCATCAAGAAAAGAGAGCATCTCAGATCCAGTGACTACTTGCAAAATGTGATCCATGATTGGAAGAGGATAGTTTTCCTTGAGAGATGCCTGATTTAGATTTTGGAAGTCTACACAAATCCTTATTTCCCCATTCTTCTTCCTTAGTGGCACAATGTTAGCCACCCATGTTGAATGGTGGATGGGGAAGATGATTCTAGCATTGAGCATTTTTATCACCTCTTCTTTGATAACATCAACAATCTTTGGATTGTAGGGCCTTTGTTTCTTCCTGAAGGGCTTAGCTCCTTGCTTCAAAGGAATGGAGTGATGCATTTCCTTTGGCTGAAAAGATTTGAGTTCATCATAGGAATAGGCCAGGACATCTGAGTACTTTTTTTAGTAGAGCAACAAAACCTTCTCTTCTGGTGAGCAAAATTTACCAATGTTAACCATCCTTGGATTCTCTAAAGTGCCAATGTTTTCTTGATCAAAATTAGATGGACACCGAGAAGACTATTTTTCTTTCTCTTGGATGAACTTGTCATGCTTGTCAAAGAGATCTTCCAAAGAAACTAGGCCTTTGGGGATTTTGTTTCCTTTCAGTTTGATTACTCCCTCTTCATCAATTCCCTCAATTCCTTCCTTCTCTTCTTTGGGGACTGATTCACGATGTGGGTTTTCACTTCCTTCAAAGAAAATATTATTGAAGTTATCCCTTTGTTCTAAGAAGGCTAGGATTTGATTGTCATCATTGAAAACCTGCCAGTGATTTGCATTGTCTGGTACGTTGGTCTGAACACCATCTCAATGGTCACTTTATCCTTTCCAAAAGAAGGATGAGGTGTCACTAAGGAAGCTGACACTGCTAGAGAATTAGCCTTTTCATTCTGATCCCTAGGGATAGCTTCAATGGAGAATGCATCAAAGGATTCAATGCAGTCCCACACTTTATTTCTATAGTGCCTGAGTCTGGGGTTTTTACTTGATATTGTTGGTGGACCTGCTTTACCACAACCTCTACATCACATTTACATCTCAACTTCTTGATTCCCATTTCTCGATGCATTCATGCCTAAGAGTAATGCTTCATACTCTGTTGTATTATTTGTATTGTCAAATTGTAGCTTGTAGGAAAAGGATATACCTCATTAGAGGGAGAGTATAATACTACACCAGCTCCTGAACCTACTCTGGAATGACTACCATCAAACTCCATTGTCCAAATCTGATCTTCTTCTTCCTCCATGAGGAGTGGCAAGTTCTCTTCCTTTTGTGATGTAAGGAAGTAGTTTCCTAGCCCACAATCTTGAAAGAGGATGTTAGCTCTTGGATCATCATATTTCCTTACTGTGAATTTCATTTTCCTGACTGGAAACAACTTCTTCATTTCTCCTTTCACTGGGATAGTTGCAGATGACCAATCCATTTTTATTTCTCCACCTAGATCTCTACAAAACTTCTACTCAACAACATACCAAAAGATGTTGGGATATCTACCACCAAAATGGTCAAGAGTATCTTCTTGTCAGGGTAATCAGCTAGTGCAACATGAGCATCCTTGATTCTTCCTACCAATGGAACTTGTTTGGATTCCATTGAATAACATGTGCCATTTTCCCAGGTCAAAGTGAGGCCAAGAGAATTTGCAACTTTTTTTGGCATCACATTATCTGAGGCTCCAGAGTCTATGATGCAATTGTTCAACTAGAAGCCTTTGATGAGAAGTGACAGGTAAAAAGGCTCAACTCTATTGGTGTTGGAGGCACTGAGGGCTAACATGTTTTGAGAAGGTGGTATGGATGGTGTGGGTAATAGGCCTTTAGAGATTGGGCTTGAAGAAAAAGGGTTACTACCACGAACTACCTTGATGAATCTATCAAATTGGGTAGGATGTGTTTGTAGGTATTCAATCTCAGAGAGCTGAACTTTGGTTTTGCTTGCATGCTCCACAAAGTCAAATGGAGTTATGGTAGATGAGGAAGAGGTTCCAACAAAGGGGAGAGGATTTAAATGACAAGGGTTTTGTTACTTTTGGTGTTGGGTTCTCCTTTTCAAATGTAGCAATTGGCTTGGAAGGAGGTGAGGGTGTAGCCTTTGATTGAAATTTAGATGTTTTTGCAGAACCAATATTTAGAAGAGAATTGCTCTTAACAACTTTTGAGTTGGGAGAAGAATCAGATAACTTACTTGGCACAACAATGTGATCCTTGACAACTAGTGAATCTGATTTCTCTTTAGCTGATTCCATGGAAGGTGGTAATGGTGATCCCTATTGATGATCTTGTTTAGTGGAGGCTTTGAAAAGATATCTTCTTGTTCTTCCTACTCTTAGTTACAACTGTTGAGGCTGAAACACCATTCTTGGATTGTGCATGAGTGAAAACAACACATGAAAAAATTGGAGCTTCTTCATCACCTTCCTCCTCATCATCAACGTATTCAATCAGGCCATTGTGTGAATGCCAACCTCTTCAATTTCAAGATAGTTTTCATAGTCATCCATGCTTTCTTCTTTAGTTTCCTCAATGTCTGTTTCTTCTTCTGATTCTCTAGTGTCATAGATGACATTGATGGTGGTGCTTCAAGAGCAAGCCTACGAGGAGGTGGAGCAATTCTTGGTCTATCAAGAGGATTTGGTCTCCTTGGAGCATTCCTCATTGTGATTTGTGACAGCTTGCTTCTTCAAAGCAACTAGGTCATTTGCCATTTTTTGGAACATTGGATCAATGGTGACTGAATTTGAACTCTGACCCTTTTGCTTCCCATTTGGTCCTTTCACTTTTCCCAAAAGAATTAGATCATCATTAGTCTCAACTGTAAAGTCTTGAACTTCCCTTAATGTTCTTGTTGAGGCTTTTAAGGAAGAAACCAACTTCTGATGGTAAAGCACGATGAAGAACCTTTTCAAGTTATTTTCAGGGGGTACCACATTTTGGGATCCTTCTTGCCAACCTATTATACCTTGCTACAAAATCTCTCATTGATTCAGAGGTCTCCTTCTTCATCTGAACTAATTGGACTAGCAGATCTTGACAATCTTCTGTGCTCTTGAACCTATGTTCAAATGCACTTCTTATATCTTCCCAACATGTGACAGATCTTGGGGGCAACATGTAGAACCATTCAACAACTTTTTCTTGGAGTGACTCCACAAAGATCCTAACTAAAACATCTTCATCTTCAACTCCCAACACTCCACAAGTAGTGATGAATGCTACTACATGTTCTTTGGGAGCTAAGAACCATCCCCTTTGAATTTTGGGAAGTTCTTTCTTGAGCCTCTTGGGAGGTCATGAAGTGGTTGAGGAAGAGTAAGTGGACTAGTATTTCTTCCCCATGGTATGTTAGGCCTACATTCCTCATGCTCATGATCACCCATTCTATTCTGTTTCTATCCTCCAGTCTTGCTAAGGCTACTTCTGCTGCTTGCTCTTTCTTCTACTTCAATTTGGAGTCTTTCTATTTCTTCAAGTTGAGCCCTTATCTCCTCCTCAACAACTGCCTCTCTTTCAAGCTCTTCAAATGTGGGATCAATTTTTCCTCCTTACCTCAGTTTCTGGGTGTATCTTCTATCAGCCAGCTTGAAAGTTTATGCTCTCCTCTGGGGTGCTGGAAGTTGTCTTTGCCTTTCCAATTCGATAACACATTCCTCTTCTAGGTCAGAATCCTTATAGCAATGAAGTATTGATTGAAACTTTGTCTATTATGCCAAATAACTTCTCTCAGATCGAAGCAATGTCTTCTTGGATGTGAAAGAATAAATCAGGTCTCTCAACAGGAGGATTTCCTAGAATAGCCATGATTTACATCCATATAGCTCATATGACTATTCAATCTCCAGAAACTTTTCTTTTGAATTTTCTTTTTGTATTTTATGACCCTGAGGTTGTCATTTTTAGGTGTAGATGCTACAAAATCTACCCCACGGTGGGTGCCAAAAACTGTTGGCAAGAAAATTTTTTTCTTGTGGACAAATTTGTGGGTTTCAAGCCAATGCTATGGGAATCTAAGTCCCTCTACTTGAATGGTGTAGCTTCCGTATGTGCATGCGTGAAAAAGTGGATTTCAATGGTGGCCTTTCGACCAGAGATCCAATAGGGGCACTCCACTGACCCTATGGCAAAGCTAGCAATTTCTCACTAGAGAAGAACTTTGTCTGAGAAGGGGAAAGGGAGTGAGAATGGAGGTAGGAGAAACTAATGTTGTGAGTAGAATATCAGATGCCCACACACATTAATTAGAAATTTCATTTACATGCATTTATAGTTAGAAGAAAAAAACTCGCATAGAAGAAACTACAAGACCGAATGAAACTCATTGGTTGCAAAGTACCAATTAATTCCTCAATCAAAGAGGCAAAAATTCCTTCTTTTATTATTGAAGCTCGAGCAGAGTTTGTACATAGCTTGAGAATGGAAGAAATTCGAGGAAGAAGAGAAAATAGAAGAAGAATGGCATTTTCTGTCTTTTCCAGGTACAGAGCACTCTGGTCTTTTCTAAAATCAATCGCCAGCCCTTGGAATGATGTCGAAGAAGCCATTATATTCTTCGCAAGAAACCATTACAACTTCACAAATCTTTGACACCTTTTCAAATTCCTCTATTGTGAAGAAAACACTCATGGCGGGTTAAAAATAGATCTTGCAAAGTAACCATTACATTCAATTTGCCAGTTTAAATATAGACCATTTGATTTGTTCCTCTAACTTTGAAATTGGGCCATCCACGTGGCAAGAAGGAATTGGAGTGGTTACAGGGGGAAGCCTTTCACATTTTATGATTTTTGTGAGATTTGGAAATTTGGAACAAATTGGCCACAACCCCACTTTGCCTTTTTAACTTAGACATGTGGCACGCTCTTATTGGAAAAGGGGCCACGACCCTTTTCTCAACATTTTAACCTTTTTGGAAAAAGGCTCAAAAACTCAATTTCCTCTATTGGCCCACTCCTCCGCTTTGAATTTTCAACGGTGGGCCCGAGACCATGGCGGATTCACGGGAAAATTAGAACTTTTACTTCACTTTTGGGAATTTGGTTAAATTTCCAAAAGTTCCTTGATGGCCCACTCGTCCACTTTGACTTTTTCCCTTGCGGGCTTCAACTTTGATTTTTTCCCATGGGCTTCAACTTTGACTTTTTCCCTTATAGCCTGATCGGGGCCATGGGTTACTTTTTAACTTTTCACCTTTTTTATGAAAGAGACTCAAAATCTCAAATCCCCCGATGGCCCACTCATCTGCTTTGACTTTTCCACGGTGGGATTTTCCTCTCTAATGACTTCGACACGTGGCGATCTGGCGTTGTTTTGGTAATTGACCCTTTTTGCCCCATCTTTGGAATTACGCCAGTTGCGACACATGGAGCCTCTCATTGAGCCTTCCATACTTAGCTGATTTTACTTTCATTTTGTACTGGGACATGTGGCAAGCTAATTGAAGACTATCCTTTAGACCCTGCCCCTAGAGTTACGTCATTGCGACACGTGGAGTCGTTCGTTGATTTTGAAGTATGACCAAACCGCATCCAATCAGAGAGACCCATGTATCACTGGGATGCTAAGGAAAAATTTGATGGGGAAAGAAATGCCCATTGTTCCCGATAGAGAAAAAATACACAGATGAAGAGAACTTCGTCATTTTGAGTCCAATTTTCAAATTTCCTTCATGAACCAAAGGCATGAAGGCAAAACAATGATTTGACGACCCAGGCCATAGAACAAGTGAACAATCTCGATCAAAAATGGAGGTTGCAAAGAGGATATTATGTGCACAAACAGGGAAATGGAGGATTTCTAAAAACAAGAAAAACAGAGGTTTAAACAGCTTTAGGGCATGACTTTTGCTAATTTCTTGAATCTCTAATTTGGCTTAAACATCAACGAAGGGCATGAGCTCAAAAAATTTGAATTTGGCTATGGAAATGTTCTTCAAACTTCTAATAACAGTGAGGACATGTTTCTCAATAAAAGAATACCTCACCTCATAATATTCCAAGCTTTGATCAAGAAGGAAATGAGCTACATTCGAGATATTTCCTTGTTCAACCGCACCAAGATGGTAGAGATGGTGTCTAAGCCACCAAAGGCATAAAAATGAAGTCCTTAGAAAAATATAGATTGATGAAAGTTGGAGCTTGAGATATAGCTTACTTGATAGCTTCAAAACTCTCCTTTCCCTTTGCTGTCCACTTAAACGCCATAACCTTCATCAAAATCATTGTTAATGGCTTCACAAGAGTGGAAAAACCAGGCACAAACCTTCGGAAAAATTAATTCTCCCCAAGAATATTTGGAGATCCTTTTTGTGACTTGGAAATGGTAGAGCAAAGATAGCTTCAGCTCTCTTTGGATCAATTGTCAATCCATCCTTAGACACAAAATGGCCTAAAATATTACCTTTATGAGCTAGGAATATACACTTCATCAGATTTAGAGACACTCGAATCTCCTACATCATGGAACACCTTCCTAAGGTGATGGAAGTGACTTGTTGCATTCTTGGAGAATAAAGTGATGTCATCTAAATACACAAGAACTACCTTGTTCATCCCCTTGAACGCCATGTCCATAGCCCTCTAGAATATAGCTTTGACATTTGATAGCCCTAATGGAATTTTCCTATAAGTGTATATGACCCATTTTTAGTGAAGGTTGTTTTGAATTGGTCTTTCTCTTTCACCATAATTTTATTGTAGCCCGAGTAGCCATCTAGGAGTGAGAATCTTTCTGATCAAACTACTATTTGCAATATTTTCTCCATGTAAGGAAGCAAATAGTGGTCCTTGAGAGAAGCTCTGTTTAAGTACTATAAATCCACACACAATATGATTTCTCCATTCCTCTTCCCGTTTGGCACCGGATTATCAACCCATGAAGAGTGCTTGATTGGGAAGATGATGCTTTCCTGAATGAGCTTGTTCAGTTCTTTCCTCATGAGAGGCTCGATATGAGGGTTGATTGGTCTTTTCTTCTATCTGATAGGCTTGGCTTCCAGATCTAGTTCAATGGTATGTTATGCTAATCTTGGATTAAATCCTTTCAAGTCTTTATAACTCCAAGCAAAAACATCCGAAATTCTTGATAAAGTTTAATGAAATATGATTTTTCTTGTTGAGTGCTCACTTTGTTGATTTGGAGTACTTTACCCTCTCCAACCAAAATGGGTTATGAATCTTCCCCTTTGACCTGAATATTTTCCTTTTCCTTCTAGAATTGATCATTAGGATTGAATATGGATTTGAGAGTCACTAGGCCTTTAGGTAATTTTGTTTTCCTCGTTAAACCACTTGGTCTCCATACTACTTGCTTGCTCTAATTTTTCCTGGTTTCTTGAGAAGAAATCAACTTCTTCTTACAAGAAGTTGATGATTTGTTGATCATTTTCAAACATTTGTCAACTATCTTGTTATGCAAACAACTAACCTCATAACCAATTTGATATGAGATTGAGTTTGATCTTTCTTGATACTCTCAACAACATCAAATTTTGCTCCAATTGCTACAAGCCTATCCGTAGCCTCATTTTTATTCCTCGGTATGGAACTAATATTGAATGCCTCAAAATCTTCAATGAGATCCCATACCCAATTCTTATAGATCTTGAGGAGGTCATTTTTTAGCAGAAATATGCCATTAAACTTGATTGAAAATTAGCTCACTATCCCCAAATACTTGTAAGTTTTTATACCTTTTTTCCTTTCCCAGTGAAATCCATGGATTAATGCTTCATATTCAGTTGTATTGTTGGAACAAATAAATTGGAAGCATAAATATGAGTAGTATTTAATACCTTGGGGTGACATAAGCATTGCACCTCAACCAACACCTTGCATGCTCCTTGAACCATCAAAAAATAGTTTCTAAATCTCATTGTCATCCTTTTCATCCAGTTTGGTGATGCTAGGGAGAGGTGGGTTTTATCATGCAAGCAATAGATACCCAACTCAACTTCTTCCATTTCCATATATGGATCATAGCCATGCCTTTTTTTTTCCATTCATCTAATGTCAAATCTAGAATGCCTCCAACCTTGGTATTTGTCTTTGGAGTACTTGGGTAGTCTTCTTGTTCAAAATCTTAGCAATTGGCATTGATCGGACTTGACACATGGGGCTCAATGTGGAAGTTTGCAATTGGATTTGACCTAATTGTAGCTTTGGCTCCATACCTCATTCTAAAAAGCATGTGGGACCAAAAGGATGATAGGTACCCACTAATTTTAGTCGTGAAATCCCTTGACAAACACAAAGCAAAAAGTGGTGGTAGGTCAATAACTAATACATCTGTTGAATGGTGACATTTGGGCATGCATGCAATGTAAGATTCAATCCTTTGATGATCCCAACTATTATTACTACTTTCTTGTCCAATTGTACCACTCCTTTAGAGATAGTTTTATATTTCAAACCTAATTGATCCACAATTTCTTAGGCATCACCGAGCTACTTACACCCGAGTCAATCATGCAGTTGTGTACCAGGTTATTTCCAATGATCAGAGATATGTAAAATGGTGGAGGTTTCATATTTTCCTTCGGATGACATCCTTATTTTTGAGTTACATTAATTAACACATTTTCATGATCTTTGGTTGTATGAGCTGGAATGGATAAGTTTTCCATAGCTTCCTGTAAAAATCCCTCTGTCTTGGAATGGTTAGAGATTCCCACATTGAAATGCTCATATTCATTTTCTTCATGTGATCAATAATGTTGAATGGAGGTGGACTATCCTTTTGTTATCCTTTTCTCAACACAACTTTCTCCTACACATGAGTTGGTACATGGGCTGATACAATAGGCCCTTTAGGCTGATTTAGTGGATTTGGGGCTGATTTTGAGTTGTTAGCTCCATGCGGTGAGATAAAAGGCTAAGAAGTACTTACATTTGATGACTTCCCCTCATCTCAATTCCTATTTTTAGACCTTGTGTTGCCTACCACACCCTGAGAAGGAGCTTGATTTATACCACAAAATATTCTTCTTGTTAGTTCATAAGTGAAATCTCACTTGGAGGTGCTTCTTGCATGCTTGTTTATTGCTAGTTTTCTTTTCATTTGTTTCTTGGGACATACCAATAGTTTGTGCCATTAAGGTTTGATTCACATCCCCATTGAAGCATATTTCCTAATTATGGGGTTGACTATAAGGGAAACACCATTAATATTCTTATGCCATGTTGTTATGGACTAGGACCAAGGCTCTAGATGAAGAGGAGACATTAGGATTGTAAGGCTGAAATGGTCCAAAGAACTTGAGGTTGCCTTTGATTCGATTAGCAACTTGGTTAGGAGGTCTATGAGGCTGATACAGAGGCCTATTGGGTTAGAATGGAGGCTGATAAGGTCTAGAATTTTGAGCTTGTTGCCTCTTAAAGGTCACCAACTCATTCCCTAAGTTCTACAATTGCTTCATGACCTTAGGAGTTCCTGGAAGTATTAGAATAAGTGGAAGCCTCACTAGAAATTTGATTCCTAGGGGCTAGAATGAGATTTAACTTAGGTGCTTGACTAGAAACGGGGTTCCCTATTTCTATAAAGAGAGGCATAGGTGACTCGGGTGCTAGTTTCCCAGCTTGGATTAGGAAATTCTTAGTTCTAATAGATATGACATAAGATCCTGGTAAAGTTGATAAAAGGATTTGGCAGTGGTTGAGTCATCTTGATTGGTCTAAGGACTCTAGTGGATTGAATTAAAGATTACAAATATGTTAGAATTTAAATCCTTTAAGAAGTAGAGGAATGCAACTCCCACTATTGGCCTCACGAGAATTGGAATCCGGTCCTATGTTCTTTGGAATCTAAAGTTGAAATCAACCATCTGTTCATTTGGAGCCCTCTTGATTATAATCAACTACTCCAAAAGAGACAAGTTAATCGCCCTCTCTCTGAATTGGTTGCAAAGTCCTGAACATAGTTCATTCTAATTATTTATTGACCCAGTTTTTAGGACCCTAAACTAATGAAAAGAGTTTCCTTTGAGGGAAGAAGCAAGGATCCTAATTGCAACATCCATCTCATTGATCTCGTGAATGACACATACATTAGCAATATCTTGAATGTGATCAATTGGGGTGGTATGGTTTTCTCCAGTGAAATAAGGAATATTTTTCAATGCCGCCACTAGGAAAGGATTTTGGGCACTAAGAGAAAGTGGGCTATTACCCGTGAAGTTGATAAAAGGATTTGGCGGTGGTTGAGTTATCTTGATTGGTCAAGGACTCTAGTGGATTCAATTAAAGATCTACTAGGTGGAGGTGTTGACAGGGTTCTATTTGGTGGATATGGAGACCTCTGGACTCTTCTTCCTCTCCTTCCTCTCCTGGAGATAGCTGCAAATACTCAAAAATACCTTCTTCTCTTTTTCTTAACCTAGTTTGGATCCTTCTCATAAACTTGAGAAATCTGGGCTACTAAAACCACTGAGTTCTGATCCTAGGAGTCCCCAGATGTGTTGAGAATTAGCCTCCAAAGGATAAGGTTTTACCATGACACGCATCTAATCCTGATAAAATGGAAATATTAACTTTGAATGGCCCAAAACCTGATTTCGGAAGTTGGACCTTATTTTGTAGCTACCAATCCACAGAAATACACAGGTAGAACTTAGCTAATGTAATGCACCCTCCGAAATATGAAATGTAATGCAAGCTCGAAATCTAAAATTTGAGGATTAGGTCCCGTTTGGTGTTTTAAAATCTTGAACTCCCGATTTAGCTTGTAAATGCCTCTAAAGCTGTGAAAGATATGACTTTTTCATCCCACTAGGCATGCTAGAACTGTTATCACCGAATCATAACACCCTCTAATTTTCTAGTGTTTGTGATGGAGGAAATTAGTGTGATTGGGTAACATGGAGTTATCCCAAAGTTTGGGACCTTGTAAAGGGGATAACTCTCTAGAGAAGGCCGAATTCCTCTTCCTAAACTAGTGAAACAACTAACTCTAATGAAGGAAAATCTATTTTCTAATTCTATCCTATCCTATCATTTCCAAGGGACCAAGGATAAGGAAATATCATGAAAATAAAATATCCTACACTAAGAGGTGATGGCACTAAGAAAAAGGGGGTGTTAGAAAGTTCTCGGAATGTATGAGAATGGAGAAATATGAGCATGGGAGGATATGCCAACATCACAAATCATAACAAATACAATGAACCATTCCCATTAAGCACAACCACATTTAAGCATGTAATAGAAACAATGAAATGCACAATATACCTACAAGCATGAATAAAGGTAAGATAAAGCAACAAAACCAAGCTAGGATAGAGAACAATCACAATTCATTGATTTTATTGCTCTAATGATTTTACACAATACTTCATTATAGAGGAAAAAGGAAAGATTTTCTATTACAAAGCTCAAAAATGGAGGCTTGAAACTCCAAAATTATCCCACAACTGAGAAAGAAGGGAGAGGGCGGATGAAAAATGTCCAACCTTTGTAAGAATTTCCTCCCTTACAATATAGGAAGAAAAGATGAGAGAGAGGGAGAGAAATCCAAAATATTTCTTTAACCACCCACAAAAATCATCATTACACTTGCAAAATCCATGCCCCATTGTACTTTGGCTTGTGGGAGCATAAATGTGCCTCCATACCTTCATTTATGGTACTGGGTATGACCTCAATGTCATGTAAATTCATTTCCATTTTTCTTCTACCTAACCTACCAACTCACAAATTTTAATCATTCTATGTCATAGGGATCTAATCCTCTTTCCATGACATGTATTTTTGTGAAAATCTATGGAGTACAATGAAATTTATCATATTTTTGTGTGGGATACTTTTTGGCCTTCCACCAACTCCCCACCAACTCTTCACCTACCCGCATCATAGCTCACCACCTAACTCACCCTTGACTATGAAAATTGGGTGTGGGTTCCTCTAAGCACTTTACACCAAGTAAGTGGCTCGGATGTCATGCTCCATGTCATGTGTTCCTCGCTCCTAGTTTCGCTTAGCTCGCCATGTTCGTCGGGCTTGGAACCCACTCAACATAATGCATTAGACCGGCCGAGGTTCTCGAGGGCCATGTTTCTCCGACATGCCGACTCGAATCATTTTTCCAACACAAACCTCCGTACTACATAATGACCTTGCATTGTATTCCCTCGCGACAACCAAAACTTGCGACATGTCTCTGTCACATTGACCCCGAGTGACTCGCTCACGTAATTTATGGATACAAAACTCACATCGCACTCTACATCTAACTCAACCAACATGCATCATGCCGATGTAATCCTCGCGTCTACCACCAACACATCCCGGCTCATCGACGGGCTCACTAAGTTGGTTTGGCAATCCAACCTCCCCTAACCTTGTTTTCACCCTTGTGCCATCCAAACTCACCAAGTCGCCTTGACCTCGGCTCAATGTAACCTCACCTGACTCCGAGTCGACATCACCCTGACCCACCACCCCAATCACTTTGCATATAGCTCGACTGAGCTATTTTTAGCTCACCCAACGTCTTGACCGAACTATTTGGGCTCTTTGCCAATTTTTGACCCTTTTTCACATTTTATTATGATTTTTGGATTTTTCCTTGGATTTTTTCATAACCAGAGGATCATGAAGGTGCACTGAGACACCCTAAAATTGGATTTTATACTTTTCCCATTTTTTGGCTGAATGTGGGCCCGTTGGGGCCCGTTTTCACTCTCTCTGGTGGAGCTCTAAACTTTATAACCCGGAAGAGGAAAACATGTCCTAAATGATCTCAACTCTTCCGAGAACACTTCAAATGCTTACTAAACATGATTTTTACTCAAAATACCCTAGATTCTTTCATGAAGCCCTATCTAGTGCACGGGTCTAGTTATTCCTTATTGTCCATCTTTGCTTGAGGGAAAATGGATAACAAGACCTAAAACTACATGTAGTTCTCCACCTAGAGATGTGATATCTATATGGATGCTATAGTCATGAAATCATACATTTACTACTTACATCACGCCTCTAAATATGTCTTTATATGCATGATTCAAAATCAAGAAAAATAGACATTAACAACACTTGTTTTGCTTTTACATTATTTTATCCCTCTTGATACTATTTGTACTCGCTCTTCTCAAATGGTCACATTACTTTTAGACATTGAAAAATACTTGACCCAACTTTGTATTTTTTTATATCCTTCGAACATCTTAGACAATACTACCCATTAAGGACAGGAGTTCCCAAGCGCTACCATCCCCTTTGAACGCTTTTATCCTTTTCCCTCTCTTTTTCAAATTTGGATTGCCACATCATTTGATATATTTTCTAAAGTATCTTTTATCACTTTGGGTCATCCTTTTTGGTTGTTAATGATGAAATTCAAATAAGGGAATCATACATATACATGACTTACTCACTATTATTAGGGGCAAGACAATTGGGCTATCACTTTCTATCTACCATCTATAAGAGCAACACTCAAGGACTACATTTTGGGTTGCATTATTCACTACATAGGAGGGTTTTATTCTAAATTTTGTCACACATCTATATTGGGGGAAATTAGTTATATCCCGCTATTTTGGTTTGATGGGTACAAGGAAACCTAGCTTCAAGGGACACAATTCAATCACACACACACATCAAAACTACATAGAGTCTGAAATGTAGTGCAATGCTCAATGATAATCACATTGGGGTGACCACCGAGGTCATTTTGACTCAAGTATATGCATTATTTGTTTCATCTAATGTTTTCTTGAGCCTTGTGTAGGTAATTAGGGTTTATTTTCTAGGAATTTGAAACCCTAAGTGCAAAGAAGGGATATAATGACTTAGATGATTCACAACCAAAATATGGAACGTCTTCGAAGTGATGACTTGATGAACAGAGAGGGAGAAGTGTCATACATAACCTCAAAAAAATGTGTGACTAGAATATCTCGCCTAGATTGGGGCACTTGGAAAGGGCAAGGGCACTGTGGGCACCCTAGACTGTGTGGACTCGCTAAAACCCTCAATAAAAATACTTCGCAAGGTTGTGAGATGTTTGTTGTCCTTCGCTTCTTGTCACTAGTAGGTCACACAATGATAATCAATGTTGCTGATAACCTACAATGAATGATTGACCTGCATAACCCTCAACAATGCATTAAATCCCAAAAATAAAAGAATCCAAATGAGGGGTCAAATTGTCCTTAGCTTTCAAACATGTGAACTTATGATAGAGCACTACACTACATTTTAGACCTAATGTAGTTCTAGGTGTGTGCATGTGGAATTGTGCCCTAGGTGGCTCTTTTGCGTGTCGCACTTGATAGTGAGAAAATAGCTAGATGTAAGAGATGTAAGTAGATGTGTGCATGGAATAGAATGAACTTACCCTCCTATGAAGTGTATGTATAATAATGTAGTCCCTTTCCCTTGAATGGATGCTAGAATGGATGCTTGAATGATCTTGAATAGCCTTTGGATGCAACCTTAGGTGGTGATAGCTAATGTTTTTGCTTGGTCCTTTATTATGATCACATAACTTTATATTTATATGATTCACTTGCTTGAATTTTCTAGTTAGCCTAGAAAAGTTGACTACAAAAATATAAGTTGCAAAAAAAGACTAAAAAGGACCCAAAATATGTGAACAAAGTATAAAGAGGTCAATGTGCCCAGAGGGGATGAGGGCACTGACACTGGGATCCTAGTTGGGTGTTGGTGTCCAGGATGATAAATGCTAAGGTGTGAAAAGACAAAATGAGATAGAAAGAGTGTAATACCAAAAGTGGAAATAGAAATAAAGTAAAGATGGAAAAAGATATGGGTTAGTTAGTACTTTTCTTACTTAGGCATCATATGAATAGTATTATGCAACCAAGACTAGATAATTTCCCCAAGTGCATGATTTTGAGTCTACATTTTCCCCCACTTTATGTTATTGAGAGAATGATCAATAACATAAAGTAGATAAGAGATGCGTACCTGATAACCATGTATATCGATGGCAAAAGCATGCTAAAAGACAAGGAAAAGTGTGGAGTGATAAAAATGTGAAGCATGGAAACTAGAGAGGAGAAAGTGCAAAAAGTGATGATGATGACCCTAGGGTGGGAACACATGTGTAGATGTCTCCTTTGTACATGTTGTTGATGTTAATGCTTATGTGATTGATGTTGTTGATATAGGATGATGTTGACTACCGCTTCCCATAAGGATGAACTTGCAAAAGAGAAGAACTAAAAAGTAGTCAAATACGGGTGTATATGATCAAAATGTGTAAACAATATGTACAATGTGAAAAAGGAACATGTGTAAGTAATCCATGATGAAAAAGAGTGTAGAAAGGATCCTAAATATGATGTAGAAGAGTGAGTTTTTTGGTTGATCTCACGCTAGTCGTGCCGGTTGCGAGTTTTTTGAGTTATCTCACGCCAAGAACTGGAAGAAGTGTAGGGAAATTTTTTTGTGTCATACTCCAACATTTAACTACTTCTTGCAATGTAGAACACCACTATATATGGTGTGTAAAAATTCAATCTGGTTTGACCAATTTTGATCCAACGTGAAAGAAGAAAATGTTGTATAGTGTGTATACTGAGTAGTAAGGACTGTGTGCCCTATAAAATCCATTATGTGAAGTGTTGTAGATGTTGGGTTTGTAAAATGATCCTTTTAACAAACCATAGTTAGGGGATAACAAGTCCCTCCTCTTTAATGGGAGAGGTTCCCTTATTGAAAGTGAGCATCAAATTTACATACAAATGTACAACTTTCAAAGTGTGGATTCTTGATCCTTTGAAATGTTTTATGCCCAAATATCATTAATACGAAAGGATGGAAGAATTAAGGAGATGAGGAAGGAAGAACATAACAATACCTTTAGGAGATATAGATGGTAGAGTATCACCTTATACGTATTGAACCAGGGAGATGTAGAATAGAATCATTCACTTTCATAACCAGTATAATTCCAAAGACACAAAGTTCCAGAAATCATATAAACAAGAACACAAAGTTTCTTATCATAAGAGATTGATGATTCCCAAGTTTCAGACATGGAAAGAAGAAAAGTAGAGGAAGAAAGGGGAAAATTTTTATATTGATTACTTCAAATCTATTACTTTCAAAGTACCAGATCCAACTAGAACAAAAGCATCGATAATCCATTAAATAGTTTCCAAGAACGGTTACATTTGGTTATAAAAATGATGAAAAATGATTCGAGAAACTGATATCTAAGTCTCTCCAATGCCTCGGCCATTTCCATGTCTAGTAGCAAAACCAGATGCATTGAATCGCAACCGTTCAATCTGCCCCTACAAACTTTGAATATGAGCCGTCCATGTGGGAGAGATTTAAACTGAAGCGGGCCTGTGGACACCTTTTGCATTTTGTGCCCTTTAGAGAAATAACACTTTGGAACATTTTGGCCCGCCCACCTGCTTTTGATATGGTCTTGACACGTGGCCTTACTTGAGTGGGGATAGAGTCACGGTTTACTTTTACAATTTTACCTCTTTTCAATGCGGGCTCAAAAACACAAATTGCCCCACCGGCCCGCTTCCCGCTTTGACCTTTGATGCGGGCTTAATATTTGAATTTTACTAGGCATGGGCTATGGGTCAATTTTTAACTTTAATATCCTTTAATGAAAACAAGGCTCAAATTCTCAAATCACCCCGATGGCCCACTTCCCTGCCTTGACTTTCTATTCGGGCTTAATATTTGACTTTCTCCCTTTTGTTTGGTGGGGCCGTATATCTAACCCTAGACACGTGGAGAGTTGGCGCTCATTTGGAACTTGCCCTTGGATTTTTCCTTTGAAATTATGCCAAGCTGACATGTGGAGAGCTCCGTCGGTTCTTTATACTTAGCCAATTTGGGCTTACTTCCCACTTGACTTATGTTGACCTCTAGACACGTGGAGAGATGGTGCTCATTTGAGTTTCCGCTTTGGATACGCCTCTTGAAATTACACCGAGATGACGCATGGATCCTTCCGCCGGTCTTGGAATTTTCAATGAGCCAACTCTGTCTCTCCATTGAATTTGACCACGTGGCGAGCTGGCACTCATTTGGAAACCGACCTTTTGGTTTCACTTCTAAAATTGTGTCGTTGAGGCACGTGGAGGCTTCCACCGACCCGCTCATACTTAGTCAATTTAAGTAATCGACTTTGTCTCTTTTTAGACCTGGGACACGTGGAGGAATGGCACAAGTTTGAGAACTTCCCCTGGCTTCAAATCTTGAAGTTACGTGATGAGGCACATGGTGCTATCCGTTGAACCTTCCATACTTAGCCAATTTAGGCTTGTTCTGTCTTCATTTTGGACCTGGGACATGTGGAAAGCCTGTGCTTATTTAAGGACTATCCCTTGGGCCCTGCCCTTGGAGTTGTGCCATTTGGATGCGTGGAGGATTTTGTTGTCACTTGAAACATGGCCATGCCACATCCAATCAGAGATATCTAACATTTACCATGGATCTTTGGGCAAAAATTAACAGGAAGATACACCCGTCATTCCCGATTGTGTGAAAAATAAAAATAAGGGAAAAAACTCCACCATTACACCCAAATTTCAAACTATTCTCCATGGAATGGAAAACTATAAACAATACCAGGCTTGACATGATCCATTACTCCAAGGAACCGACTCAAAATTTTGAAACTTGACTTCAAAAAGAGGGAAATTTTGAGTGCGACAACAATTGGCTCTTTCTAGGGATGACTTGGTAGAGGAACAAGGCAAGATAAAGGACCACAAAAGAACTCGGGAAAGCGCATCGAAGGTGCCTTATCCATTGGGCAAATAGAGTCAAAGGCAAACCAACATAAAAGACAAAACACACGAAAAGAAAACAAACCAAAAGGAAAAATCAGAAACAAAACACAAAGGAACGACCCAAAACCAACAACACTGTACACAATATACAGAAGGACCACCTAGTCACCTAGGACTTGAACAACTTCATATACTGCCCACTATAAGGAAGTGGGAGAGGAGAACCATCCAGATAATCCAAATAGAATGAATTTTCTCCAGAAAAATGCCTGATTTTAAAAGGACCAAGCCAAAGGGAATCAAACTTACCATGGCTTCCTCGAGGTTCATGCCTTTTGTCCCACAACAGAACAATGTCTCCTACTTGAAAATCTTTGGGTCTAGATTTCTTTTCGAACAAATATTTCACCTTCAGTTGATGAGATGATATTCTATTAAAAACCTGCAACATATCTTCATCCAAATTACGGAGATACATGATCCTCTTTGTCCAAGGAATGAGTAAAACTTGAATCTTCAATAGCCTTCATTAATTGCAAGGTGATAATTCCACTATCACTTTAGGCGAGCTTTAACAACATACACCACTTGAAAAGGAGACATCCTAGTTGCTCTTTTGGGTGTAATTCTATCTGCCCAGAGAGCATCATAGAGTTTCTTGTGCGAGCATCATAGAGTTTCTTGTGCCAATTCCTCCGAGAGTAATTGAAAAGCTTCGAATGATGGTTATCATATTCTTATTTGTTGATTCGCTTGTCCTGTCGACATTAAAATTTTCCTCTGTAATTTCTATTTTATTATGTATGTATTAGGAATAGGATGTTGTTAAGTATGATTAGTAGTGGTGTCTGATAGAAGATAACGGTGCCATTGGGTAAGCATGGGTGCCAATAAAGTAGAGTACGATAACAATCAAAGTACAAAAGGAATGTTGTGGTAAAAAGTAAATATTTGTCGTAAGTGGTCCAATAATGTTAAAATGTCAAAGTTGGGGTAAGTAGAGAAGTAGGGTCTACATGATTAGGAATTATAAATATTATATTTGTAATAAGGACAAAGAGTGATGTCATAAATATTTTGTGTATTTTATTTGTGGAAAAGTCTAAAAAGGTGGAACCCATGTGAGATGATAAGGTTTATCTTATCTTAGAAGATAAGCCTACATGTAAAGGCAAGATTTTAGGCATGAAATATGATTGGCCGGAAGATATTTCCTATCCTATCTTAGAGATAGGGTGGATAAGCCTGAATTCCTATAAATAAAGAGGCCACCCCCTCATTTAGCATATAGAAGGAAGTAGTGAGAAATATTGTATGAGTAAGTGTGTAAAGGAAGCCATCATTTTGAAGGCGTGTTAAAGAAGCCATTAAGAGGTGTAATTGTGAAGTTTCTCCCATAGTTATTGTTGGAAGGCAAGTGAAGTCAGTAACACTTGAAGTACCTCATGGGTGAGATTGTAACAATTTCATGTTGATATTATAATTTACACTGATATTTCAAATTTATCACCATTCCTTCTTATCATAGTCTATGGTATACTTGTGTTATGTTTGGTTTTGTGTTTTGAGATTACATCCACCAAACTAAACGTTGTGCATTAGTAAATAATCATAAAGACGAGGAGTTCTCGGTAAAGAATTATCATAGTGTCGCGATTGGTGATGACATTTTGGTTCCATTGCCGGGACCATTCCTCATTGGTGGATTTTCTAGAGAGATATTCCCACTTAGTCATAAATCAATAGGAGGGTAACCTTGTTTTTATTGTGCCTAGTAGTTACCATGGTAAAGTCACTTTTTACCATGCATAGTATTTACCACAGTAACTTTACTTTTTACCGTGAATAGTATTTACCACAGTAACTTCATTTTTTTACCGTGAATAGTGTTTACCCCAGTAACTTCATTTTTACCGTAAATAGTGTTTACCACAGTAAAGTCAATTTTTACCGTAGTAAGTCAAGATTACCGTGGTCATTCCTATTTTACTGTAGAAAGGTGTAAAGTCACTTTCTATTGTAGTGAGTCCAATTATTTGTGCACATAAGTCTTACTGATTGTACTTGTGAGTTGGTATTTCACTGTGGTTACATTTAAAAATGGGGAAGATTCCTATTTTTTCAGCCCAATCTAATGAAGATGCTTCCTCTTTCATTCAAGAGTTTAAATGATCTTGCATTTGTAATGGCCTCATAAGAAGGGAACAATGGACTGAATTTTTTCCTACCTTTTTGGATGGTGGATGGTTGAAACACTTAGGTGGTTTGAAACACTAGGTGATAATGTGAAAAACTCATGGGATTTATTAACTAAAAGTTTTCTTGAAGAATTTGGTGAACAATGAAATATGTAGATCTCATGATCGAGATCACAAAGCTAGCCCAAGGAGAGAAGGAGAAGATAAGAGATTATCATGCTCGTGTTCTAGAGCTAAGGAGGAAGCTCGATGCTCTGATTTGGAAGGAAGAATTAGTGGATGGGTTGATGAATGGCATGGATAATATCCTCTGTAAGCACTTCATTCTTGGGATGAAGCCGAGATCGATAAAATGAGTGAAGTATGACCACCCAGCCTACCATGAACAAGCAAAGGAGATTGCAAGAAGGAAAGAATAAAGCATGGAAGAGGAGCCCAAAGAAATTACCGCTAAGGTAGAGCCTACACCAACACCTTTGGTCCGTAATCCACAACCACTCTCGGTGAGCACAAATCTTTCTCCTAGTACATCTACCGAGTATGAAGATCTCGCTCAAGAAGATGGGCCAGCTTAACTATTAATCTTCTTCAAGGAAAGGAATTTAGTTCTTAGGAGGAGATATAGAGGTCCAAAAAGAAATATTTTGAAGTTGTATGTTATTGTTTTTATAAAAGGGTCATTATAAGTATAATTGTTTAGATAGAGCTTCTACATCCGGTACAAGAGATAATGATAAAGGAAAAACACCGTGAATTTTTTTGATGTAGTAGATAAGAGCATAAATAATGAAGTAGATGTGTTTGTAACAAAAATAAAGAAAGAAAAAGATAACCAAGATGGAAATGATCCTAAGAAGATGAAAGGAGAAACTAGTAAGAAACATAGGAGAAGAAAGTTGGGTGTGTAGGATTTTCTAATTTCACAGGGACAAGGACCATACTCCATCTTAGAAGATCTATCCAAAAGGCCTGCAAATATTACATATGGTCAACTTCTTGGCTATGTCTTCTGAGAAGAGGCGGGAGCTGTGAAGTGGACTCAATGCTCGAAAAAGGAAGGAGGTTGAGGTCCCTGTTTTGGAGGCAGAGGCGGATCCCTATGCTCCACAAGCTGAGGTATTATGTAATGGTATTTCAATTCATGATGTCTTAGTTGATGGAGGTGCTGCAGTTAATGTAATGACCGAGTTTGTAATGAATATGTTGGGTTTAAAAATTGATCGCCCTCAACACTTATGTTAAGGTCATTAAATAAGGGAAAACTAAACCGTAAGGTGTTGTTTCAAATGTGGCAATATCTATTTATGGGTGTTGTATGTGTGGTAGACTTTCAGGTGATGAAAAATGGTACTATTGCATACCTAATGTTGTTGGGAAGACCATGGCTAAGGAGAGTTCATGCAAGAAACTACTGGAATGAAGGCTTCATGACACTTGGACGTGGTAGAGAGAGGGTGAAGATAAACGTGATCCCTCGGCATCATAAGGTAGAACCTGTGGATTCAAGTGATGAAACTGATGATTGGACATCTTTTGATTACTCTAGTACCAGTGAAGTGGACACAGAAGATGAAGAAAGTGAGGTTGATGTTTTGGTCATGGATATCCTTCCAGTCACACCGACTCATGAACCCATAAAATTATCTGAAGAAGAAATTGATGATCGTCTCTAACAAATAAAGATTGGTGATGTTGTGATGGAGAATGAGAAGGAATCCTACCTCCAGCTCTTTCAAAGGTACATACACATATTCACTTTTGATTACAAGGAACTCCATCAAGTAAGTTGGGTAGAACATTCTATTGAGCTGGTAGATGGTGCTAAGCCCATAAAGAAAATGCCATATAGAATGAATCCTAATTTTTCCAAGACTGTAAAAGAAGAAATAGATAAGTTGCTTGCTTAATGTAGATTCATATTTACTGTGGAGAATTCAGAATGGGTTTCTCCCATTGTGATATCAATAAAAAAGAATGGGAAACTACACATTTGTGTTGATTATAGGAAGCTCAACAAGGCAACAAAGAAGGATCATTACCCTCTTCCATTCTCAGATCAGATCTTGGACAAAGTAGTTAGCCAGAGTGCTATAGTTTTGCTGATGGATATAATGGATACAACCAAGTTCGTATAGCAGAGAAAGATCAGCTGAAGACCATGTTCACCACTCCTTGGGGAACGTTTGCTTATAGAGTTATGCCTTTTGGGTTGTGTAATGCTCCGAAAATTCCAGCACTTGATGAATAGGGTGTTTGAACCCTACATTGGGAACTTCATCAGAGTATTTTTGGATGATTTTTACATCTATGGGAGAAAGATGGACCACCTACACCAGATGGAGACAACATTTCAAAGGTTAGATGAAGCACAAGCCTCACTAAACCCTACAAAGTGTGTCTTTGGATGTTCTAAAGGTGTTTTGTTAGGGCATGTTATATCCAGAGATGGTATTGGTACTGATCCTGATAAAGTTTCAAAAATCAAAGAGTTACCATTTCCTATGAATAGAAGTAAGTTGAGATCATTTTTAGGCCATGTGGGTTACTATAGAAGGTTCATCAAGAATTTCTCAAAGATTGCACAACCACTAACCTAGTTCTTGAAGAAGGATGTTACTTATGAACCAGGAAATAAGGCGCATGAATCTTTTGAACAACTGAAGGAAGCTTTGGTGTCTTCACCTATTTTAAAGAATCCATATTGGAGCAAGCCATTCATTGTGTATACTAATGCCTTAGATGCAACACTAGGAAGTACTCTGAGCCAAAATGATGAAAATGGGAATGATCATCCAGTTTACTTTGGGAGAGCACAAATGAGCAAAGGCTTGAGGTAAATTATAGTGTAGTAATCTAAAAAGAGGCTCTAGCTATCATTTTTTTGTAAAGAAGTTTAGAAATTACTTGCTAGGGCAGAAATTATAGTCAGTAATAGATCATCGTGCTCTAAAATATATTGTAAATAAGCCTAACCCATCAGGGAGGATAACAAGATGGATAATTTTGCTACAAGAATTTGAATTTGATATTATAGATAGGCTAGGAAAGAAGCATGTCAATGCAGATGCACTCTCTCGAGCCTATGATGGTTTAGGTTCATCTTATGATGATGATGATTTCCCAGATGCAACATTGTTATCCCTTGACACAATCCCTAGTGAATACATAGATATTTGGAATTATCTGAATGAATTCAAGTTTCTTGATGGTGCCAATGCAAAGACTAAGAGGAAGATTACTCAAGCAATCGTCCATATTATATTCTCGCATGGAGCATTATTTTAATAGGACCCGATGGACAAGTACAAGAGGCAAAGTTGGATGTGATCAAGGGAAGGAGTTGATAGAAGAATTCCACAATGGTACATGTGGAGGACACTTCTCTGGACAACTTACAACAAGAAGGATCTTGGATGCAGGTTATCACTAGCCCACTCTTTTTAGAGATTGTTATAATTATTGTAAGACATGTGATATTTGTCAAACACATGGTAACCGTAAGACTTCATCAGCTCCATTATGCCCTATTCTTCCACTTGGTTCCTTTGAAAAGTGGGGAATAGATATTGTAGGTCCACTTCCAACTACCCCATGCCAAAATAAGTATATTGTAGTTGCTATAGATTATTTAACCAAGTGGGTTGAAGCTAGGCCATTGAAAACAACTTCCATGGATGAAGTGGCAAGGTTCATATATGAACGCATTGTCACTAGATTTGGTTGCCCATTAGAAATTGTAACAAATCAAGGAAGCCACTTCATTAATGAGGTGGTAGAAGTCCTATTCAACAAGTTTTCTATTAAGCATAGGAAGGCAACAACATACAAGCCAAGCACAAATGGACAGGTGGAACGAACAAATTTTATGTTGTGTCAAATTCTAGCAAAAGATGCAGCCTTGCAGGTACATAAGTGGGATAAAAGGATTCATGCAACATTGTGGGTATATAGGGCAACATCAAAGTCAACAACAAGATACTTCCCATTTCAGTTGGCTTATGGCATTGATCCAGTTCTTCCTATTGAGTTTGATATTCCCACTGTAAGAGTTATGAAAAATGAAAGGATGGATGAAAGTGATTCAGTAAAAGAAAGGTTGGTGCATCTTCATTTTCTAGAGGAAATGAGGGAAATAGCAAAGGATATAAGCTATAAGAAGAAAATGAAGTAGAAGGAATACTTTGATCAAAATATCCATTGGTCTCCATTTCATGTGAATGACTTGGTTCTAGTATATGATTCTAGATACAAAAAAAGAAGGCAGAGAAAATTTCTTCCCAAATGGATGGGGCCCTACAAAATAGTAAGTTGTGCATGAAAATGGTACATATCGACTGGAGGAATTGGATGGTACTCTCATTACAAAATGGGTCAACCATGACAAGTTAAAGATTTTCTAGGAACCAACTTTAGAATGTCCATAAAAGTCTACTTCCGAGGACGAAGTAGAAGTAGTAGAAGGGGGAAAATGTCGACATTAAAATTTTCCTCCGTAATTTCTATTTTATTATGTATGTATTAGGAATATGATGTTGTTAAGTATGATTAGTAGTGGCGTCTAATAGAAGATAATGGTGCCATCAGTATGGTGCCGCCAATAAAGTAGAGTACGGTAATAGTCAAAGTACAAAAGGAATGTTGTGGTAAAAAGTAAATATTTGTTGTAAGTGGTCCGGTAATGTTAAAATGTCAAAGTTGGGGTAAGTAGAGAAGTAGGGTCTACATGATTAGGAATTAGAAATATTATATTTGTAATAAGGACAAAGAGTGATGTCATAAATATTTTGTGTATTTTATTTGTGGAAAAGTCTAAAAAGGTGGAACCCATGTGAGATGATAAGGTTTATCTTATCTTAGAAGATAAGCCTACATGTAAAGGCAAGAGTTTAGGCATGGAATATGATTGGCCGGAAGATATTTCCTATCCTATCTTAGAGATAGGGTGGATAAGCCTGAATTCCTATAAATAAAGAGGCCACCCCCTCATTTAGCATATAGAAGGAAGTAGTGAGAAATATTGTATGAGTAAGTGTGTAAAGGAAGCCATCATTTTGAAGGTGTGTTAAAGAAGCCATTAAGAGGTGTAATTGTGAAGTTTCTCCCATAGTTATTGTTGGAAGGCAAGTGAAGTCAGTAACACTTGAAGTACCTCATGGGTGAGATTGTAACAATTTCATGTTGATATTATAATTTACACTGATATTTCAGATTTATCATCATTCCTTCTTATCATAGTCTATGATATACTTGTGTTATGTTTGTTGTTGTGTTTCTAGATTACATCCACCAAACTAAAAGCTATGCATTAGTAAATAATCATAGAACGAGGAGTTCCCAATAAATAATTATCATAGTGCCGCATTGGTGATGACAGTCCATTCCCTTGGGGGTAGTATTATGAAGAGTGAGTAAGGGAAATTCCATAGTCGTAGCATAAATCCATCATCTCAGAAGAAGAAAAATTTGAGGCGTTATCAATCACAATTTTGTTTGGTACCCCAAACCTTATCAATATGTTCTCCTTAATGAAATCACACAGTACCTCAGAAGTAGTGATTTTTACTGGAATGGCCTCTACCCACTTTGTGAAGTAGTCTATAACAGTTAGTAAGTGAGTATGCCCAACACTAGAGGATGGGTTGAGAGTTCTAATGAAATCCAATCCCCACTGTTGAAAGGGCTCATCAATTACTACTGAATTTAGTGGCAAAGAAACCAACTTAGGTCTCCCAATAAACATTTGACAAGCTTCACACTTTCCTACCCATTTGGATGCATCTCTAAAAAATGTAGGCCAATAGTACCCAACACGAAGAATTTTGTGAGTAGTGACAATAAAAGAGAAGTGTCCTCCACAAGCCTGATCATGAAAAGTTGAGAATAAATTCTTCGTTGTTCCTTGTCTACACACTTCAAGAATCTTCCATATGCCTCGCTTGAACAAATCATTCTCCCATAACACATACTGTGCATACCTTAGCTTTATAGCCCTCTTCTCCTTGGCACTCAAGTGAGATGGACACTCTCCATAGGTAAGAAAATGTGAAATATGTATATACCATTCATCTGTTGAGGCGAGGAAGAGGACAACGGGAACATTAATCTGCTTCTTTGGACAACGTTGCATAAGCTCCTTCGCAATAAGTTCACACAAGCCTTTACCCCATACTAGCTTAGTAGCTTGATATCCAAGTGATATTCTGGACCTTGCTACCCAATTTCCTCTCTAAGTTCCAAACTCTGCTTTGTGTAAGAATGGATTTGATGGTTGTATCGAGAACAAGCACAATAGAGTGAGAATTAAGAATATAAAAATGAAAGCGCTTGACATCTTTGAGCACTACAAAAGCATGTTTCTCCATCATAGTATATTTCAACTCATGAGCTTTTAGAACATAGCTCATAAAGGCAATAGGAAGCTCATGATCCTCAAAATTCTTCTGAGTCAACACAACAGCTAGGGTAAACTCTGTAGCATAACAATATATGATAAAGTCCTTATTGAAATCATGACCTGCTAATATGGGGGTCTTAGCAATGGCTTGTTTAATACCTTCAAATGCCCCCTTACCCTCGAAGACCAACCCAAGTTTTGCTTTCCTTTCATCATGTGAGCAATTTTAATAGTGAGTTATGTAAAATCGGGAAATTAATCTTACCAAAGAAAGAGTGAACACCCTTTTACTTATGGGAAGAGGAATCTTCTAGATTGCTTGAAATCTTTCGAATCTATCTCGATTCCTTATTTTACGAAAATGTGCCCCAAAAAATTACCCTCGGTGACACGTAGAAGGCGAGAATTATTTGGATTGAGAGAGACTCCATGCTCTCTGTACTTACGGATGACATATTTAAGATCTTGAAAATGATCGCCCTTGTTTTGGGAAAACAATCAAACCATCAAGGTACAAAACCACACACTTTCCCTTCAAACTTCCAAAATCCAAGTCCATTTCCCTACGAAAGGTGACACCAACATTAATAAGACCAAAATGCATTCTCTTGTAAGCAAAGGTGCCCCGAGGAGTAGTGAAAGCAATTTTATGTTGATCTAGGGTCTTGACCTCCACTTGATTGTATCTTGAGAAACCATCCATAATAGACAACATCTTAGAGCCTATAACAACTTGCAAAACCCGATCCATCATGGGGAGAGGATAGTTGTCCTTCAGAGATGCCTGATTCAAATTCTTGAAATCCACACAGATGTGAATCTCACCATTCTTCTTCCTGACAGGCACAATGTTGGCAATCCATGTTGAATGGTGTATAGGAAAGATGATTTTTTCCTTTAACAACTTTTGAATCTCCTAGAAAATAGTGCCAAAACCTTGGGATTATATTGCCTTTGTTTCTGCTTAAATGAGTTGATCTCAGGTTTCAGAGGGATAAAGTGTTGCATCTCCTTTGGCTGGAAAGCCTTGAGATCATCATACAAATAGGAAAGGACATTAACATACCTTTTCAGCATATTTACTGCCTTCTTCTTCTCCTCAAGAGTGCAACATTTCCCAATTTTCACCATCTTAGGTTCATTAAGACTCCCAATATTCACTTTTTCACACTCGATCAGATCTAGGGCTCATTGGGAAGTTTTAGACTTAATGTACCTATCATGCTTATCAAACAGGTCTTCCAAACTCACCACCCTTTAGGAATCTTGTTACATTTCAATTTGATGCAACCATATTGATCTTTCTCTTCCTTGATATCCCCTTCATTGGAAGATACACACTCTCTAGGCAAGGTATCACTTCCTTAAACAAAAAACTAGTCAAAACTATCCCTAAGCTCTAAGAAAGAGAGAAAATACTAATCATCATTAAAGAATTTCTAGTTATTTGCATTATTTGGTATCTTGGGCCTATGAATCATTTCAATGGTAAACTTCTCCTACAAGAAATCTAGACGAGGAATCAACAAATATCCTGCTACATCCAGGAGAGTCGGCTCTAGTGTTACTTTCTCTTGGCACAAATTCAATGGAGAAAGCATCAAGGAACTCGATGGAATCCCATAAAAGATTCATGTAATGTTTTAGTCTCCTATTCTTGACTTGAAAAAGATCTCTGACCTATTTCACAACAAGTTCTACATCACCACAAGCACAAAGATTATTCACTCCCATCTCTTTTGCCATGCTCAATCTAAGTATGAGCGCCTCATATTCAATTTGTATTGTTTGTATTTTCAAAACATAGATTGAAAGAGAAAGGGTGAATGTTTCCTTCTAGAGATGTCAACACCACTCCAGCCCTAGAACCAATTGAAGAGTAGCTTCCATCAAACTCTAGAGTCCAAATTCCATTAGGGTTATGAATAACTCCCTTGGGAAGCCTTGGCTCATCTTGTGACATAATCATGTAGTTTCCATACCCTGAATCCTCATAGAGTATCGGTGCTTTTGGTTCATCATTCTTTTGCACAATGTACTTAGTCATTTCTCGGGTAGTAGCTTCTTCATTTTTCCATTGACGGGGCTTAAAGCATGTGACCAATCCATTTAAATCTCACCTCCTACCTCCTTACAAAAATTTCTACTCGGAAACATCCCATATCGGGAGGAATATCAGCTACCAAAATGGTGGCTAAGACCCTTTTCTCTAGAAAAGCAACAAAAGCCACCTTGGTGCATCTTTAATTCTACCCGGCCGGTACTTTCCCACTTTCCATGGAATAACATGAACCAAAGGCACGTGTTAGGGTCAGACCTAGAGCATGAGCTACCTTTTCGGGCATTACATTATCTCGATGCTCCCGAGTCTATAACACGATTACTAAGTTTATGGCCGCTATGAGAAGAGTCACATAAAATGGTTCAATTTTTTCATTAGGGAAGTGATTTGCAGGCTCAAATCTTGATTGAGGTGAGGAAGAGGGGGTGGGAAAAGGCCTTTAGAAGTATTGGATAAGACTTTGGATTTGGAATTTACAAAGTTTACCATTTCAAAAAAAGCTTTTGGATGGGTTTGGTAAAACTCTAACTCTGAAATTTGGATTTTAGTCCTTTTAAGGTGATCGATAATATTAAAAGATCTAGAGGTGGATGGGGCATCATTTAGGAACTTGAGAGACTCTTGATCTATCAGTTTTAGGATTTGAAGGAGAAGGAGTTTTGGAAAGCAGTAGAAGAGGAGGATCATGATTACTCACCTTTTGTGTGGAGGCGGTGGGAATGAGAGCTCCTCTTCTTACAATCTTGGAATAGTTGTAGGAAGCTCCTTAGACTTCTTAGCAGGCTGCACCACTTTCTCTATTTTGTTTGTTTACTCCCGAGTCATAACAACATATGACTCACTATTCATATATGCCACTCTTTCCTCATATTCATCTTCATCATCCATACCTTCAGTGGTGAGGAAATGAACTTTTGATCCACCAAGCTCTTCTAGTTCTTGACTTCCTCTTACGGTTCTTCATATAATTCATTACACTCCTCATCACAGTTTCTTCAAATTCACAAGTGGCATTATTTGGAACCTTGATGGGTGGGACTTCAATAGCCAATCTAGTTTGAGAAGTAGGCGGGCGGTTCTGGGCTGAAAATTATTCCTTGAAACACCTGGTAAGGGGTATGTTGAGCTAATTGTTTCTTGAGAGAAATGAGATCATTTACAAGCTTCTGTACTAATTGATCAAAATTGGCTCTAGGGGAAGAGGAAGAGGAAGAAGCTTTAGATTTGGAGGATTCTCTTTTAGTTTACCAGACATGATCAAATCATCCTCAACACTGATAGCCAAACGTTGATCAACATCCAAAGTTGTAAGGTTAGCTCTCCTTAGTGCATAACTCACTTCAGGTAACTAGGCATTGAGGAAGAAGAACTTTTGGATTTGATCCATTGGACGAGTGTTCTATGGAATTTTATTAATTAGCTTGTTGAATTTAGCCACAAAATCCCTCATGGGTTCAAATGGATCCTTCTTGATATGAGAAATTTGTGCTAACAGAGCATGCACATCTTCAAAGACAAGTTTAAAACGCCTTTGCTCAAACCGAGTCGACATGGTATTCCGATTAGTGATAGACTTGACGGGAAGATGGTAGAACCAATTAGCAACATTGTCTGCAATTTCTCCTCAAAAATCTGATAAGACCTCTTCATGTTCAACCCCAAGAATCCCACATGCAATAATGAAGGCTGCGATGTGTTCATCTGGATGAACCTTCCCATCACCTCGAACTTGCGAAAAATTTTCCTGTTACCCCTAGGCAACTCATGTAATGGATGAGGAAGATAAATAGGCCCAACCTATTATCCCCAAGGAAAAGGAAGCGCCATATATTTGGAAAAATTGGTGAAGGGGAACTTAAACACCAATAAGAATTAAATCATGAAGATTAGGACTGAGATGTTCCTAAGGAATGCTATCCTTGGAGTTTGTCTTTAGTAGGAGGTGTGCTTGTAGAGAAGGTCCCTCTATTCCTTCTTGCTGGAAGAGAGAAGTTTTATTGTTCCAAAAGTTGAAAATGGGAATCCTCAACCTCGAGAGATTTCCTCCCACATGTATACCGTAGAGTTGTCAGACTAGTAATGATCTTGAAGTTGTTCTTTTTAGAAAGGGATCCATCTGAAATGAAATCCCCAATGGATTTTCCAAAAACTGTTGGGTTTTTAAAATGATCCTTTTAACAAACCACGATCAAGGAAAACAAGTTCCTCCTCTTTAATGGGAGAGGTTCCCTTATTGAAAGCAAACAATTTTTTTATACAAATGTATAAATTTCAAAGTGTGGATTCCCGATCCTTTGAAACATTTTATGCCCAAAGATCATCAATACAAAAGGATGGAAGAATTAAGGAGATGATGAAGGAAGAACATAAGAATACCTTTAAGAGATATATATGACAGAGTATCACCTTATACGTATTGAACCGGAAGATATAGAATAGAATCATTCACTTTCATAACCAATATAATTCCAAAGACACAAAGTTCCAAAATCATATAAACAAGAACACAATTTCTTATAATAAGAGATTGATGATTACAAGTTTGGACATGGAAAGAAGAAAAGTAGAGGAAGAAAGGGGAAAATTTTTGTATTGATTAATTCAAATCTATTACTTTACAGAGTACTAGGATCCAACCCGAACAACAACATGGAGAAGCCATTAAATAGTTTCCAAGAATGGTTACATTTGGTTACAAAAATGATTCGAGAAATCAATATCGAGTCTCTCAATGCCTCATCCATTTCCATTTCTAGAAACAAAACAAGATGCATTGAATCACAACCATTCAATCTACCTTTGCAAACTTTGAATATGAGCCATCCACATGGGAGAGATTGAAAGCAAGCGGGCATGCGAGATGACTTTTGCATTTTGTGCCCTTTAGAGAAATAGCACTTTGGAACATTTTGGCCCACCTACCCACTTTTGATATGGTATTGACACGAGGCCTTACTTGAGTGGGGACAAAGTCACGATTTAATTTTATAATTTTACCTCTTTTCAATGCGGGCTCAAAAAAACAAAATTGCCCCTCCGGCACGCTTCCCGCTTTGACCTTCGATGCGGGCTTAATATTTGACTTTTTACTAGGCATGGGTAGGGTGTGGGTCACTTTTTAACTTTAAGATCCTTTAATGAAAAAAAGGCTCAAATTATCAAATCACCCCAATGGCCCACTTCCCAACATTAACTTTATATTCGAGGCTTAATAGTTGATTTTCTCCCTTTTGTTTGGCGGGGTCGTATATCGACCCTGAGCAGTGGAGAGCTGGTGCTCATTTAGAACCTACCCTTGGATTTTCCTTTGACATTGCACCAAGTTGATACATGGAGAGCTCATTTGGTTCTTTATAATTAGATGATTTGGGCTTACTTCCCATTTGACTTATGTTGACCTCTAGACACGTGAAGAGCTAGCGCTCATTTGAGTTTCTGCTTTGGATATGCCTCTTGAAATTGCTCCAAGCGACGTGTGGCACCTTCCAGCAGTCCTAGACTTTTCAACGGCCAACTCTGTCTCTCCATTGAACCGACCACATGGCGAGCTAGCACTCATTTGGAAACTAACCTTTTATTTCACTTATGAAATTGCATCGTTCATGCACGTGGTGGCTTCCAGCTGACCCGTTCATACGTAGTCAATTTAAGCAATTGACTCTGTCTCTTTCTGGACCTAGGACACATGGAGGAATGGTGCAAGTTTGAGAACTACCCCTGGCTTTGACTCTTGAAGTTGCACCGATGAGGCACATGACGCCGTCCATTGAACCTTCTATAATTAGCTGATTTAGGCATTCTGTCTTCATTTTGGACTGGAACACATAAAAAGCCTGTGCTTATTTGAGGACTGTCGCATGGGCCATGCCCTTGGAGTTGTGTCATTTGGATGCGTGGAGGCTTCCACTGTCACTTGAAATATGGCCATACCACATCCAATCAGAGATATCCACATACTACCCATGGATGTTGGGGAAAAAATTAACAGGGAAGATACGCCTGTCATTCTCATTATGTGAAAAATAAAAGAAGGAAAAAAATTCCACCATTATGCCCAACTTTCAAATTATTCTCCATAGAATGGAAAATTGCAAACAATACCGGGCTTAGCGTGATCCATTACTCCAAGGAACCGAATCAAAATTTTCAAAACTTGACTTCAAAAAGAGGGGAGTTTTGAGTGTGACAATAGTAGACAATGTTGCACTAAATAATTCTATGTCATTTCCCCTTGGTCACAAGCATCCGGGAAGGGTTAAAGGTGCCTAGGCGCTTGTCTTGGTGCAGGTCTTTGGTGTGTGTTGTGCTTAAGGAATTACAAAAGAGAAGAACTAACAAGTAGTTAAATATGTGTGTATATGATCAAAATGTGTAAAAAGTATGTAAAATGTGAAAAAGGAACATGTGCACCTAATTCGTGATGAGAAAAGAGTGTAGAAAGGATCCTAAAGATGATGTAGAAGAACGAGTTTTTGGCGATCTCACGCCAGTTGTGCCGAATGCGAGTTTTTGGGTGATCTCATGCCAAGAACTGGAAGAAGTGTAGGGAGAAAATTTGGTGTCATCCTCCAACATTTGATTGCTTCCTGATGTAGAACACCACTTTAGATGGTGTGTAAAAATCCAATCTGGTTTGACCAATTTTGATCCAACGCAAAAGAAGAAAATGTTGTATAGTGTGTATACTTGAGTGCTAATGACTGTGTGCCCTGTAAAATCCATTATGTGAAGTGTTGCATTAAATAATTCCATGTAATTGCCCCTGGTCACAAGCATCTAGGAAGGGTCAGGGGCACCTAGGTGCTACTTATCCTTGTATAGGTGTTGGTGTTTGTGTTGTGCTAAGGACACAAGTTTGATTTGAGCCCTATCTGAGACTAATGACTATGTTGTATCGGTACTGTGATGTGCTAAAATGTGTCTGTAGATTGTTGTATGGGGTGAATGATTCACCTAAATGATTCCCCCAAATGATTCCCCCACTTCTTTAGGGTGCATGCAATGTTGTTGAGGAGTATGTGGCCCAAAGGAGGAGCGATCGTTATGTTGAAATTGATGCCTGCGGGCGGGAGTGTGCTTGATAAAAACAAAGGAACACATAAAAAAATGGCTAGGTGACAAGTGTTAGTACACGTAAGGAAAAATACTCATGTAAAAGAAAATATGTAAGCTAAGTAGACAATGTGTAAGCTAAGATACAAGAAGACAATGTAAACATGTAAGAAGACAAAGTAGACAGCTAAAAGTGGGTTTCAAACATGGGACATCACTCACAATGTCGCAATACAATCAAGGCTGAGATGGCCGAAAGTAGACAGTGTGCACACAAGACAAAGGGAAAAGCCCACAAACAATGGCATACAATGACAAACAAAGGAAAACAATAACAAACAATGTAAAAAACAACCATGGTGGCAAATAGACCTGCAAAGAAAATGCTACACATGAAGCACCCGTTAGCATGTTAGAGAGATAAAAATTATTTCAAAGTGAATATAATCCTATAAATTAATGTGCTTATGAAAAATGAAACAATAACACATGTAGTGTATGAAAGTGGATGCCTTAGGAGCGGTTTTGGGACTAGTAATAGATATTGGGTCAAGCATCCTTATTACATGTGAAGATCGTGTAAAGTCTTTGATCACAAATAGAAAATCAAGTGAACAATCATGTGTGTATGATAAAGAGAATGACATACAAGATATCTGACTAGCATGTCTAATAAAGTGTACATGTAAAAGCATAAGTAAGCAATAATAGATGTGACCAAGATATGCGATATGTTGTGGAGTGAGATGGAATGGAATGCAAAGTGAAAGAAAGGAGCAACGTGCACCCCGAGTGGATGTGTATGCATGAGATGAGGTTAATTTATACATGCCCTCTAAAAATCAATAGTGAATAGTATAGCAAGAGTGTGTCATCGGGAAATGGTTCAAATGTGTGCTAGAAAAATATGATTGATAGAGTGTAGAGTGTGAAGAGCGCATGAGTGATTGAATGCATGAGTGTGGTGAGGTCCATTTGAGATATATAACCTCAATAATCGAGTATGAACCATGGAACTAGAGTGCATCATAGGGTAATGACTGCAACGTGTAGAAGTAAATGCAAGAAAGATGTCTCATAAATGTGTAGAGTGAATAATGCACATAGTACGTGATATATGCTGCGAGAGAAAAATGTCTAAATAGGGAATACATGTGAAGAGTGTGATGTGTAGTGTGTGAGGTTCATGTGTATATTATGGCCTCAACGAGTCAAGTGTGAACCATAACACAAGAATTATTCATCGGGAAATGACGATACTAATGTATCAAGATGTGCATGTTGTATGTGGGAGATTTAATATGAAATGACAAGAAAGTAAGATGTGTGTCAATGCTAGAAAGGGGGAAATAAATAGAATGATTCCCCCTAAATGTGTGATAATGAATGTGATATTTAATGCAAGTGAAAGATGAGGGTCCTTCACGATGCCTGTGGAGATAAAGGTGTGTGACTGATGGGTCGTTGTAACTTCCAATCATTTAATCAACCTATTCAAGTGTTGATGTCATTATAAACCAAGGATGTGTTCAAGGTTATATGTAGAGAAGTTGATATGCAGCTCAGTCACTATGGTGGTTCTCTCTTTAGGGGGTTTCGTTTGGTATCAATTCTCTTGTTCTATATTACTTAACTACTGAAAGTGAGTAAATGTCTAAACTATTGAATATCAAAAGCTTATAAACTATCGAATGGAAAACAAAGTATATAAAATGCATTTATTCTACTAAAATAGAGTTACTGAATGAAATGCTTGTTAAAGGAAATGCTTTGCTTTGAAATGAAATGCTTGTTTAAAGGAAATGACAAGTAAAGGAAATTCTTGAAATAAAGAGATATAAGATTGTATTCAGATAATCACCAAGTCAAGATATTAAAACTAGAACTTAGTAAATGTAAATATTTTACATGAAGTACTAGTCCTCAATCTCCTCAGTCGAGTGGGCCCTTGCTCTACTTTAGGATTGAGACTCTTAACACAAACATATCCTTAAAATATCATGTATTGTATTGATAAAAAATGAGTCTGTTACATACTTTAGAGAGAAACTGAAAATAACTTCTATCTATTATCTGTTGTAATATTGAAAAGAACTAACTAAGAAATAGTCACGAGAAGGTGTCTTATAGACACGGCTGGTTACAACACATGCCAAAGCTATAGGAAATCGATTAGAAATTCATAAAATTCCCATAACACCCCATAAATCTGTTGGAAACAAGGGTCCTAGTTTGTATCTTGTTATGGTCCAATCTTCAAAATGGTGTAGTGGTTGTAGACTTGGTCTCCTTTGACTATAACTGTTCAAAATGGTAGAGAATGTGCCTCATCATCCTACATATGTCACCAAATTACTCAACAAAGTAGTTAGTGGGAGTTTCATTGGTCATTAGTTTACTTAAGAAAAAATAAGGGGAAATGCATTACTTTCTACTTTAGATATAACTATTTAGAACATTCCCATGCATTGATTAGTTTTTTTGGAGTAAATTTTATAGTTATATAGATGCTATGATGAGTCGGTTTATAGACTCATCATCTCCCCTGCACTTTACCTTTTGCAAGTCCTCTTGCAAACTATCTTCGACCTGATATCTGCTCAAGTTGCTTTTCCATGTCATACTCTTCAAATTGATCTACATATTGTTTCTTAGTGCCCTTACATCCTTGGTTTGCAAATGTAGTTTCTGCCCATGTCATCAAGCTTTCATTTGATTGAGGAGAACTATTTTTTCAAATGTGGAAATCAATAGTTCTTACTTGTTGTGTAAAGATATTAGTTTTCTCTTCCCACACAATCTGATTTCTTATCAATGACTAAAAATATTTTAACTGAAATTCTCCTACTGACATATTTATGAAAAAATCAGGAACATTTGGAACCAAGATGTTATGGAGATAGAATTCACACAATAAGTTTTGTACCTTTGGAGTACAACTCTAATAAATATGTAAAAAGTTTTTCCATCAGGAGCCTCATGAGGCTCTCCACAACAAATTATATGCAACCTCCATGAATAAAATTTCTCTTGAAGAAATAGACTATACACTGAAGATGGTTTCCTACAAGTTAAGAGTTTACAAGCTAAAGGACAGAAAAACTCAACAACTGTTTCCAATTTTGTCTTTGCATTAGAGCTGGATTCAACCTCTTCCTTGAGTTTTTGATTTTCCTCTACCGGATCTTTTCTTTTAAGAGATATTTGAGTCCAACAAGATGATAAATCATCCCATGGTTTCAAACCAATATCTTTGTCTCTTTAAACTATTAGCTTCCATTCTCAAACAATCTATTTCTCTGTCTTTTTTATATTCTTTTGCACAAAATCATTTTGAAGAGATAAATGAATTGCTTCCATGCCTCTCGAGTTTTTATCTTAGAGTAGAAATTTCCTCTAATTTGTTGCCTCAAAACCTCATAATTGTGAAGAACATCTCTTCATGATGCCTCACGTCTAATTCCTTGTGCAACAGTTACGTAGTTATGGTGCAGGTTTCCAAAGATGTAGGCATATTTTCTGGAGCTTCCAAATGAGTTTTGGTGCCTCAGCAACATGGCTCTATTCTTTAGGAAGGGTTGTCATGATAGCCTTTTTCCTCAAAGTTCTAGGCTCAGGGGGCTATTTGGCTTCATCTGCAGAATCTTCAATGAACACAAGGGCAGACTAAGGAGCGGATTGAATCTTGGGCTAAGAGCTGTGGGCTGGTTTGGTAGAAATTGGTGTAGGAGTCCCCTTGATCCTATTCTTCCTGGAAATTTCTCCTATAATCATCTTTTCTACTTTCCTCGAGGCTTGGTGCATGCAAATCAACTGAATAAGCCATGGGTGCTTAATTGTAGCGTCACCACCTCCATTTTTATACTTCTGCCCCACTTTTATGATGATATTTTCTAGGTATTTGGGGAGATTGAATTTGAGCACATGGTTTTCCCTTCCTTTCTTCAAATGGGTCAAAATTTTGGGTATCTCCTCCTAATATTGATTATTGTCCATCATAGATGAAATACCTATTTACCCAAGAAGCTACCTCCTTCCAATGTCCTGGCAAGATTTCTCTTTTAATACCCTTCTGGATCCCTTGGGATTAACTATTATCTTAGGAAGAGGTTCCCCCTCCTCATGAAAAAGGGCTATCAGATCTTTGAGGGGGGAGTTAGTGATAACCTTGAGTCCAAAATATGGAAGACCAAAGATTGTGCTAACAATTTGGCTATCTATCTCAATCATTTTCCCTCCTACTCTAGAACAAGTTCCTTCAAAATTCGACAAAAATATTCAATCAAATCTTCATCAAACCCTTCAAATTTTCAAATGAAATTAAATGAAAATGCATTGTGAAAGACCTAAGAGATGACAACATTCCTTATCGGTGGTTCCATAGATTAAGCTCGACTTCTTCTTCTTCCCCATCAAACATGCTAGTTTACAATAGGAATGGAAAAGGCGGGAGGAGGTAGATTTTTTAGAACAATGGCAATGACTTCTCGGAAGAGGAAGAGAATTTTTGTGTAATATCGTAGCTTGAATTTGAACTACTGTGAATTTATAATAGCATCATGGTGGCATAGAATGATGATGGAGATGACTGATGTGATTGTTAAAGGTGGTGAGATTTTAATTCATTCACATGGTTCCCACACTTCTATCCTTATCACTCATGCCATATGTCATCCTTCAAAAAGAGTGACATCATGCCTTTATTCATTTATCATTACCTCTTATCTCTCCAATTACTCCTTTAGATTTTTTTTTGTTTTTAATCAAGTGCATTGGGAAGTTCAAATATAGTTAAGACCTTTGAAAAAAATTAAATACACGTCACCTTACCAGCTCAACATCCTTTTGATCGTTGGTGCTCCACCTCCTACATTTGGAAAACAATTATGGTTAATATACATTTTGATAATTTACACTTCTAGCCTTTATTTGCATGCATAAAAGAAAATATATTTTTATTTTTTAGATATAGGGGAAGAAGACTATAACAAAATTATGGTCTTCTTCCTTTATTTGCATATTCTGAAAAAATACTCATGGCTAGAAGAGTTGAAATCTTCCACTGAATCAAATTCCTCACACAACTAGATGTCCTTAGTGAAGGTTTATTTATCCTGGGGTTGTTGATACAACCTCAATCTATGGCCGTTCACTAACAAAGTTATTTTGTCACCATCAATTGGAAACAATCTCACAAATCCATTATCATATATCTTTTCAATTTGGTAAGGTCCTAACCATCTTGTCCTTAGTTTCCCTTTGAAGTCGTTGGTATTTTGAGTCAAACAATAGGGCCCAATCTCCTTCTCTAAATATTTTGGTCTTGATATGAGAATCATGCTAGACCTTCCTCTAATGTTGAAGGATCTCAGATTGCTGTTGTGCTTCCATCCACATCTCATCTAGTTCATTCAACTTGCATCACCCTATCTTGTTGAGCTTCATCCAAGTCAATTCCTATCTTCAGTGTTGTTCTCCAGGTCTGCAATTCAAATTCCACTGGGAGCAATGAATTCTTTCCATATACTAGTTCATATGGGGAGAAACCAGTGGTGGTTTTCCAAGTTGTGTTATATGTTCAGACTACTTTAGGAAGTCTTGGCACCCAATTCTTTCTATCTGCATTTACAACTTTAGTCAAGATTTTTTCTAGTTCTCTATTTGTGACTTCCACCTACCCATTGGATTGGGGTGGTATGGTGATGATTTCTATGCTTGATCTGGTAAATATTCAAAAAGGCCTCAATCATGTTGGACATGAAATGAGGTCCTTGATCAAGATACTATGGCTCTGGGAGCTCTAAACCTTAGCATAATCTTGTGGTACAAAAATTTAGCTACAATGTCTTCATTGGTAGATGCCAGTTCTTGAACCTCGACCCATTTGGTAACATAGTTGGTGTACATTGGCAGGTAATCTTTTCCATAAGATGGGGGTGTATAGGTTCAAGGAAATCAATCCCCCATTACTCAAATGGTTCTAATACTAGTTGAGGATTAAGGGAATTTCGAGAAGACATAGTAGGCTTCCCCACTCTTTGACATGCATCGCAACATCACATTGCCATATATATTTCTTGACAACTTTTTGGAGAGAGGGATAATAGTACCCAACTCCAAGGACCTTATGAATTGTCTGTTTCTCGAGTAGTGCCCTCCTCTAGGTTTATCATGACATGCTACAAAGAATCATGTCGGGACGGAATTTAAACAAATTTACATTGCACCACTTATATGTAGCATTGTTTCGACTAATATTTTTCTTTCTTTACTAGTTAAATAACCTAGAAAATTCCCTGTAGTTAGATGATTAGCAAGGTCAGCAAACCAAGAAGGAGGTGTTGATATTGCAAACAAGTGCTCATTTGGGAAGTGATCTTGAACTTCTTCACCTTCTTATGAAACATTCAATCTTGAAAAAAAGTCAACAAAAACATTAGCCTTTCTAGGCTTATCAATAATAGCCAAGTTAAACTCTTGTAATAAAAGTAAGTACTTGATAATTCTACCCCCTATAACTAGTTTGTTCATTAAGTATCTTATTCTTTGAATGGTCTCGTATATAAAAATATTATAACCAACAATGTAGTGTCTGAATTTGTTTAGAGAGAAAACAACAAATAGAAATTCCTTTTCTGTAGTGGTGTAGTTTCTATCCGTAGGGGTTAGGTTTTTATTGATGAAATAAATGGCATACATTTTTTCTTCCTCATCTTTCTATCTAAGAAAAACTCCCATTGCATTGTTGGAAGCATCAATGTGAATATGAAAAGGTTGGCCCCAATTGGGTCCTCTCAAGACTGGGGAAGTGGTCAATTTCTCCTTTATAACTTCAAAATCTTGTTGACATTGAGGAGTCCATTCAAAAACACAATCTTTTGTCAGTAGAGAGAACATTGGTGTAACAATCTTACTAAAATATTTTATGAACCGTTTGTAATAACTTGCATGTCTAAGGAAACTTTTGATGTCTGTTTTATTTGTTGGTGTAGGCAACTTAATAATGACTTCTATCTTTTTAGGATCAACTTGGATACCCTTAACAGAGATATGATGACCCAAAACAACCCCTTGATCAACCATCATTAATAATTTTTCATGACTTAAGGAGAGTTGGTGTTTCTCACATCTTGTTAACACTTTTTCAAGATTGCTCAAAGACTCCTCAAAGGTAGACCCATGGACAATGAAATCATCCATATAAACTTCAATACAGTCATTGGAAATGTATGCAAAACTATCTTAAACTACTCTTTAAAAGGTGGTAGGTGCATTACAAAGTCCAAATGGTAGAACTTTGTATGCAAATGTACCCCAGGGATAAGTGAAAGTGGTCTTATCTTGATCAAGTAGGTGTTATACTAATTTGGTTGTATCCACTAAACCCATCCAAGAAGGAGAAGTATTTCTTACATGTCAGATTGTCCAAAACCTGATCTATAAAGGGCAGGGGAAATTAATCTTTCTTGGTGGATTTATTAAGCTCCCTATAATCTATATAGATTCTCCACTTACCATTTTTCTTGGGAACTATAACAAGAGGTGATACCCACTGACTATCAGATATTGGATAGATAAATCCTACCCTCAACAATTTCTCTATTTCATCTTTGACAATGTCTCTTAGTGTTGGGTTAATCCTTCGTTGTGGTTTTCTAACTAGTTTGACATCCTCAGTATAAATATGATGAGTGCTAGATGCTTGGATGAATCCCTTTCATGTCAGTATAATCCCAAGAAAAATATTTTGAATGATTTCTCAGGATGTTTATGACCCTAGTCTCTTGGTTTTCTTCTAAGTTGTTACCAATAGTCAATTATTTTCCTATCTCAATAGTTACTTGTTTAGTTTCTTTCAAAATATTTAGTTCTATCTCAACAATCAAAGAGTTTAAGGGACAAACATGAGGCTGTAGCATGTGAAGAATAGTCATGTTCTCAAAAGATACAATCTTGGCTAAAGGACAATGAAAATTAGTTGATGTTTGGCCTTCATGGTAATCATAGGTCTCTCCACAACCTTCTATAGAAATTTCACTCACCGAGATGATGTTGTTCTTTTCTGAGTTCAAAGAAGTCATTTCGTATCCTTTTTTTTAGTTTTTGTAGTCACAGTTTTGATTTCCGTAGCCACAATATCTTCTTTTTCTAACACTGATTATGTCTCTGTAATTTCTTCCATATTTTTTTACTGTAATGGTGGCTACATAGGCAGGAATCATATTGTTATTATCAAAAAATCCACCCACACACATTCACAAATATCCACATATGGTTGGGTAGGAGGATAAAGAGAAATAGTTTTTCTTTTTCCCATTTGAAATAGTCATTTTTCCTAACCTACAATCAATGTATGCAACAACAGTAGCTAGCCAAGGTCTTCCTAAGATAACTGGATATCCCATATTTTTAGTTTTAGGCTGTAAGACCATAAAATCTGAGCGACTCGAGGATTCAATCGTATCCATTATGTCCTCAATTATTCCATCTAGTACAATAATAGATTGATCTGATAATTGGAGGATAGTATTGGTTGGCTGTAATCCTATCAAAGACAAAAAATTTAATGTATATGTTATTATGACATTGATGGCAACACTAAAATCCACCAAAACGTTAGATATTGAGTGACCATTTACAAAAATAGTAATGACTGGACTCTCGGGGTCCCCATATTTTAGTGAAATAAGGGCTTAGCCCCTCTTTGAGGCAATGCAAAGTGGCGGTTTATTGCTTATTTCTACTAGCGAGGAACCTATGCAAGTCTCATAGATTACGCCTTCGGGGTTGGGATCTCATCCCAGTAGAGTGTTTCAGGCTGCGAAAAGAAAGGAATGAAAGAGGGAGAAGAGAAAGAACAGATCCGAAGGAAGAAAAGAAATGAATTCCAAAGCAGAAAGGTCAGAAGATTTATGTTTTCAGTTTGGTAGTAAACAGAGCCAAACCTACTTGCATAAATAAACAAAGCAATACTGATGAGCAAGTGACGGAAAATTAGATATGAATCCAACAGATTAAACGCATACAGATCTAACGTAAGAAAGATCTAATGTATAACACAGCTATTGAGCACAAAGTCTGAATAATTGTATTACTGTTCTCTTCTGTTACAAGAAAGCTCAAAGTCTTTCTCTCCTCACTTCTATTTCTATCTAAAAATGTTCACACTGAATACAACAAGTATTCCCATATTTATAGAAGATGAGGGAGAGAGAAGGCAAAATGGAGCCAACCACTTATTTACAAAGATATTTACAAAATATCTAAAAATCATGTTGACTTTGACAACTTGGTGGATGACATCATCCCATGATGCAACATGGATGATGTCATCATTTGTATCAACACATTTTAGACATTTCAAAAAGAAAGTCGGAGAATAGAGAGAAGAAGAAGAAGAAGAAGAAGAAGAAGCTACTCATCATCATCATCCTGCCGAAAAGGGGTTGCACTGTTTACGATCTTTGCTCGGGAGATGATATGTGGGCGAGCGCGGTATTCAAAAACTTGCTAATCATCGGCCCAAATTGATCTGTGATGGATCCTTGTGCCGTTCTTGATTGCTTGCAAGTCTCCCGCTCGTACATGAGCTTTTCCGGGAGTTTGGAATAATCTTTCCCCGCCTCGATAAGGAACCCGATGAAGTCCCTACAGGCCAGTAGGTTGTTGATAGATTCAGTGTCGAATGTGACCTCTGGCCCTGTCCCTTGAGAAGCTATCTCCTTGAAAATCCGGATAGTGTCATCAGCTGATCTCAAGGTAAGGGAAGGAGTGAGCAACCACAGAGTCATGGCGAGAAAATTTTCTCCATTTGATGCATTGCATCCAGGGGCCTCTTCCTTTACCTTGTCTATCTTTTCGAGGCGAATTCTAGCTGATCTATCGATAGTCGAGTGGACATAGTTTTGTTGAGGGCCCTTGGATGGCCGAATACTCCGAACTTGACCAGATCTTCGACTGAACAGTCGAACATTTGTTGGAAGGTCTCGTGCTGGAGTCTAGCATGCTCTAACTCTTCTGATATCGGACCCGCTAATGCTTGGAGTTCCTTATTCGCCTTTCCGATGTTTAGGTATAAACTGATATACTCGGCGATTACTCTTTCACTATCCTTGAGGATTTGGCTCCTCCAAGCAGAAACGGCCATACCTTGCTCGCCGATCTTTGAATACTCATTGATCTTCTCCTGACTGAGTAGCTCAGGAGTCTCGGCGGCAGTTGTGGGAGGTGCACTTCCCATCTTCTGTAAGGCTTGAAGCAGGTATTTGTTCTGCTCCTTCAGTAGCCTTTTCTCCTCTTTCGTTTCCTGAAGCTTTTTGCAGAGTGCATCAACTGCGGAAAGAGCTTCCCCCTGGAGACTTTCAGAGGATGTCCCCATTGTGACTTGGGTCACGGTGAAATCTGTCGGAGACAGATCTTCTTTCTCTTTGAGGGGGTTGGGGTACGCTATTTCCATGACTCTCTCACCTGCAGCGCTCTTCGAGAAGCGTGTAACTGGCTTCTGTTTCTTTGCTCCTTTAGCTGGAATGACCGAAAAGTCCATCGGAGTGATGGGGACTTTCCTCTTTTGTTGGCTCAGCTGCTGAGAGATCCAAGCTGGTCCTATAGAAGAAGGACCAGAGACAGAGAGGGAGGCAGTAACGGTAGAGGAGGGGAAAAACGTGGAGACACGCGGCGGCGGCATTGAAAGAATAGCCGAAGAAGTGTCCACGGGAGGAAGGGAAACCACAACTGCAGAAGACATAGGAAGGGAAGGGAGCTCGGAGATGAGGGAAGAAATAGAGGAAGACAAATCGGCGAGGAGGAGAAGATAGATGAAGAAGCGCGGGGAAAGGGTAGAAGAAGGGGCGGAGGACACGACCAAAGGGGTGGTCGTTTGAGTCACTCGAGGAGGAAGGAAGAGAAGAAGAAGGGATAGAAGGGACCTCACGAAGTTGTAGCGCGCCGACATCACAGGTGGATGGGCGTATAGGACTATCCTCTGTCAATTCTTCCTCCCGAGTTATAACATTACGGCAGCACGAGGGAAGAGGACTTTCGGGGGCTTCTTCACGAATGGTGCTAGTTTCACCATACGCACCTTTGCCTTTCAATGCTTGCTTCTTGGACCTTGGAGTGCATTGCCCAATGGGGAAGTTGTGAAATCTACCCCTAGGTAGATTAGTCCGTTCATGCGGCACCAATGCTCTGTTCTCCGCATAGTCTCTTTGACCCTCTCCTCAATTGTTTGAGGAGCCTTGTTCCTGTCAATGGCCGGGAAGGGCCAATTGTCCCCATCTGTGTCATTATACACCTTATCTACTTCATCTTCGTAGTCTGGAAGCCTTTGGGGACAATGGCCACTCCGTATTGGATGATTTCCGCCAATGCCAAGCGAGAGTGATCCTTTCTTCTGAGTTCCGCCTCATGGAGAACGTCAATGTAAATATCCTCAATTTGAGGGACATGGATCGGATCGAGCTTCGCTTTTGGTGAGGGCGACTTCTTGGGTCGAAGGTAGGCCTGGCTGGGAAGTCATGCTTCAAGTTGAGTAGCTCCAGCTCTGTGAACATTTCCTTCGCCTTATGGTGGGTGGAGCATGTGTATCGGCCCACTTTGAGGGGGAAAGGAGTTCCACCCTTCTTTCTTTTGAGGCACTTCTCATGGTATGTGACCAGCTGCCTTGACAGTTCTAGTAGAATCAGCTTAGGCCCAGCATACCTTGGTAGCCTGGTTGGCTCTCCCAAAAAGTTGGCAGCCCTCAGATAGGTGAACGTGGGAAATTGGGTGAACAGGGCCCCCCATTTCTCTGTGACTGCCACTATGTTTTTGGTCGTCATTTATGAGTCATGTTTGGCCTCAGTAGGCAGATGACATGATAGAAGAATGCATCGTTAACTTTTGTGAAATGTTGGATGCTATTCTCCAGCCTCAGCTCTGGGTAGTAATCAAATATCTTGGCCTGAGGCCATACTCCACTTCGGTTCAGCCCCGGATAATCCCTTGCCGACGCTGCAGCGTAGACTACATAGGAGTTCATATGGAACACTCCTGTTGTGGCGAACTGTTGTAGCTGCTCAGAGATGGTGCTGCTTATTATTTCACCCCAGCAAAAGCGCTGATCGGGTAAATTTTTATTCATTGTCTCCAAGTACCGCAACATCCACTTATGGAAATAGTGGGCATCTGAAAGCCCGAAGACTCTGCTCAGGAAGGTGATAGTATCGCTGAGCTCCTCTGAGAAATCACTTCGGTGGATAGTCTGTGGCCACCGGGTCACCACCTTCTTGTTCTTTAGGTAGACCTCATTCATCAACTGCATGCACTGGTCTTCGTTGTCTTCCCAGGCCTTGATGCATTCTCGTTGGCTAACAGCCACGAAGTTCCGGTGGTGAGGGATGCCGAGCATTATTTCAAAATGACGGGCAGTGAGGTTTATGACTACCTCGCCCTTGCTATTTTCGACACATCTTGTGTCTTTGTTGTAACATTGGGCAATCACCATCATGAATTCGTTGTTGTTGTGGCGTGGGGATTCCTCCGGTGAAGTGCAGGGCACTGCCTATTAACTTGTCCATCCATGGACTTCTTGTAACTTTCTGAGTCCTAACCCAGAATTCCTCCATGTCAATGTGACCCAATTCTGAGTCTCTGACATCCATACTGCACTCAGCCTGTGATTCGGGCATCCTGACCCTCTGATATTTGTATTTCATCTCTTCTTCTGTCAGCTTAGCCTTTCCTCTTGGTTTGGTGGGTTTCTTGCTTGACGTAGACATGTGTTCTTTCGAACTCAGTTGTTGATCTGCATGAAGAAGAAGTGAGACCCAATCCACAAAAGTTGAATTAGTCATTTGATCTTCCATTGGAATGCTAGCAGAAGAAAGAGTTAGAGATTTTAAGGCTTAGGGCGCAGGGCGCATGAAAATTGCATGTTGCAGGCCAAATGGATAAGGCGCACAGAAAAAGAGTGTTGCAGAGGTTATACTGGCGCCAAAGGCGCATGGCGCACGGATGTAGCAGATTGCATTTTATAGCAGGGCGCATGAAAATTGTGTGTTACATTGGGATTCGGTGCGCCCTTTGGCGCATGGATGGATCGTGTAACATGGACTTTTCGTGCGCCAAAAGGGTTTACAAAACATCATGTTACTGCAATCGGGGGTGCGCCCGCGCCTTTATAGCTTTATACTTGCGCGAATAAGGCTTGTGTTGCATGGAAGCTGGGTGCGCCCTTTGGCGCATGGAAACGGGATGTAACATGGATAAATGGTGCGCCAAAGGCTTTTAAGGGGGCGCGGGATCGACACTTGTAGCATGCGAGAAAGGCGCGCCTTGAGGGCGCATGAGTTCTAGATGCAGCATGACAAATGGGTGCGCCATTGGCGCGGGTTTAGATCATGTAACAGGGCGGGTAGATGCGCCAAAGGGGCGCAACTATTTTTAGTGTAACAAGGCGCGCCAGTGCGCCACAGAACTAAACTCATAGCTCAAACCTTTTCTTTCTTTCCTCCATTTCAAAGGTTGCTTGGACATATAAGGTTTCATAAAAAGATTTTCAGACCAAGCCTTTTCAAAACAACACTCTTTACCAGCAGATCTGGAAAGAGGGAGGGAAGGGAGGAGGAAAAGAAGAAGAAAATGAGACAGGACAGCACAGGGGAGGAGCTAGCTTAATCATAATCTCATTTTAAAACCGGCCAGCAAGCCAAAACACAGACCAAGAACACTCAAAGAACCGAAAGCACAAAACGGAGAAGAGGGAGAACCTCTCACCTTGGATATATAGCAAAAGTTTGGAGAGCGGGTCCACAGGGCGATGAAAACGACGGAGCAGAGGCTGACAAGTCCAGAACGATCACGTGCTTTGCAAAAGAATGAAAATGACATTGGGCGCGCACGTATATTTATAGAAAAACTGGTCATCAATGCGCCAACCACTTTTGAAATGGCGCATGAAAAAGTTTTTGTCGAAGCGAGCGCCCTTTGGCGCACCATATGCATTGTCGGAGAAAGTTATGTCGCCCTTTGGCGCACCAAAACTTTGTGTTGCAGCGAGATTATGTGCGCCCTTTGGCGCACCGAAAAGTGGAGCAACAAAAGCAATGTCAACAATAAGGCGCATGCGCCTTGGCGCACGCAAAAGAGACTCAACATCCTTTGGCGCACCGAAAGACGTGCTAACATGGAAAACCATGCGCCAAAGGCTTTTAAGTGGGCGCACCAAAACTTTGTGTTGCAAGGCAAATCCATGCGCCAGCCAAAAAAGGCTCAAAAAGACTAAGTTCGAAAACTAGATTTCCCGGGAAGGGATTTTACAACGTTTCGAACACGAAGGATCCCTAACGAGGGATCGAAACAAAATTTTTGGTATGGTTATCGGTAAAATTGCCCTTGTCAATTTTACGGGATAACAGCTGGCTCTTTCTGGGGACTATCCCTGAGCGAACTCGGGGGTAGAGAATCCCAGATTTCATGTGCCTATCCATTGGGTACGGAGTCAAAAACAAGGGGGACCGGAGGGAGACAAAGGAAACACACAACCAACTGAAAGCAAACACATGACGAAAGCAAACACACAACTAAAAAATAAACTGTACAAAGAAGAGAGCAAGCTCTACTTCCTGAAGATCTTGAGATGTTGCCCGCTATAGGGAAGCGGGAGTTCAGCTCCATCCAGATATGAGAGATAGAAACTATTCTCTCCATTGAGTTGCTTGATTTTGAAGGGCCCTCTCCATAGGGAATCAAATTTTCCGTGCATGCCCTTTGGCTCTCTTCGCTTGTCCCACAAGAGGACAAGGTCTCCCACTTGAAAATTTCTCTGCTTGGCTTTCTTATCAAAAAGCCTCTTTACTTGATTCTGATGTTCAGTGATCCTGTCGACCACTCTTACTCTCTTTTCTTCAAGTTCCGCAAGATACATGATTCTCTTTTCTAGAGAATTCTGGAAAGTTTCATCTTCGATTACTCGTGCCAAGCGTAGAGCAGGAAGTTCAGCAGAAATGGGAAGTTCGGCATCAGTGCCATATAACACTTGAAAAGGTGACATGCCGAGAGATCTCTTGGGAGTAATGCGGTCCGCCCACAAAGCGTCGTACAAAGACTTGTGCCACATCCGCTGGTTCTCATCTACTAATTTCCGTATGATGGTCACCAAGTTCTTATTACTGGATTCTGGCTGACCATTTCCCTGAGGGTAATAATCCGAGGCATGCGCTAAAGTTATCCCATATTCATAGCAAAAACTAATAACTTCCCGCGAGGAGAAGTTAGAAGCATTATCAGCAACGATTTTGTTTGGAACGCCGAACCTGACAATGATATTTTCTTTGATAAAACTGCAAACCACCTCAGAAGTGGCATGCTTGACGGGTATGGCTTCCACCCACTTAGTGAAGTAATCCATTGCTGTAAGGACATAGCTATGTCCGGCACTCGATTGAGGATTGAGTGCGCCAATAAAATCAATTCCCCATTGCCTGAATGGTTCATTGATAATGACCGGCCTTAGGGAAGGGCACCAACTTGGGCTTGCTTGAAGCGAATTCTTGTGGGGTTCACACTTTGCCACCCAGGTAGCCGCATCTTGAAAGAGCGTCGGCCAATAGTACCTGGCTCGAATGATCTTGTGTGCTGTCACGGAAGAAGAAAAATGGCCTCCACAGGCTGAATTGTGAAAACTTTCCAGTAGTTTTACTTGCTGGGGCTTGTCAACACATCGCAGGAAGACACCGTCTATCCCGCGCTTATATAAACCGTCATCCCAGATGACATATTTAGCTGCCCTGAGCTTTATAGTGCGCTTCTCCTTTGCGGTTAGGTGCATTGGGCATTCGCCGTAGGTAAGGAAGAAAGCGATGTCGGAGTACCACTCATCACTAGTTGCAACAAATAAAACTAGAGGCAGAGAATCAGGTTCCTCTAGAGGGCTTTGCTCTTCGTCGGTACAGTCCTCTTTTCCTTTAGGGTTTTCTGAATCTTTGTTTTCAGCCATTAGCTGACACAGGCCCTTGCCCCTTACCAGCTTGGTTGGTTTAATATCCAGGTCATATTCCTGGACCTTTGCGATCCAATTCCCTCTCAAACTTCCTAACTCCTGCTGAGTTAGAATTGATTTCACCGCCGTGTCAGGGACCAGCACCACCGTATGCGAGTTTAGAATGTAATACCTGAAATTCTTCACTGCTTTGACAACGGCAAAGGCATGCTTTTCCAATTGAGTCATCTTCAACTCGTGAGGCTTGAGGGGAGAACTCATGAATGCAATCGGGGATTCAATGTCTTCGGAATTCTTTTGCATTAAGATTGCAGACACGGTATGTTCCGATGCGTAGCTATACATGATGAAGTCCTTGGAGAAGTCGGGACATACCAGGACTGGTGCACGAGCAACAGAAGCTTTTATTTCTTCAAATGACCTTTTCCCTTCTTCACTCCATCTGAAAGTGGGTGATCCTTTCATCATGTTCAGTATGTGGCGAGTCTTTTCAGCAAAGTCAGGAACAAAACGCCTAAGAAAGTTCACCTTTCCGAAGAAAGAATGAACACCAGTCTTGCTTGTAGGCAGAGTAAGGCTCTGAATAGCCTTAACCCTTTCAATATCTATCTTCGTTCCTTCTTTGCTAACCACATGCCCTAGCAACTTCCCTTCCGTGACTCCAAAAACGGACTTTTTGGGATTTAGGGAAATTCCATGTTCTCGGCATTTGGCCAATACTTGCTCCAAGTGATCACAATGATCACTTCGTTGTTTAGAGAACACGGTTAAGTCATCTAGATAAACTACAATGACTTTTCCCATCATACCTTTAAATGCAAAGTCCATGGCCCGTTGAAAAGTAGCACCTGCATTAGTTAGGCCAAAAGGCATCCTGCTGTAGGCAAATGTACCCCAGGGAGTAGTGAATGTTGTTTTGAATTGATCTTCAGGCGAGACTTCAATCTGATTGTAGCCTGAAAAACCGTCAAGCATGGACAGCATCTCTGATCCAGTTACTGCTTGCAGAACTTGATCCATTATCGGAAGAGGGTAGTTGTCTTTCAGCGAAGCTTGATTCAAGTTTCGGAAGTCTACGCATATGCGTATCTCGCCGTTTTTCTTGCGCACTGGCACAATATTTGCTACCCAAGTACTGTGATGGATAGGGAAGATGATTCTCGCATCCAAGCATCTTCTGAATTTCGGCCTGGATGGTACCGAGATCTTAGGATTATAATGCCTTTGCTTCTGGCGAAAGGCTTTGACATCTTCTTTCAGCGGTATGTCATGCTGAACGTCCTTTGGCTTGAAGGACTTTAGATCGGCATAGGACCATGCCAACACATCCATATATTTCTTCAGCAACTTGACAAATTTCCGCTTCTCTTCAGGTGTGCAACATTTGCCAATGTTTACAAATTGCGGGTGTGCCTCAGAACCTATATTGACTGGTTCTGTCTCTGGGGATGAGTCAGGACCATCTCGCCTCTTCTTTTTCACAAAACGGTCATGCCTGTCAAACAGGCGCTCCAGAGAAACCAGGCCCTTTGGAATTTTATTTCCTTTGAGCTGACATATGCCGTCTTTCTCCTCTGATTCATGGTTTTGACCGTTGATTGATTCACGGCATGTAGAAGTGGATCCTTCAAAATCTGACTCGTCAAAATTTTCTGATTTTTCTAGAAGGCAATGAGGTGATTATCATCGTTGAATACTTGCCAATCTTTGAGAGTTGTCATGCAGCACGCTCGGGCGAAAACCACTTGATGGTGTATTTGTTCATTTCAAACCGGGTGTGGGAGCATGAGAGATGCTGAAACGGCCAATGAATCGGCCATGTCATTTTGAGCTCTTGGAATTGCCCCTATCGAAAAGGCATCAAATTCCTCGATGTTGTCCCATACTGCGTTGCGGTAGTGCCTGAGCCTTTCATTTTTCACTTGGTAAATCCTTTTGACCTGATTTACAACTAGCTCAGCATCACCTTGTACCTTTAGATTTTTAATTCCCCTTTCCTTTGCGGCTTGCATACCGAGTAACAGAGATTCATACTCAGCAGTATTGTTAGTATTGAAAAACTGCAACTTGAAAGAAAGAGGAATTACCTCCTCTTCGGGAGATATTAGCACGATTCCGGCGCCACATCCACTAGTCGCGCAACTGCCATCAAACTGCAAGGTCCAGATCTCATTAAGATCCTTTTCTTGAACAAAAATGCCCTTTGTACCCGTCTCGGTAGATAAGAAGTAGTTCCCCATCCCTGATGATTCAAAAAGGATTTGGGCTTTGGGGTCCTCAGAGCTAGTAACCAAGTACTTCTTTTGCGATTCTGGTTCTAAAGTCTGCATCACACCTTTGACGGGTATTCTAGCTTTAGACCAGTCCATGTGAATTTCTCCACCAACTTCGCTGCAAAAGCTTCTTCCCAGCAGAATTCCATAGGCTGCTGGAATGTCAGCAACGAGGACTGTCATTTTTACTCTTTTATCTGGGAAAGCCGCAAACGCAAATTGCGCGTCTTTGATTTGGCCAACCAACGGAACTTGCTTGGTTTCGATGAATAAACATGCGACGGTTTGGTAAGAGTGAGGCCCAAAGCATGGGCGACTTTCACCGGCATGACATTATCAGAAGCTCCGGAATCAATTATACAGTTGCTCAACTTATGGCCGTTGATTAGGAGAGAGAGATAGAAAGGTTCTATCTTGCCTGATGCAGATGTTGAAGCAACATTTATGTGGGATTCAGGAGGAGTGGAAAGGATTCCTTTCGGGGAAACCTGTTTAGATGTAACAGCTTGACTCTGAATATATTTAGTTAATCTTACAAGCTGTTCGGGATTTGACTGAAGGTACTCAGCTTCAGACATTTGGATCTTGGTCTTTTTTGCATGATCTATTATATCGAATGCGGCCAAGGGTTGCGTTGGTGAGGGAATGAGTCCTTCATTTCGCGATGGTGGAACAGGGTTACTGATCTTGATAGGAATATGAGGGGGCTGATTCGGAGGAGAGATGGGCGGAAAAGACTTCTTTGCAAAAGACTTAACAGGGAATTGAGTAGGAAGAGGATTACCTCTTCTAGCAATGGTTGGAGGCACGTTTGACACGACCTTCTCATACGCACATGGGCAGCAACTTCCACTTCCTTTCCTTGCGAGCGGGTAAAAACAGCGTAGGATTGTCCGCTTGCATAGCCCTGAGTACTCTCTTCTTCATCAGATTCATCCTCATCAAATTCCATGTATCCAATAGTAGAGTCGCCAGTCGGCTCACCGACATCTTGATCATCTTCGCCTTGAGGCGAAGGTTCTTCATAGTACTGCTCTTCCTCTTCAATTTCGGCCAAAGCATTGACCGGAGGAGCAAGCGCCTTGGCCGTGGAGCGATTTGCGGGTAGACGTGGTCTTTGTGAAACATTGTTGGGAGCGAAACTCCTTCGTGGAACGTCTCGGTATGAAGAACTAGGAGCACAGGCCAACTGCTTTTTCAATGCGAGCAGATCATTCGCCATCTTTTGGAATGCTGGATCAGACGAAGTAGCAGGCGAGGGATCTGAAGATTTGGACTTTGATGATTCCTTTTTCAACTCGCCAGATATTATCAAATTGTCTTCTATCCGAATGGCAGCAGCCTGAGCGAGCGGCAGGGTAGCTACTCGCTCTTGAAGGAGCAAGAAGCTGACTTTTGAGCTCATGGCATTCACGAAGAAACACTTCTGATTCTCCGGTGTTGGAAGCATGGCAGTAGGGACACGGTTGATTAATGCATTGAACCGGGCGACGAAATCGCGCATAGTCTCATTGGCTTCTTTCTTCAGGTGAGTGATCCGTGATAACAACGCAAATGCATCTTCTGAAGGCTTGTATCTGTCTTCAAAAGCTTCCCGCAAGGTTGCCCAACTGGTGATAGATGCGGCCGGCAAATGCTGAAACCATTCGGCTGCGGGCCCTTGTAGAGTTTCCAGAAAAAGGCGAACCGACACATCTTCGTGAGTCACGTCCAAAATACTGCATGACATAATGAAAGCAGATATGTGGGAATCCGTGCTTTGATTTCCGCTCCCATCGAATTTAGGAAAATTCTTTCGGTTTCCGTGAGGGAGCGCGTGAACTGGATGTGGCAGTGCGAGAGGACCCATAGCATTTCCCCATGGTACCGCCATTTGAAAGGCTGGAAAAAGCACACAGTGGGAGGGTGGTTCCAGCTGAGCGTGAGGCACTCAAAGGGATGTAGATGCTCCTTGTAAAAGACTTTTTCTTCGTGGGGGTGAGACACTCCTGGATGACCGGCTAGCCGAGCTTAGCGCTGAAAAACGTGCCGGTGTTACGCTGAAATTGTGCCTTTGAAGCAGATCGAAAGTGGGATCAACTTCTCCACGGGCTCTCCTGCTGCGCGTAAAAGGTTCACTTGCCAGCGTACCTTCCAGATCTGCGATGTTATGGCGCAGATTTAAACTTTATTTTTGGGTGTACTTGCTGATTTTCTGGTTTTTCTGTCAAAAACCAGCAGCATGCACTTTTCTAGATATTTAAAAACTATCCTCTTCGAAAAACCGATTGCGGTTAATGACAAATAGTAGCGAGGATAAGATGGCAGGGAAGAATAGCAGGCTGATTTTCAGATCTGATTTTTACTTTTTCAGAGGGTTTTAAACTTTTTTAGAAAACAGTCAAAAACTCAGATCTACGGAAAAATGCTAATTTTGATAAAAACTCAGCGAACTAAAGATCTGTAACTAGGCCCGATCTATGGATCTCAGAAGAAAATTTTCAATTTCGGGCACTTTTGCAAATTTTTGGATTTTCAACAAAAAGTTCAGATTTGCAAACTGGCAGCGATTTTATTATTTTTCTGATTTTATATTATACCACCACCATAGATCTGACAGATCTATCCGTTCCCCAGTAGAGTCACCAAAAACTGTTGGTCTGAAAATCTGTCGCGTGGACAGATCTATGGATAGACGAGCCAACAGTGTGTAGGGCTTAGCCCCTCTTTGAGGCAAGCGGCCCGGTTTATTGCTATTTCTACTAGCAGGAACCTATGCAAGTCTCACAGATTCTGCCTTCGGGGGTTGGGATCTCATCCCAGTAGAGTGTTTCAGGCTGCGAAAAGAAAGGAATGAAAGAGGGAGAAGAGAAAGAACAGATCCGAAGGAAGAAAAGAAATGAATTCCAAAGCAGAAAGGTCAGAAGATTTATGTTTTCAGTTTGGTAGTAAACAGAGCCAAACCTACTTGCATAAATAAACAAAGCAATACTGATGAGCAAGTGACGGAAAATTAGATATGAATCCAACAGATTAAACGCATACAGATCTAACGTAAGAAAGATCTAATGTATAACACAGCTATTGAGCACAAAGTCTGAATAATTGTATTACTGTTCTCTTCTGTTACAAGAAAGCTCAAAGTCTTTCTCTCCTCACTTCTATTTCTATCTAAAAAATGTTCACCTTTGAATACAACAAGTATTCCCATATTTATAGAAGATGAGGGAGAGAGAAGGCAAAATGGAGCCAACCACTTATTTACAAAGATATTTACAAAATATCTAAAAATCATGTTGACTTTGACAACTTGGTGGATGACATCATCCCATGATGCAACATGGATGATGTCATCATTTGTATCAACACATTTTAGACATTTCAAAAAGAAAGTCGGAGAATAGAGAGAAGAAGAAGAAGAAGAAGAAGAAGAAGAAGCTACTCATCATCATCATCCTGCGGCCGAAAAGGGGTTGCCTGTTTCTGATGCTGCTCAGGTGATGATATGTGGAACTGAGCGCGGTATTCCAAAAACTTGCTAATCATCGGCCCAAATTGATCTGTGATGGATCCTTGTGCCGTTCAGCGATTGCCGCAAGTCTCCCGCTCGTCATGAGCTTTTCGGGAGTTTGGAATAATCTTTCCCGCCTCGATAAGGAACCCGATGAAGTCCCTACGAGTCGGTAGGTTGTTGATAGATTCGGTGTCGAATGTGACCTCGGCCTGTCCTTGAGAAGCTATCTCCTTGAAGATCCGGATAGTGTCATGGTGATCTCAAGGTAAGGGAAGGAGTGAGCAACCCTGGAGTCATGGCGAGAACAACTTTCTCCATTTGATGCATTGCATCCAGGGCCTCTTCCTTTACCTTGTCTATCTTTTCCAGAACGAATTCTAGCTGATCTATCCGATAGTCCAGAGTGGACATAGTTTTGTTGAGGGCCCTTGGATGGCCGAATACTCCGAACTTGACCAGATCTTCGATTGAACAGTCGAACATTTGTTGGAAGGTCTCGTGCTGGAGTCTAGCATGCTCTAACTCTTCTGATATCGGACCCGCTAATGCTTGGAGTTCCTTATTCGCCTTTCCGATGTTTAGGTATAAACTGATATACTCGGCGATTACTCTTTCACTATCCTTGAGGATTTGGCTCCTCCAAGCAGAAACGGCCATACCTTGCTCGCCGATCTTTGAATACTCATTGATCTTCTCCTGACTGAGCAGCTCAGGAGTCTCGGCGGCAGTTGTGGGAGGTGCACTTCCCATCTTCTGTAAGGCTTGAAGCAGGTATTTGTTCTGCTCCTTCAGTAGCCTTTTCTCCTCTTTCGTTTCCTGAAGCTTTTTGCAGAGTGCATCAACTGCGGAAAGAGCTTCCCCCTGGAGACTTTCAGAGGATGTCCCCATTGTGACTTGGGTCACGGTGAAATCTGTCGGAGACAGATCTTCTTTCTCTTTGAGGGGGTTGGGGTACGCTATTTCCATGACTCTCTCACCTGCAGCGCTCTTCGAGAAGCGTGTAACCGGCTTCTGTTTCTTTGCTCCTTTAGCTGGAATGACCGAAAAGTCCATCGGAGCGATGGGGACTTTCCTCTTTTGTTGGCTCATTCTCTTGAGAGATCAAGCTGGTCTATAGAAGAAGGACCGAGAGAGAGAGAGAGAGGAGCGATAGCGGTAGAGGAGGGGAAAAACGTGGAGACACGCGGCGGCGGCATTGAAAGAATAGCCGAAGAAGTGTCCACGGGAGGAAGGGAAACCGCAACTGCAGAAGACATAGGAAGGGAAGGGAGCTCGGAGATGAGGGAAGAAATAGAGGAAGACAAATCAGCGAGGAGGAGAAGATAGATGAAGAAGCGGGGAAAGGGTAGAAGAAGGGGCGAGAGGACACGACCAAAGGGGTGGTCGTTTGAGTCACTCGAGGAGGAAGGAAGAGAAGAAGAAGGGATAGAAGGGACCTCGAAGTTGTAGCGAGCGCAGAGACATCACAGGTGGATGGGCGTATAGGACTATCCTCTGTCAATTCTTCCTCCGAGTTATAACTGTTTTGGCTCACGAGGAAGAGGACTTTCGGGGGCTTCTTCTGAATGGTGCTAGTTTCACCTTACGCACCTTTGCCTTTTTTTGCTTCTTGGACCTTGGAGGTGCATTGCCCAGCGGGGAAGTTGTGAAATCTACCCCTAGGTAGATTAGTCCGTTAAATGCGGCACCGATGCTCTACATTCTCGCATAGTCTCTTTGACCCTCTCCTCAATTGTTTGAGGAGCCTTGTTCTGTCAATGGCGGGAAGGGCCAATTGTCCCCATCTGTGTCATTATACACCTTATCTACTTCATCTTAGTAGTCGGAAGCCTTCGGGGACAATGGCCACTCGTATTGGATGATTTCCGATGCTAAGCGAGAGTGATCCTTTCTTCGAGTTCCGCCTCATGGAGAAGCGTCGATGTAAATATCCTCAATTTGAGGGACATGGATCGGATCGAGCTTCGCTTTTGGCAGGCAGCTTCTTGGGTCGAAGGTAGGCTGGTGGGAAGTCATGCTTCAAGTTGAGTAGCTCCAGCTCTGCGAACATTTCCTTCGCCTTATGGTGGGTGGAGCATGTGTATCGGCCCACTTTGAGGGGGAAAGGAGTTCCACCCTTCTTTCTTTTGAGGCACTTCTCATGGTATGTGACCAGCTGCCTTGACAGTTCTAGTAGAATCAGCTTAGGCCCAGCATACCTTGGTAGCCTGGTTGGCTCTCCCAAAAAGTTGGCAGCCCTCAGATAGGTGAACGTGGGAAATTGGGTGAACAGGGCCCCCCATTTCTCTGTGACTGCCACTATGTTTTTGGTCATCCAGCTATGAGTCATGTTTGGCCTCAGTAGGCAGATGACATGATAGAAGAATGCATCGTTAACTTTTGTGAAATGTTGGATGCTATTCTCCAGCCTCAGCTCTGGGTAGTAATCAAATATCTTGGCCTGAGGCCATACTCCACTTCGGTTCAGCCCCGGATAATCCCTGCAATGACTGCGGCGTAGACTACATAGGAGTTCATATGGAACACTCTGTTGTGGCGGCTGTTGTATTTGCTCGAGAGATGGTGCTTGCTTATTATTTCACCCAGTAGCAAAAGCGCGATCGGGTAAATTTTTATTCATTGTCTCCAAGTACATCACATCCACTTATGGAAATAGTGGGCATCTGAAAGCGAAGACTCTGCTCAGGAAGGTGATAGTATCGCTGAGCTCCTCTGAGAAATCACTTCGGTGGATAGTCTGTGGCCATCGGGTCACCACCTTCTTGTTCTTTAGGTAGACCTCATTCATCATTTGCATGCCTTTGGTCTTCGTTGTCTTCCAGGAGCCTTGATGCATTCTTGTTGGCTAACAGCCACGAAGTTCCGGTGGTGAGGGATGCCGAGCATTATTTCAAAATGACGGGCAGTGAGGTTTATGACTACCTCGCCCTTGCTATTTTCGACACATCTTGTGTCTTTGTTGTAACATTGGGCAATCACCATCATGAATTCGTTGTTGACAGTGCTGCGGGGATTCCTCGGTGAAGTGCAGGGCCTTGCTATTAACTTGTCCATCCATGGACTTCTTGTAACTTTCTGAGTCCTAACCCAGAATTCCTCCATGTCAATGTGACCCAGTCCGAGTCTCGACATCCATCTTTGCACTCGGCACTGTGATTCGGGCATCGACCCTACGATATTTGTATTTCATCTCTTCTTCTGTCAGCTTAGCCTTTCCTCTTGGTTTGGTGGGTTTCTTGCTTGACGTAGACATGTGTTCTTTCGAACTCAGTTGCTGATCTGCATGAAGAAGAAGTGAGACCCAATCCACAAAAGTTGAATTAGTCATTTGATCTTCCATTGGAATGCTAGCAGAAGAAAGAGTTAGAGATTTTAAGGCTTAGGGCGCAGGGCGCATGAAAATTGCATGTTGCAGGCCAAATGGATAAGGCGCACAGAAAAAGAGTGTTGCAGAGGTTATACTGGCGCCAAAGGCGCATGGCGCATGGATGTAGCAGATTGCATTTTATAGCAGGGCGCATGAAAATTGTGTGTTACATTGGGATTCGGTGCGCCCTTTGGCGCATGGATGGATCGTGTAACATGGACTTTTCGTGCGCCAAAAGGGTTTACAAAACATCATGTTACTGCAATCGGGGGTGCGCCCGCGCCTTTATAGCTTTATACTTGCGCGAATAAGGCTTGTGTTGCATGGAAGCTGGGTGCGCCCTTTGGCGCATGGAAACGGGATGTAACATGGATAAATGGTGCGCCAAAGGCTTTTAAGGGGGGCGCGGGATCGACACTTGTAGCATGCGAGAAAGGCGCGCCTTGAGGGCGCATGAGTTCTAGATGCAGCATGACAAATGGGTGCGCCATTGGCGCGGGTTTAGATCATGTAACAGGGCGGGTAGATGCGTCAAAGGGGTGCAACTATTTTTAGTGTAACAAGGCGCGCCAGTGCGCCACAGAACTAAACTCATAGCTCAAACCCTTTCTTTCTTTCCTCCATTTCAAAGGTTGCTTGGACATATAAGGTTTCATAAAAAGATTTTCAGACCAAGCCTTTTCAAAACAACACTCTTTACCAGCAGATCTGGAAAGAGGGAGGGAAGGGAGGAGGAAAAGAAGAAAATGAGACAGGACAGCACAGGGGAGGAGCTAGCTTAATCATAATCTCATTTTAAAACCGGCCAGCAAGCCAAAACACAGACCAAGAACACTCAAAGAACCGAAAGCACAAAACGGAGAAGAGGGAGAACCTCTCACCTTGGATATATAGCAAAAGTTTGGAGAGCGGGTCCACAGGGCGATGAAAACGATGGAGCAGAGGCTGACAAGTCCAGAATGATCACGTGCTTTGCAAAAGAATGAAAATGACATTGGGCGCGCACGTATATTTATAGAAAAACTGGTCATCAATGCGCCAACCACTTTTGAAATGGCGCATGAAAGTTGCTGTCGACAGGGGAAAGCGTGCGCCCTTTGGCGCACCAAAACTTTGTGTTGCAGCGAGATTATGTGCGCCCTTTGGCGCACCGAAAAGTGGAGCAACAAAAGCAATGTCAACAATAAGGCGCATGCGCCTTGGCGCACGCAAAAGAGACTCAACATCCTTTGGTGCACCGAAAGACGTGCTAACATGGAAAACCATGCGCCAAAGGCTTTTAAGTGGGCGCACCAAAACTTTGTGTTGCAAGGCAAATCCATGCGCCCAGCCAAAAAAGGCTCAAAAAGACTAAGTTCGAAAACTAGATTTCCCGGGAAGGGATTTTACAACGTTTCGAACGCGAAGGATCCCTAACGAGGGATCGAAACAAAATTTTGGTATGGTCCATTATTGCTCTTAAGAGTGGGACCTCTATATTTAAAATTTTCAGCTCCTGAACCAATGTTGTCTCTTCCCCATTCTGCATTTCTTTTAATCTCTCTAGGAAAGGAGCTGCATGCACATTCTTGTCTTTCTCCCGGTCATCCCTAGTTTCTTGTGTTTTTGGAACATGTTCGATTCTCTCCCTTTCCTTAGGTACCTCAGTAATAACTATTGGAGGATTGTTCACTATTTTTCTAGATCTTAGTTGTAAGTTATTAATGACATTAACTTGCATTGTCTCACCCTATCCTACTTTGCTAATTGAAGTTGTTTGTTGATTTTGGGGTTTGTGATAAGTTGAGATGCAAGTTGAGTTTTTGTTGCTTTCCCTTGCTAGTAATTTTGTTGTGGTGGTGGCATTAAATATTGTTGTTGTGTAAACCTCCTTGGATGATTATAGTTCTGCTGGGGTGACCATTGTTGGTTTGGCCATGGATGTGCATTGGCTGATGGTGTCTAACCTTGCTGATTATATGGAGGCATCCATGGTTGTGGATTTGGGTAGGCCATCTAGTTTGGTGGTGTCTAATCAGGTTGTCCCCAAGTTGGTGGAGGGTCTAATTGGGCCATGACATCATCAGGGGGTTCGAGTAGGTCTAGGGGCATAAGTAGACTGATTATTTGATCTTTGAAAAAGTTTACTTCTCCATTTGTTTGAGTCATAACGTTTAATCTTTATTTTAGTTGAGGTAGGAGAGTACAATGGTTAGTGTCATGTTTAGGGACATCACAAATCAAGCACATTTCCATGATATCTAGAGGACACTCTTTCAAAGGATGTCTTTTTGTCATCTGGGAAAATATATTTCTAGAGGTTATTTTACAATAGTGTCCTTAGCTTTTGGCCCATCCATGGTTGAAGTTAATTGTGTAAAAATGTATGTTTTCATATTGGCCAACTTCTCTAGAATATGAGGTAACAAAGGCATGTTTTGATGTTTTCTTTCTTCTAATTCCTCTCCTTGTTCTAGAGTAAATCCTACATAACTCAGTGATCTATTCCAGGGTGAGTTTGTTTACATCACCTCCTCCCATGATATGGAGGAATTATTTTGCTTCATCATCATGTCCTTTAAGGAATATTGTCTTGCTCATTTCTGCATTCAACTCACAACCAATTCTCCTATGGAAAAAATAAATATGTCCAAGTAATCCTCCATTTTTTCATCTTCCTTTTATCTCATCTAAAATAATTATTCCCTCCTATCTCTTCCCTTGTAGTAGTCTTGGTACTTGTCCAAAAATTCAGTCTCCATCTATTCCCATGAATTAATGGAGTCAAGGGCCAATCCCATAAACCACCTCATGGCAGAGTCCTTGAGGGTGGAAGGAAAGAGCTTGAGTTTTTGGTTATCTATTTTGTAGTCATATGTTTGGCATAGGAATTTGAATTCAAACAAGAATTGTTCTGGATCTTCTGTGGACATTCCTTGAAAGATATGCATAATGGATGGGAAATATTTTTCATAGGTGCTTCCTCTTCATCATTTAAGACAATAGGGTAGGTAAAGGTTCTACCTAAGGGTCTATCATCATTGTTCCCATTGTTTCCCCTGTCTCCCATTTTCGCAAGCTATTCAAATTCCGGATAAGTTGATTCGAGTTTGTAACACCCACGATTTTCCCACAAAACCCAGTGATTAGTTAGGAGAATTTACGAAATAATTTTTTTGTTTAAACGGGTTGCAATGGGATAACCTTCAACTAGATTTAATTATTTCTCAGTTAATAATTCCTTCATTTTAATTAACAATTAATAATTATTATTTAAATCCATCATTTTGGGCTTAACTCCCCTCCTAAGGTTCCCGTTAAATTTCATTAATTAACCCTTACAAGCCATTAGCTAAAATACCCTTATTACAATATTTATTTAATTTAAGTATTATATTTCTAATGTCATTTATTGACTTAATATTCTATGGCTAAGGTCAAACTTACCCTAACCTTATGATTTAGTTCAAATATATTTTAATCCCTATTATAAACATTGTCTAGTTGTCATTGGGTAAATTTAATTTAATTAAATTCAAAGGTCAAGGCATTTATAAAAATTCACTAAACTAAAACAATAAGGTCACATTTTAATCTTACCTCCTAACACCCCTTTAGTGGCCCCATTCACAAGTTACACATACATTTTATTTAAAATCATATTCCCACCAAAATCCTCACCTAAATTTTGTAGGGTTGAATCACAACCATTAGATGGATTCAATTAGAGCCCTTAGATCTTAGGTATTCAAACTAACCCTAATCATCCTTATGAAGTGCTCTTATTCATTTCTTTTGGCTTATTTTCTCATTTTCATTTTGTAGGTTTGGGAGAAGAAGAAGAGTGGAGGCCATGGAAGTATATTCAAGCTCAAGGATGGATACACATTTTTATTTCTTATTCCATTTGTAACCCTCTTCTAGGGTTTGTTTATATTGTTATTTGTTATTGTGCAATTTATTTGCATTTGCCTTATTTGGGTATGGGCATTTTGCCCCATTTTTGAATTTGGTTTGAATAGTGTATATACACCACTTATTTGGGCATATCTTTGTACACACACATATTTTCATTTTAAATAACCTAATTTTTTAGAATATATATATATATATATATATATATAATATTATATTGTTATTTAATATTAATGAAGCCGTAATTTAGAAATTATATAGTCTGCGGGTTGAAAAACACAACCACATTTTTTTTTAAGGCCGAGTATATGTTTTGCATCCGTATTAATTTAAAATAAGTAGTAATGTTTATATTTTATTGGGGAGAGGTCGTCGACCCCACCCACCATCCCATATTAATATGGCGTGGGGGTGGGGTTGGCGACCCCCTCCTCCCCAAACTCTAAATAATAACCCCCGACACGGCCGCATGACGACTTAACCAAAATCACCACAATGCATTTGTTTTAATAAGTTTTGTTTAGTATGAACCTTTTCAACATTAAAAATTAAAAATTTATTATTAATGTTAACACACACACACATATATATACATACATACATACATACATACATACATACATACATATATACATACATATATATATATATATATATATATATATATATATATATATATATATATTGATATTATATAATGGATTCACTTTATTTAAATTCAAACAAAATACATATAATTATAATATATCTAATATATGTAAATTTATAAGATAAATTTATCTAATTAAATATAATTATTTTTTGATAATAGGTAAAACAGGGTTGAGGGGGCCCTACCCCTTACAAGTTAGAGCTCCAAAAAGAGTAGATAAGACATTACATAACATACAAAAAGATACATATATATCGACTATTACATCCGAGCTCCTCCATGAGCATATAGACCAATTTAAAACATAACAAAAAAGAGTAATAACATTAAAGATTAGACAAAAACTATTTAACACCAAAGTAAAATAGCAAAACAATATAATAATAGCCACCTAGACAAACATCACTTTTTGGCCTTTTCTAGACCATCTAACACTTTCACCCATTCCTTTGATAGAGACTCAATATTGACACCCAATGAGGCCAAGTCACATCCAACAACATCCCCTTTTCTTTTCTTCAAATTTCCATGCTCATCCACGAGCCTGTAAGAATTGGCCAACTAGCCAAGGGTTTGGAGATGTTATAGAGTGGATTTCACAATAACAACACTCCATTCCATATAGCTATGTAAAATAGCTCTGATGTGATCCACCTCATTGGAGAGGTTGCTACAGTTGGCTTTCATGATTTCAAGCTCACCCCCATTACTAATTTTCACCACATCTTCAACCTGCATTTTCATTTTGTGTCAGTCATTAAAGAGGAACTGAACATAAATCTTTTTAGCCTCATGTCGCCCTTCAGTTCTTCAATATCCATCACCATCTTGGCAAGATGATTATCCCCTTTCTCAGACCCACTTGACCCAACGCTTCAATCTCTTTGCTCAATTGGGCATTCACAGGAACTGATTCCCTTGCATGCTTGATTCTCCTTTGGTTTTGACAGATAGACTAGGAACATTCTTCGACTTTAGCTCTCTGAGATTCTGAGCGACATCAATTTCCACTACATCCTTATCATCCCCCAAAGAATCTCCTTCTCGAGACTCGATTCTTTGCTAGAATCCTCCTCCTCCTCCTCCGAGTCTTCTTCCTTGGCATAACCCTCAAGGGATTTAGTGAGGGTACCCATTTTATCAATGTCAAGAGAAGCTCTTTTAACTAGGGAAAGAATAAAACCTTGGTGAAGGGGGACAATGACTGTTATTTTAAACTCGGTCAATCAAAGCAAGTAAGAGAGCGAAATAGGAAATACATGAAGATGAAACTATGGCCATGTTGAAAATAATCAAGCATAGGAAAATGGTAGGCATAGATACACTTGTGACGACCTTCTAGGGTAAGAAACTGAATAAGGGTTAAAGCCACATCGTCAAAAGGCCTGGGTAAAGTAGAGCAAAGAAAACTAACAAAATGAGTGGTAAGTTTTTCATTACCTTGCAAGAACAACTTCAGCTCATCCGTAGCTTCCTTTTTAGGCTTGTAAACCTCCCTTCTAGCATAGGTATACCCATTAATTTAGCAACAAACTCCACAGTAATCTCAATGTGCACACCTTTTAGGTCCACAACTGCCCCTTTTCTTGGTCATCTTCCAAGCTCGAAAAATTCCTTACTCAAATTTTCATAATGACCTTCAAAGATTTTGAGAAAAGGAGAGAAACCCTTTCTCTCGAACACTTCCATGGCTTCGGGCTTAACCCCATCTAGGTCATATGGCTCAATTCTCACAAGATCACCCCCATTTGAAAATAAGAGCACCAATTCATAGAAAATCCCAAATTTAGATTACTCAGAATGAAATGAACAATCCCAACAATGCCGATGTTACAAGCATGAAAGGAAATAATGACTCAAAGGTAACACAAGCATATCCAAGCCCAAAGCTTCGTATCATCCCAACATAAATTCACACGAGTCTTACAACTCTTATACATTATTTCCCTGTCATACCATGACCTGTCATTATTACCTAGTGGTGATGTGTCCATGTTGATCTTTTTGGAGGTGTGCTCACACCTTAGTATCTATAGCTTCTTCATCATTGATTAATGTCATATCATGACAATTAACCCCCTTATTGGAAAAATAATCATAAATTTTTTTGCCTCTCCATAAAAGTAATTTTTGTAAACAAGTTAGACATTTCCTTTATACTAGTTATAGAGTTTTGGATAGATGTATAAGTAGTACCTTTACTAGTAATATTATTAATAATGTTCAACAAGTCTCCTTCCACTTCCAATCTAACAAATATGTGTTGACAAGCTATAGAGACACCCCAATAAGTAAGCAACCACTTCGACAACATGATTCAATTGAATTGAAGACTATAATGATACCACATAATGAATCTTCCTTTAAAATCATGGAAGACCCTCTATAACCAGCTTTATCGGGGTTTCCTTTGGAGGCACCATCAAAATTTAGCTTTATCCAGTCCTTGCTAGGTTTCACCCAACCTTGAAGCCTAGGATTATGTATAGGAAGGTTAGTTTGAGTAGGACTTAAACCCCAATTCTTAGATAATTTACTCTCACTTTGAAGAATTGTTTTCTTATGTGGGGATATGGTAGAGAAGTTTGCATTGTTAGCGTTAAAACAAAGGTTCCAACTTTTTCCCGATTCCTTCTTCCCTTTAAAAATCCACCTATTTCTCTCTTTCCAAATTTTCCAAGCCAAGTGTAATATAGAAAGGGTCCAAAGATGTTTGAGCCCTTAAATCCTAAAAGGGCTAAACCATTGGAGCTGCATTTGTTTAATAGAGCATTGGAAAATCCACTTGATTTCAAATAGGTTAAGAAGGGTGTTTTTAACCGATACCAAAAAAGGGAAATGGAGGAATAGATGTAAAGAGTCTTCAATATATTTTTCACATAGAACACACCTATTCACCATATGAAAATTTCTCTTATTAAGATTGCTCATAATAAGGATTTTATCATGGAGAACCAACCACCAGAACATATTGATCTTGGGAGTAACTTCTTTGACCCACACACTTTCCCATTTGAAGCTATGTCAGGATCAACTTCCTCTAAGAAAAAGGCATTGTAGGCACTTCTAACCGAGAAGATTCCACTATCCTCTCTAGACCAATATAAGCTATCATCTTCTAAAATATCTTTATTAACAATAACTCCTCTTAATTTTTTGTTAATAGAATTGATATCATTTTTGTTATGTCCAACCAAATCAATTATTTTCCATTGACCCAGAGGTTCCTCAAAATTGAAGTAATCTTTGACCTTAGTCCCATATTTAACCACAACATCCTTATAGATGTTAGGATAGGTTACCTTAAGAGGTTTGTCACCTAACCATTTGTCTTCCTAGAAATTAACCACTCTCTCATTGCCAATCATCCATTTGTTTCCCTCGAAACAATGTATTTAGCCCAATTTATAGATTTCCAAAAAGTTGAACCATTAAAGTCAGCATTGCTAAAGCACCATTCATTAGCTAGAAGATTTGACCAGTATTTCTGTCTTATGATGGAAGTCCACACACTGTCTTCCTTAACCAATCTCCAAATCATTTTTGACAACATAGCTTTATTCATTTTAGCCCAGTCTCTAATACCAAGACCCCCATTTTCTTTGGCTTACAAACCTTTTCCCATGCAAGGAGAGGAATTATGTCTTTTTGTTCGAGCCACTCCAAAGAAATATTTTTTGGATACTCTCCAATTTATTAGAAATAGTGGAAGGTAATCTATAAATAGACATAGAGTACACAAGAAAATTTTGAATTGAGCATTTGAGAAGGACTGCTTTACTTGCTTGGGATAATAAGTGAGCCTTTCCATCCTTCCAATTTCTTAAGAAATCTATCTATCAAAAAATTCCATTCAATAATCTTTAGTTTTTCAATTCGATAATCATTCCCAAATACCTAGTAGGGAATGTTTTAATCTCATAGCCAAGAATACCAACTATTTTGACACATCTTCTTTTAGGGGTATTGATAAAAATACCAAAATTTTACCAAAATTGATCATTTGGTCAGAAGCTTCCTCATAATCAACCATCATTTGTTTAAACTCTATAGCCTCTAGAACAATAGCCTCTCCAACCAACATTGTGTCATCAACAAAATGTTGGTGAACAACATTATCACTATTAATAGTAGGTGAGATGCCTTTAATTCTTCCTTCAAAATTAGCCTTATTGAGAGCTTTGCTGAGATTTTCAGCCATGATTATAAATAGAAAAGGAGAGATAGGGTCTCCTTGTCTTAATCCTCTAGAACTATTGAAAAAACCACAGGGAGTCCCATTGATCAAAACAGAAAATTTAGCTATGGAAATACATGTCTGTATCAGAATCCTAAAGTCTTCATCAAATCCAAACCTGGTTAAGACATTAAGAAGAAAGGACCAAGAGACACGGTCATAGGATTTCTCCATATCAAGCTTAATAAACATAGCTTCCTTTTTATTTTGCTTGGCAATATGAAGAGTCTCTTGAATAGTGAAAATACCATCTTGGATTTGTCTTCCCATTACAAACCCCCTACTGATCAGAGATAATGGAAGGAAAAAGAAGTTGAATTCTTAAAGCTAGGATTTTAGAACACATTTTGTAAATACAGTTACATAGGCTGATAGGTCTAAAATTCCTAAAATTAGTAGGATTGTGATTTTTAGGGACTAAAGCAAGGAAAGTGTTGTTTAATTAAATATAAATATAATTATATATATACATATATTTTGATTTATCTAAATGATCAAATTGAGTTGAATAATATAGTGATATACATGTCAAAGTAACTATAAATTTTCTACCTATTCATATAAGAGTAAAATTGAGAAAACTAATAAAATTCCTTATTCAACCTTATATAAATTTGCAAGGAGATGATTTTTTTTTAATTCTAAAAACTCTAAACAACTACTTTCTTTCTTACAACAAAATATGAGATGTAACTAAAATTTCAACATTTTCAAGATGCCTACTTTTTCAATAAAAACAAGAACTATTTCCTTTCTTTCACAATGGATTAAATGACATTCATTTCAAGTAACCAAGTGTATTTTCAAAACAAGAACATCAATCTTTTAAAATGACACAAATCACACTTTGGAGGCAATAATTTAAGTTGAGTATAAGCTTGGATTTAGAGAGCTTAAATTTCATTTTCAAAACCATTTCAAGGTTCTTATTCCATCTAATAATACAAGACTTGGTAGTTTCATTTTTACAAGAACTAAACCATTTAAAATACAAGTTTTCATTCCATAACCTCTTGGTAAAGTATACAAGATGAAGGGATTTCATAGTAGCAATATAATTTTATTTTGGTTACTTTCCAAACATACATAAATTTCAAATGCTTAATACTGAAAGAGTTTGCGAGAATCGAATCAGAAACGATGCACCACGAAGTAGTTACGCTCAAACGGAATCGTGATAACTCCAGCGTAATCACAAGGATCAATCAACAATGGAAGAACTTGATCAATGAAATAAATCTTACATATAGAGGAAAGACAATGGAGTGTCTTGGCATACTCATAAATAAAAATGAAAGGGTACATATAGGGTGTTGAGTAACCCTAGTGCATGACACACAAGAAAAACCTAAACCTAACCCTAAACCTAACCCTAAGCCTAACCCATGTGAGATGACCCTCCATATGTGAGTTGAGGACACATAGGATCCCACACACCAACACCCCCTTCATCAAAGCTGGGGTAGGGGCTTTGATGAGTCATACAGAACAAGAAGACACTCCTAAACAAGTAAGAAAGATGTGTCAATGGGGCTTGATAACTAAAGGCCTGATAAGGTGCCCATTTACAAACAACATCTTCCTAGAAGAAGAAGAAGAAGAAGAAGAAGAAGAAGAAGAAGAAGAAGAAGAAGAAGAAGAAAAAGGACTATATAGCCCAAAGAAGATGAGAAACTACATAAGATATCACCCCAAGAAGAGACCGCAGTGATGAAACTTCACTTTAGTGAAGGGCTTGAGTGAATATATCTGTAATCTAATCGGTGTATCGAATGTATCGAATGTCGATGATACCATCATGAATAAGATCTTGTATGAAGTGCATATGAATCTCAATGTGCTTCATGCGCTGATGCTAAACTAGATTTTTACAAATTGAGATAGTTCTTGTGTTATCAAAATAGCTAATGGTAGGCCGCCTAAATTGGATGCCAAACTCTATTAGAACACCCTATAGCCAAACAACCTTTGTGGCGTATTAATCGCTCCTCCGTATTCTACCTCCGTAGAAGATATCACAATTGCATTCGATTCTTGCTAGACCAATGAACAAGACCCAAAAAAGAGAGAAAGCGTAGCCAGAGGTAGATTTCTAATGATCTAAGTCACCGGCCCAATCAAAATCTGTGAACCCAATGAAGTCAATATCCACCCCTCCATAATAGTGACTTCCATCAGTATAGGTGCCACGAACATAATGAAGGATCCACTTAGCTGCTTTTAATGCAACTCATGTGGCTCCGCATGAATCAACATGATCCCAATAGCATAAGATAAATGCGGTGAGTGTGAGTCAAGTAAAACCATCAACCAAGGGAGTAGAGCAATCGAAACCAACTTAACCCTAGAAAGAAAAGGAGTAGGAGAAGAATTGCAATCAGACATTTGAAAACGAGCAAAAAATTCAAGAGCATACTTAGGTTGTGAAATACAAATTTTCGAGTCAGATTGTGAAATCTGGATCCTAAGAAAGTAATGAAGTAGACCTAAGTTAGTCATGGAAAAACTGTTGGCTAAGGTGATCTTCACAAAATCAATGATAGAGGAAGAGCTTCCCGTGATCGATAAGTCATCAACATAGAGAACAATAATGAGTATGGATTCATATTGCCATAGAATATAAACATTTGGATTAGAGTGACACCTAGTAAACCCCGACGTAAGTAAAAGGAGTCCATCTTGGCATACCAAGCCGAGGGGCTTGTTTAAGGCCATAAAGAAACTTCTTTAATTTAAAAATGAGGGAGGGATCATGGACATAACCCAGAGGTTGTTCCATGTAGATCTCTTCCTCTAGGTCACCATGAAGGAAGACACTCTTAAAATCCATTTAATGGAATTTCCATCTATTTGATATGGAAATGACAAGGGTTAGTCGAATAGATGTCATCTTCGTAACCAAAGCAAAGGTTTCAGTATAATCAAGCCCAACTATCTGGAAGAAACCCTTAGCTAATAGTCACACTTTAAACTTTTTGATGTCTCCATCTACTCCATACTTTGTTCAGAACACCCACTTACACCGAATGATTTTTCTTCCTTTCAGAAGAGGGGTGAGATCCCAAGTATCATTCTTCATGAGAGAGGAATACTCCTCATCCATGGCAGAATCCCAATTAGGAATACTAGAAGCCTCCTGGAAAGACTATGGATCAGAAGTAGAGGTGAAGAAAGAGTGGGGTCCAAAAAATTTGAGTGAGTATGTCTCATATCCAAAGTATCTCCAACTAAATCTCTATCACTTTACAAATTTTTCCTAGCCCAAAGAGGACTAGGAGGATCAAGCTCAGAGTCGGAAGATTCTTTATTTGAGTGAGAAGGGACATAGTACTCGTCATCACTACTATTAGAATTGGAAGAATAAAAGGTCCGATGGTTAGGAGGATAAAAAGAGGAGCACGCTCAACAACATCATCATCATCGATGAGTCAAAATCTGAATTAGAGAGTCAAGAACCTCAATAGGTAGATAAGTAGAAGTCGAAGAAGACTCATAAAACTTAACACTTCTCCCAATATAAATCTCATAAGAAGGACGATTCAACAATTGATATCCCTTCATGCCATCATGATACCCTACAAAGATACAAGGCTTGGATTGTGGTTCAAATGGCTTACATTTCTTATTGGGAATTCGAGCCATAACCTTGGATTTGAAGACTCGAAAGTGCTCAACATCAGGCTTGCATCTAATCGAGGCTTCAAAGGGTGTCATCCCTCTTACTACCTTGTGTGGAACATGGTTCTAAATGTAATTAGGATAATTCACTACTTCATCCAATACTATGGAGGAAGAGACCTTGAGTGAATCATACAAGTGGCCTTCTCCTTAAGAGTATGGTTCTTTCTTTCTACTACTCCATTTTGTGAAGGGCTATACGCAATTGTATGATGCAGGAGATCCCTTCAGAAGTATAGAAATCCATGAACCTATTTTTACATATTCACCTCCATTGTCGGTTCAAAGAACCTTGATAGACCGTTCTATTTGTTTCTCAGCAAGATCCTTAAAGTCCTGAAAATGTTCAAAGACTTTAGACTTAAGCTTAAGAAAATATACCCAAGTATATCATGAATAGTCATCAATGAAGGTGAGCACATAAAGAGCTCTAGTAAATGAAGGAGATGAAAATGGACCAGAAATATCACTGTGAACAAGATCCAAGGGACGAGTAGCTCTCTAGGATTTTCCTTTGTCAAAGTTCTTTTTAGGATGCTTTCCAAGGGTACAACCCTCATAAATACCCTTAGAAAAATTGACATGGGGTAACCCATTGACCATTTTGTTTTGGCTCAATTGTTCAAGGTAGCGATAATTTAGATGTCCAAAATGCTCATGCCATAACTTACTAACCTCATTTTCATGAGTGAGCAAGGAAGTGGGTGTAGAATCAGAAGTAAAGTGGGAAAAAGTATACAACCATGAACAATGATCTACCTTTCCCTTAGCCATTGTAGTTTCATCATTAATCTCATCAATAATCACCGAGTTAGGACCAAATTCCACTCACATTCCTTCACCAAGGTGAGTAATTTGGTAAACCGATAGGAGATTAGTAGAGAGATCATGAACACTCAACACTTGGTTGAATGTTCCCCCATCCATCTCTACCGATCCACTACTAGAAACCGACACTGTCGTGTCATTACCCATCATGATTAGGGACATACCACAAGGTTCGATGTTGGAGAAATCAACATGCAAAGAAGCCATGTGGTGCAAGGCACTAGAATATATAATCCACGTCAATGAAGGAGTAACTTTGGCTATAAGGGCCTTTCCTTTCTTCTTATTAGATTTAGACCCTTTTGTAGTAGAAGACTCAGCCTTTGAAGTATTTTGTTTGATAGACTCAAGAACACCTATTTGATTTTTCTCAAGTAAATGAGTAAGGTGATCAATTTGTTTTCTCATACACATATGCTCTTTATGACCAGGATTCTTGCAATATGAACACAAAAACTTATCTTTCTATGCTCTAGGCTCAGAAGTCGAAGCGTTCATGTTAAATTTAGTTTTGGTCTTGGTTTCCTTCTTAGGTTGATCATTTTTTTCTTTCTTATTTTCAATCTTCTTTTCCTTACTAGTACTTGCTACAAGGGCATGTGACTTGGACTTGAGAGACCCCATTTGAATGAGTTTTTCCTATTCTCGAATGAGTTGGGATGAAAAATAGTCAAAGGAGGGCATATTCCAATCCTTTCCCAAGGTAGCTTTTGTAGTGTAAAAGTTAACACAAAGACAAAATATTCAGGACCTAACTTAGAGAGAATCGACAAGATTAGTTGAGAATCTTTCTTCTCTACTTGACATTCCTTTAACAACAATCTAGTGTGGATAAACTTAGAGAAGAATGCTTGTAGGTTTTCAAAATCACTAGGATTTAACCCTAGTAGTTCGTTTTCCAACTCATGCACTCTCATGTCATCTTGTTTTCCAAACATTCCATATAATTTTTTCCACATAGAATTAGGTGTTTCAGATGACTCAATGTGGAAGAGAAAGTCAAGAGAAATAGACATGCAAAGAAGACCTAAAGCTTCATCACTACAGTTTAACCACTTAGATTTTTCAGGGTCGTCATCTAGTTCAGTCTCAGTTCCCATGGTGATGCAGAATAACCCTTTACCCCTTAGTTTCATAATCATTTTTGATCTCCATTCGAAGAAGTTGAATGTCGTAAGCAAAGGAATTGAAAGTGCATCCATAGTGAAGAGAGAGAGAAGGAATAAAGAAAAGAAACACAAGAATCACAACCACCTAGGATAATATAATAATCCCCTACTTCGAGTACTTTATAGTTTATTTCATTGAATACAAGTGGGTGCGAGTGTGTGTCTTGAAAAAATTAGTAACTCACCTTGCAATCAACGTAATAATGCACAAGAGAGGAGACCACAATTATGTTTCATGGAGTGCAACAAAGTGACACCGTATACAAGCACAACTTGTAAAAACTAGGAAGGAGGTGAAATCAAATCCTGGTTGTGAGAAAGAGTGTCTCACGTCGCAATGGATACCCCCTTGCTGCAAACTATGGTGGATGCACTCACTAGTCGCAAAACAATAATAAGGGTAAATACAAGTTTTAGATGAACTCAAGATGAGTCCCGATGATCTTTAGAACATCGGAAAAGTGCTCGGAAGACAAATAGGTGCTCAGAGTGTCACTGCACACTTGAGTGCATGATGAGTAATTTTTTTGACAATAACGCCTAAAAATTACCATTTTGAAATGTCTAATATAGCTAATTTTAAAGCCATGGGAGTAAAAAAAGTGATAATTAACGTTAATTTAAAAGATGATTTAAATTATTACTAATAAAAAGATAAAAAAATTAGATTCGTAATTAATAAAACTAGATTTAATATAATTAAATCTGATTAATTATGATTAAAAGGAATACTAATTAAGATCTAATTAAAATTAAATCCTAATTAACTATTTAAATTTATTTCCCTTTTTAAAGAAATCAAATTTAAGTTGTTTTCCACTACAATTTGAAAAACTTAATGTTATTCCTTAAATAATTCTAACTGCCCACTTTAAAAAATCCACCAAAAGATTAAAAAAACTTACCATAAATAAATGTTAACAAACTTACAGTTGTTTGAAAACCCGAGTTGAAGGGAGATGATGGGAGGATCCCGAGTTAGACTCGATAGTTGAGGGAAAAGCAAGGATCCCAGTGGACGATCACGGTTTGAAGCCGTTGGAGAGTGGGCCAAGGTGTAGATGGGCTCAGGGCTCGGGGCACACACAGGGGAGTGGTGACTTGGCATGCGGTTGGGGATGAAGCTCGAGGTGGGAGTGCGGAGCTCATGGGGTCGATCGAGGCGGGGAATCCGAGAGGCAAGTTAGGGCTGAGGGAAGGATGTGGTGAGGGAGACTTCATAGGTGGGAAACATAGGGAAGTTGACTCAAAGAAGGCTAGAGGAGCACGAGCTCGGTGTAGAGCGAGGCAAGGAAGCTACACTGAGACAAAATTAGACTCACCCGTGTGTAGAAAACAACCCGGGAAAAATAGAAGCTAGAAAACAACTCGGTCAATACAACACGCTAAAAAAATGAGCTAATCACACAAGGAAGACACGAGGTAACATGGCTAAGAGGGGCTATGAAGGAGCTCGTGGATAAAGAAAAAAAACTCACTAGGGGTTGTAGCTCGGTCAAATAGCTCGAAGGAGCTCGGTGGTGAGCACAAAACTGAGCACAAAACCACCAAACACTGAAATTTGAACCTCCAAGCTACAAATGAAAAACTGTATTCTGCAAAAAGACATGTAAAAACACAGAGAAACTAGAAAAAAATAGAGATCTAAAAAATCTTCACTTCCAGTTTAATAATTTTGATTAAAAAACCAAAAAAAAATAACCTCCGTTTTTAATCGATTTGCATTTAGTTGCAGATTAGTTAAATGTTTCTAAAACCCCGAAAACTTTAGGAATACTGCGCATATGTACGAAGAACACAACAAATGAAACAAATTTCCAATAACAACTTGTTAAAAACATTAGCAAGATTCCAAAATCAAGTAATCAAAAAAATTACACGAGGAGTAAAAAATAACAAAACCAAGAGTAATCGCAACTCGGATGACAAATACACGTTTACGAGATCTCGGCTCACGATACCATGAAAGAGTTTGTGAGAATCGAATTGGAAATGATGTACCATGAAGTAGTTACACTCAAATGGAATCATGATAACTCCAACATAATCACAAGGATCGATCAACAATGGAAGAACTTGCTCAACAAAAATAAAGCTTGCACATAGAGGAAAGACAACAGAGTGTCTTGGCATACTCATAAATTAGAAATGAAAGGGTACATATAGGGTATTGAGTAACCCTAGTGCATGACACACAATCAAACCCTAAACCTAACCCATGTGAGATGACCCTCCATATGTGAGTGGAGGACACATAGGATCCCACACACCAACAAATACAAATCAAACTTTCACAACACATTTACAAGAAGTTGATAATATTTAAAATACAAGTTACAAGCCCTCCACTTAAGTGGAGACAACATGGCAAAATTATTTTACAAGGAGGGATCTCTCTTCATTTTCTTCAAGTGCAACTATGACCAAATATTCACTTGAGCTCCACCATCTTATCCAAATAAAAACACAACAAAATAGGGAGTAGGCAACACTCTCCACCCAACCAATAATCTAATGAGGAAGAGAAGCCTTCTTCCTCATTGGCCCCCGAGCCCCAACAATGAAGCAATGAGGGGTATAAGACAACCAAGGAAACTTTACAAGGCTTCCACAATCAAAATTCAAACAAAATATTCAACACAATAAACACAATACCAAAATCACAACAAACATGCAAGTTCCCAAGCACAAAGGCTCAATACTCAAGCCAAGAAAGAGAAAAGAAACATGGGGATCTACTTATGCCTCCCAAGGGTTTGGGTGCCCACCTTAAAGCCTCCAAGAAACTCAATCACATACCCACAAGACTCTTATGCCTCCCTAAAAAAATCTTATGCCTCCCTCAACTCTTATGCCTCCCTCAATAAAACATTAAAGACAAGCACACATTTCACTTATCTATAAGGTGGGACACATGTACGATAGAAAATCAACATGTGACCTTCTTCACACTTGACCTCTCAAGGTCGTCTTTGAGACAACCAAAGTGTAGAATGAATGTGAATGTGAGTGTAATGACATGGATTAAGCTAATTGGGAAATCTTATATCTTCAACATGCAATGTTGAGATCGTGATTTTAAGGCAAAGAATGCTCTCCTAACTTAAAGTGGTCTCGATGGATCGGTCTCGAGATAATAGCTACTTAGAGACTCCAATCAATGTCGAGATCTATTGAGGTTATGTTTGTTGGTTGTTGAACACATGGAAAATGACCCACGGGCACCTCATATAGATTTCTAGACAAGGTCATGGAAGTAAGAGTGAGAGGCATGGTGGAGCCACAGGGATATATTGATGATTTTCTAGTCCGGTCCGAGAAAGTCTTAGCTTTGATCGACCACTATGTTTAGTAAGGAAAGTTGAGCAATAATATTAGGTGGAAGTGGTGAAGATATGAACACTAATGTATGTAAACTAGTGTCAATGACTAGTTGATTAGTAGGCCCATTGGGTTTTGGGACCTAAGGATCACAACCAAAGACTCGTGGAGGCTGTGGCCCTTAAATGGTCATGTGTATAATCAAACCATGTTGCCAGGAGGAGTCCAATAGTCATAGGCTTGATTAGAAGTGGAGTTTAGCGTATTGAGTTGTTCTATTTTCTCAGCAAAAGTTATGGGTGTGCGTAAGACTATCAAACGTAAACTTGTATCAATGTCGGTTATCACTTCGGCTCGTTGGGTTGTGGGACCATGGGATCACAACTATATGTATTTTCCTACTGTGGACCGTTGATGGTCATACAAAATGAAATAAAATGATTTTTGATAAGAAAACTAATTACTAAAGGAAATATAATACATGTTTTTGGAGTTGTCACAATATATTTGATCAAAGCAATAAAGAAAACTAATCATTCAAATGAAATGTTTTTGTTCTTTTCTAAATTTTAAGCAATGCGTTCTAACCTAATAAATAAATGAAAGACAAGTAATCAGTGGATGTAGCTGGTTAGTTGTGTAACTATGTGAATCTAATCTAAAACAAATAACCTAATCTAATCAAAACCCTTCAAACCCTACCGAGAGGTGAAGAACAAATCATGACCCCCGAAAGGGGTTATTGTTCCCCACAAATTCCCTGTAATGTTAAAGAGGCAAAATTTCTAATGATTTGATCTATTTGTGATGACTAATCTATTGAAATGAAATATTTTCTCTTGTATTTGATATGTGATTGAAACTAGTGATTTAAAATTGACAATCCAACAAACAAAGCAAACAAACACACAATTCCAACTTGGACAAGCAAGAGCTTTGGAAAATTGGGTTGTATCTATATCTGTCCCCTTAGTATGTTCCTTTCTTTCTCCGAGTGTTCATGTGAGTCCACGGGATTGGGAATGCAAGAATAAAAATAAGAGGATGACATTTAAGCAATGGTTGCTTGATGGAAGTCCAGATGCAATACAAGTAGAAGAGAGATAACACAAGAGATCAGAGCTTGGCTATGCAATTCCCAACAAGATCGTAGCAGCAATAAAATACAAGATACACAAAATTCTCGGGCCTTTTCTTGAATACAAGCATGGAATATATAGGAATGGAGGATGGGAGGTGCCTTCAAGCTCAAGGCAAGAAGGAGTAGTTCCAACTAATTAAATCTATTTAAAAATATAAGGAGGAAGGAGAACCAAGAAATCAAAGCTAATTTTAGATAATTTGTCTCATGGATGCATGCAAAAAGTGAAATTAAGTGAACCGTCACATGTTAAAACACGTGTGAGGGAATATGGAAAAAGTGGGTAGGAATCTTTGCCTGCCTGTCTTGGGCGGGTTTGAACCGCCACCTAGGTAGGGTGGAGATCATGGCCCTAAAGGCCAAAAAATGCACAGAAAGAGGCATGAAGATGGAAAAGAAGGCTAAGTAAAGACGTCTAGTGAAAAAATATACACTGTGAATGGGCTTTGGAGCTCAAAAACCTTCTTAAAAGGACCTGAATCATCATTGGGGACTTTTATAACCATTTTCTGACAATGTAGCACATGTAATTTTGGGTGCGTAAATATTTCCCCCTTAGAGAAGCATTTTAGAAATGAAAAGGTGTAAAACATAGAGTCTGAGTATGACATTCCCGAAAAGGGGAGTTAGAAGTTCTACCTGACACTCTCGTGTGTCGAAATGTCACTGCCCAAAATCTCGCTACCTATAAGAGAAATGAAGAGTCAAGTGCAAATAGATAAAACATTGAAAAATAAACACTAAATCAAAATGAAAAGAGGACTTACCATTTGTGTGGGGATATAGAGGTATACCTGCACCAATGCTCTAGCCCTGTGAAAACATACACTCAAAATGAGGTTAAAAACAACATATATATATCAAAACAAACTCACTTTCCAATTCATTTGTGCATTCTTGATTTGGTGAATTTAGAGCTCTAGATTCACGCTGACTATTTCTGACGAGAGTACAACTAAAATGACCATTTTGGAGTAGTGATCATGCCTCCACGTGTGGGGATCAACTAGTGTGGTCAAAGGTTGGTTATTTTCACTTTTGTCTTTGTATACCTAAAATGTAAAGAACATTGAAAAGTTCACCTAGGGGGCTTATTTTAAATTTGTTTTGTCTTAAATGAGTCTCTAGGGGGTGCCCATATGGCATCCTTTTATTTTGTCGAAAATGGTCTTTTTTTGCACTTTTGAGCATTTTTTAGGGTTAAGGGCACATTTAGGAAATCATCTCAGGACCGCCACCCAAAGTAGGGTGGTGGTCCTGGAACTGCTACCCTGCACTAGGTGGTAGTTCTAAACAGAATGACCAAAACATTCACTAACTTGGAGTTTTTGGATTTTTCATGTTTTATCATGTTTTTGGTGAGATTGTCTTCTTGTATATGTTACTAACTTGATCTTTTCTCATGTTTTGGTGAATGCAGAAGGAGGAATAAATATTTTGGAGAGAGAGAGAGAGAGAGAGAGAGAGAGAGAGAGAGAGAGAGAGAGAGAGAGAGAGAGAGAGAGATTGGCTCTAGGATTCTAGATCAGCTGACTCAGGATGAGAGGGACATTCTGTAGAGGGTAGGTATTTGGAGGATTACACGGGTACCCCACGTTGCCCCCACCAGTCACATATTGTGTGACTTGTTCTCCTACTAGGATGCAGATCGGAACACCTTCCGGTTTCTAGGTGTTAGGGGTGAGTGGACCATTACTCTGGAGGATGTATACCGCATCCTTGGGCTCCCGATCCTTTAGAGGAGACTGAATTTAGAGACAATGGGATCCTAGGCCATGATGACATAGTGGGCCACATATATGGGAGACATTGTTGTCTCATTTGGTTCGAAGAAGGGGATGAAGGTCTTGTCGATCGCTACTACTCTTATTCGATCGATCAGGAGAGCCATCATGGGTATCTTATCCTCACGATTGATTGAAGATAAGGGAGGCAACACTCTTATCTACTTTGTTAGGCTACCATTATCACACAAATTGAGGGATATGGCCATAGGTATGCATGGGGAGTAGAAATCCTAGGGACCACCTACCATGACCTATACAGGGTAGTCCAATTGCAGGGGCGATCACCGAGCCACCCCACTTTTGTCATGACATGGGTATATGAGCATATCACCCCTTATAGAAGGGGAGTACAAGTTTTAAACCCGGGGGCCATTTAGGTAGTGAGGTGGATAGCTATGTCAGTTCTTAGGACACCTCATCAGATGGTGGCTTCTATAACTATAATAGACATGGTTGCTACTCCCTACCAGGACATGACAGGGCTATGGAGACAGGAGGTGAACACGGTGGCAGCTTGTTCTACTGCAGGCCAGGTAGTTGACAGGCTGGGAGAGTCGAGATTCACCCACTTAATTGGGTTCCTTAGTAGTTTGGCCTATCATACGCTGACTTGCCTCCCTTAGTGGTACCGGTCTATAGGACCATTCAAGAGGCTGGAGGGGACCGTCCAGAGGATATCCTTCGCTGACATGATAAGTAACTCTAGGTGTGCCTATTGCAGTTAGGTGTGTGGTTTGTGCTCGATGAGAAGCTGGTGCCCCTTGAGCACCTTTACTCCATATTGTAGTTTCTCCTTCCCATAGTGGAGAGGAGGATGAGCCCATTAGTGTAGACTTTAATTCTGAGGAGCACACAGGGGACAAGATGGACGAGTTAGTCGAGAGGAGACCGAGGAGGACAAGGGGTGATGTCGAGACTCACGAGGCAACCTATATGGTAGAGGAGGAGAGCGATCTAGAGTGGAATGAAACTCAGGAGATGCTAAGAGCCACACATGAGGAGGCTAATATAGAGAGAGAGGCCTTGGTCTCAGAGGAGCCATTTCCTCTAGATGGGCAAGGGGATGATGATTCTACATGAACAAACAACATTTGGCCTCGGCTTTAGGGAGGCCCTATGATTTGCCAACAACATCGATAATAATAGTCACTGAACCTACTTGGATGCCCAAATATCTAAGTATGTTTGACACTCTTCTCTCGCCTTTGTTAATTTGAAACCTTAGTTTTGATATTATCTTTTGATTTTATTTTTCTAACTTATCTGTCTCTTCTCTTTCCCCGCTCGTAAAAACTACAAAGGAGTGGAGAGAGATCATCTGATGGGTGTGCATGGACACCCTACCGAGCCCCTTCAGTGGAAGACATGAGCCAAGCCGACCGATGATTCAAGTCAGCCACTAGTTACCGATAGACACACTAACGTGTTTTCTCTGTTTGGAGGATAGTGGAGGTGGTGGCCTCCCTTCATACCACGGTGGCCGGATATGAGGCTTTCGAGCATCTGATGAGGCAAATCCATTCCCATAGTGAGACCACAGCCAATGGATACCACCACGAGCATTTGCACCATTCGGTTCATTCCCAACGTCGTCATAACCACAAAAGGAGCCTTGGACATGGTCGTGCACCATTTGAGGGATCCCACAAGGATTGATAGGCCATTAGGCCATTTATTGCTTTGTTGTGAATTTTTCGGGCACTATACAATTTTTTGAATATTTTGGGCTCATTGCGAGTGTTTTGACTACACTTTAGTGCGTGATGGCATTGTATAGAAACTTGACCCACTATGATATATATAAACTCTTATTTTTGGTTCGGTAATCCATTGTATCTGAGTTGAATCTCTTTTGGTTTATTTCTCATGTGTACTCTAGATGTTTAGAATTTCCATTTTTCTATGCTTTTTAGAATGTATGCAATGGATGTGAAATGATAACAAAATGATTTCTCTTCTTTTTTATATTTTATAATGCTGATATATGATAATGCGAACACAATGTGATGTTGAAATTTAGTTTCTTTAAGCAATCTTTGACACTTCATATTGTCTTGGAAAAATGTGGTGATACAATGATATGATAAGTGAAAGTACTTTCCCCACTCCCAACCCCACACAACCAGTAGGATGCGAGGGCTCAACACCAAGAGCCGGAAGGGGCACAAGTTAAGAAATCTTATTGAATGGTAATGATGAGGGAAAGAAAATGGTTTAACAGGACCAAATTGAGACACTACAACCTCACCCTACTCAAGATACCTCATAGTTTAGAATGTGTTTTACTTTTTAGTTTATCTAGACTTAGATCCGTAGATAGCTACTTAGTTGAAAAAATCTGGTTTTGAGGTTTTTAAAATATTTTGGAATTTTGGACATCTAACTCACTTTGTTTTTGACTTATGATTTCACAAAATTTGAAAAATTATTTGTAACTTTCAAGTTTATCAAAGAAACCCACTACACCTTGCCCCTTGCTACCGGTAGGAAGCATGGGCTCATCACCATGGACATGGAATAAGTGAGTAAGGGAATTTATTTCCTTTCCCAACCCTACATCATCAAGTGAGAGATGCGGGCTCATATCTTGAAGGTTGGTAGGGCAAAGAAATGTGCAAAATAAATTTTTATGTGGATTTACATTTGACTTACTCATCTAGGTAAATTTTTAGTATGCTCTTATTTCCAAAGATATTTTTATGAGATAGATGTGACACCATGAAGCTTATAGAAAAGACTATAAGAAAAGACACCTAATCTAGAAAGAGACTATAAGTAGAACCAAGCATGCGAGGCCTTGGTATGATCATGGCAAAAACTTTGTCTTATCTGTTTGAACCGATAAAATGATTTGAAAACAATTGATGATACTATGAAAATTTGGAGAGACATGATTTGAATGTTTTTCCAATGCTTTGAGAAGTTCTTAGGATTTTCTTTAAGAATAAATCCCTTGATCACAAATTTTACAGAATGAGTTGGTGTTGTCACCCTCAAAATTCCCCTCATTTTTCAAGTCAAGTTTCGAAAATTTTGAGTTGGTGCCTTTGAGAGATGTTTGAGTAGAGTGAGAAGTCTGGAGAGATAAAAATTCGTGCTTAAAATGGAGAAAGGCAAGTGTTTAATCAAGGCCCGAATCGACTAAGTATAGAAGGACCGTAGAAGGTGCCACATGTCTCTTCAACACACTTTTGGTATGGTACAAAAATGTGGAGACCCCAAATGTGCACAAGCCCTCCACGTGGTCAGAGTCAAAAAGACAAAGCCAATCGTTGAATTGGCTAAGTATAAAGAGCCGGCGGAAGCCTCCATGCATCCCAACGGTGCACCTCCAAAGGCCAAGTTCAAAGCAAGATCCTAAGTGAGCACAAAATCTCCATGTGCCTCATTGGTGCAACTTCAAAGGCACGGCCCAAAGAGATACCCCAAACTTGTGCCAGCCCTCCACATGTCCAAGGTCTAGAAAAGGGATAGAGCTAGCCATTTAATCAACTAAGTATAAGAGGGTTGGCGAAAGCCTCCACGTGTCTCAGTGCAACTTCAGAAGTGAGACCTAAGGGATAGACCCCAAATGAGTACCACCCTCCATGTGGTTAGAGCCTCAAAAATTTAAATCGGCCGTTGAAAAGTCTAAGGCTAGTAGACGACGCCACGTGTCTCATCGACACACCTTTAAGGGTCGAAGCCAAAGGTAGTTCCCAAACAAGCGCCAACTCTCCATGTGTCTAGGGTCCGAACAAAGTCAAAAGGGGCAAAATTGACTGTTGAATCAGCTAAGGAAAGTTGAACCAATAAAAATCCCCACGTGTCCCTTTGGCGCTCTTTCAGGGGGCGAATCCAAAAGTAGGTCCCAAACATGTGCCAACTCTCCACATGTCCAATCGGTGCACCTCCGAAGGTCAGGTCCAAACAGAGTCTCCAAATGAGTGGGAAGCCTCCATGTGTCTCGGGTCAGACATAAAGCCTTCGCCAAATAGAGGGACTTAGTCAAAACACAAAAATACAGAACATGCCCAAAGGGACATGTGGCCATGTTTCAAGTCAAAGTGGGAAGGTGGGTCATCGGGGAACTTTGGAATTTTAGCTTTTGTTTTGAAAAGCATAAAAGTATAAAAGTAAGCCACACCTCTTCGACGCCTAGAGAAGCCACGTGTTAGGCCTAAATTACATGTAGAGAGGTGGGTTGTCGAGACACTTTAGGAATTTTGGCTTTGTTTCCATAAAAGGCGTAAAGTGATAAAGTGAACCGTGGCCCCACTCATGCCAAGGGATAAATTCAAATGTTGAGCCCACATTGAAAAGTCAAAACGGGGAAGTGGGTTGGCAAAGAACTTTGAGATTTTGAGCCTTGTTTCCAAAAGAAGTAAAATTATAAAGTGAGTGTGACTGACTTACCGCTTAGGTAAAGCCACATGTCGACCTATATTAAATGTGAAGTTGCGGGCTTGTGGGGCTGCGGGAAACTTTTGTACTTTTGTAATTTTTGTGCAAAAGGTGCAATTTCAATTTTGGGCCCACAGATCCATTTTGTGAAAATTGCATTTTTGCCATTTTTGTATGGATTCAATTCAAATATTCAAATGAGCATAACTTTCACTCCAGTGCTTGAAATTTGAAAAATTTTATACTGTTGGAAAGGTCTTGGTCTCCTCTATGCCATGAAAGCATAAAATATTGTTTTCAATAGGATTTGATGGTTGAAAATCTAGAAAAAAATATTTCACGCCATTAATACGTGATCGATTGCTTCAAATAGATCAGATTTGATCCGATCTTCATCCTTCCTTCTCCAACACGCCAAACAGACATGGAGAGCCAACTAGATATCTTGATTTGGGTGAAAATATGGAAAACATCTTTCATGCCATTAATATGTGATCTGATTGCTTCAACTAGATCAAATTTTATCTGATCTTCCATCCTTCCTTCTTGACACACTAAAGACATGCGAAGCAGACTTGACATATTGTAGGTGGATTTGAAGGGGTATTAATGGTTGGTGGTTGAGCTTCCAAATCAGATTTTCTTCCTTCTCGTCTTCTCCTCTCTTCACTTCATCTATAAATGTAAGAGCTTGGCTTATATTAAATGTTGGACTCTAATACTTTTGAATAGTAATTATAATCGAAAGTAAATCAAAACAGAAGGATTTTTCCCTTTTCTCTATCTTCCTCCATTGTCCCTTCTTGCTTACCTGAAATTCGTGGATCATTTATCTTCGTGATAAGAAAGCTGTGTTCTTATTGATATGATTTATAGAAATTTGTGTTTATGGAATGATATCTTATGGTGTGAATGTGAATGATTCTATTATGTATCACTCTTACTCAGTACGTATAGGGTTATACTCTGCTATCTATATTTCCTAAAATTACTGTTATATTCTAATCTTTCCTTTCTTGATTCTTCCATTTGTTTGTATTGATAATCTATTTTGTTATAAAAGCATTTCAAGATGTCATAGGTCCAACATTAAGATGAAAGTTGTAAATTTGTATATAAGATTTGTTGTTTGCTTTTAATAAGGAAACCTCTCCCATAAAGAGGAGGGACTTGCTATCCACGACTATGGTTTTGTTAAGGTACCATTTTAAAACCCAAATGCTTTTGGTGACTCTCTCTTGGGATTTCATTTCAAATGTATCCCTTTCTAAAAGAACAACTTCAAGATCATTTTTTGATCTGGCGACTCTACGATATACACGTGGGAAGAAATATCTCAAGGTTGAAGATTCTCATTTTCAACTTCTAGAGCAACAAAACTTCTCTCTTCTTCCAAAAAAGGAACAAAGGAACTCGTTCTACAAGCACACCTCCTGTTAAAGACATAAATTCCAAGAATAACATTCCTCTAGAATAACTCAGTCCTAATCTTCTTTCTCTGATACTTGCTGGTGTTTCAATTCCCCTTTAGACAATCTTCCCATAGATGGCAGCACCTCTACCTTGGGGACAACGGATTGGGCCTCTTGCTCTTCCTCAACCATTGCATGAGTTACCCAGGAGTAGTAGGAAATTTTTTCCTAAATTCTGAGGTGATGGGAAGGTACACCCAAATGAACACATTGTAGCCTTCAGCGTTGCATGTGGGATTATTGGGATTAAGCATGAAGACGTTTCTATCAGGCTCTTTGTAGAAACATTGCAGGATAATGCTGTTGATTGGTTCTATCATCTTCCTGCTGGGTCAATTATTGATTGGACCACCTTAAAAACTTAGTTTGAGAAACATTTCAAACTTGTTGAAGATGTGCATGCTCTCTTGGATCAAATTTATCATATCAAGAAGGAACCACATGAGCCCATGAGAGAATTTGTGGCCAAATTCAACAATATCATTCATAAAATTCCATAGAACACTCATCCTATAGATCAAATCCAAAAATTCTTCTTCCTCAATGCTTAGTTACCTGAAGTAAGCTATGCACTGAGGAGAGCAAAACTTGTAACTACGGATGTTGATCAAAATTTGGCTATCAGTGTTGAAGATGATTTAATCATGTTTGGAAAATTAAAAAGAGAACCCTCCAAGTCTAAAGCATCCTCCTCTTCCTCTCCTGGAGCCAATTCAGATCAATTAGTGTAGAAGTTGGCAAATGATCTCATTGCCATCAAAAATCAATTGGCTCAACATACTCCTTATCAAGATATTCCAAGAAGGAATTTTCAGCCTAGAAACCGGTTACCTCCTTATAATAAATTGGCTATTGAAGGCCCACCTATCAAGGTTCTAGTCAATGCAACTTGTGAAGTTCAAGAACCCGATGATGAGGAGTTTAATGAAGACTTTAAAGACCCGGAAGAAGAGGTGGACAAATAACAAGAGGAACTGGCGAGATCTCAAGCTCATTTACTCACCCTTTGAAGGTATGGATGATGAAGATGAATATGATGAAAGAGTGGCAGAGATGAATAGTGAGTCATATGATGTTATGAATCGGGAGCAAACAAACATAAAAGAAAAAGTGATGTAACCTACTAATAAATCCAAGGAGTTTCCTATAACTATTCTAGTGGTTACAAGAAGAGAAGCTTCTATTCCCCCGCCTCCACGCAAAAGGTGAGTAATGTTAATCCTCCTCTTTCTACCTCTGTCTCCAAAACTTCTTGTCCTTCAATTCCTAAAGTTGATAAATCAAAAGTTTCTTTTGTTCTTATTAGTGATGCCCCATCCACCTCCAGGTCTTTGATATTATTGATCACCTTGAAAAGACCAAAATCCAAATTTTAGAGGTAGAGTTTTACCAAACCCATCCAAAAGCTTTTTCTAAAATGGTAAACTTTGTCAATTCTAAATCCAAAGCCTCATCCAATACTTCTAAAGGTATTTTACCCACTCCCTCTTCCTCACCTCAACTAAGCCTTGTGGCTGCATTCACTTCCCCTAATGAGAAAATTTAACCTTTCTATGTGACTCTCCTCATAGCTGGCCATAAACTCAATAATTGTGTTATAGACTCAGGAGCATCAGATAATGTAATTCCTGTAAAATTAGCTCATGCTTTGGGCCTGACTCTAACATGTACCTTTGGTTCCTACTATTCTATGGGGAGTAGAGAAGTGCCTTTGGTTGGGAGGATAAAAGATGCACAAGTAGCCTTCACTTATTTTCCAAATAAAAAGGTCTTAGCCACTATTTTAGTTGTTGATATTCCTCTCTCATATGGCATGTTCTTTGAGTAGAAATTTTTGTAGGAAGGTAGGAGGTGAAATTCAAATGGATGGTCACATGCTTTGACCCCGGTCAATGGAAAAATAAGAAAGCTATTACTGAAAATAAAACCGAGTATATTGTGCAAAATATCGATGATCCAAAAGCACAAATACTCTATAAAGATATAGGGCATGGAAACTATATGATCACATCGGAGGATGAGGCAAGTCTTCCGAGGGAGTGATTCATGATCCCAATGGCATTTGGACTTTAGAGTTTGATGGAAGCTTCTCTTGACTAGTTCTGGAGCTGGTGTGGTGTTAATATCTCCATAAGGGAAGATTCATCCATTTTATTTCAAGCTTCATTTTGAAAACACAAATAATATAGCTGAGTATGAGGATCTCATCCTTCGGTTGAGCATGACAAAAGAAATAGAAGTAAAGAATATTTGTGATCATGGTAATGCAAAGTTTATTATGAAATAGGTAAGGGATATTTACTAAGTTAAGAATAAGAGATTGAAACATTATAGAAATCTTGTTTGGGATTCCATCGAATTCCTTGATGCTTTCTCAATTGAAGTTATGCCAGAGAAAAGAATACTAGAGCTGATTCTCTAGCTGTCTCATGATGTTTGTTGATTCCTCATCTATATTTCTCTCAAGAGAAATTTACCATTAAAATGATTCATAGGCCTAGTGTGCCGGATAATGAAAGCAACCGGCATGTTTTCAATAATGATCAACACTTTCTCTCTTTCTTGAAGCTTAAAGATAACTTCAATCAATTATATTTTGAAGGAATTGAAACTCTTCCTAGAGAATATGTGCCCTCTAATGAGGAAGATATCAAGGAAGAGATGGATCAGGATGGCTATATTAATTTGAAGGGTAATCAAATTCCTAAAGGACTGGTGATTCTAGAAGATCTATTTGACAAACATGATAGGTTCATCAACTTTGAATCTTCTCAAGGGACTCGAAAATCTGTTGAGTATGAGAAGGTCAATATTGGAAATAATGATGAACCTAGGGTGGTGAATATTGGAAAATGCTACACTCAAGAAGAGAAAAAGAAAGCAGTAAACCTATTAAAAAATTATGCCGATGTCCTTGCCTATTCATATGAAGATCTTAAGGATTTTCAACCAAAGGAGATACAACACTATATCCCTCTGAAACTTGGTATCAAACCTTTCAAGCAAAAGTAGAGGCAGTACAATCCTAAGGTTGCTGATACTATTTTTCAAGAGATCCAGAAGTTATTGAAAGCCAAGATTATTTTTCCTATACATAATTTAACATGGATTGCCAACATTGTGCCTTTCAGAAAGAAGAATGGCGAGATTCACATCTCTGTAGATTTCAAGAATTTGAATCGAGCCTCTCTAAAAGAAAACTATCCACTCCCCATGATGGATCAAGTTTTGCAAGCTTTCTCGAGGCTCGAGATGTTGTCTATGTTTGATGGGTTCTCTATATACAATCAAGTGGAATTCAGTACCCCATATTAGCACAAGACTAGTTTTACTACCCCTTGGGGCACCTTTTCCTACAAGAGAATTCCATTTGGCCTTATCAATGCTGGTGCCACTTTCTAGAGGGAAATGGATTTAGATTTTGGCAGTCTAAAGGGAAAGTGTATTATTGTGTACCTTAATGATTTGACTATTTTTTCCAAAACAAGGGTAGATCATCTTCAACATCTAGAAACAATTCTTCAAAAATGTAGAGAACATGGAGTTTCCCTCAATCCTAAGAAGTTTTCTTTTGTGTTACTGAAGGAAAGTTGTTGGGGCATATTATTTCCAAAGAAGGGATTAAGATAGATCCAAGAAAGAGTTCAAGCAATCCAACAGATTCCTCTTCCCACAAGCAAAAAGGGTGTTCACTCTTTCTTTGGAAAGATAAATTTCTGAGGAGATTCATTCCAAATTTTGTAGAACTGACTATGAGTGTTGCTCATATGATGAAAGGAAAGCAATTTTTTTGGACTTTCGAAGGTAAAGAAGCATTTGAAGGTATCAAGAAAGCCATTGCTAGAACCCCCATCTTAGCATGTCCTGATTTTAGCAAAGATTTTATCATCTATTGCTATCCTATAAAGAGTACCTTGGCTACTATGCTAACTTAGATAAATTTTGAGGATAATGAACTTCCAATTGCATTCATGAGATATGTTCTAAAATCTCATGAATTGAAATATACTATGATGGAGAAACATGCTTTTGTAGTGGTCAAAGTTGTCAAGCAGTTTCATTTTTATATTCTTAATTCTCACTCTGTTGTGCTTGTACCTAATATAACCATCAAGTCTATTCTTGCAGAACATGAGTTTGGAACTAAGAGAGGAAATTGGGTAGCAAAAGTCCAAGAATATGACCTTGATATCAAGACAACTAAGCTAGTTTGGGGTAAAGGCTTATGTGAGCTTATTGCTGAAGGGGCTGATGAAGAATTGTCCATAAAAGTAGTTGATGTTCCTATTGTTCTCTTCCTAAGTTCAACATATGAGTGGTTTTCAAATTTTCTTACTTATGGAGAGTGTCCATCCCACTTGAGTGCCAAAGAAAAGAGATCTATTAAGCTAAGGTATGCACAATATGTATTATGGGAAAATGCTTTGTTCAAGTGAGGCATTGATGGAAGATTCCTTAAATGTGTGGACAAAGAGAAATAGAAGAAGTTGTTTTCAGCTTTTCATGATCAAGCTTGTGGAGGGAATTTCTCTTATGTTGTCACTACCCATAAAATCCTTCATGTAGGGTACTATTGGCCTACATTGTTCAGAGATGCATCAAAATGGGTAGGTAAGTGTGAAGCCTGTCATAATTTTTTTGGAGACCTAAGTTGGCTACTTTACCACTCAAACCAGTAGTGATTGATGAGCCTTTTCAATAGTGGGGATTGGATTTCATTGGAACTCTTAACCCACCTTCCAGTATTGGACATACTCATGTGCTAACTGCCATATATTACTTCACAAAGTGGGTAGATGTTGTTCCAGTCAAAAGCACTACTTCTAAGGTGGTGTGTAATTTCATCAAAGAGAACATCTTGATAAGGTTTGGGGTACCAAACAAGATTATGAATGATAATGCTTCCAATTTTTCTTCTTACGAGATGATGTATTTATGCTATGGCTATGGAATTTCCCGATCATTCTTCGATTATTATCCTCAAGGGAATGGACAAGAAAAATAAAAAAATAAGAATTTGGTAACCATTGTTGGAAGCTTATCAATGACTCTAAAAGGAATTAGCACAAGAAACTCTATGATGCTTTTGAGTAGATAGAACTACACCCAAAAGCAATTGGGATGTCTCCATTCCGGGTGGTCTATGGAGTTGAAGCTCACCGCCAAAGTAATATTGGAATTGCCAACCTTACACTTAATGAAGGCTATTGAAGATACAAGTTTCACCAGTTCCTTGGACAAGAGTATCATGTATCTCCAGTGAAAGTTGGATGAAGATAAGTTACAAGTTTTTGATAGAATCTCAACTCATCAATTGAAGGTGAAAGATATGTTTGAGAAGAAAGCTAGACCCAGAGATATATTCAAGTGGGAGAGATTGTTCTCTTGTGGGACAAAAGACATGAACCTAGAGGAAGCCATGGTAATTTTGATTCTCTTTGGCTTGGTCCTTTCAAAATCAGGCACTTTGTTGGAGAAAACTCTTTCTATTTGGATTATATGGATGTATCTCCTCTCCCACTTCCTTATAGTGGGAAATATTTGAAGTTGTTCAAGTCCTCGGTGAATAAGTAGTCCTTTTTTATATACTGTGTGTAGTGTTTTGTTTTTGGTTTTTTTCCCTTTTTGGTTTGTTTCCCTTCCGTGTGTGTTGTCTTTTGTATTGCTTCACATTTGAATCTATTTGTCCAATGGATAAGGCACTGGTCTACTTTCTCGAGTTTTTCTATGGTTATTGATCTTACCTCATTCCTCCGACCTATCCAAGTCATCCCCAGAAAGAGCTAACTGTTGTAACCCTTAAAATTCCCCTCATTTTTCAAGTCAAGTTTCAAATTTTTTGAGTTGGTTCCTTTGAGAGATGTTTGAGTAGAGTGAGATGTCTAGAGAGATAAAAAAAATTGGTACTTAAACGGGATAAAGGTAGTGTTTAATCGAGGCCGAAATCATCTAAGTATAGAATGACCGTAGAAGGTGCCACGTGTCTCTTTGGTGCACTTTTTGTATGGTGTACAAATGCAGAAACCCCAAGCGTGCACAGGCCCTCCACGTGGTCAGAGTATGAAAATACAAATCTAGTTGTTGACTTGGCTAAGTATAAAGAGCCGACGGAAGCCTCCACGCATCCCAATGGCACACCTCCAAAGGCCAAGTTCAAAGTAGGATCCTAAGTGAGCGTAAAATCTCCACATGCCTCATTGGCATGAATTTAAAGGTGTGGCCAAAAGAGAGACCCCAAACTTGCACCAAACCTCCACGTGTCCAAGGTCCAAAAAGGGACAGAGATGGCCATTTAATCAACTAAGTATAAGAGGGTCAACAGAAGCCTTAATGTGCCTCATCGGAGTAACTTCAGAAGTGAAACCCAAGGGACAGACCCCAAATAAGCACCATCCCTCCACGTGGTCAGAGCCTTAAAAAGTTAAATCAAACTTTGAAAATTCTAAGGCTAGCGGACGGTGCCACGTGTCTCATCAGCGCACCTTCAAGGGTCAAAGCCAAAGGTGGTTTCCCAAACAAGTGCTAGCTCTCCACGTGTCTAGGGTCCCACAGAAGTCAAAAGGGGCAAAACTAGCCATTGAATCAGCTAAGGAAAGGAGAACTAGCGGAAAGCCCCATGTGTCCCTTCGATGTTCTTTCAGGGGGTGAATCCAAAAGTAGGTCCCAAACGTGTGCCAACTCTCCACATGTCCAATCGACACACCTCGAAGGTTAGGTCCAAACAGAGTCTCCAAATGAGTGGGAAACCTCCATGTGTCCTGGGTCAGACATAAAGCCTTTTCCAAATAGAGAGACTTCGTCAAAACACAAAATACAGAACTGGCCCGCAAAGGGACACGTGGCCATGTTTCAGGTCAAAGCGAGAAGGTGGGTCATCGGAGGAACTTTGGAATTTTAGCTTTTGTTTTGAAAAGTGTAAAAGTATAAAATTAAGCTACACCTCCGCCGATGCCTAGAGAAGCCACGTGTCAGGCCTAAATTACATGCGGAGAGGCAAGTTTCCGGGACACTTTAGGAACTTTGGCTTTGTTTCCATAAAATGCATAAAGTGATAAAGTGAATCGCGCCCGCTCACGCCAAGGGATAAAGTACAATGTTAAGCCCGCATTGACAAGTTGTTGGCAAGAAAATTTTTCTTGTGGACAAATTTGGTGGGTTTCAATCCAATGCTATGGGAATCTAAGTCCCTCTACTTGAATGGTGTAGCTTTCGTATGTGCATGCATGAAAAAGTGGATTTCAATGGTGGCCTTTTGACCAGAGATCCAATAGGGGCACTCCAATGACCCCATGGAAAATATTACAATGTATCAATAGAGAAGAAACTTTGTCTTGGAAAGGGGAAGGGGAGTGGAAATGGAGGTAGGAGAAAACTAATGCTATGAGTAGAATATCAGATGCCCACACACATTAATTAGAAATTTCATTTACATGCATTTATAGTTAGAAGAAAAACAAATCCGTAGGAGAAGCTATAAGACCGAATGAAACTCATTAGTCACAAAGTAACAATTAATTCCTCAATAAAAGAGGCAAAAATTCCTTCTTTTATTATTAAAGCTTGAGCAGAGTTTGTACATAGCTTGAGAATGGAAGAAATTTGAGGAAGAAGAGAAAATAGAAGTAGTGTGGCATTTTTTATCGTTTCGTGTACATAACACTCTGGTATTTTTAAAATCAATATCCTACCCTTGGAATGATGTCGAGAAGCCATTATATTCTTCGCAAGAAACTGTTACAACTTCACAAATCCTTAACACCTTTTCAAATTCCTCTGTTGTGAAGAAAACGCTCATGGTGGGTTAAAAACCAGATCTTGCAAAGCAACCGTTACATTCGATTTTCTAGTTTAAATATAGACCATTTGATTTGCTCCTCTAACTTTGAAATTGGGTTGTCCATGTGGTAGGAAGGGATTGGAGTGGTTATAGGGGAAGCCTTTCGTATTTTGTGATTTTTGTGAGATTTGAAAATTTGGAACAAATTGGCCCGTAGCCCTGCTTTGACTTTTCAACTTAGACACATGGCACGTTCTTATTGGAAATGGGATTGCTGCCCTTTTCTCAACATTTTAACCTTTTTTTGGAAAAAGGCTCAAAAATCAATTTCCTCCATTGGTCCGCTACTCTAATTTGACTAGGACACGTGGCACGTTTTAGTTGGAGACGGGGTTGCGGCTCTTTTCTAAACATTTTAACCTTTTTCAGAAAAAGGCTCAAAAACTCATTTTCCTCCGTGGCCTACTAATCTGATTTAAATAGGACACATGGCATGTAATGGTTGGAGACGGGGTCATGGCTCTTTTCTAAAATTTTAACCTTTTTGGAAAAAGGCTAAAAACTCAAGGTTCTCCATCATTTCGCTCCTCCACTTTGACTTTTCAACGACGGGCCCGAGACATTGGCGGAGCTATGGAGCATTCTAGAACTTTTACTTCACTTTTGGGAATTTAGTTAAATTTCTAAAAGTTCCCCAATGGCCCACTCATCTCGCTTTTACTTTTCTCTAGTGGGCTTCACCTTTGACTTTTCCCGCAGGCTTCAACTTTGACTTTTTCCTTGTGGGCTTCAACTTTGACTTTTACCTTTAAAGCCTGATCGGGGCCGTGGGGAAAATTTACCATTTTTGCCAAAAGTGACCAAAAGTGTTAAGTTCACAAAAAACCCATTCCTCCCCATCCAATAGGATCTAACCACGTACTTGCATTCATTGGGGTCAAAATTTGACGGGGAAAAGACGCCCGTCATCCCGACTATGGAAAATATGCAGAGGAAGAAAACTTCATCGTTTTGAGTCCAATTTTCAAATTTCCTTCATGAACCAAAGGCATGGAGGCAAAACAATGATTTGACAACCTAGACCATAGAACAAGTGAACAATTTTGATCAAAAATGGAGGTTGCAAAGAGGATATTACGTGCACAGATCGGGAAATGGAGAATTTCTAAAAATGAGCAAAATAGAGGTTTAAACAACTCTAGGGCATGAATTTTTCTAATTTCTTGAATCTCTAACTTGGCTTAAACACCAACAAAGGGCATGAGCTCAAAAAAATTGAATTTGGCTATGAAAACACAGAGTAGTTTTGGGAGACAACAAGCTGGCTCTAGCTTGGGGACATGGCGTGAACTAGGCATGGCTAGGGCACGACATGAGGATCCAAAATCTCAAGTTTCAAAACATATTATGTTGACCAGTGCCTTATCCATTGGGCCTTGCAGAGTCATGTAAAATTATGAGAAATAATGGAAGAAGGAGGAAACACACAAGCCAAACCACACACAACAAAAACCAAACAAAACTAAACCAAAACCATGCAACAGAAAAGGAAAAAACCACACCAAGAAAACACCTATGGTATAAGGCAGGGACAACCCACTTTCACTGATGATACAATTTCAAGTATTTCCCACTTTGAGGAAATTCCAATGGTGTTCCATCTAAGTATGAGAGGAGAAAAACATTCTCACCACAAGCTCTATGAATTTGGAATGGGCCCAGCCATAATGAATCAAACTTTCCATGACTACCCTTTGGTTCTCTTCTCTTGTCCCAAAGCAGGACAAAATCTCCAACCTTGAATTCTCTTGCCTTTTCCCTCTTGTCAAATATCTTCTTCACTTTCAATTGGTGTTCTTTAATTCTATCCACCACTTGGCATCTACTTTCCTCCAGCTTCTCTAGGAAGAGGATCCTCTTGTCAATGGAGTCTTTGTATTGACCATCTTCTATTTCTTACAGCAACTTGAGAGCTAACATATAAACTATGAGAGGAATCTCTACCTCAACTCCATACAACATTTGGAAAGGTGACATACCTATTTCCTTCTTAGGAGTGATCTTATTGGCCCATAATGCATCATATAACTTCTTGTGCAGTTCCTTTGATGATCATATACCACCTTGTGAACAACGGTCACAATGTTCTTGATTCTTGACTCATCTTGCCCATTTCCCTGTGGGTAGTAGTCGAGAAGAGTGAGATAGAGAGATTCTAAAGCCATAGCAAAACTCGTGAGCTCCTTGGAAGAGAAATAGGTGGCATTGTCTACAATTTTTTTTTGTGGTATTCAAAACAAACAATGATATTCTCCTTGATGAAGTTAGACTATTTCAAAGCTAGCTTTCTTGGTTGGGATGGCTTTCTCCCATTTAGTGAATTAATTAGTTGTAGTGAGTACATAAGTATGCCATGCACTAGAATGAGGACTCAAAACACCAATAAAATCTAGCCCCATTTCTGAAATGGTTCTTTAATCACCATGAGCCTTGAGTGGCAATGCAACTAGTTGTTGCTTTCCAACAAATTGTTGGCATGCTTTGCATTTGGAAACCGAATCTTAAGTGTCTACAAAGATGGAGGGCTAATAATATATCCCTCGAGGATCTTATGTGCGGTGACCATTGCTGAGAAAATTCCACCACAAGCTTGATCATGATATGCCCCGAGTAACTTTTCTGCTGCTTCTTATCTACACACCTAAGGAAACAACCATCTAGGCCTCTCTTGTAAAGTGCATGATTCAGATCACAAACTTAGATTCCTTTAGCTTGAGTGTCCTTCTTTGATTGTAATCAAGATGAGTGGGGAATTCTCCATAAGTGAGGTAATCAACAATGTTAGCATACCACTCATCAGTAGTGGTGACAAAGACCACTTGTGGACTATGTCTGAATAGGTTGAGCAAACACAATACTTTTATCCCTAATGAGCCTTGAGAGATTCATCTTCAACAATCAACTGACACAAACCATTTCCTCTTACCAGATTAGAGGGTCTAATCTCTAAGTCATACTATTGGGTCTGTGCAATACAACTTCATCTCTTAGCCCCAGGATCTTGTTGAGTCAAAATGGACTTGATTGCACTTCTAGGGACCATTACCACAGTATGGGAATTGAGAATGTAGAATCTAAAACTTTTAACAGCTTTGACCATTGCGTAGGCATGTTTCTCCAATTGGTTGTACTTTAGCTCATGATTTTTCAAAGGACAGCTCATGAAAGTAATGGGTGCTTCCAAACCTTCATCATTTTTTTGAACAAGGACAATTTTGAGAGAGGGTATGTTACGATGCATAGAAATATATGATGAACTCCTTGTTGAAACCTAGAGATACAAGAGTTGGAGCTTTAGCAATGGCTTTCTTGATCTAGAAAAGTTATCCAAAAATTTGCCCCTTGGTAAAGTTTGTCAAGACAACTCCTGCACATAAGGAAATTATGAAGGAAATGACTCAGACCCGTGAGATCACATTCTAGGATGAAAAATAGGTTATAGGTGGGCTTGGAAATGAAAGAGCAATGTCATAGAGAATCCAGGATCAAGAAGGAAAAGAAGCGGTGAAGTTTCAAGGTCTTCGAGCTCAAAACCGTTCTAGAAAAGAATCCAAAATTGACTAAGTATGGAAGAGCCAGCAGAGAGAGCCACGTGTCCTAGCGGAACTTTCTAAGATGAATCCATAATTCAAGGCGGGTTTCTGCTTAAGGGAGGCTCAAACAAGCTCCACATATCCATGTGTCCTAGGTCAAAGTAGATAATTTGTTGGGGGTTTTCTGAGTTTTACGTTTCACGAAAAGGGGAAAAGATAAATTACGGACCCACGAGCCCGATTTTTCTCTAATCTGGCTACCACGTGTCCCATATAAAAAAGGAAAGCCCAAATGAGCACTAGGCTGCCACGTGGCCCTGGTAGGTGAAAATGGAGAAAATTATTCTAGGCCATTAACACAAAATCCAATCTCTTCAACTACCAAGATCTGATTCGATTCAATCCGTTGGGGAACTAGAAGTGACATATTGTGGGTGGATTTACAGGAGGCATTGATATTCAATGGTTGAACTTTCAAAGTAGGATTTGATGCATTTCTCATGGTGGTTGGATGGGATTCAAATTTTCCCTCTTCTCTCTCTTTTCTTTCTATATATATTGTAACACTTCTTGTTTGAGAGGTAGAGACATTCTGAGCATAGAGAAACTCTGTCAAATTTGTTTCTTGACGCCATTTTTGAGTAGTGAACCTTTTTCCACGCTTGGAAAATATATTTGTGCCTCTATTCCATAAATTTAATGGTTTGCGCACCTTCTAGAGCAATAAAAACATGTTTTTTTGGTGTTATTCAACCCTTTGCATCGTTTTGTTGTTTTTTTCGTGCCTCTCCCTTTCGCATTTGTTTTTTGTGCATGCATTTCACGTTTCAGGTGCATGATGTTGTGTTTCATGAATTTTAATGGTGAATTTGAAGATATGGGCTGTGTCACTTCTATCGACCTCCCTCATCTCCATTTTCTCTGTTTCTTTCTCCCTCAACAGAATATCTCGCTTCCTTTGTTGGTGTATCACCGTTTTAGTGTAGGCTTTGTTTTTTCAGTTTTCTCTCTCTCCTTGTCTCCTTGGAAGTTAGATTAGGATTAGATTAGCTTTGCCTACACTGGAATAGCTTGTGGCAGGTAGTTTAGGAAGAGGAACCAACCTTCTTTGGAGAGCTTTCCCATTCACAAGGTCCCACACCTTGGGGAAGTTCAATGTTATGCAAATCACACCAAATGAGTCTGCCTTAGAAAAGCAGATCCATAACTATTTTGGGAAGTCTTTGTGATTTCACACTAACTATTTTGGCATGCCCAGTGGGATAGGTAGAAGTACTTTACCACTTCACTTCATCGGGTTTGATGTGCTCTTCGTGAAGATTTCAGCCTTTGGAGGCACTTTGAGCACATCGGCGACTCCATCCGGTCGAAACCCATTCTTTGAGTTACGAGACCTTTTCCATCCATTTCTACTCATTTCATCCATTTTCTTCTTCCATCTCTTTCATTTTATCCCATTCCATGAGGTTGTGCAATCATGACTTCATTCCCTTCATGGAACTCACATTTACAATAATGCAATCCACCTTCAATGCATTTCCCAACTCCTCCAAATCAACATTATGATTAGATCCAGGACCATTATGCTTACCCATATGAGCAGATTCAAAGTCAGTTTGGACATGGAGCTTATCAAGAACAAGGGGGCGCATACAATGGTGATAACTATGTGGAGAATCTTTGGTTTATTAGAGAAAATTCAAAAAATGGAGGTTGGCATGGTTCGATCGAGGGCATAACATGAATGAAGGCATTCAAGATTGGTTATAGGGCACTTTGTCCATAGGAAGGCCCTTTTCCAAGACATTACAGTCTCAAGAGAAGCTTGACTTCATGGTTGAAATGCTGCCCCAACTTACACAATGGATTGAGGAGATCGGGGCTTATGAGTTGGAGTCAAGACAACCTTGTCAATGGGTAAGTCCAACATCTCATAGTTGTTCTTTTTCTCTTTCTCAAGCGGCACCATCTCAACCCAAGCTCCAATTTCCAAGCTTTTCACTTGCTGCCCCAAGTGTTGATTTCATTTCTCCATCTCCTAGTCTTCCACCTCATCTCAGTTCTTCTATCCTTTTCCCTTCCAAACAGTCATCCCCTCCAAACAAATAAGAAGTTCCACCTCCCTCCACACCACAAACAATTGCAAAGCTGGTTGAACCCCAAGTTGCCACTCCTGTTACTTTCCCAAGTCCATGTTGGGAAGATACTCAAGAATCCAATCAAGAACGAGAAAGAAGAGGAGCCCAATGTAAAAGAAATAATAGACAATATGATGAGTTAGGCTACTAAATTTGGGTTTAAAAATATCCCTTGATGGTCAAGCCAATAGAGGAGGTCAAGGTTAAAGAGACAGTGGTGGATGAGTTTGAATTTTTAGCAGAGGAGGAGGACCATATAGTTTCAAAGGCCCCAAGTGTGGAGCAAGCTACAAAAGAACCTTCAGTTCTTCCTCCCACTTCATCCCCTTTAAGCTTTGATGTTGAAGAAGAGTTTGATCTTTCAAACTTCATGTTTGAGAGTGAAGGGAGCCATGGTGATCAAGTTGTAGATCAGGAAGGCACCATGGAGGAGGTAGAGCACATGCAACGGCAGGGACAACAAGGAGGCGGTTTATGCTGTCGCCGACTTGGAAGATTGCTTTGATGAAGAGGAGCCCATGGAGATTACATCATTCACTCCTCCATCCATCTTCCATGCACATGAACCTATTACCATGAATGGGAATATTCAAGTGTAAAATCCTGCACTCCATAATGGCCCTTTAGTACAATTTGGAAGATCTTGATCTTCCATGTTATTCAAAAAAGGAGGAAGGAAAAAGGTAGGAGGATGTCACCATTTCTCCCACGCCATTCATCCAAGAAGGTCCACAAGAAAACTCCATTCTCAAAGTTAAAATTTAGAACAAGGGGCACATTCAAAGGATCAGACCATTCCCAATCAGGTACTTGGCTTCATTAGAGCCAAAGGAGAAGCCAAGACCGAGTCATGTCTATTTCGGGGCATGAGGATGATATGCAAAGTGCAAGAATCAGCTGCAATGCCTCTTTAATCCTAAAATAGAGAAAATAAAAGAGTTATTGGTCTTTTCTCTAGTTTATAATTTGATGATTTAGGTGGAGGACCAAATTATTATCAGCTTTTTTCACTCATCTAACCAAAGTCATGTTTAGTGCCAAATCAGTTGCATGGCTGTCATTTTGAGGAAGGGAAGCTATTTGTCCCCTGCCAGGTTGTAGGTTTTGTTTGAGTTCCCTTTGCTCTTGGTTAGAGTAGAGTAGGTAGGTAGGTAGGTTTTCGAGTAGAAGAAGTGATTTTTCACACTTTTCATGTTCCATTTGGAGCATGTATGATTTTAAGTTTGTACATAGTTTTTGTGTCTTGTTGTATTTCTCTTACATAGTGCATTTAGTTAGCTTTTGGTGAAGTTGACCTTCAAGTTTGAGTGGGTTTCCAAGTGATTCGAGAGGTAAGCAAAGTGCAAGGAGTTGGGAGTCTATTTTATAAGAAGGATTAGCATCAGGCCATCATTCTTGAATCCATGCCCAATGGATGCTCCAAGGCCACTAGTCTCTTCAACTAGCAGGTAGATATCCCCGCGAGTCACCAAATTGTTATCCAAAATTTCCCCGAGAAATTTGGTCAAGACAACTCCTGAACATAAGGAAATTATGAAGGAAATAACTTAACCTATGAGCTCACATTCTAGGATGACAAACATGTTATAGGTGAAAAAAAGAAATGAAGGAGCAGTGTCGCAAAGAAGCTAGGAGAAAGAAGGAAAAGAAGTGGTGAAGTTTCAAGGTCTTCGGGCTCAAAACTGTTCAGGAAAGAATCTAGAATTGAATAAGTATGGAAGAGCTAGCAGAGAGAGCCACGTGTCCTAGTGGTGCTTCTCCAAGATGAATCCATAAAGGGAGGCTCAAACAAGCCCCGCATCTCCACGTGTCCCAGGTCAAAGCGGGCTATCGGGGGTTTTTTGAGTTTTGTGTTTCGTGAAAAGATAAATTATAGATATGCGAGCCCAATTTTTGCTCTAATCTGGCTGCCACGTGTCCCATATAAAAAGGGAAAGCCCAAATGAGTGCCAGGCTACCGCGTGGCCCTAGTAGGTGAAAATGGAGAAAAGTCTTCTAGGCCATTAACGTAGAATCCAATCTCTTCAACTACTAGATCTGATTCAATTCAAATCTTGGGGAACCAGAAGTGACATATTGTGGGTGGATTTGTAGGAGGCATTGATATTCAGTGGTTGAAATTTCAAAGTGGGATTCGATGCATTTCTCATGGTGGTTGGAGTAGGATTCAAATTTTCCCTCTTCTCTCTCTTTTCTTTCTATATATACTGTAACACTTCTTGTTTGAGAGGCAGAGACATTCTGGGCATAGAGAAACTCTGTCAAATTTGTTTCTCGATGCCATTTTTGAGTAGTGAACCTTCTCCCATGCTTGGAAAATGTATTTGTGCCTCTATTCAGAAATGTAATGGTCTGTGCACCTTCTAGAGCAATAAAAATGTGTTTTTGTGGTGTTCTTCAACCCTTTGCATTTTTTATTTGTTTCTCCGTTCCTCTCCCTTCTAGATTTGTTTTTCTGTGCATGTATTTCACGTTTGCAAGTGCAGGATGTTGTGTTTCATGGAGTTTAATGGTGAATTTGAAGATCTGGGCCATGTCACTTCTGTCTAACCTCCCTCATCTCCATTTTCTCTATTTCTTTCTCCCTCAACAGAATATCTCGCTTCTTTTTCGGTGTATCACCGTTTTAGTGTAGGCTCTGTTTTTTTAGTTTTCTCTCTCCTTGTCTCCTTAGAAGTTAGATTAGGATTAGATTAGCTTGCCTGCACTAGAATAGCTTGTGGTAGGTAGTTTAGGAAGAGGAACCAACCTTCTCTGGAGAGATTTCCCATTCGCAAGGTCCCACACCTTGGGGAAGTTCAATGTTATGTAAATCACACCAAATGAGTCTGCCTTAGAAAAGTAGATCCATAACTCATTTGGGGGTGTTGTGATTTCACACTAAAAATCTCCTCAAATGCTATTTTTCCTTCCTTATTCCACTTGAAACTTTCTTGAGGTTTCATCATGGAAGTTATATGCTTAGTCAATTCAGAAAAATTAGGCATAAAATGATGAAGGAAGTTTACCTTTCCAAAGAATGAATGAACTCCCTTCTTTCTGCTTGGTAAGGCTAGTGCTTGGATAGATTTGATCCTCTCAAGATCAATGTGTGCTCCATGTTTGTTCACAATGTGTCCCAAAAATTTACCTTCTGTGACTCCAAAAATGCACTTCTTTGGATTTAGAGAAATTCCATGTTTCCTGCACCTTGCAAGAACTTGCTCCAAATGATAGATATGATCTCCCCTCCTCTTTGAAAAAACCGTGAGGTCATCAAGGTAAATGACAATGCAATATTTCAAATCTTTGAAGGCCAAGTCCATTTCTCTCTGGAAAGTGGCCCCAGCATTGATCAAGCCAAAAGGCATTCTATGTTGTAGGCAAAAGTTCCCCAAGGTGTTGTGAAGGTTGTTTTGTTACAATCTTCTTTTGCCACCTTGATTTGGTTGTACCCTAAGAATCCATCAAGCAAAGAGAGCATTTCAGATCCAGTGACTGCTTGCAAAATATGATCCATGATTGGAAGAGGGTAGTTGTCCTTGAGAGATGCTTGATTCAGATTTTGAAAGTCTACATAGATCCTTATTTCCCCATTCTTCTTCCTTACTGGAACAATGTTAGCCACCCATGTTAAATGGTGGATGGGGAAGATGATTCTAGCATTGAGCATCTTTTTCACCTCTTCTTTGATAACATTAGAAATATTTGGATTGTAGGGCCTTTGTTTTTTCCTAAAGGGCTTAGCTCCTTGCTTGAAAGGAATGGAGTGATGCATTTCCTTTGGCTGAAAAGATTTGAGTTCATCATAGGAATAGGCCAAGACATCTAAGTACTATTTAGCAGAGAAACAAACCTTCTCTTATCTTCTGGTGAGCAGCATTTACCAATGTTAACCATCCTTGGATTCTCTGAAGTGCCAATGTTTTCTTGATGAAAATCAGATGGACACCGAGAAGACTATTTTCTTTCTCTTGGATGAACCTATCGTGCTTGTCAAAGAGATATTCCAAAGAAACTAGGCCTTTGGGGATTTTGTTTCCTTTCCTTTTGATTACTCCCTCTTCATCAATTCCCTCAATTTCTTCCTTCTCTTCTTTTGGGACCGATTCACGGTGTGGGTTTTCAATTCCTTCAAAGAAAATATTATTAAAGTTATCCCTTTGTTCTAAGAAGGCTAGGATTTGATTGTCATCATTGAAGACCTTCCAGTGATTTGCATTGTCTGGTATGTTGGGTCTAAACACCATCTCAATGGTCACTTTATCCTTGCCAAAAGAAGGATGAGGTGTCACTAAGGAAGTTGACACTACTAGAGAATCATCCTTTTCATTTTCTCCCTAGGGATAGCTTCAATGGAGAATGCATTAAAGGATTCAATGTAGTCCCATACTCTGTTTCTATAGTGCATGAGTTTGGGGTTCTTCACTTGATATTACTAGCAGACCTACTTTACCAAAACCTCTATATCACCTTTGCATCTCAACTTCTTGATTCCCATGTCCTCTGCTACATTCATGCCTAAGAGTAATGCTTCATACTTTGTTGTATTATTTGTATTGTCAAATTGCAGCTTGTAGGCAAAAGGATATACCTCATTGGAGGGAGAGTATAATACTACACTAGCTCCTGAACCTGCTTTGGAATGACTTCCATCAAACTCCATTTTCCAAATATGATCTTCTTCTTCCTCCATGAGGAGTGGCAAGTTCTCTTCCTTTTGTGATGTAAGGAAGTAGTTTCCTAGCCCACAATCTTGAAAGAGGATGTTAGCTCTTGGATCATCAGATTTCCTTATTGTGAATTTCATTTTCTTGACTAGCAACAACTTCTTCATTTCTCCTTTCACTGGGATAGTTGTAGATGACCAATCCATTTTTATTTCTCCACCTAGGTCTCTGCAAAAACTTCTACTCAACAGCATACCAAAAGAGGTTAGGATGTCTGCCACCAAGATGGTCAGGAGTATCTTCTTGTCTGGATAATCAGCTAGTGCAACTTGAGCATCCTTGATTCTTCCTACCAATGGAACTTGTTTGGATTCCATTAAATAACATGTGCGATTTTCTCAGTCGAGTGAGGCCAAGAGAATTTGCAACCTTTGTTGGTATCACATTATTTGAGGCTCAGTCTATGATGCAATTGTTCAACTAGAAGCCTTTGATGAGAAGTGACAGGTAGAAAGGCTCAACTCTATTGGTGTTGGAGGCACTGAGGGCTAACATGTTTTGAGAAGGTGGTATGGATGGTGTGGGTAATAGGCCTTTAGAGATTGGGCTTGAAGAAAAAGGGTTACTACCACGAACTGCCTTGATGAATCTGTCAAATTGGGTAGGATGTGTTTGTAGGTATTCAATCTCAGAGAGCTGAACTTTGGTTTTGCTTGCATGCTCCACAAAGTCAAATGGAGTTATGGTAGATGAGGAAGAGGTTCCAGTAGTGGGAGAGGATTTAAATGATAGGGGTTTTGTTACTTTTGGTGCTAGGTTCTCCTTTTCAAATGTAACAATTGGCTTGGAAGGAGGTGAGGGTGTAGCCTTTGATTGAAATTTAGATGTTCTTTCGAGAACCAATAGTTAAAAGAGAATTGCTCTTAAAAACTTTTGAGTTGGGAGAAGAATCGAGATAACTTACTTGCCATAACAATGTGATCCTGAACAATTGGTGAATCTGATTTCTCTTTGTTTTATTCCAAGAAAGGTGGTAATGGTGATCCCCTGCTGATGATCTTGTTTAGTGGAGGCTTTGGAGAGCTATCTTCTTTGTTCTTCCTACTCTCATTTGCAATTGTTGAGGCTGAAACACCATTCTTTGATTGTGCACGAGTGAAAATAGCACATGAAAAACTTGGAGCTTCTTCATCACTTCCTCCTCATTAGCAACATATTCAATCAGGCCATTGTGCATGCCAACCTCTTCAATTTGAAAATAGTTTTCATATTCGTCCATGCTTTCTTCTTCAATTTCCTTAATGTCTGCTTCTTCTTCTTCTAATTCTCTAGTGTCATAGATGGCATTGACTGGTGGTGCTTTAAGAGAAAGCCTACGAGGAGGTGGAGCAATTCTTGGTCTATCAGAAAGATTTGGTCTCCTTGGAGCATTCCTCATAGTGATTTGTGACAATCTGTTTCTTCAAAGCAATTAGGTCATTTGCCATTTTTGGAACATTGGATCGGTGCAGACCTGAATTTGAACTCGACCTTTTACTTCCCATTTTTTCCTTTCAATTTTCCAGAAAGAATTAGATCATCATTAGTCTCAATTGTAAAGTCTTTAGCTTCCCTCAATGTTCTTGGTTGGGCTCTTCTGAGGAAGAAACCAACTTCTGATGGAAAATCACTGATGAAGAACCTTTTCAAGTTATTTTCAGAGGGTACCACATCTTCTAGGATCCTTCTTATCAACCTATCATACCTTGCTACAAAATATCTCATTGATTCAGAGGTCTCCTTCTTCATTTGAACCAATTGGACCAGCAGATCCTGACAATCTTCTATGCTCTTGAACCTATGTTCAAATGCACTTCTTATATCTTCCCAACATGTGAAAATATTTGGGGAAACATGTAGAACCATTCAAAATCTTTTTTTGGAGGGACTCCATAAAGATCCTAACTAAAACATCTTCATCTTCAACTCCTAACACTCCACAAGTAGTGATGAATCCTGTTACATGTTTTCTCGGGAGCTGAGAACCATCCCCTTTGAATTTTAGGAAGTTCTTTCTTGAGCCTCTTGGTAGCTCATGAAGTGGTTGTGGAAGAGCAAGTGGACTAGTATTTCTTCCCCATGGTACATTAGGCCTGCGTACTTCATGCTCATGATCACCCAGTCTATTCCTATTTCTAGCCTCCGGTCTTTCTAAGGCTGCTTCTGTTTCTTCGCTATTTTTTCTTCGCTTCAATTTGGAGTCTTTCTATTTCTTCAAGTTGAGCCCTTATCTCCTCTTCATCTCTTTCCTCTCTTTCAAGCTCTTCAAATATGGGATCAACTTGTCCTCCTTGCCTCAGTTGTTAGGTGTATCTTCTATCAGCTAGCTTGAAAGTTTATGATCTTCTCTAGGGTGCTGGAATTTATCTCTGCCTTTCCAATTCGATAGCACGTTCCTCTTCCAGCTCTATAATCCTTATGGAAATGAAGTATTAATTGACAGTTTGTCTATTATGCCAAATATCTTCTCTCATATTAGAAGAAATGTCTTCTTAGATGTGAAAGAGTAAATCAGGTTTCTCAATAGGTGGATTTCCTAGAGTAGCCATGATTTACATCCATGTAGTTTGTGTGATTACTCAATCTCAAAAACTTTTCCTCTAGAATATTTTTTGTATTTTATGACCCTAAGGTCATTTTAGTCTTGATCTTGCAAAATTTACCCCATGGTGGGCGCTAAAACTTGTTGGCGAGAAAATTTGTCTTGTGGAAACATTTGGTGGGTTTCAAGCCAATGCTATGGGAATCTAAGTCCCTCTACTTGGATGGTGCAGCTTCCATATGTGCATATGTGAAAAAGTGGATTTAAATGGTGGCCTTTCGACCAGAGATCCAACAAGGGCACTCTATTGACCCTGTGACAAAGCTAATAATGTCTCATTAAAGAAGAAACTTTGTTGTAGAAAGGGGAAGGGGAGTGGAAATGGAGGTAGGAGAAAACTAATGTTGTGAGTAGAATAGCAGATGCCCACACACATTAAATAGAAATTTCATTTATATGCATTTATAGTTAGAAGAAAAACAAATCATAGGAGAAGCTATAAGACCGAATGAAACTCATTGGTCACAAAGTACTAATTAATTCCTCAATCAAAGAGGAAAAAATTCCTTCTTTTATTATTAAAGCTTGAGCAGAGTTTGTACATAGCTTGAGAATGGAAGAAATTTGAGGAAGAAGAGAAAATAGAAGCAATGTGGCATTTTTTGTCGCTTTCAGTGCATGAGCACTTTGGTCTTTTTGAAATCAATCGCTAGCCCTTAGAATGATGTCGAGAAGCCATTATATTCTTCGCAAGAAACCGTTACAACTTCACAAATCCTCAATGCCTTTTCAAATTCCTCTGTTGTGAAGAAAACACTCATGGTGGGTTAAAAACCAGATCTTGCAAAGCAACTATTACATTCGATTTTCCAGTTTAAATATAGACCATTTGATTTGCTCCTCTAACTCTAAAATTGGGTCATCCACATGGTAGGAAGGGATTGGAGTGGTTATAGGGAAGCCTTTTGCATTTTGTGATTTTTGTGAGATTTGACAATTTGGAACAAATTGGCCCGCAACCCCGCTTTGACTTTTCAACTTAGACACGTGGCATGTTCTTATTGGAAATGGGATCACGGCCCTTTTCTCAACATTTTAACCTTTTTTGGAAAAAGGCTCAAAAACTCAATTTCCTCCACTAGCCCACTGCTTCAATTTGACTAGGACATGTGGCACGTTCTAGTTGGAGATGGGGTCGTGGCTCTTTTCTAAACATTTTAACCTTTTTGGAAAAAGGCTCAAAACTCAATTTCCTCCATCGGCCGCTACTTCAATTTGACTAGGACATGTGGCACATTCTGGTTGGAGATGGGGTCACGGCTCTTTTCTAAACATTTTAACCTTTTTTGGAAAAAGGCTCAAAAACTCAAGGCTCTCTGTCTCCGCTCCTCTGCTTTGACTTTTCAACGGCGGGCCCAAGACCTTGGCAGAGCCACGGAGCATTCTAGAAATTTTACTTCACTTTTGGGAATTTGGTTAAATTTCCAAAAGTGCCCCGATGGCCCACTCATCCACTTTGACTTTTCTCTAGTGGGCTTCACCTTTGAATTTTTCCCCCAGGCTTCAACTTTTACTTTTACCCCGTGGGCTTCAACTTTTATTTTTACATTTAAATCTGATCGGGGCCATGGGGTAAATTTACCATTTTTGCCAAAAGTGACCAAAAGTGTTAAGTTCACCAAAAACCCATTCCTCCCCATCCAATAGGATCTGACCACGTACCTACATTCATTGGGGTCAAAATTTGATGGGAAAAGACGCCGTCATCCCGACCGTGGAAAATACGTAGAGGAAGAAAAATTCATCGTTTTGAGTCCAATTTTTGAATTTCCTTCACGAACCAAAGGAATGGAGGCAAAACAATGATTTGACGACCCAAGCCATAGAACAAGTGAACAATTTCAATCAAAAATGGAGGTTGCAAAGAGGATATTATGTGCACAACTCAAGAAATGGAGGATTTCTAAAAATGAGTGAAACAGAGGTTTAAATAGCTATTGGGAACGACTTTTGCTAATTTCTTAAATCTCTAACTTGGCTTAAACACCAACAAAGGGCATGAGGTCAAAAAAATTGAATTTGGCTATAAAAATGTAGAGTAGTTTTCGGGAGACAACAAAAGTCAAAACGGGAAGGTGTCGGCGGAGAACTTTGATATTTTGAGCCTTGCTTCCCAAAGAAGTAAAATTATAAAGTGATCCGCTATTCTGTTACCACTTAGGTAAAGCCACGTTTCAGACCTATATCAAATGTGAATTTGTGGGCTTGCGGGGCTATGGGGGAACTTTTGCACTTGTGTAATTTTTTTATAAAAGGTGCAATTTCAATTTTAGGCCCGTAGATCCATTTTTGCGAAAATTGCATTTTCACTATTTTTGCATGATTCAATTCAAATATTCAAATGAGCATAAATTTCTCTCTAGTGCTCTACATTCAACAAATTTAATATTATGGATAAACTATGGAAACATAAAATATTGTTTTTAGAAGGATTTGATGGTTAGAAATCTAGAAAATGTCTTTCATGCCATTAATACGTAATCTGATTGCTTCAAACAGATCAGATTTGATACGATCTTCATCCTTCAGTCTCCAACACACCAAAGAAACATGGAGAGCCAACTAGATATCTTGATTTGGGTGAAAATATGGAAAATGTCTTTCACACCAGTAATATGTGATCTGACTTCTTTAAGTAGATCAAATTTGATCTGATCTTCCATCCTTCCTTCTTCAACACACTAAAGGCATGCAAAAGTAGACTTGACATATTGTAGGTGGATTTACAGGGGCATTGATTGTTAGTGGTTGAGCTTCTGAATCAGATTTTCTTACTTCTCTTCTTCTCCTCTCTTCATTTCATCTATAAATGTAAGAGCTTGGCTCATTGAAAATGTTGGACTATGATACTTTTGAAGTGTAATTATAATTGAAAGTAAATCAACACAGAAGGATTTCCCCCTTTTCTCTATCTTCCTCCATTTTCCTTCTTGCTTACCTGAAATTCGTGGATCATTTATCTTCTGTGATAAGAAACTTTGTGTTCTTATTGATATGATTTCTAGAACTTTATGTCTATGGAATGATATCTTATGTTGTGAATGTGAATGATTCTATTATGTATCACTCTTTCTCAGTACATATAGGGTTATACTCTGCTATCTATATTTCTGAAAGTATTGTTATATTTTGCTCTTTCCTTTCTTCAATTCTTCCATTCATTTGTATTGATAATCTATTTTGGTATAAAAGCATTTCAAGATGTCAGAGGTCTAGCCTTAAGATGAAAGTTGTACATTTGTATATAAGCTTTGTTGTTTGCTTTCAATAAGGGAACCTCTCCCATAAAGAGGAGGGAAGCTGTTGTTCCCGACGATCGTGGTTATTTTAAGGTACCGTTTTAAAACCCAAAAACTGGAAAATGAAAGTGTAATGCAGATGTAGTAATATACATATGAAAATGCTAATGGATAATGCGTAATACATCTTTAGGTGAAGAGATTTCAAAGATTCATTAAAATCCTCACCCTCTAGTGTACACAGGTGAAATACCCCATTTTTGTAGTCTTCTACTACTCAATATGGTCCCAACCACCTAGGTTTGAATTTTCTTCCTCACCGGTCTTTTTGTCTATCCAGGATGTCAAATCTTAAGACCAAATCTCCCTCATATATTTCATGCTCGTAAACATTCTTGTTGTATCACTGAGCCATCTAGTCAGTGTAAATGTCATGCCATTGTTCAAGGTTGATTCTAACCTCATCAAGAATTTCTAACTGAGAGAGTTGTGCTTCTTGATAGCCTTCTTCTCCTACGATTCCGTGCAGTGAAATATAAAGACTCGATTTTTCAATCTCAAAGCGGTAAAAATGCTTCCACACTAAATATGAAAGAAAAGGAGTTTCCTTGTTGGTGTCCTAACTAACGTCCTGATAGGCCCACAAGATCGGGAAAAGATTTAAATTCCAATCTTAGTTTTTCTTAATAGCTTTTAAGGAGGATGGAATTTAGTGTTTTTTTCCTAGCCTCACACTGTCCATTGTCCCAAGGATAATAAAGAGAATACGTGCGATGAATTATCTTCAAATTCGCACATAATTCATGCACCTCATCATTTTTGAAATATGTGCCATTATCCAAGATAATGACTTATGGGACACCGTACCTAGAAATGATATAGTTTAAGATAAACTTAGCGATCATAGACATGGGTACAGTGGTAAGGGGCATGGATTCTACCCACTTGGTGAAGTAATCTGTGGCCATGATTACAAAGTTATGGCCATTTGTTGATGAGGGAGATAATTTTCCTATTAAATATAGGCCCCACGTGGAAAAGGGCCATGGGGTTGCAATTGGTCGCAAGGCTTGTGCCGGTATGTGGATCTCATGGGAGAAATCTTTGTATTTGTGGCATCTTCATACAATCTCTACTATGTCATGCTCTAGAGTGGGTGAAAAATAGCCCATATGATGTATTTTCAAGGAGTGACATGGCTGCCTAAGTGAGTGCCACATACTCTGATATGTGATTCATAAAGAATCTTTTCATATTATTCAGTGTCGACACATCTTAACGACATTCCATTGAAGGCTCTACGATAGAGCACTTGCTCCAAAATAACATACTTAGCGGAAATGAAATGTAGGCACCTTATTTGTTGCGATGTTTCCCCTTCTGGGTATGTATGGTCCGCTATAAAATTAATAATGTCAGTATACCATGGACACGCAGAAATGGGGGCCTAGTCTCGACAAAGTATACACAATCATCGAGGAAGTCTAGATCTACCAGATCACCTCCATCTAATGGATTATTAGCTAACCAATCCACAATGATTTTTCCTTTGATGGATTTATGATTAACAAATGTTAACTCAAACTCACCCATCAGAGTTATGAAGTTCCCGACATTTTTAGACAAGGATCGCTTTCATGAGGAATGTGCGTAAGTGATTTGACTTAACAATAACCCTCCTTTCTTGATTCAACATATAATATCTTAAGTGTTTTATCAAAAATACTATGGAAAGAAATCATTTCTCTTCCCGGGTGTTTTGTCTCATAATCAAACAACGTTCAACTAATAAAATAGATTGCATGCTCTCATTTTTCATCATCTTCTTGAGCCAACATATAGGCTAGCAAAACATCTCGTAGCTTGTGAATATAAGATCAAAGGGTGATTTGATCTAGGTGACATTAGCATGGGAGGGGATAATAAGAATCATTTAACTACCTCAAAGGCCTTGTTGCATTCATCTATCCAATCAATGCTATAATCCTTTTTCAACAAATTGTTGATTGGGTGAACAACAAAGGTCAAGTTAGGGATAAATCTTCGGATTGCCCCAAGTTTTCCAAGAAAAGATCTGATGCCAAACTCATCCATTGGTGGAATAATTTCCAATACAACTCATATTTTGGTGGGTCTACATCAATTCCTCATGAAGATATGATGTACCCCAAAAGCTTGCCTCCGTTACACCGAATACACACTTTTCTAGATTCAATGTGACACTCGTATTCAATTAAGTGTGAAAGGATGATACGAATCACCTCTAGGTGATCCTAACACCTTCTAGCCTTAGCCAGTAGGTCATCCACATAGGATTCCATAATCTTATGTATAAGATCATGGAATATATAAGTCATTACTCGTTGGTACATAGCACCATCGTTATTAAGCCCGAATGACATGACCGCATAACAAGAGGTTCCCCAAGACGTTATGAAAGTAGTTTTGGCCTAATCCTTTTTAGATATTCTGATCTGATTATACCCAGAGAATCCATCCATAAGAGACAAAAAATCAAAACCATATGTTGCGTCAATGATAACATCAATGGATGGTAATGGGAAATCATCCTTGGGACAAGCCTTATTTATATCCCAAAAATCTATGTAGATGTGGATCTTTCCATTTTTCTTGAGAACGGGGACTATGTTAGATACCCATTGAGAGTAGTCAACTGGCTTAATGAACCCCACCTGGAAGAGCTTCATCACTTCTTCTTTCACCATGAGGGCCACCTTTGGCTTCATGGGCCTTGAATTTTTCTTAATCGGCTTTGCATACGGTTTGATGATGAGATTATGTACCATAATGTGTGATGCAATCCATGTCATTTCTTTGTAATCAAATGCGTATGATTTTGATGCTCCTTGATAATGCGAGTATGTATTTCAACCTCCTCAGAGTCAAAGAAAACCCTAGATTCAAGATCTTTGGTTCTTCCTCGGTCCTAATATTTATATTGATTATACCCTCGATTAAGGAGGCATTGCCTTCCTCAAACTCAGGTCAAGCTGCAGGCAACTATAAATCCCCCTCTTCTCCAACCTCACAAATGTCTAATTCCCTCCTAGGGGTGGATTCCATCATGGGATTTCAAAAATAGGAAGAAGAGTGCGGAATTAGAGAAAGATTAACCTCGTGATGATGTGTCTCTCCGAGAGAGTTTAGATATTATAGGGTTACTTTGTCAATGTCATCATGATCTGTAATGACATACTAACTCTCAATCTCCACGTATGTCAACATTGGAGTTACCGGTGTCTTACGAACCAAAGTTTCTGCATGGACCGAGACCGTGAAGTTTGAATCTTCTAACTCACTCCTTGGAGTAAAGTGAGAAGAAGATATTGCGATTGAGTCTACAAGCAGATTATGGTCTAGTGGAATTACCTCGATTGATATGAAGTCAAACCTCTTCGTTAAATTCAACACTGCTATTTTGTAAATTTGTAAATGCTTAGCTCTAGTATCATATACTTTGGATACCTGATTTGTAACCAGTTGTGAATCACATAGCACCCTAATATTAAGAGCACCCATTCTTTCAGCTATGATGAGACCAAGTAGAAGGGATTTGTATTCAGCTTCGTTATTTGTGCACTCAAAGTTTAATTTGAAGGAAAATGGTAGAATCCTTCCCTCAGGAGAGGTAATAATCACACCTTTGCCCCAATGCCAAAACAACAGGTTGGATCCATCGAAATGGAGGGTCGAGCAGGTCACTTAGAAAAATAGACATTGGATCATCTTTTGAATATTTATCTTTTACTTAAGTTACCTCAACCATACAAACCTCGTTTACTGGAAGAGAACCAAGTCTTAGGGTATGTCCCATGCCCATGGAATTGAAAGGAAGGAGAATGGGTAAATATTTTTCCAATAGCTCGACAATATTTTTCGTAGTCCCTAACGATACTATCTCTATGATGAAAATTTAATCTTTGACTTCTAGAATACATTCAATCAAACCCGTGACTTCTAATTCCATTGTAGGAACCAATGTTTCCTCTGTTAGTGAGATTGTAGGTTTATTTAAATGATTTGTAGGAAGATCAAACTCAAAGTGGACCCTTGGCCTCTTTTTCAAATTAGCTAGGTATATGTTAGAGGGTTTTGGATCACCCTATACTACAAAGACCTTCCCTAAATGTAAGAACCTAACTTCCTAAAACAGAGTGGAGGGAATCACCTTCATGTGATGAATCTAAGGATGACCAAGGATCATATTATAGTTGGTTTCCTGATCTATAATATAAAACTCTCAAATCTTGTCTTAGGTCCAAGGGTGACCGACAACACTATAATTCTGATTGATGTTGCTTTGAGGCTATTGTAGCCCCTTAGCATATTTCGTGTCGAAGAGTAATTGGTCTCTCCATACCCTAGTTTTTGAAGGAAAGAGAAGGGGACTATGTTGACTGCTACCCTGTCATCAATCATTACACACTTTACGTAGTTTTTGTAAATCCAGACTTGTAAAAACAATGTCGGATCGCCCCTACAAACTATTTCAGCATCTATGGGCATCTTACCGACATCAAAAACAAATCCAACATCTCTTTCAGGCTACCCTGGAGGATAGACATCAAGTTCCACGTGGTGTTGGGCCCCAAAATAAGTACAAGAAGGTGTGTGGGCACGTGGGAACTAGTCAAAGAAGGGCGTGCGGGTTGAAGGCATGTAAGGAAAAATAGGTTTTGTGCTTAGCCGTATTCAACACCCTAGGTAATACATAAGAAAATAATGACCCTTGTGGATAAGGTTCCAACCTAGAAACTATGGGATCAAGAAGGGAATATTTCAGGCATGCGATGAAGGGTTCTACAAGAGTATCATCATGTAGAGTGGAGAGATTAGATCTATGAAGGCATGTTCCCATGGAGGACCACTTTGACACTTGGTGACCAATCTGTAACTTCTGGAAGGCATGAAAGTGGGTGCTAAGGTGATAAATACAAGCACCTAGTAGAAGAAAGAGAGAGGAATAGAATGAGAGAAAAGAGTCGAAGACCTACGAAAACAAAATGAGGATGTTATGTCTAAGGATTAGGAGAGCTTTATGAGCGTTTACCACATTGAAGGGGATGGGTTCTAATTCTTCTTTGTAATATGATGAGCATAATATATCTCTGATGCATAATATGGCTATGCATAATCATACGAGGATATGTTATGAACTTAAAGGATGTAATGTGGGTTATTAACTCTGTTAGTATGAATATAATGCTTTGTTATAAATCATATGTGTTTAATACTTATGCATTTCCTTTCTGTATGAACCATCTTCATGTGTTGCTTGTTATTTCTCTTATCTACAAACAATGAGATGATAACTCTTTCTCAGTTCATAGGAATGTGGTATAGTTCTATTCTATTTGGCATTTAATTCTATCCTAGATGGTGCATTCTCACGAAACTCAAATAAAGGAGAGACTCGGCACCCGCGCGTGCCTTGAGTGAGTGACCAACACCCATTGGGTGATAGGTCGACATGCATGGGATTAGCCTATTAGTCTAAGGGTATAAAATATGACTACATGTGGTTTATTTGTGCTTTCCAGAGGAGGGGTGATGTTAGCCAAATGACCAAGACCCAATGCTTCTAGTAGAGCGGCCCCATGAGCAGGGGAGTTCTTTAGCAGATCTAAGAAGGAAATGTGTAAGAATGTCTTAGTTAAGTCACTAATCAAATAGTAAGCTCCTACTCACTTGCTTAGGGTATCATGAATGTCATATGATGTAGTTGGGTAGATCAAGATAGGCTACGAAGAGTATTCCCTAGTCCTACTGGGTAGCATTAATTTGTGGTTTAGTGTCCAACTCTACTAATCCCACAATTTTTGGTTTTGGTGACCATCCAGAGGAGGTGCCACTTGTGGGTTTGTGACGAAGTTGAGGCTTCACAAACATGGGTCCATATTATAATCTGTTTATTTGAACCATTGGGATATATTCTACCATCTTTTGGATGCATGGGGAGAGAATCGTTAAAGATTCCTAGTGGTGTGTTCGGTGGAGATCTTTGGTCCCATGTAGGTGCTTTAAGTGGGAGCTATTGGGTTTGTAAGAAACATGTCAACAAATAACTATCTTTGATCCTCTATCAAACATTGTAAAAAACTTTTTACAATCGCGACATGTTCTTGTGTCATGGCCACGAACATGGAAACCATAGTATAAACCAGGATCATAATCTTGAGACCTTTGGTTTGCACCCTATTGTGGCCTGAAATTATGGTTATTGTTCAAATTTGTTGATTCTTATTGTTAAGATTCAGAGAACCCTTACACTTGATTTTGAAATCAATTCGAGATACCCACATGAGTATTAGTTAGGGCCTTGGGTATGTGTTTTTCTTGCCCGCTAAGGTTGTTGTTGTTGCTATTTTTGTGGTTAAAATATACAATGATGACAAGGGCGAGAAGTTATTATTTGTTTGGTTGTTGTCATGGTTATTGTGGTTGTTTGAAGATAAATAATTAGGAGTATTAACAACGTTAGGCTTCTTAGGTTGGTTTGTCACTCCATCATCTGTTGTGACTCCCCAATTCTTATTAAGAATTTTGGTCCTTGATTACTATTTGTGTTGTTGGAGTAACTAGGGTTATTTTGGTTAGGGGTGACTAACCTTCCATAAGCTCCATAAGTCTTACAAATGACCACTAATCAATGACTCGCTTGATCAATTTGAAGAGTACCCTCTAACACTTCTTCATAGCTACTAAGTGGGAACTTTTGAACCTCTTCCTTTGTCACCCTGTTGAGAGAGTGGAGGAATAGATAAAAATTTCCATTTGATCCATATTTGGAGTGCTCACGAGAGGAGTAGAGAACTTTTTCTAGCTTTGAATGAAGTGGGCTGCAAAATCATTGTGATCTTATTTGATATGATGGAATTCTTGGATTCTTGTTCTTAAAAGTTTGTTCATATCAAAATCTTTAATAAATTCGATACAAGTTTCTTGAATGAGTCTAATCAAGACGCTGGTATCCTATAGTACTAATCAAGAGTAGTACCTTCTAAAGCATCTTAGGAAAATTTTCGGAAGGACTGCATCCTATGGGAGCAGGCTCTCGAATGGCCATTACATAAGCCTTGGTGTGGGTCTAGGATTGCCATCCTTTTGAATTTTGGAAGGATAGGCAAGGGTCTTGGGAGCATGATTGTTCGAATGGAGAATTCCAAGGGCTCCTTGAGATATTCAAAATAGGTCCCCATTGCGTAGGTTTCCACCATTGAAGATCCTTATTGGGGAGGCGCAGGTTGCATTAGTTCTTCGAAATGTGATAACATGGACATTTATTGGGGTGTATAGTATCCCTGCGGTTGTCCATATAGACCTAGATAGGTGTACATGTCCCCTAGTAAGATTTATAATACATGTGTACATAGGGGGGTTGATTACCTTGATATGGAATCAAATGCACGAAGCCAGGGAACGTTGCATTTTTGGCTGGTATGGCATTTGAGAACACACTTCCGGCCGGTGCCTATTATAGATATCCATATGTGGCATGAGGGGGCATACCCAAGGTGCTCGTCCCCATAAGCAAATCTCCAGGGTTTTGAGTATTCATATAAACTGGAGGATTCTGTGCAGTGGGTATTTGTCCGTAATTCTATGGGTAGGGAGAAGTTTGTGCTTGCCCTGCGTATGAATTTTGAGTATTTTGGGAAAGCTCTAGCTCCTTGAATTTGTCAACCAAAATGAGATGACATTGCCCTTTGATGGGGTGTTGTGTTTCTTAGGTGCTTTTTGTTGAACCCTCAGAGGTTGTTGAGGAGTATGGTATCCTGTTATGAATTGTTCACTATGTTGCCACCCCTCATTGGTGTATTTTCAGTTGGTGGAGGGGTAACATTATTGTTTTGGAGCATAAAATAACCTTGTCCTTACAACCTATCAAAAGCTTGGTTCATGTTCTGGAAGTGTTGTTCACTCCTAGCATATCATGCTAAATATTCCTCATCTAGATGTGGGAGTTGATTTAATTTCATGCTAATGGGCTGCTGAAACAATACCCAAGGAGATGAACTTAATTCACCAAGTAAAGGTCATGTGTTTTGAACTTGATTGTTCATGAGGATAGGTCTATGTGACTTGGTAAAGTTCCTCAATATGTACAGAGGAACCAACATTTGTTCCTTGAAGCGAGGGGTTTTGAGCAACTGGGCGGTTGTCCGCCCATGTTGAGAGTGAAGGTGACTGTTGTGGTATACTTGATTGGTAGATGTACATGTCAAAACCTAAGATGGGTTGACCATAATCATCATATCTTGACATATTTAGGGGGTATAAGCATACTCAAAGAATAAAGGATGGATGAAGAAAGTGAAAACATTTAGAGACTAGCTCTTCATGTTGGGTTCACCAATTTATACGATAGAAAATCAACATGTGACCTTATTTGCACTCGAACTCTCAAGGTTGTGCCAAGACAAACAATGTAGAGTGAATGTGAATGTGAGTGTAATGACGGGGATCAAGATAATTGGGAAATCTTATATCTTTAACACACAATGTCGGGATCTGCGATTCTAAGGAAAATAATGCTCTCCTAACTTGAAGTGGTGTGATGGCTCGGTCTGAGATAATATCCGCTCGGAGACTCCAATCAATGTTGAGCTCTACCAAGATTCTATTTGTTGGTTGTTGAACATACAAAAATTTCTGCAGGTGCCTCGTATGGATTTCCAAACAAGGTCATGGAAGTAAGAGTGAGAGGTGTGGTGGAGCCACGCTGGGATTTATGGGAAATTTTTTGGTCTAGTCTAGAAAGTGTTAGCTTGATTGATCGCTATGTTGGGAAGGAAAGTTGTGTAATAATATCTAGTGGAAGTGGTAAAGATCGAACACTAATGTACACAAACTAGTGTCAATGTCTAGTTGATTAGTAGGCCCGTTGGGTTATGGGACCAGAGGATCACAACCAAAGACTCATGGAGGATATGGCCCTTGAATGGTCTTGTGCGTAATCAAGTCATGTTGCCGGGGAGTAGTCCAATAGTCATAGGATTTATTAGCAACAATTTTTAGCATATTGAGTTGTTCTATTTTCTCGAGAAAAAGTTGCGGGTGTGCGTAAGACCGCATCAAACATAAACTTGTATCAATGTCTGTTATCAATTCTGACCCATTGGGTTGTGGGACCATGGGATCACAACTATATGTCTTTTCCTAATGTGGACCATTGATGGTCATATAAAATGAAATATAATGATTTTTGATAAGAAAACTAATTTCTTGTTCATAGTAATATGAAATCTTTTTGTTCTTTTCTAACTTTTAAGCAATGTGTTCTAATCTAATAAATAAACTAAAGACAAGTAATCAACTGAATGTATCTGGTTACTTGTAAATCGTATGAATATAATCTAAAACAAATAACCTAATCTAATCAAAACCCTTCAAACCCTACCTTAAAGGTGAAGAATAAATCATGACCTGAAAGGGGTTATTGTTCCCCCTGACTCCCCTAGTAATGTTAAAGAGGAAAATTTGCTAATGATTTGATCTATTTGTGATTGAATAATCTATTGAAATGAATGATTTTATACTCTATTTGATATGTGATTGAAACTAGTGATTTGAAATTGACAATTCAACAAACAAAGCAAACAAACACACAATTCCAAGTTGGACAAGCAAGAGCTTTGACAAATTGGGTTGATCTCGTATCTATCCCCTTAGTATGTTCCCTTCTTTATCTCGAGTGTTCATTTGAGTCCAAGGGATTGGGAATGAAATAAAAATAGTAGGAGGATTATGTTTGAGCAATGACAACTTGACTTGAGAAGTCCGGATGCAATGCAAGTAGAAGAGAGATATCACAAGAGATAAGAGCTTGGATATGCAATTCCTAGCAAAGATAGAAGTGATGATACAATGCAATATACACAAAATTCTCAGGCATTTTTCTTGAATATAAGCATGGAATATATAGGAATGGAGGATGGGAGGTGACTTCAAGCTCATGGAAAGAAGGATTAGTTCCAACTAATTAAATCTATTTAAAAATAGGAGGAAGGAGAACTAAGAAATCAAAGCTAATTTTAGACAATTTGGCTCACAGATGTATGCAAAAAATGAAATTAAGTAAACCATCGCATGTTAAAACATGTATGAGGGAATATGGAAAAAGTGATCGGGATCTGCTACCTTGCGTAGGGTGGTAGTTTTAGGATCACCGCCCTATTTTGGGTGGCGATTTTAGATCTGCCGCCAGCAGTGGTGGCGGTCCCGGCACTAAAGGCCAAAAATGCACTAAAAAAGGTAGAAGCTGGAAAAAGCATGGGAAGGATAAGTAAATATTTCTAGGAAACAAATATACACTATGAATGGGATTTGGAGCTTGAACACCTTCTTGAAAGCACCTGAATCATCATTGGGGACTTTTATAACCATTTTCTGAGAATGTAACACATGTAATTTTTGGTGCGTACATACACGCCAACCTAATTCCCTCCTAAAATACCCAATAATACTCTTATGCATCCCTCCAAAATATCCCCATTTCCATTTTCTCCTACACAACCTAAAGGCCATTCTATTTCCCAAAATCACAAACATACAACAATCATCCATTCACAACATTTACACAACAAAATAGCAAAAATAAATACATGGGTGAAGTCCCTACCTTGCCATTGCAAGAGTATAAAATCCACAAGCACAACTCCAAGCTTTTTCCAAGTCCCAAGAAAGCACAAACCAACTCCAAATATTCAACAAGCACTCCAAAAGCAAGCTTCTCCCAAAATGCAAGAGTCCAAATAAAACAAGTAAACCCCAAATCATCAAACAAACTTGAATAAATAGAAAAGAGAGGAGGGAGAGGTGATGTGGCTCCATGTAGGATGCCACATCATTTCTCCTCCACTCCACATCACATGGTCAAACCCAATCCCCAAAGCACAATAAATTGGTGGTTGAGGAATGATAACCCTCTTACACACTCAAACTCAAACCCACACCTCTAAAGGAAAAAATTAAAAACATATGTAAGAAAGTGCAATAAATAACACCTTTTTGTCTTACAATCACATAATGGGGTCTATTTTTGACCCCTTAACCCATAGGGGTAGTTGGTAGGTGAAATTAAGAGGTGTGGGAAAAGCTTAACTTGTCCCACAAGCCTCCAAAATGGTCCTTAAGCCCAAATCCGAATTTGACATGCAAGGTTGAGTACACAACACTCAAAAGTAATAAAATCCTTTCAAATCCAACACAAACCAAGAACCACCTACCCACATTAAATACCCCTTGGTCACATCTCAAATTACACTAATTAATCAAGTTTAATCAACTTAAATTGAGCACTTTAACAAACAATAATAAAGGTGACTCACAATACTAAAATAATACAAATACTCACAAAATAAATAAAACCAAAAAAGGAAAACAACATATTTACCCAAGGTCACATTTGAGGCCACCCCCAATGGGGACCTCCTAACAATCTAACAACAACAAACAACATACAATTACATAAGTTGCCAAGGTGACCTATTTCCAATACCCCAAATTCCTTCATTGTTGGTCTCCTATCCCCTTTTGTTTGTTGTGTTACAAATTCTTGCAAAAATCAAAACAATACCTTTCTGGCCTCATGGCCATATTAATGACATCGAGATAATAAAAAACACACATATACATATCAATTCACATCATCAAATATCATAACTAAACCATCACTAAAATCAAGTAATTCACCAATTGTTCACAATTCCAAATATTTCGATTCTATCAATTCATCAATTAGTAATAAGATCATAAAACCAACTAAATTGTCTAGCAAAATCTATATATCAAATCTAATGTGTCAGTATAGTAGTAGCTCTAGATCATCAAATATTGATATGTCAATCCATGCATATAATCCATCATATAAATCACATCATGTCAAAAGTCTAACACATCTATACTGTCTATCAAATAAGCTAATCAAATATAGTAATGTCCATATATCAATGTCTAAAGATCAAATATGATCACAATGTCTATGGATCTAATCTAAAGTAAGAAAAATCATAGTAATATCAATGTCGAAGAGGAGTGGAAACTAGTTGGATGTAATCTTGTCAAAGAGAAAAAATTGAATGTATATGTTATTATGAAATTGATGGCACCACCAAGATCCACCAAAACATTAGATATTGACTGAACATTTACAAAAATAGTAATGACTAGACTCTCAAGGTCCCCATATTTTGGTGAAAGAAAATTTCCAGCTACAAGTTCAACTAGATTTCCTTCTACTTTGATTATTTTTGGGTATTTCTTCTTCCTTCTTAGTGTCTTTATGCAATGGTTCCTAATGGTTTGGTTTAATTTAGGAATTTCCCTTATTTCTCTTAAGAGTGGGACCTCTATATTCAACTTTTTCAGCTCCTGAACCAGTGTTGTCTCTTCCTATTTTGCATTTGTTTTAATCTCTGGGAAAGGAGCTGCATGCACATTTTTTCTTTCTCCCGATCATCCCTAGTTTCTTGGGTTTTGGAACATGTTTTATTGTCTCCCTTTGTTCAGGTTCCTTAGTAATAACTATTTGAGGATTGTTCACTATTTCCATATCTTAGCTGCAAGTTATTAATAACATTAATTTGCATTGTCTCACCCTATCCTGCTTCGCTAATTGAAGTTTTTTTATTTTTATTTTTGGAGTTTGAGATAGGTTGGGATGGAAGTTGAGTTTGTGTTGCTTACCCCTGATAGTAATTTTTCTATTGTGGTGGCATTAAATATCGTTGTTGTGTAAACCTCCTTGGATGATTATAGTTCTTCCGGGGTGACCATTGTTGGTTTGGCCATAGATGTGCATTGGTTGATGGTGTCCACCTTGCTGATTATATGGAGGCATCCATGGTTATGGATTTGGGTAGGCCATCTAGTTTGGTGGTGTCCAATCAGGTTGTCCCCAAGTTGGTGGAGGGGTTTTATTGGGCCATGACATCATCCAGGGGTTCTGAGTAGGTCTAGGGGCATAAGTAGATTGATTATTTGATATTTGAACAAAGTTTACTTCTAAATTTGTTTTGAGTCATAACATTTAATATTTCTTTCAACTGAGGTAGAAGAGTACAATGGTTTGTGTCATGTTTAGGGACATCATAGATCAAGAAAATTTCCATGATATCTAGAGAACACTATTTCAAAAAGTCATTTCTTTTTTTGCATCTAGGACATTGTGTACATGATTCTTTTACAAAATTGTCCTTAGATTTCAACCCATCCATGGTTGAAGTTAATTGTGTCAAAATGTTTGTTTTCATATTGGCCAGCTCCTCTAGAAGTTTTGAGGTACCAAAGGCATGTTTTGATGTTTTCTTTCTTCTAATGCCTCCCCTTGTTCTAGAGTAGCTCCTACATAACTCAATGATCTATTCCAAGGTGAGTTTTTACATCACCTCCTCCCATGAGATGGAGGGATTCTTTGGCTTCATCATCAAGTCCTTTAAGGAATATTGTCTTGCTTATTTCTACATTCAACTCATAACCACTTCTCCTATGGAAAAAAATAAATATGTCTAAGTAATCCTCCATATTTTCATCTTCCTTTTGTCTCATCTAAAAGAATTATTTCCTTCTATCTCTTCCCTGCAGTAACCTTGGTACTTTTTTGAAAATTTAGTCTCCATATGTTCCCATGAATTAATGGAGTCAAGGGACAATCCCATAAACCAGCTCATGATAGGGTCCTTAAGGGTGGAAGGAACAAGCTTGTGTTTCTGGTTATCTGTTTTGTAGTCATATGTTTGGCATAGGACTTTGAATTCAAACAAGAATTGGTCTAGATATTCTGTGGACATTCCTTGAAAGATAGGAAGAATGGATGGGGAAATGTTTTTCATAGGTGCTTCCTCTTCATCATTTAAGACAATAGGGTAGGTAAAGGTTCTACCCAAGGGTCTATCATCATTGTTCCCATTGTTTCCCTGTCTCCCATTTTTGCAAGCTATTTAGGTTCTGGATAAGTTGATTCAGATTTAGTGTCACTCTCAGGAGTAGTATTATCAGTGTTTACTATACATTCTCCTATTGGGGATATTCTTTGAATGTTGCGAGGTATATATCTCCCTTTAGCGTCCCTTGGCATGTGCATCAATATTTATCTTTAAGGCAAGGCTTAGGATCTCTACTGGTTGCATAACTCAACTTCAATAACACCCATAGCATAAAATGTGAATAGAATGACGTGTTTTGCTTATGGTAGTCCCTAAAAATGGCGCCAAAAATGATGGGTCATTGTAACTTCCAATAATTTAATCAACCTATTCAAGTGTTGATGTCATTATAGACCAGGGTTGTGTTCAAGGTTGTATGTAGAGAAGTTGATATGTAGCTTAGTCACTATGGTGGTTCTCTCTTTGGGGGTTTTATTTGGTATCGATTCTCTTGTTCTATATTACTTAACTACTAAAAGTGAGTAAATGTGTAAAATATTGAATATCAAAAGCTTCTAAACTATTGAATGGAAAACAAAGTATATAAAATGCATCTATTCTACTGAAACATAGTTACTAAATGAAATGCTTGTTATAGGAAATGCTTTGCTGAAATGGAATACTTGTTTAAAGGAAATGAAAAGTAAAGGAATTTTTCTAAAATAAAGAGATATGATATTGTATTTAGAAAATCACCAAGTCACAATATTAAAACTGGAGCTTATTAAATGTAAATATTTTTCATGAATTACCAGTCCTCCAATATCCTCAGTTGAGTGGGCCCTTGCTCTACTTCGGGATTGAGACTCTTAACATAAACGTATCCTCAAAATATCATGTATTATATTGATAAAAAATGAGTTTGTTACATAATTCAGAGAGAAACTAAAAATAACTTCTATTTATTATCTGTTGTAATACTTGAAAAGAATTAACTAAGAAACAGTCATGAGAAGGTGTCTTATAGACATGACTAGTTACAACACATGCCAAAGCTATAGGAAACCGATTAGAAATTCATAAAAGTCCCATAACACCCCATAACTCTGCTAGAAACAGGGTCCTAGTTTGTAGCTTGTTATGGTCTAGTCTTCAAAATGGCGTAGTGGTTGTAGAATCGGTCTCCTTTGACTGTAACTATTCAAAATGGTAGAGAATGCACCTCATCATCCTACATATGTCACCAAATTACTCAAAAAAGTAGTTAGTGGGAGTTTCATTGGTCATTAGTTCACTTAAGATAAAATAAGGGGAAATGCATTACTTTCTACTTTATATATAACTATTTAGAACATTCCCATACATTGATTAGTGTTTTTAGAGTAAAGTTTATAGTTATATAAATGCTATGATGAGTTGGTTTATGAACTAATCAGTGATCATACTATAAGAGTGGTGGTATATGAGATAGATGTTGTGAAGGTGAATGAATCCTAAATGCATGTGACCGATGAGTATAATGTGTAGGTGATGGACATCTATGTGTAATTGAACATGGAGGTGATGGACACCTATGTGTAATCGAACGCGGAGGTGATGGAAAACTATGTGTAGTAGATTGGGGAGGTGATGAAAACCTATGTTTAGTAGAGTGGGTATGTGATGGACACCTATTTGTAAGAAAATGTAGAGGCGATGGTCACCTATGTGAAGGAGAGTGAGACGGTGATGTATACCGATGAGGAGTGGTGCGAGTAGTGGAAGTAGACTAGTGTAATAGACTACTAAATTGATGAGACCATGTAGGTTGAGCATGAAAAGTTGAACTAGGATAAGATCATGCTTTAGTTTCGAGAGGACCGAGGACCTAGATGCTCTAGCGAAGGAAATGGAAACCTCAAGAGGAGGTTATGACCATGGTGTAGATGGTGGAACACCATTGATAGAAATGAATTACTTGTTATGAATGAACTTTAGACATAAATGGGTCATGGAGATGATATCCTAAGTTTCACGAAGCCAAGAGAGACCTAATAGCATGTCACACCCTCAATAGATGGTGCCATAACAAAAATCACAAACATAGTGAGAGGATCAACATTGACTAGAAGTTTGACAATTCCATATGATTTGTTTTGTAAATGGATATGAGATTTTTGATAGTTGATAACTAATAGAAATAAGGAGTGCAATAGAACATGTGTTGATGCACCATGATGGATAAAATCTAGTGTTATTGATAGGAGTGGATCCGATAGAAGAACTAATGTGTAAGTGATCAAAAGATAATGTAACATGATAATCATAATAAGAGAAAGTAATGAGTGGTGGGGATGTCTTAGTATGAGAAACTAGAAAATCAAGATTCCCCATTATAAGAGAAGGCACTCACGATATGTATGATTTGTTGAGGAGTAAGCCGCTTGTTTTTCATGTTTTGGGAGTAGGTTATTAAAGATCTTGTGCTTATGATTTTCATTGATAGGCATAAAAGACGTAGGTTATGGAAGCTAAATTGCATTATTATCGATCAGATCTTGAACGTGATTGCAAAGTTTTAAGCAATGATCTGTAGAATGTCCAATGCATTGATGATAGTCACATATGATCTTTTCATCATAATTATGACCTTTAGGATGAGATGGGTCTAAATTTAGCAGAGGAAGTGTAATAAGATTTCTCTCAACAAGTTATGGTAATAAAACATGTGGAGTGACAATCAATTTTGTGTATGTACGCTTAGGTGGTTACCATTGAATTTATTTGGTGTTAGATACAACATTGAAATTAGCTTTAGTAGGTTTTACAGTTGGCTTAAAAGTTGATTTACTTTGAAAGCGTGTAGAATATGAAGCATGTTCTTGGTACTTAAGCTTTGTTATAGATAAGATTTTTGTTTTGCGTAGCTTAAGAGTATGCCATAATTGATTAAATGATGGAGATGTCTCATAGAGAAAACTCTCCTAAAGAGGTGGAAATAGAATTTAAATGAAAAAAAAATTGAAGCTCGAGTCCGCAAGCACATTAGACATCTTACCTAAGTTATTTTTGTATCATAAGACATAATCTACTAGATGTTCATTATATCCTTGTTTAAATTTGAACAAGTTGGGTTTAGGAGATCTTAGAGCTGATACTAATACATAAGTGAGAAAGAAATGCATCGACAATATGTGTGATAGATGTTACTAAGTGGACAGGTAGAAAATAGAACAAACACATCACATAATCATGAAGATTGCAAGGAAAGAGCTTAGCTAGGAGATAATTAATGTCTACAAAATTTAGACAGCCATATGAAATGCTTAGAGATGCTCTTGGGGGTCACCATGGCCATTAAAAATGGGCAACTTAGGAATGATGAAATTGAGTGGAAGTGCATAATTGGAAATGGTAAGTGAAAAAGGAGAATGAATGAGTAATGTGGAATACGAAGATGGAGATGCATGAGAACTAGCCTATTGCGATTGATGAATTTGTGCTTGAAGGTATTGATAAAGAAAGGTTAAATCTTAAGTGCCATCATAAGAGACTTGCCATATCGAGGAAAAAAAGGTGGAGTGAAGTGATTTGTGGCAGTAGGAACTAAAATAGGAACAATAGATGTAAGCGAGAAGAGTAAAAACATGCGGTTGATTGGTAATGAAGGTGGGGATGGTGGAAAAGAAGTAAGCTCCATAAGATTAGTGGCCTTCTCATGAATAAAATATAAAAGCAAGTCTAGATCCCAAGGATGCTCAATGATATGATCATTAAGGTATTTAAGATGGGCTTTAGTAAATTCACCATAAGATTGAGCCATATGAAAAATATGATAAAATCCCTATGAACAAGGTGGATTCAAATTTTGAGTTCACCAAAATGATTAAGAAAATATTGAATAAATAGATGCCTAATTCTAATGCAATGTAGCAGTAAATAAATAAGAAATGAAGTATAAAATTGACCCAAGAAAATAAGTAATTAAAATTTGAAACCTTAAGTGGAAAGAAGGGATAGAATGACTTAGCTTATTAACAACCAAAATCTGGACCATGCCGAAGTGATGACTTGATGAACATAGAGGGAGAAATGTCACATAAAACCTTTGAAAAATGTGCGACCGAAAGATCAACCTAGACCGGGGTGCACGGAAAGGGGCAGGGGAACGTGTGGGTGCCCTAGACCTACTATGAGCACCTGTGATTGCTAAAACCTTAAAAAAACCTCCTTTGTAGGGTCATGAGATGTTCATTTTCCTTTTCTTCTTGTCGTTTGTAGGTCCCACAATGATCACTTGATGTTCTTAGTAACCTACAATGAAAGATTGTTCTGCAAAACCATCAAGAGTGCATCAAATCCCAAAAATAAAAGAATGCAAATGAGGGGTCAAACTATCCTCAGATGTCAAATATGTGAACTTATGAGTGAGCACTACACTACATTTCAGACCCAATGTAGTTATAGGTGTGTGTGTGTGTGTGTGTGTGTGTGTGTGTGTGTGTGTGTGTGTGTGTGTGTGTGTGTGTGTGTGTGTGTGTGTGTGTGTGTGTGTGTGTGTGTGTGCATGTGTGTGTGTGGAATTATGCTTTAGGTGTCTCATGTTTGCGTCGCACTTGATAGCGAGAAAATATCTAGATGTAAGATATTTAAGTAGATGTGTGTATGGAATAAAATGAACTTCCCTCCTATGAAGTGTATGTAAAATAATGTAGTCCCTTTCCCTTGAATGGATTCTTGAATGCTCTTGAATAGCCTTTGGATGTAACCTTAGGTGGTGATAGCTAATACTTAGTGCTTGGTCCTTTATTATGATCACATAACTTTATATTTATATGATTCCCTTGCTTGAATTTTATAATTATACCCGAAAAGGCTTGTTAACTATATAAGTTTCTCTTCTTAAGGGAACTTTTGAAATTTATCTTGCATCTTTTTCCCTTATACTTTCATCAGATTTTAGATTTTGGAAGTCAACATGCACTTTGCATGCAAGCGCACGTTGAGTTCTAAAACCCAAAACCCACCCCATATAGTAAATACATAGAAACCGAAAATTGGAACTTAGATTGAAGTTTGCGTGCAAACTAAATTTTGAGTTCGAAATCATATTCCACACTTGCATTTCAGAATTCAAAATCTGAAGTGTAGTTTGGATATAAACTAAAGCGAACTTCAAACTTCTACCCCCAACCATTTCAAGGGAATTTGAAACTCGATAACCCAAGTGTAGTTTGCATGAAAATTACACATGGAATTCGACTTCCTAGACATGATGGTAGGGTGGCATTTAATGCGAAATACATACACATAGCAAATCCACGGTAACTAATTTTTATTTTTCTATTTAAGGCTAATTTTTACTTGTCATTTTCACTTGATAATTTGGTACGGTGACTGTTGATGCCCCTCGAACTCGATCATAGTTCATAAGCTGATTTTTGAGAATTGTTTTTATGGTTTTCTCACCTGGTATTTAGGTAAGTTTGCAAGTTATCTTTGTAAATCCTTTTTTCATTATTTTTAGTGGTTTTCTTGTCAATTTTCATCTGGTTTCATGGATAGCCTTCACTTTTCTTCTTTTCAGTCATTTTTCAATGTTTTATCATTGTGTGATAGAATCACTCTTTTTATGCCTCTTTCAATTTCTTTGGTTCTATTGTTTTTAGGGATTAGGATTCAAGACATAATTTTGAAGAGGTGAAGATAAAATTAGCATAGAGATTTAAAGAGCATGAACAAGGCTCAATCTCTACCATTAGAGACTTGTGATTTATTTACAATTCAGACTTCAGGGTCAGAGCTATAACAACATTTTATAGTCATATTTTAATAGTGGAATTGTATTTTGGAACTTTAGTGATGTATTACAAGTCCCAATCTTCTCCGATGGAAATCTAAAGTATAATTACATAACGAAAGTGCGGTGCGAGAACTAAAGGAATGCATTGTAGAAGTGAACCTCCACCTCCAACCTCCACTTTTCATTTTAGAGTATAACTTTCAAGGATTTCTTCAAGAACAAATTTCGGGTCATCTTAAAAGGGAAAAGAAAAGATGAAATATAGTTTTCAAGGGGTAGCTCCCCCTTCGAGCATCACTTCAGACATAGGTAACATTAGAGATACAAACCTTGGACATATTGACTTGCCCAAGTTTTTGGAAAGGGTTAGAGATACAAACAAACAGACATAGATGTAGAGTATCTTTAATAGTGGACTCGCTTTGACTTTTCTTTCCCTCCATCAATGCAATGCCTAGAGTTTGTGCTCATTGTTGTCACAGACTTTGACAAAGACTCCCAAACAGTGAAAGATGATGATGAGATGATTGTGATTATATTGGATAGTGATTATTTCGAAGACTTGTTGAAGCTCACGATGTTAAGGAATATGCCAAAATATCCCATGAATATACTCTTGAGCATTGGGAATTGGAAGCTCGATACTTGTACTAAGGTTCTCAATAAAATTTACCTAGAAAAATGTAAACCTTCATTAGCTAGGGTCCCTAATACTATTCCACGATAAAATTTTATCCAGGAAGTGAATGATATCATCACCTTGTTGAGTATAGGTATAGGGGTTATCTTCTTCCAAATATTTCTAAGAGTGGATGTATTTATATATTGTCACTATCTAGAAGAATGTCAATCTTATCCAATGGGTAGAACATATAGATGATGCCATTTTTTTAGTTATTAAATATCCCAACTTCCATAAATTTCTCGTATGAACTCCTATCTTATATACGCAGTTCAAGGATGAGGAATTACCCATGATTGTCACTAGTGGGTTTGAGAAACTCAAGTTTATGACTTTAACCCTTAGCTCACAATGAAGGAAGGCGTGAAGCATTTCAAGAGAGTAAAAATGAATTTCAAATGATGCTTGACCAAAAATTAGAGAATAGGGAGGTATATACTTGTAATTCCCAACATTTAGATACCTTAGGGTGGCAAGATTCTCAAGTGCTCCCTACAAGTTACTCAAGTGTCCCAAAAATAAATGGGTATTGATGGAGTTGGTTCGATAACTCTTTGCATTACTATAAAATACAACATAATAGACTCAAGACATGAGCTCGGTTCCCCATAATCATGGAAAGGTATAATTTTCCTTCAACATATAAGGAAAAAAATGTTCAAGGGGAGACGCAACAAATGAATTTGAGGAATTTTCATCCCCATTTTAGTTTCAATTATTAGGAAAAACTCGGTGGAGTGCAGTCGTCTAATCCTCACATACCATAGTTAGAAGATATTTGGATCAATTGCCATGATGAGGTCACATTATAAGAAAAGGACTTCGAGAGGTTGAATCTCTAAGAGGTGACCCACTATGGAATTGTAGATGTCCCCAAGGGTCTTGAGGATGACGAATAGATTTTGGATCTTATCTACCATAAAAATAATGTAAGAAATAAACCTTTATGGATTGGATTTGGTCGCTCGAGGAATGAAACAACACAAAAGAAAGAGTGGATCCTATTCTAAATCAGATTTACCAATGGCTGAAATCATTGGAAATCACACAAAAAGTGTCAAATCAACTCGTTGTTGAGATAGTTTAGGTACAACAATTTGGTGGTCCATTATACCCCTTCAAAAGGGAAAAGATATTCTCTCAAACCTTCTCCAAAACCTCGTAGAATTAATGTTTTCTATAAGGGTTCAAGATCATCCTCTGGGGTCTCCACAATAGAATCTGCATCTTCCAAAGAGTCTTCTATAGAGTTCATTGACCTTAGTGTTTCTCCCATAACTTCCCAAATGTTGCAGACACCATCTTCTCCACCTCTTCCCTCTTCACCATTCTCATTTCCTCCTTCCCCTCCACCTCTCACTCTTCCTTTGGATACATCCTCCATTTCCTCCATTCCCATTTCTCCTACACTCCTCACTTCATCCCCTTCCATGACACAAGTATTCTCCTCTCTTCCTTCTCTTTCATCTAGATATGTTCTGGCTTTAGGATCTCCTTTTGGGACTCCTCTTCCTTAACAAATTCCCCATTTTCCACCCCATCTCATCAATTCCTGTGGCCATCCTTTCCACTTCACCTTCCCTTACCATCCTCGATGCTTACCAAAATTTCCCTAGTAACACCTACCCAATCTAATTTTATGATGAGTGTGCCTATGTCATCAACTAAACAACTATCTTCTTCTTCTATCCCTACATGGTTGAATAGGAAAACCCCAAAGCAAAATAAGAAGGTTCCAATTGGAGATGTTGTTGACCTAAGTATCCTAGATCCAACTCCCCAAAGACAAGAAAAGAGGCCAAGGGTTATTTCTAACCTATCGGTGAAGCCAACTAGGGAGAGATTTGTTGAAATAACAACCCCAACTGCTAGTAAAACCAAATAAACTATCACCGCAATAGATTATCAGATCTCACAATTTTTGTTGGACCCTAAATATTGGCTAAGTACCAAGAGGTGCGTAATAGGACCAATAAATAGAAGGGATCTAAGGGAAAAGCACACAGGAAAAAGGTTTAAATTAAGTCAGGGCACGTGTGGGAGGAAGAACAAGGGTTTAAAGGACTTAGCCATATTTGGTATCATGGAGTCACTTGAGGAAAAATGTGAGGACCCAACTAGGCATGATAAGTGGATAAGGTGCCAGCCTAGAACCTTGGAGGCCAAGAAAAGGATATTCCATGTAGGGAATATTCCTAGAGGCATCATTACTAGTTAGTGGAAGGTTTTGCAAAGAGGATAAGCATTTGCCTATGGAGGACCACATTGACACTTGGCATGTGATATGCTCATGAGATAAGTCATGGTGGTGGACAATGATCCTATTTAAAGGAGTGCTTGGGACATAAAAAATGGATGGAGAAGGTAGTGCGAAGGCACTAGAGGGTACGAGAGTGATAAGAGAAGGAGGGTAATGAGGTGTTGTATAAATGTTAGGTAATGCTAAGGGTTTGGAGCTCATGATGCTAGGGTTTAGAGTTCTTGATGCTAGAGGGTTGTAAAGGATATCATTAAGCATATGTATGGGTTTTGGGGTCTATAACAAGGGTTATAATGGGAAATCATAGTTAGGATCTCTGATCAGATTAGTTTGGAGGGGTTGGATCTCTGTCATTTGATGTATATGGTCTAAGATGACCCTTTTGAATGTAGTGTGGCTACTAGAAACTCTTTTAAATCAATATACATGGATCTATTTTGTACATCTTGTTTATGGGTGTAAACCCTCATGTTATTTGGCTTGTCATGACTCAAATATGGTTCCTTTTGCTTCATACAATGTTTATTTACCTTTTGTGATGCATTGATGTGTAGATATGTTAGTTATATCTTCTACCTTTTAAGTAGATGCATGTACTTCTATTTCTATAAATAATCCTCCATTAATGGTGGAACTCTCTTAAAAATCTCACATAAAGGAGGGGCTCGGTGCCCACGTGCACCTCAGTTGATCTCCCAATGTATGCTAGGTGATAGGTGACATGCTTGGGGTTAGAAAGAGGTATTGAGGGTAAAAACAATGACTACATCTTGGTTTCATTGCCAGGACCTCTTTTGAAGCTATTGTGAGAGAACTTGACCTTGGATAGTGTCAAAGCATGGCTCAAAAACATGGAGGATGAGTTTTCTCAAATATTTAACACTAGAACTGAGTTTGATGCACGTAAATGGGTAGAGGATCACCTATATCATGAGTTATATGAGACCTTTTTCTGCTGTTTCCCAATAGAGTTGTATGAATGGCTATCAACATATGCATCAAGGTAAAGTTGGTACTATAGACCTTGTGTTTGGACCTAGGAGGAATATCAGCGGTTGTATGATATCAATCTGACATGGACCCATGTTGTTGATCACTGGTGGAGTAGAGTTCTAACTAGTTATACCTTGGAATACACTATTTATACATATTCTTACCCAAAGATTGTTGAGTTTGAATTCTTGAGGGAGCCTAGAGGATCATTCTTGCATGTTATTCCACTGGCTATCAAGATCCTGGTCATTACTTTGAGTTTGGAATCCTTTCTCATGGTTGGCTAAACTCCTGCTAGGTGTGGGGAGAGGAAGATGGCGTGGTAGAGGATATAAAACCTTGCAATGGATATGAGAGAAAGGAGAGGTGGCTCAAGTATACTAAATCTCAGGAGAGTGAGTTAGATAGACAACATGAAGCTACAAGAGTGATGGATTTATGGAGGTAGATGTTGCGGGAAGGATTTAAGGTTTACACAAAGGATGTGGAACCTAAGCAGTCTGAGCTACCCCATCTTGGCAAGCGTAGAAGAGAAACCCCCTCAGATTCTAGAGAGATCTTGTCATATGAAGAAAGGAGGAGAGCCATAGGTGAACATGTTGACCCACTTGGTGACTAAATCCTTGCACTTATTTTTCCAGTTCTTGAGATAAGTTTTGATAATCCAGTTGGTATCGTATGTATTGGTAGTCAAGCAACACTTAGGAGGTACAATTTTTCATTTGGTACATCTATGGATGCACAATCATTTCATGTGTTTTGAGGTATATTGTCTGGCACAACATTTAGACAAAGTACATGGTACAAAAAGATTGGTTATTACATCTAGGAGTGGTGCAATATCACAAACTATCGACACATAGTTTATGGCAGCGTGTAGTGACACAAGGTGTGACTACTTTAGGACCCCTACCAGTTATAGGAGGTGGATTTGGTGGGTCGGTGGAGTAGAAACTAGTGGGACTAGTGGATCGGTGGGTTAGGAGGAACATGCACCTGGTGGATCAAGTAGATCTGGTGGTGTAGGCAATACCGGATGAAATCAAGGTTCTGGATCAAGTAGGCAAGGGCCTCAACCACCTCAACAAGTGTTCTTTTAAATGTCTTTACCTTCTTTGGATTGTAAGGGTGTTGAGGATGTTGTAGAGCATGTGCACAAATGTGAGTTGCTATGGCCTGTGAAGGGTATCACCGCCCTGTGAGTGCAAGGTAAGTCAATTTGTAACTACGTTGCAGGAGTGCGCACACGGTTAGTACCAAAAGTATGAAACTCACTAGAAAATAATGGATTATACCACACTATGTAATGCCTTCTTAGCATAATTCCATATTCCTTAGTTTGAACAAAAGAGCATTAGCGTATTGAAGGAGATTCAACAAGGTATGGTAGAGAGTGTGCGGGAGTATGATGTGCACTTTAAGACTCTCTTATCAAAGTTATCTTATGATATTCATCCCTCTCAACATGCTCAATGGTTTGTTGAGTGATTAATAACACATTTTAGGAGAGTGCTTTCCCATAAAACCTTCATAGATCCACATGAAGCCTTCAAGGCTGCCCTACGCGGCGAGGGTGTGGGAAGTGTAGATCCGACGTTAGTACATTTTTGGAGACTCGGATTGCTGCTATGGCTAAATAACTAGAGAAAATATTTGTGAATTTGGCTCAAGAGACTTATAGTGGCATATGGTGCACAAATTATGAGGTAGAAGGGCATACGAAGGATAATTGTCCTTAGAGATCGGTGCGTGCCATGTCAATTGAGTGTGAAATTTTCCATAGAGATCATGATGCAAGTAGATGTCCATTGTACAATGCACAATCCATAAAAATGTGTCTTGCTATTGCAAGATTTACACTTCTACTACTCATGACACCAAGGATTGTAGATTGATTGACCAAATACATGATGCCATTGATACGGTGTGCCGGACCAATATTGCAAAAAAATCCAAGGATGATGGTCGTCATTATGAAGGGCGTGCGAGATGGAGGAACTCATGGAAGAGGATTTCATGGAGGATTCAGATGATGTGGCAATCGCAGAGGAGGGAGGAGTGAATTTCCTTCGAGGAACTTGTTATAACTGTGGGTCTATAGAACATTACAAGTGCGAGTGTCTAAAATTGTTGCAATGCTCATGGTGCGGAAAGAAACACAAGTATGAAGAATGCCTCGGAGTTATATGAGCACATGAGCTAGAACCAAAAGAAGGACAAGGGTGTGGGGATGGTAAGTGTGAAGCATGCTGATCCACAATGGATGCCAAGGTTGGCGCAGAACCTTGAATTAGAACCTGTCCTAGTGACCACATTAGCTAAGGATGCACATGCAAGGAGATTCGAAGTAAAGTCCTCTCATTACAAGAGAAGAAGTGTTGCATGGGAAGTATCCTAATTCGACCCATTAGAAGGAAGTCTATCAAGAGACCATGGAAGTAATCATAAGTCTTCAAGGGGAAATTCAGTGTCTAAAATATAAAATCAAAAAGTTGGAGCAAAAGAAAATCATTGAGGTCCCTCAGGAAAATATAGATGATGTCAGAGAGGTGTGTAAGATGTTGTGCAAAGATAATATCATCCCTTTATTAGGATAATGGATGAGAGACAAAGTACCAAGCGTTGGAGGAACGTGCGAGAGGCGGGTCTTACATGCTAAATTTCCCCCTCACAGTATTGAATATGATAAGGATATTACCTTGAATGTCATGGTTGATGGATGAATCCTGAGAAATATTCTAATTGACATAGGCACAAAAGTTAATGTTCTCACCCTAGATGTATGGAATCAAATGGGAAGGCCTCCATTACAACCATATTCAAATGTGTTATATATGGCTAATAAGACAAAGGCAATGCCCATTGGTGTTTTAAAGGATGTTGTTATCACTATCCAAGGGGTGAAATTCACTAGAGACTTTGAATTCTTGGTGCTTGCTGAGGTGAAAAAATTTCCAATGTTACTTGGGTGCCCCTGGTGCTATAAGAACAATTCTAACTTATGTTTCAATAAGGGGTATATAAGTTTTGAGAACAAGGAGGAACATGTTATCATTCCTTTGACGGATGGAAAGTCAGTGCCCTATACTAAGCCCTTGGGAGAAGAAGACCTAGAAAAAATCTATGTGCACACTATTAGGGACCCTGAGGTTGTGCAACCAACAAAAGAAGGTGTTATTCAGTGGGAAGATGCTCAATCTATAAGTGATACAACTAGTGTGGCATGTGATAATTGGGCACACGAGACATATGAGTTAGTTGGAAGGAAGTTAAGAGGCTCTGTGATGAGAGTAATAAAGGTGCACTCAGTTAGGTGCCTGGGAGGAAAAAATTTGCCAAGTTACACTAGGGAGCTAACCCTAACATTTTCTTACGAGCAATGGAGACCCAGTGGATATGTGAGATCGAAAGGAGAAGTATGCTTAGCTATACTTTTCTCGAGTCTGCAACACATTAATGAGCGATCCATCATGATAACCTTCTAGAGTGGCATGAGGTGAGAGTCACATTATTTTTTAGGTTCTCTGAAGCAATGTACATACTACTATACAAGATTATCATGGGAAGGAACATGCCTCATTTCACATCCAGGCATGTGAGAAGGCCTAGATGGAAGGCGTAGAAGCCTTGCCTCCATATTTATGGGTGCATAAGCTTTAATCCACCTTATAAGGCTACACGCATGCATGGTACATTCACTCAGAGTTGCACGGCACGTCGGACATGAAATTGTTAGGAGTTGACAATTGATCTCCTTCAAGCTTTCAAGTATCAGAGTACTAAACCATTAGTGAATTAGGTGCTACAAGTTGTTAAACACCTAATTATGGGAGATAGTGACATGGCGGAGGACATAGTCTTTGGAGTTGTTGGGTGAATTTGACTTAGAAGTGTGCTTCGATGAGGAAGAATAAGAGGAGGTACAACTTGAGCACGTATGCATGGAAAAGGAGAAAGGAAAATTGGTCTATGTGATAGATGGTGAAGAGGTGGAAAAATTAGATGTTAACCATACTTTGGTACGTGTGAGGTTATGGATAGTGCTGATGAGCAAGCATGTGCCTACCATAAAACCCGAAAATAAAAATGTTAACATTGGTTCAGAGGCGGAACCTAAGGAAGCTACTATTAGAGATTATTGGATAGAAAGGGAGGTTTTAAAGATTATTGATCTATTGTGCAAATTTTAGGTTTTGTTTCCATGTGGGTACCATGAGATTAAAGGATTTCACCACTCCTTGGGAGAACGAAGATCGAGTTAAAGGAATGTGTGCACCTAATTCAGATGAGACCTTATCGAATGAATCCAAATCTACATGTCAAATTAAAGGAGGATATTAACAAGATGATCACATTAGGAATCATTGAGGCTATTGAGGAATCAGAGTGAATAAGTCTAATGGTCATCAACATTTAGAAAGATAGGAGGATAAGTATTTTTGTTTACTACATGGATTTGAATGCGGTGTGTGTCATTGATCCTTTTCCAACCCCTTCACCAAAGAGATCCCATAAGGAGTAGCCGGGCATGAGATCTATTATTTCACAGATGGATTCTTAGGATATCATCAATTTAGAATTGTAAAGGAAGACCAAGAAAAGATAACCATTGCCACTGAATGGGGAAGTTTTTCCTATATGGTCATGTATTTTGGATTGAAGAACGCACCTTGTTTTTTCACATATTGTGGTTCAGGAATTTCAGGACTTCATCCATAAATTTCTACAAGTCTACCTAGATGACTGGACAATATATGGATTAGTGAGGGACCATTGTGATAATATGAGGCTGATGTTTGAAAGATGCCAACAATTGAGTATATCTCTCAACATTAAGAAATGTGTTTTCACAACTATATTTAGCACACAATTGGGACATATCATATGTAAAGAAGGCTTGCTGGTGGATCCTACCAAAGTTGTAATTATTATGGGATTAGGGAGCCTACCCCCCAAAACATAGTACACATATTCCTTGGGCATACGGGGTATTACTGGAAATTTATTAAGGGGTATGTCAAGATCACCACACCATTAGAGGAGTTATTAAAGCACAAAATTACATTTCATTAGGGAGAGGCGCAATAGATGTCATTTGACACATTGAAGAATAGGCTTATCACCGTGCCCATATTATGCTTTCCCTCTTAGGATAAGCCATTCCATGTACATGTTGATGCTTTAGGGATGGCAATTGGAGAAATCTTAGCACAACCTGGAGAGGGAATTGTTGACCATCCCTTGTGATTTGATAGTAGGAAGCTAACCCTGCATAACATAATTATACTACTATAGAGCGTGAAGCATTATCGGTGATCTATGTGCTGCAAAAATTCAAGCAAAGTATTTACTAGCAATGTATTTTTATCTTTTACATGGACCACATGACATTAAAGTACTTGGTTAACAAGCCCATCTTGCAAGGGCACATTGATCGTAAATTCTTCAACTTTGGAATTATCCACAGAATCACAAATAAACACTTTGTTGTTCTACTTTCTTTTAGAAAATGACAGAGATAGCTAATGAATGAATTATGCTTAAGCTTAGAATCCACAATTGCAGGAAAGGAAAGAATTTAATCTCATAAACACAAAAAATTTTATCTTGGAAACCTCCAAAGGAGGAAAAACCAATTGGGAAGGGAAATTTCTCTTTCTTCCCACTTTTATTGGCTAATTCAAAATAACAAGTACATAATTTACAATAAGTATGAAAGAGAAGTAGATAATTCTCACACTTCCTCCCAAATACTTGTTTGCTCTGTTTCAACACTCCTTTCTTCTACAAAACAAAATTCCAACACTAATAACTTCTTTCTCACTCACTTTCATGCTTTGATGATCCTATTATCTTCTACAAACATGTATTTATAGCCTCTCCCATGTCCTCCCATGCACTAGAGGATGGGAAAAGTCATGGAGGAGAAGAGCCATGAACAACCTTCCAAATTATGGGTTGTTCATTTCATATTTTCATTTTCTATCTGAAAGAGCCGGGATCACCGCCCATTGTAGACCAATGGTCCCGGGACCACCACCTTGGTTTGGTGGCGGTTACGTAATCACCACTCTCCACAGAGCGGTGGTCATATTACTAAAAATATAGAACCTCCATGTTTCATTTTCCCTTCTTCATGCTGACTATTTTGATGAAGTAGATTCATTTTAGATCCCTATGGATCACACCTCCCTTGCTTAGGAGGCTTTTGGTCCCACAAAATATTAGTGGGGGAGTAGATGAGGAAATAATTCCCTCACTTGCTCCTTTGAGTACCACCGAGCTGCCTTGGTGTCTTCCCTTTCAGTCCAATATGCCAAGACTCCTATGGGCCTCTCCTAGTCTCTCTAATCTTCTGTTGCAGCACTACATCCTCCTCCAATTCACCTCATGAGTCCAAGATGCAATCCTCAATGAAGGTAGCACCGTATTCCTTCATCTTCATCTAGCATGGATGGCTCATATAGGTGCAAGTTCTCATAGTTTACTACAGAGCACATCCTCATAAATGGTGGCAAGTCAAGTTGAAAAGCATTTTCTCCAACCTTCTCCAATATGGTGAAGGTCCCATATCGTAGTGGCTTGAGTTTCCGTGCTTTACCTTTTAATCTCTCCTTGCTCAAGTAAATCCAAACTCTATCTCCAACATGTAACTTATGTTCTCTCCTATGCTGATCATGCCTAGCTTTGTACTTGGATTGAGATTTCTCTAGTTGTTCTTTGACTTTGAGATGGATTTTCCAGATCCTCTCAATGAATTTGTTTTCTCTAGTCACCTCTGTGTCTCATGTCTCCTCCTCATCCTACTACCCAACTGCTATGTCTAGCGGATTTGTAGGTAGATATCCCAAGCATGCTTCAAATGGTGACTTCATAGTGGATGTGTGTACTACCCGGTTATAGGAATGTTGAATGTAGGCTAAGGACTCATCCCAAGTCCTTGGATATTTGCTATTATACCCTCTGATCAGTTGTACCAAAGTCCTGTTTACCACCTTTGTCTGTCCATCTGTCTTTGGATGTAAAACTATGCTCATTTGTAGCTTGGTATCCATCTTGTCCCACAAAGTAGTCCAAAACTTCCCCAAGAACCTGGAATCCCTATTAGAAACAATAGACTTTGGCAAACCAAAATGCACCAATAAATTATTAAAGAAAAGATATACTGCTTCATGTGCTTTTACTATCTTTTTACATGCCATAAGAATACATATCTTATTGAATCTATCAACAACAACATATAGATAGTCATGGTCATGTTAAGACATAGGTAATCCTACTACAAAATCCATAGAAATTTCCTCCCATAGATGAGTAGGTACTTGAAAAAGGCATATACAAACCCTCCTTCCTATTCTTAGGCTTGTTAGTACAACAAAGTTTACATCCACGTATAAATTTTTATACTTCTTCTTACATATTGGGCCAAAACACGTACCTTTACAAGTGGGCTAGGTATTACCAACACTAAATGTCCCGCTACTTTCGAGGCTTGTGCTTCCCTAATCAATAGAATTATTTCTTCTTTTTGGCACGCAAATCTTCCCCCATTGGTACAAAGAGCCCATCCTTGAGATAACAATCTTCAATCCCTGTCCTTTCAGCCCCTTGGGACTGCAACTGCCGAAATGTCACTCCAAAGTCTTTTTCATGGGAATATGCCTCTTCGTAAGCTTCCTTCATGAAGGGCTTGATCTGAGAGATAGTGACAAAATAGGAAAACTTCTCTTTTGTGGGTGGCCTAGACAACATGTCTTCCACCAAGTTTGTAATACCATTTTTTTATTTGATCACTAGATGGAACTGCTGAAGGAACCCCATCCATTTGTAGTGCCTTGCCTACTGTAATTTAGATTGTGCTTGTAAATACTGGAGAGGTTTGTGGTCAGTGTGCACAATATTTTATTTACCCAAAAATAATGCTTCCATTTTTAATTTCTTGAACAAGTGCATACATTTACTTATCATATTGAATATCCTTTAAGCGCTAAAGTGAAATTTTTAGAATGATAACATATGGGTTTACTTCCTTGAAGAAACACTATGCCTATGGCATAATCACGAGCATCTGTCTCTACTTCAAAAGATTGCTGCAAATTAGGAAGAGCAATTACTGGAGCATGACTAATCTTGTATTTCAATAACTCAAAGGATTTGTCTTGTTCCTTACCCTAGTCAAAACCCTTACTCTTTACGGACACTATGTGTAGAGGTACTGTAATCGTGGAGAAGCCAGAATGAACTTCCACATGTACTATACTGCTCCCACAAAAATCCTAGTCTCTGATGCTCCTATTGGTGTTGGCCAGTTAGTGATGGCTTCCACTTTATTTGGATCCACTCATAGCTCTCCTTCTCCAACCACGTGCCCAAGATAGACAAGTGATTATTTGGAAAACTCACATTTCTTCATATTACAAAGCAGTTGTTTCTCCTTTAGAACTTGCAATACTTGTTGTAAATGAGTTAGATGTTCTTCCCATGTGGCACTGGAAATTAGAATATTGTCTAAATATACAATGACACATGAATCTAAGAAATCCCACAATACATCATTCATCAATCTCATAAATGTAGTGGGTGCATTGCATAACCCAAAAGGAAGCACTAACCATTCATATAAATCCTATTTTGTTTTATAGCGAGTCTTCCATATATCCTCCTCCTTCATTCTAACTTGGTGATAATCAAACTTGAGATCCAACTTCATGAAGAATTTGGCATGTTGAAGTTGTTCCAAGAGATCATCTATACGAGGAAGTGGATATCTATTCTTATGGTGATCTTGTTCAAAGCACGGTAGTCGATGCAAAATCTCCAAGAACCATCCTTCTTTGACACTCCCACAATAGGTGAACCACATGGCGAGGTGCTCGGACATATTACCCTTGGTCTAGTAGTTCTTGGAGTTGTTTCTTTACTTCAATACTCTCAAGAAAGGATTTCCTATACAACCCGATGTTTGGTAGAGGGGACTCTAGAAATAGCTAAATCTCATGCTCTACTTCCTGTTTTGGTGGTAACCCATTGGGAGCCTGAAATACTTCCTAAAAAGACTGAATAATACTATCCAAATCATGCTTTCCCTAGTTAGAAATATCTAAAAATTCTACCCCATCTTGTTTATCCTTTAACAAAAGTAAACAAAACTGATTATGATTTTCCTGAATAAGTCATTTTTCTTGGTTAGCACTCACCATAGTAACCCGTGTCTTATGATGGTGTGCCTAGATGTTGTAGCTGATCCCTTCCTTGACCCATTTGTACCAGTTTTCCCTTCTCATAAATATAACATCCCTAATATACAAGTAAGGACTCTCGAATACAACATCGAAAGCATCAAGTGGAATAATGTCAGCTTCTAAAACATCAATATACTAGGAATTTATCCCAAACTTGACCTTACATCTTCTTGTTACCTGAATTTAAACACCCTTCTTCACCCAACCAAAAGGATAAGGGTGTGGATGCTCGTAAGTCTCAAGACCAAGCTTCTTTACAACTGCTTCAGAAATCAAGTTAGGCTGAGAACCGGTATCCACCATAGCATTTACCTTAGTTCTCTTGATGTAGATTTTGATATGGAATAGTCTACTCATCTCCTCTTCTTGGCTGTCCATGTTGGTGGCCATGCATCCAAGCCTTTCATCTACATCAGAGTAATCTTCAATTTCCACCTCCCTTATATTTTTATAGTTGTCATGGACTTCTTCAAGTCCTTGGTTCAGATTCTTCGATGCAACTTCCAACATGTAGCATTACTATGACCATTGATATCATAGTTCTTGCAAAAATTCTTGGCATATCTACAAGTATTTAAAGTAGTGGCAGCTTGTTTACCTTTCCATTTCCACTTACCCTCGTTACTTGTTTGTCAATACTATTTTTTCTACTAATTTTTGACTTCTTTGCCCTCGGCTCTACTTCCCTTGCTTATTTTCATCATCTATGTAGTATGCTTACACACACACCTCGTTGAGATATTTGGGTTTCATGGAGATGTATTTTCTTGAAGGTGAGTGTGAATTCCTCCCAAGTACTTAGTCGAATATCCTCATCCTCAAAGTCCATGTTTAGCAACATGGCCTCGCCTCCAAAACTTTGTAGTATAGTCCTACACACTTTGAGCACCGCCTTGTCTAAAATGATGCCATTTAATCATTTGGTCAGTCTTGTGGCTAATAGGATAGAAGTTATCTCTAAGTAATTCTCTAAATTCTTGCCAAGATTTCACAATAGAGCACTTCTTCTTTTCGCAAATGGTTAGATGGGTTTCTCACCAAACCAAAGCATGTCCCTCCATTTTGAGATGTGCAAAGGTGATCTTATGTACCTCAATGACATTATGGACACTAAAGTAGACTTCTAACTGTTTTAACCATTTATGAAGCAACTCCGCATCTACTTGTGCTTAAAATATTTTAATATCAACTTTCGTCTCAACTTTAAAAGGAGTATGATCAGATTTTACCTTTTCTCTTGTGTTTGAAGTCTCTTCTTCATGCTCTTCCCCATAACTTTCCTCGTGGTGGCTCCTTCCTATGCCAAACTTTTTCAGCTAAGCCCCGAACCACTGAGTCAATGGAGTCTTGTTTGATAGAGGTTGTCTTCTATAAACCAGCAAGCTCTTCTTTCCTTCTAAACATCCTATCCATCATGGTCTCCAGCATCTCGACTCTACATACCAAGTTCTCTTCCTCCATTTGTACCCAAATTCTCTGTTTCCGCTTCTTTGTAGAAATTTTTGGATCACAAGGTAAAGCCTCTTCACCTTTAGATCTCATCACTATCATACAAATCCAAGAATGAATACCAAATTCCTAGATAATTATTAGCTCTGATACCAAAATGATCTGTAAATTCTTCAACTTTGGAATTATTCATAGAAACACAAATAAATGATGTTGTTCTACTTTCTTTTAGAAAATAACAGAGATAACTAGTGAATGAATTATGCTTATGCTTAGAATCCATAATTACAGGAAAGGAAAGAATTTAAGCTCATAAACACCAACAAATTTTATCCTGGAAACCTCTAGAGGAGGAAAAACTAGTCGGGAAGGGAAATTGCTCTTTCTTCCCACTTTTATTGGCCAATTCAAAATAAAAAGTACATAATTTACAATAAGTATGAAAGAGAAGTAGATAATATCTCACACTTCCTCCCAAATACTTGCTTGCTCTGTCTCAACACTTATTTCTTCTACAAAACAAAATTCCAACACTAAGAACTTCTTGCTCACTTGCTTTCATGCTTCGATGATCCTATTATATTCTACAAACATGTATTTATAGCCTCTCACATGTCCTCCCATGCACTAGAGGATGGGACAATTCATGGAGGAGAAGAGCCATGAACAACCTTCCAAATTATGGGTTGTTCATTTCGTATTTTTGTTTTATGTCTAGAAGATCTAGTATTGGACGCCCAATGTAGTCCGCCGGTCCTAAGATCACCGCCCTAGTTAGGCAAGCAGTTCTATAATCATTTTCTCGCATAGAGAAGTGGTCATGTTACTAAAAATATAGAACCTCTATGTTTCATTTTCCCTTCCTCATGTTGACTTTTTTTATGAAGTAGATTCATTTTAGATCCCTATGGATCATGTAAATGCAGTGGGTCCTATTATTTCAACAGATTGAGTTTATAGTTTTTAAAGCCGTGTATGAGTAATTTGGAGCCTAACCATTTATCAAGGATTGACTTAGGAGAGGACACACATAACATTAAGGATACAATTCCATATGCACAACTATTTGGATTATAGTTCTTGCCCTATGACTTGGAAGATATTGCTATGTTTCTTTAAACGGGTGTGGCACCATAGGGAATGAACACTTTGGAAAGGAAGAAGTTAGCCATATGTTCCACACCCTACATGTTAATTAGTGGAGACTTATATAAGCTAGGCCACATGAGGTTTTTCTTCGATGCATGCATGAGCATTAACACACTGCAATCATGGAAGAGGGTCATGGTGGAATTGTAGGGGACACTATGCAGGGAATGCAACCGCACGCAAAATCCTTCTAGTATGATTTTTGTGGGAAATAATTTACAAATATTGTATCGAGTATTGTAAGGCCACGTGACCACTTCAAAGGCTCTTGGTAAACCTTGGAAAAGGGATGAAATTCTATTAAGACTAATTGCCAGTGTAGATCCATTCGAGTAATGAGCAATTAACTTCATAGGCCCTATTTCTCAAGCTGCGCGAAGGACAAGTTCACACTATATCATTGCATGCACATGATTACCTTATAAGGTTAGTAGAAGTGGTACCTATAAGATATTACACATTGGAAACAACAACTAGGTTCTTGTGGGAAAATATAATCAGCAGGTATGGATGCTTGTTGAGCTTAACAAGTGATAGGGGTACTCATTTCTTAAATGATATAGTTAGAATTTTATTGGCAGAATTCATGGTGGCCCATCACAAGACTACCCCTTATTAACCACAAGCTAATGGGACTACTGAGGTGTTTAGAAAAATTTTAAATCACACGTTGATCAAGATTTGTGATGTGGGAAGAAAGGATTGGGATGAAAAAGTTTCTGTTGTGTTATGGTCATATCAGACTACTTATTAGAGATTGAACAAGGAAACACCTTTCCAAGTGGTATTTGTCATGGAAGCTATGTTACATGTTGAATTCATGTTACCATCACTGCGTATAATGTGCATAGGAGGGTTAGCTAATGAACAAGTGCTTGAGGAGCGGATTAATAAGTGATGCAGTTAGATGAGAGGTGGGTTATTGCTCATTGGAGGTAGAAAATAAAAAAATCTAGGTAAAAGGCATGACATGATAGACACATCAAGAACAAGAAGTTTGAGGTTGGTCAGATGATTTTCTTGTATAATTCCAAGTTGTTGCACCATCCTGGGAAATTCAAAGTCCATTGTTTGGGCCCGTACATTGTATCCTATATACTTGATTCAGGTGCTTGCTAGTTACAAGCACTAGATGGAACACGGTTGTCCAGGCCATTTTAATGGGAGTAGGATGAAGCCCTAATATAAATAAGTCCTCTTTTTGTTTGTAAATAAGGTGGTATTTCTAGTTAGCCTATGATTTTCTTTAATGTAGTTTCCTTTCTTTGTGTTTCACTTTCTCACTATTTTATTGGTTAGTGTTGTTTTATTGTGTTCAAATTTATGCGTTGGTAGACACTTATTATTTCAAAAGTTTTCTATGTGTAGAGGACCACACATCCATTTTTGTGTGGGGTGGAGTGATGTGACAAGTGCTAGAAGCTATGGTTGTTGATGACCTAGGTTAAAAAATAAAAACACGTGGATTGGAAGATCACACGTAGAAGAGGTGAACATGAGGGAAGGATGGTGTCAAAAGGCTTTATAGAAACCACATACAAGAATGAAAATCACAGGAACAACATGAGGTAGGTGATGTCAAGAACCAGGATTAGGACACAAAGGAATAATGCCTTTGGTGCTATAAGTGAGTGCATAGGATCTATGGTCGTGAAGGTTTTTTACGCGCTTGAAGGTTGCCAAATTTTTCACATAGGATTGAGTGTGGAGGAAAAGTGCTGAAGGTTGGCATTGGAAAAATCCACCTTTATTGTGAAAGTACATTGGTAGGTGGCATGTCATTTATTGTGGAGAAAAGAAAAAGTTATAAATAGAATATCGGGGGTGCGTTATTCTTTACCTTGCGTTTTAAGCTATTGAAGAGATCTCATGAACTACGACATCCTTGTGAAGAAGGTTTGAGAAGATTTGTGAAGATTTGTGTGCATATCTAGTTTGATTAGTGAACCAGAGTGGAAAGGATTACACGGGCGTAATCGAGAGAATGTTGTGTTAAAGGATCTCGCAGTGTTACGCCGTCTTGTGGAAAAAGGGTTTTCAAGGTTAGGGTTGCATAGCTAGGGCATGGGATTTTGAGGTATTTTTGCAAAGGAATAGATCCACAAAGTTGAGTAGAGCTAGGACCTAGAGAGAGGAAGGAGTTTTAAGGACTTGACGAAGGAATGACTCAAGGAAAGTAACAACGTTTCATCGAAGAAGGGAAAGGGAAAAGAAAAACAAGCCGTTTCTACTAGTTTCAATGAAGAATGGTACGTGAAAATGTAGTACCCAGATGACGTATTACTTGGTAAGGAATGGGTGTCTCATATCAGAAAGATGGCCATAAGTGATTACAACCATCGAATGAGCACCACATAAAATGAGATGACACTAGAGCTGGTTCACCCTATAGAGAAGAGGACACCAGATGGAATGCTTATCTATGATGACAAAGTGAAGGTGAAAATGGATAAGGTGGGTTGTTGCAACTCTATGAGTTGCCCTATTTTGGCAAGCCTGAATGACTATACCAATGGTTGATTTCATGTATGAATAAAGACCACTTCTATTTCATAGGTCAGAGGATGTGCATAACCCCAGTTGATTTCTAAGTTCACTAGCCTTATTTGTGAAGGATAATCATTGGATGGTGATTTGGAAGACAAAGAAGCCATTAAGAAGACTGTTGAAGCTTATGACTACAAGAAGGGTTCACGCTACTTTGACATTTCTACAATCACCAACCATGTGATGAGGATGGCTTCGTGTGCTTGGTCACAAAGCTGAATGGGAAAAAGAGATGGACATAGATCAACAAGGCCTAGTTGAATGTATGCGTAAGATCTTGGAGGGGACCATCTATAACCTATCATCTTTTATTATAGATGAGATTATCAACATGACAAGATATAGAGAGAAGATCATGTTTAGTAATGTCCTCCTCACCATTGTCTTTTTAGAGATTGGAGTGCCCAATGGTCTGGATAAGTTTGTTTAGGAATACCCAGAGGAGAACCCTCCCCCACCAAGAGGTTTGAACAATATACTTGTGACACCATGATGGCTGCTCATAAGGTGCACCTATAAAATTGGTATAAGCAGATGCACGATGCATTCAAGGATGAATGGAGAATACCCAAGCATTTTCCTTCATTAGTATAAGGAGAGGATGAGTTCACTATATACCAACATTTTTGTATCAATAGATTTACTTTGATAGATGACACTAAGAGTCCTTGGTGTAATTTTCCTTTCTCCTTCATGGTGCAAAAGTACTTCTAGGTCGGGGTCAATCGATTCAAAGAGGCGAAGAAACTCAGATTTTATCTAAGTGTAGTAGATCAAAATTACCACAAGCTACGTAGGAAGTTAATATACCCCAAGAAGCATGCCTATGTGGAGAAGTATGTCTCCCATGACATGCACATGTTGAAACCAGTAACATTTCTTGTTGCAGGGAGGATAGCTCGAGGGTGTATTTGTGCCTAAGGCCTAAGTATGAAAAAGTAAATTATGTTGAAGATGATGTCTCCATTCTTGAGGACCCCACCATGAGGAAAAAGGCTATGCCAAGGAAAAGAGAAAGAGAAGAGGATCCTGAGAAAAAGGCACCGAGTGTGCAGATAGTATAGATAGTAAAGGCACATGAGTCGGGCACGGGCACAAGTACTTATGTCAACCAAGAAGTCTCTCATTAGAAAAGAGTCACCGTAGAAGGAAGAGTTTCTGGTAAGAGAAGAGTCACCCAAGAGAGAAGAAAAAGAGAATTCCCTGTATTAGAGTCACCAGTAAGGAAGAAGAAAAGGGTGACAAAAGGGTTAGACTCAAGAGAAATAGAAAGCATAGAGGTTGACAAAGGGTGATGAAGATGATGAAGAGCATGACGAGGCTCAGAATCATCTTGTGTATGATGTACATAAGTTAGATGAAGAAGGAAATGAAGAGAGGGATGAGAACAAGGAAGACAGTCATGATAAGGTGGGAGGTTGAAGTAAATATGAAAGATCAAGACCCCGATCTTGGACCGAGGAGTAGATGGATAACACTTTAAAGAGGGAGGTGACATGTATTATCCAATAGTTAGAGGATTAAAAAGTAGAGCGAAGCACCGAAGAAGTGTTAAAGGAAATTTAAGAGAGAGAAAGTGTAGGAAAGGAGTATGGGAGCATGGGTGGAGACCCCAGCTTAGCAGTAAGCTTCCCAATGGAAGCACACATAGGTTGGAAGGGAACAATAGTAGCACATGAACAAAATATGACTAATATCAATGATCCAAACAAGGTACTATGTGCATGCTTCTAAATTATAGTGCCCATGCACCAAATCCTCGATTGTTCTTCTTTTGATGAAGAGGGTGTGTACCCATGCATGAGGAAAATTCTATCCTGGGATTTTGAGTCCCATGTTGATGAACCTGAGTTTAAGGTAAATTGTGATGCATTGATGAAGACACTAGACACCAAGGGAATAAAACCTCTTGTAAATGCCCAATCGATGTCGATGAGCGGTTTTGCAACACGCTCAACAAAGTATCGGTGGAGGTGGAAGCAAGACTCTTTGGCATAAATGATAGAATAAGGGTCTTGGAGGAAGAGCTTGAGAAAATAATGAGGAGATCATTGAGAGGGACAAGGAGATAAAACATAAGGAATTGATTAGTGCGCAGTTAAGGCATGAAATGAGGGATGAAAATGTGAAGGTGTGCAAAGTCCACAAGAAGATAAAGGCCATTACAAATGCCATTATCTTGAAAAGCGATTGACGGCACTTCTTGGCGAGAAGAAATATGAGTCAACCTTGCATTGTTTGGAAGACTTGACCCACATCCTCACCATGGAAAGTTGACCAAGCATTAGAGTCGATAAAAGAGTCATTGGCACACCGAAGGAGGAAGAAAAGCTGAAGACTACAGAGACAAAGTGACTCGACACTCACGAGCTCCTTACCACAGTAAAGACTAAAACATAGATGGCCAAAGTCGTAAATGACAACTATGCTAACATAGACATGGTAGTAATCATATTAGTTGCTACACATGAGGTATATAGAAATAATTTCAGGAAAAGAACAAAGGCAATAGGGTGGAGTGCGATAAGATCCTGGCTGAAGTTGAGAAGAAGTTGGAAGAAATCAAAACCTTATGGGGTTCGATTAAGAATAGGATAAAGGAACTATACCCCCAAGTCACTTGTAGGATGGATGTGCTAGGCAATCTTAGCAAGTAGCTGGAAAACATTGTAGATACACTAAAAGCTAAGAGTGATGAACTAAGTTTTGATGAAGTAAGCACATTAGTGGGTGACCTACTTCAGCAGGTGCATGGAGAAGTAGATGCTTGGGAGAAGATTGAGGCATCCGTGAAGGAGTTCCCACTCCTCATGCAGCAGTAGCATATTCTTCCATTCTTCCATTCTTTATTTAGATTATTTCAATTCCACTATTATTTATTCTTTGAAGGAGTAGAATGTTTCCGAGGATGGAGAACACACATAGTGTGGGGTGATGTTGGACCCTAAATATTAGCTAAGTACCAAGAGGCATGCACATAGGACCAAGTAAATAGAAGGGCGCTAAGGGAAATCACACAAGAAAAGGGTTTAAGAAGGGTTTAAGTGAAACCAGGGCACACATGAGAGGCATAATAAGGGTTTAAAGGACTTATCCATATTTAGCATCATGGAGTCACTTGAGGAAAAACGTGAGGACCCGACTAGGTGTGATAAGTGGATAAGGTGCCAACCTAGAACCGTGGAGGCCAAGAAAATGATATTCCATGTAGGGAATATTCCCAGAGGCATCATTATAATTAGTGGAAGGTTTTGTAAAGAGGATAAGCATTTTCCTATGGAGGACCACATTGACACTTGGCACATGATCTTCTCAAGAGAGAAGTCATGGTGGTGGATGTTGATCCTATTTAAAGGAGTGCTTGGGACAGAAACATGGATGGAGAAGGTAGTGTGAAGGTGCTAGAGGGTACAAGAGTGCTAAGAGAAGGAGGGTAATGAGGTGTTACATAAATGTTAGGTAATGCTAAGGGTTTAAATCTCATGATGCTAGGGTTTATAGTTCTTAATGATAGAGGGTTGTAAAGGATATCATTAAGCATATGTATGGGTGCGTGGTTCGTAACAAGGGTTATAATGGGGAAAGAATATTTAGGATCTCTGTCATTTTATGTATATGGTCTGATATGAACCTTTTGAATGTAGTGTGGCTACTAGAAACTCTTTTAAATCAATATACATGGATCTATTCTATACATTTTGTTTATGGGTGTAAACCATCATGTTATTTGGCTTATCATAACTCGATTTGGTTCCTTATGCTTCATACAATGTTTATTTATCTTTTGTGATGCATTGATGTGTAGATTTTTAGTTATATCTTCTACCTTTTAAGTAGATGCATGTACTTTTGTTTTTGAAAATAATCCTCCATTAATGGCAGAACTCTCTTGCAAAGCTCACATAAAGGAGGGGCTCGGCACCCACGCGCACCTAGGGTGAGTGTCCAGCATATCTTGGGTGATAGGCTAGCGTGCTTGGCGTTAGAAATAGGTATTGAGGGTAAAAAAATGACTACATTTTTCCCTTGGAAAGGCTACTATCGAAGGATCCAAGCATGGTGTTCAGGTTTCCCTTGTAATCTTCTGGATAAGTATGACAAACACAAGGTAACCAACAATGAACTCAAGAACAAGGTCAAATAGTTGATAGCCATTCTTACCAAGATCACACAACCTATTAATACCACTCCCCTTGTCGTACCTCCAAGATTTGATGACACCTCCTTCTCCATAGTCGAGAAGATTGGAAAGCAAGGTTGGGAAGTAGGAGCGTGGATCGAAATTTTAATTCAGGAAGGAGAGTAGGTGATTAAGGATGTTGTTGACCTTTATAATGAGTTGTACTCAAAATATATTCTCTCTAAGATGGATGGATTCCTCACCGAAGAAAGCAATAATTTAGAGTTCTCACTCTTAAAACCTAAAAGAGTTACGAAACATGAAATTATATATACTTGAAAGAAGGGATCATTGATGATTCTTCAAAATTTTTTGAGTATAGTGAAGCCATGGAGTTTTGGGTCCGAATGTTGCAGGAGGAAATGTCTAAGTTGGATGAGAAGAGAATCAAGGTAGTTGATGGCCTAAATGACATTACAGATGAATTTGATAGAATCCATTACATGTTTCTGGATGAGAATGTTGATGTAATTCGAATTGAGCAAATTATTTCCCAGTTCAAGATCTTGGTTAATGAAGACAACAACGTAACCAAATATTTTGGTCTCGAATCTATTCACAAGTTAGTATTGTACCAAAATTTCTTGATCCAGCTCAATAAATTCATAAATCAGACCAAGAAGTTACCTGGGAAACTAGTCAAAGCAAAGCTAAATCAACCGAGGTCGTGAATCGTAATATGCAGAATAGATGACAAGGAAGTTCAAGGAATCATCAAATGATTTATTGAATACATGCACAAGGTATTTGTTGAAGAAAGAGAATAAGAATCAAATCAAGAAAAGAGTGGTACCATCCGGCTAAAATGGGATACCATTTTTACACTGATCTACAAGCTACAACACCATTCGAGTTGTAGGTTTGACCCAGTCAAACATACACAACCACTTTACTATTTTTGTGGGAGACTGTTTTTTAGGTGTAATTTCATTCTATTTTTGGCTTGCAATGATTAAAAGGAGTAGCTATAATTTTTCAACCCTCCTAATCTATAAATACAAGAATGCATTATGTATTCAGGGACTTTTGGATCTTATTGTAAGGAGGCTCTGTCATTTTGGGAGTTTTCATATACAAGATCTAGCCTTAGTAATATACAGAAACAATATTTTGCCTTCGACTATTTGATGTGTTGTGCATTTTAGTAACTTATCCAATACTTGTGAGTGATTTTAATTCCTTGTATGAGATGGTTTATCTTTCCTTCATGTCAATTATCTTCCTTTAGTTAAATTGCAAGTTGTGTTTTATAAACTTACTTATCTCATTTGTGGAAAATATAAAATCCCTTCTGTTATCTTTAAGTTTTATATTCATAAGGATTTTGCTAAATAAGAGAATAAGAAGTTGTGCATGTTATATATTATTTTGTGGTAATACTCTATGCATTTAGAGATGATCTTTTTGTTCATCAAAATATTGGTGCATCACCTTATTTCACTACATTTTCATTTATCTTCTTACCCTTTTATCTGGAGAGTTGTTTAGTTTAGTTTATTGTATAGCATTGTAGCTTTGCATTTGATCTTACATTAGATGCACTTAGTTTAGAGGAAGCCAGCCTTCTCTCAGAGGTTCATCCCAAGGAGCCAATGTCCCACACCTTGGGGATGTTCCCATGTTCCACTGAATCATTTGATAATTCTGCAGGGGTGTGATCCATGTGACAACAATTTTCGGCACATCTGGTGGGAATAACACTAAGATTTGGTACTTCTCTTAGAATTAATGTTTATCAAAGGTACCTGGAAACTCCACACCTCTGGATTTTGAGATCTAGTGCATATAATTATGTGAAGAATTCAAACAAGGTCTTCTTTAAAGAAAGGAAATCAACAAAATATTGAACAATATTTTTCTCCCCAAGAAGAAGAAAAGGTGGGGCATTGTCATCATCTTGTAGAGGATATTCAACAAATTCATTCGGAAGGTTCCCTCCACAAATTGAAGATCATCCATTTGTCATTATAGCAATGAAAAATTATGTGTTTCTTACTTTCCATAATGGCATCCCTCTAACACTTTCTTAACATGATGTTATACTGCAACAACCCTCAAAATTCTACCCTTCTAAATGGTTGAGACAAACACCACTCCCATTGAATACATTCAAGATGTGGTTAGCATACTTCGATTCATAACATCACATAAGATAATGTAGCAAGTCAAACTTCTCACCACTTTTCTCAAAGGAAAATCACTTGAGTGGTTTAGGTTTACCATCCAACTCTATATGCAATCGGGATGAATTGGGAGAAAAATTTGAAAAGCAGTTTGAGGATAAGAGTGACCATTTATCGCTCATGGAGAAATTAACTACTATAAAGAGATCTCCTCAGGATTTCATGGGATATTTTAACTTTTGATTCTACAAGACATGGAATAGGATTCTAGCACTCATCAAGCCTTCCCCAAATAACACGTTCTTGTACTAATTGAGATCTTTGAACAACAATATTGTGGTCATGATCCCATATATGGGATGGAAAATGCTACCAAATACCTATGACATCGCCATATGAGTTGAGAACTGTCTTATCCAAGCTGGGAAATATATCCAAGGCCACTTATGCCCCTATATCCTGAATTTCCCACTAATCAGTGAACCATTTCCCCTCTCCCTCAGGTGTACAATCAACCAACTCAACTTGTACCTTCACCTTCAAACAACCTCAATGAAGTTAAGTCATTACTTCATAATTTTGGAAATGAATTAGTTTCCCTCAAGAGGCACCAATCTCAATATAATTATCCCTACCAACCCCAGTAATCAACAGTTTCGACCCAACAAGTAGCCTTTCCAAAATAATAACCAAGCTCAAAATCAGGTTGCTAATGTCAAGCCTTTGAATACTAAGAACCCCCTCATTGCTAGTTCTTCCAGAGCCCTCATCCCAGTGAAAAATAACTTGGTTCAAGACTATGAATGGTGTTACCCATGCTCTCAGCCACACAATTAGAATCTATTCTCTAACCGAGTGCTTGATCAAACACTCATGGTTAAGAGCATATCGACCCTATAGAAAAACTAACATATGTTCCTTCACAAGAAGATATCAGTCAACCTTAAACATTAGCGAGAGACATCCTTGTTGAATTGCTAAGAGGAGAATTTTTTGGGTTCAATGTAGAACCTATAGCTGTAGCTTCTAATACTCGATCAAAAAGAGGGAGATAAAGAGCCAATTGTCGAAAGATGATCAGGTGTCTACTTCTCAACCTCATCCGCAAGAAGCTATAAGAAAAGACACGAGGGAAATCATCGGGCTCAAAATTTATTTAGGTTATGAGGAAAGAAAGTCCATCCAATGTCACAGTGTCAAACATTCATTTTCCAAAAGAATATGCAATTGCACTAAATAATGCTATTATGTTATAAGTATCCCTTTCAATATTTTTGAACAGATGAAGAAGATGAAGTTAAATGTTACCACGTGGGTATCACTTTCGATTGTTTCCTAGAGGAACTTACTATAACAAGCATTGAAAAGTTTCAAGACGATGAGTGAAGCATCGAAGCATGAACCATTTACCTCTACTAGCTTGTGCCAACCTGAAGGAAAGAATGTTGCAAAGTCTAACAAGACACCACCTTTCTATATCTCCCCAATTATTGGAAAGAATTTTATACATAATTGTATGATCGGTTCTCATGCCAACAATTTTGTAAATTCTTAAACAAATTGCAAATGTGTTGGGTATTCAATATACACCACCAAGTAGAAGGGGTGTTGTTCGGTTGGATGCTACGAAAATTCAAACTATCAGGATTATAAAGGATCTGAATTTTACTATTCATACATGCCTAATCTTATCAATTACACAAGACATATCAGTTATTGACCTTCCACCCTTCTTTTCCATATGTATCTCTAGAAATTTCAACACTAAAATTGGCGGGTATTTTTCTATTATTGATCTACACATGCTCCTCAGGACCAAATATGACACTAAAGTAACTATAAGGGTAGAAGCAATTTTTTAGAACCATGTTGAACCTTATATTATTAATGTCATCAAAGGAAATTATGCCTTACATGATCAAGAAGAAGAGTTTGTAAATCATGTGTCTACCACTCCTATGAAGAAGTTACTAATATTTTACTTGATGTATGGGGCATGAAACATCAGTTTGATTTGTATGTTGAAGAATTGGAAATAGAAAAGATAGGGTTGGGAACTTATTGTATTCATGAAGAAGGAACTACTATACCCAATATTTTTAAATCCCAAGATGACCTTGATGGATTGTGGCAACTCTTCTTCGATGGGTTAAGAAGAAAAAAGGGGTCGGTGTTAGTGTTATGTTGATTTACCACCAAGGTAAGAAATATTTATCATCCTTTTGTCTTTAGTTCAATTACACTAATAATGTGGTTGAATATGAAGCTTTGGTATGTGGAATTTAGTTAGCTCGAAAATGGGGATCAAGGAGTTAACGGTTTTTGGTGACAGTGAACTTGTTGTGCATCAAGTAAGAGCCCGGAGTGTAGCAAAGAATAATTTTTCAAGATCCTAAAAAATAGGGTGTGGGATCGATAGAATATTTTGAAGCCTTTGGTATTCATGTAGTTCCTAGGAAGAAAAATCAGGATGCACATAAACTTACAACAATGGGATCCCAATATGATGTTCCCATTGATGTCATGAAGGAATAATAAGGGGTTGTGAATTTTTCATAAGACCGGATATTCCAAATAATGCAAGTAATTGGTAGGTTTTCGATAGTGATCAACAAATTATCCTCTTTCTGTAAGAAGAGGATAAATTATCATCAAAGAATCAATCCAAACTTCAAGAATCATACAATGATCAAATCATACAATTAAAAGGCAATAAATTTCAAAAGTTTTGGTCACTCTTGAATAAATATTCAATTCATATGACCAAATCAAAAGACAAAATACCAACATGGTCATTAAGAAAGATGAATTTGAACAAGTTTAGGTTGCAGGAGATGGATTTTTGAAGATTGGGAAAGAGTGTACACCAGATGAAATACATGCCTTTATTGGTCTTTTCCAGGTATATAATGACATTTTTCTGGAGCTATGAAGATCTTAGGGGTTTTGATCTAGGGTTAACACAACACACTATTGAACTTGATCTAAATGCTAAGTTAGTTAGGTAAAAGTAGAGACCGGTGCATCCTAATATTAAACCACTTATGAAAAAAGAGCTTTCGAAGCACATCAAAGCTAGTATCATTTTACCAATCAAGAACTCCTCATGGGTTTCCAATTTATTTCCAATTAGGAAGAAAAATGGGGAAATCAGGATATGCGTAGACTTCAGAGATCTTAATCGAGCTTCCTTGAAAGATCATCACCCTCCCATGCAACGGATTCTCTAGATAGTGGTAGGTGCAGAAAGATTCTCATTGCTTAACATATATTCGAGCTACTATCATAAATTGGTCAAAGAGTATGATCAGTTCAAAACAATTTTTACTACCAAATGGGGCACATATGCCTACAATAAGATGCCATTTGGATTGTCCAATGTCGGTGCCACCTTCTAATGAGCCATGGACATGGCCTTTAAGGGGCTTATAAATGATATGATACTTATTATCTAGATGACATAATGGTTTATACCAAAGCGTGCATGATCAAATGGACCATTTGCAAAAAGGTTTTTGAAAGGTGTAGGATTCGAGGCCTATTTGAATCCCAAAAATGTATTTTTTTAGTCCATGAAGGAAAGATATTGGGACACATAGTTTAGTAGATAGACTTTCAATTGACCCAAAAAGGACTTGTGTCATTTTGGCTCTTTCCCTTCCAAGCCACAAGAAGGGTCTCTAGAGTTTCTTAGGGACTATTAATTTCATAAGAAGGTTTATACCTTAGTTTTGTCTTGGCTAAACCACTCATGACCATGTTAAAAATAACATACCTTTCAACTGGACTAAGGAAGGTAAGGATAGTTTTGAAGCTATCAAAATAACTATTTCTCAAGATCCTACATTGGTAAATCCTAATTATGAGAAGAATTTCATTCTCTATGCTTTTGTGGGATCAATAAATATTTTAGGGATCCTTACTCAAGTAGAATGAAAATATGATGGAATAACCAATTTCCTTCTTCATATAATCGCTTAAAGACTATGAACTCAAATATTATTTTGTTGAGAAACAAGTTTTCATTGTCATTCGGGCACTAAAGAAGTTCAAACATATGTTGTCCAATAACAAGATCCAATTGATGGTGTCACATCCAGGGGTCAAGGATTTCTTATTGAATAAGGACATGAATGAGAAGCGAGCTGGTTGGATTACCAAGGTCATGGAATATGATGTTCACATAAAGGTGACCAAATTGATAAGAGGAAAATTCTTGTGTCAACATCTCGCTATTGATTTGGAGGCAAGATAAAGGTGTGACAGTGTGTTATATAATCACCATCAAGAAGAAATTCACACTCTGTTAATTGGATGTTCAATATGAAGAATTTTGTGTTATCGGAAAATATCCTCATAGCCTGGACAAAACTCAAAGAAAAAGTTTCCAAATTTAATTCATTCCCTATGTCCTCATAGACAAAGTAATTTTTGAAGAGATTTGAATGGAGTTTTCTCATATGCATAGGCCCATAGCAAGATGATAAAATATTGGAAGAATTCAATAATGGATTATCACGAGGCCATTATTTAGCGAGAAAAAATGCCAAAAAGATCATGAGGGCTAGATAATATTAGCTTGACCTATTTAAAGATTCCCATATATGGTGAGGAAGTGTAAGGAATTGCATTTTTCATAGGAAAGTAAAATGTTAGCTGCCCTTCCTATCCATCGGATCTATGTAGATCAAGATTTTGTGCAATGGGGCCTAAAATTCATCGAAATGATAAATCCACCATCTAGTGATGGTCATAAATGGGTGCTAACTATGACTAATTATTTCACCCAATGGACAGAGGTAGTAGCATTGAATGAAGGTAATGAGAAACCTATCTGGATTTTTTGAAGGAATTATGACAAGGTTTGGCATTCCCTTCCCTTCATCTCAGATAATGCCAAAGATTTCGTAGGTATGAAGCTCATTGAGTGCAATGTGAAGAATGGTGTTTATTTGAAAATATCATCTAACTATTATCCACAGGGTAATGGTTTAGCTGAGTCCAAAAATAAGAACTTGATATAGATTATCAAAAGGACAATGGAGAGAAACCCAAAACTTGGCACACATAGTTGAAGACTACCTATGGGAAGATATGATAACACCAAAGAGGGCCATTTGGAATTATCCCTTTATGTTAGTGTATGGTAGGGATGCAAAGCTCCATCTATCTTTAGAATATCCGTCCTTGGGACTAACACATTAGTTAGATGCAAAGTAAAGTGATCTATGACAAAGGCATTTTGCTAAGTTGATGGAATTGGAAGAAACACAAAACAAGGCTATGAAGACTTTGGAGTTACACCAAGCTCAAACCAAGAAAAATTTTGACTTGAAAGCAACACACATGTCGTTTCGGGAAGGATATTTTGTTCTCAAGTGGGACATAAACAAGGCCAACCAAGGATGCATGAAAATTTTGATGCCCTCTAGAGCGGGCCATACGTAATTATAGGTTGTAAAGAGGAAAATTCATTTTTCCTATCTAAGATCAATGGAGAAGAAATTCCTATCCCAATCAATGGGATACACCTCAAAGATTGTTATTGAGGAGGTTTCACCATGTACATTATTAGATTAGTTTAGCTTCCTCTAAGTGTTCTCTTACATTGTTTTTCTTATTTTATTTGTTTTCGGTTTATTTCTTATTCTATATATATTTTATTTTAAGGACTCGTGTCCAATGGATTGCATAAGGACTCTTTGTACTATTGCTTAGTAGACAAGAATTCCTGAAGATTGCCAAAAATGTTATCTTTACAAGTTTACATTGTTAAGAGGACTTTTGAAATTTTTCTTACAAAATTTTTCCTTATACCAATTTTTTATTTTCCCAAAAAATTGTCAAAAATTTCCTAAGTGTTAAAATTTCATCGGATTTTGGATTTTGGAAGTCAACATGCAGTTTGCATGCAAGCGCATCTTGAGTTCGAAAACGAAACCTACCCCATATAGTAATTATGTGGAAATCGAAGTTGGAACTTATACTTGGTTTGCGTGTAAACCGCATTTTGAGTTCAAATCGATTCCATACTTCCATTTTAGAATTCAAAATCCGAAGTGTAGTTTGCATGAAAACTACATGTGGACTTTGACTTCTAAGACCTAGTAGTAGGTCAACATTTAATGCCAACTAACCACACATACCAAATCTGCAGTAATTAATTTTTACTTTTCTATTTAAGTTCAAGTTTTACTTGTCATTTTCACTTGAAAATTGGGTGCGATGACCTGATGATGCCAATTTCAAATCCAACCATAAGTTTTAGGTTAATTTTTGGGCAATGTTTTATGGTTTTCTCACCTGGTATTTAAGTAATTTTGCAATTTATCTTATGAAATCCTTTTTTCATTCTTTTTAGGGTTTTTCTTGTCAATTTTCAGGGTTTTATCCTTGTGTGATAGACTCACTCTTTTTATGCCTCTTTCAATTTATTTGGTTCTATTATTTTGGGGCTTAGGCTTAAAGACATAATTTTTGATGATGTGAAGAGGAAATTGGTGTAAATATTTAAAGAAGGCATAATAGGGTTCAATCTCCACCATCAAAGACTCGTGATCTATTTGCAGTATGGATTTTAGGTTCAAAGCTACATCACTATCTTATAGTTAGATTTTAAAGACGGAAGTGCAGTTTAGAACTTCATATTACATTCAGAGGTCCCAATCTCTGCCGGTGGAACTCTAGAACAAAATTACATTGTAGAAGTGTATTGCAAAACTACAAGATTGTATTTCAGGAGAGAACCTCTGCCTCCAACATCTGTTTTTCATTTCAGAGTAGAAATTTCAAATATTTCTCTAAGAACAGATGTCTAGGTCATCTTTAAAGGGAAACAAAAATATGAAATATAGTTTTTAAGGGGTAGCTCCCCCTTCGAGCATCACTTTAGACGTAGACAACATTGGAAATACAAAACTTGGAAGTATTGACTTGCCCAAGTTTTGGGTAAAGGTTAGAGATCCAAACAAAAAGGCATGGATGCAATGTATATTCGAAAGTGGAATTACTTTGGCCATTGATTTCCATCCATTAATGCAATGCCTAGAGTTTTTGCTTTCAACACTCTTGCACACTTTGAAAAAGACTCTCGAATAGTGAAAAATGATGATGATACATTTGTGATTAAATTGGATAGTGATTATTTTGGAGACTTTTTGAAGCTACGATGTTGAGGAATATTCTAGAATCTCCTCATAATATACTCTTTAGCACTAGGAATTAGAAACGAATAATTTTACTAAGGTCCTAAAAAACGTTTACCTGCAAAAATATAAACCTTCATTATCTAGTGTCCCTAAGACTATTCCACGGTCATATTTTATCTAAGAAGTGAATGATATCATCACTTTTTTGAGAAAATTTATTGTGCTATTTTCTTCCAAATATTTCCAAGAGTGGATGTATATATACTTTGCCATGATATAGAAGAACTTTGATGTTATTTGATTGGCGGTACATATCGGTGATGCCATTTGTTTCTAGTTATCAAACATCATAACTTCCATAAATTTATTTATAACCTCATATATTGTATACGCATCTACGGGGATGAGGAATTACCTAGGCTTGTCACCATTGGGGTCGAGGAAATCATCTCAAATTTATGAATTCTACCCTTGGATCACAATGAAGGAAGGGGTGTAGTATTTTAGGAGAGTCAATGATGAATTTTTAACTTTTATTATGTACTTATTTGATAAGGATTTACACAATTGAAGGATTTGAGACAATGTGTGACAAGCAGTCAGAGAATGGGGAGGCATATACTTGCAATTCCCAACATTCACATACTTTAGGGTGGTGGGATTCTTAGGTGTGCCCTATAAGTTACCTAGGTGTCCCAATGACAAATGGGTCTAGATGGAGCTGGTTCGAAACTATTACATTATCATAAAATCCAACATGATAGACACAAGATAGGAGCTCAGTTCCCATAGTCCTTGGAAGGTATACTTAATTGTTTAAGGGGAGATGCAACAAATGAATTTGAGGACTTTTCATCCTTGTGTCAATTTTTATTATCGAGATAAAATCAATGGGTATGAGCAAGATTTGTCCTCTCATACCATAGTTAGAATATATGTTGATCAATTTCCATGATGAGGTCATAATATGAGAAAGGGACTTTGAGTGGTTTACTCTCCAAGAGGTGACCCAATATGGAATTGCGAGATGTCCTTGAGGGTATTTATGATAAAGAACAAATTTTGGATCCTATCTACTATAAAAATGTAATAAATCAACCTTTATCGTGGATTGATTTGGTCACTCTAGGAATGAAGTAACACTAAAGAAAGAGTGGGTCATATTCTCAATCAGACCTACCAATGGATGACATCATTAGGAATCACAGAAAAATCATTAGAAGAAAAATAAGAAGGTTCTAATTACATATTTTATTGACCTAAGTATCCTAGATCCAACTCTTGGAAGACAAGAAAAGAGGTCAAGGGTCATTTCTAACCTATCGATCAATCAAACTAGGTAGAGATTTGATGAAATAATAACCACGAATCTTGGTAAAACCAAAGAAACTATCACCATAATAGATTATTAGATCTCACGGTTTTCCCTTGGAAAGGCTACTCATGAAGGAGCCAAGCAGGATGTTCAAGGTTTCCTTGGTAATCTTCTAGATAAGTTTTACAAAGACAAGGTAATCAAGGATGAACTCAAGAACAAATTTGAATGGTTGAATTCCATTCTAACCAAGATCACACAACCTATTCATACCACTACCCTTTCCATACCTCCAAGCTTTGATGACACCTCCTTCTCCATAAGTTTAATTCGGGAAAGATAATAGGTGATTAAGGATGTTTTTGAACTTTATAATGAGTCACACTATAAGAAAGATACTCTCTCCAAGATGGATGGATTTATCACCGAAGAAATTGAAAATTTGAAAATCACTCTCGAAACCTGGAAATAGGTACAGAACATGAAATCGGATCTACTTCTGAAAGAAGGGATCATTAATGATTCTTCAAAATTGTCTGAGTATAGTGAATCCATGGAGTTTTGGGTTCGAATGTTACAGGAGGAAATGTAGAAGTTGGATGAGAGGAGAATCAAGGTAGTTGAAGGCCTAAATGACATTACGGATAAATTTGATAGAATCCATTGCATGTTTTTAGATGAGAATGTTGATGCACTTGATTGAACAAATTATTACCTAATTCAAGAGCATGGTAAATGAAGACAATGAGGTAACCAAATATTTTGGTCTTGAATCTATTCACAAGTTGGTATTGTATAAAATTTTCTTGAGCCAACTCAAGAAATTCATAAATTGAACCAAGAAGTTACCTGGGAAAATAGTCGAAGTAGTTGAATCGGATGAGGTCTGAATTGCTATGTGTGTAGACCAGATGATAAGGAAGTTCAAGGAATCATCAAACAATTTATTGACTACAAGCATAAGGTAGCTATTGAAAAAGACAAGAAGATTCAAATCAAGAAAATTGTGGTGCCAACCCTAGCTAAACTTGGCTACAATTTTACATAGTCTCCAAGCCGCAAACACCATTCAAGTTGTAAATTTGAACCTAGTCAAACCTACATAACCACTTCCTTATTTTTGTCGGGAGACTACTTTTTAGGTGTAATTACATTCTATTTTTGGCATGTAATGATTAAGAGGAGTAGCTATAATTTCTCAACCCTCTTAATCTATAAATACAATAATGCATTATGTATTTAGGGACTTTTGGATCTTATTGTAAGGAGGCTCTATCAATTTGGGAGTTCTCATATATGTGTTCTAGCCTCAATAATACATAAAAACAATATTTTTCCTTTGACTATTTGGTGTGTTGTGTATTTCAGTAATTATCCAATACTTGTGAGTTCTTTTAGTTCCTTGTGTGAGATGGTTCATCTTTCCTTCATGTTAGTTATCTTCCTTTGGTTAAATTACAAGTTGTGTTTTATAAACTTAATTTTCTCATTGTGGAAAATATAGAATCCCTTCTGTTATCTCTAAGTTTTATATTCATAAGGATTTTGCTAAAGAAGAGAATAAGAAGTTGTGCATGTCATATATTATTTTGTGGTAATACTCTATGCAATTGGAGCGGATCTTTTTGTTCATCAAAATTTTGGTGCATCACCTTATTTTACTACATTTTCAGTTATCGTTTTACCCTTTTCTATGGAGAGTTATTTAGTTTAGTTTATTTTATAGTCTTGTAGCTTTCTTAGTCCAATATTACATTAAATGCACTTAGTTTAGAGGAAGCTAGCTTTCTTGAGAGGTTCATCGCAAGGAGCCAAGGTACCACACCATGGGGTTGTTCCTATGTTACACTAGATCATTTGACGATACTACGGGTACATAATCCACGTGACAACAAGGTTGATTACCAAAAAGATAATATGCTTAAATGAATAGAAGGGATCTAAAAGATGTGAACATAGTACAAAGAGATTAGGGACACCCAAAGGGGACAAGGGCACCTAACACTTACATCCTAGTTGGGCGCTGGTGTCCAAGATGATAAATGTTGATGTGTGAAAAGACAGAGTGAGCTAGAAAGAATGTAAGACCAAAAGTGAAAACAAAAATAAAGAAAAGATGAAAATTAGTAATTTTCTTACTTAGGAATCATATGAATCGTAGTATGCAATCAGGACTAGATAATTACCCAAAGTGTGTGATTTTGTGTCTACATTACTATATTCACACGATCTCGATCTGCAGATAAATATTTAAATTTCAGTCAAATCAATTGGTGAACATGGTCCTTGCATACTCTTTAACGAATCCATTATTCTCCAAACCTAATCCGTAGTTGTATTAGGGTTCCTATCGCATCTTATCTTCAAATACAAACCTAATTTTCATCTATCACCTACCATAAATCAGATCTGCTAGAAAATTCCTAGGGTTTCATGCTTCATCTTACCCTTTGGGTCACTTTCTAGGGCTCCCAATTTTTCAAATCACCTTTTGTTTCATATCTTGAGCATAACAAATCTATTTTTAAATTCCTTTGAGTTTATTTTTTCTTTTTCCATATTTAAAAAAAACCTCTCCGTTTTTCACAATTTTGATCCCAATTTTTAGAAATCTAAAATTACACTTTTTACTAATTAAGGCATAATTCAAAAATATACACTTTTGGCCAAATCCCTTAGAGGTTTTTCTTTCAATTTATAACATTCAAAATTTCCTCTTTTTATTTTGTAAAATTCAAATTCTATCTTGAGATATGGTCATTTTATTCATTTGATGACAATCACTTTTTATTTCACATTACTCTTTGGGTCATCGGCAACACCAACCCAACACTATGATGATTTTCCACTAGGAAATCCGATGCTATGATTATTTTAGTAATGCACAAATTTTGATTTGTTGGTAGTTATCTGGAAACAAAAGAACATACATATTAAAATAATACCACAAACTATGATATAAAGGAATGATGAGAGATCTAAAATACAACTATAAATTATATTATTAACATGATATTGTTACAATCTCACCCATGAACTACTCAGAGTGTTGCCAAATCTAATCACCTTCTAATAGTAATTCTGGGAGAAACTTCACAATTAATCCTCTTGATGGATTCCTTAACACACCCTCATATAATATTTCTCATCATTTTTTCTATGCTAAATGGGGGTGGTCTCTCTATTCTTAGCACTTTGGGTTTATTCACCCTATCTCTAAGATAGGATAGGAAAAATTTTCGGATGATCATATTCCATACCTTAAATCTTATCTTTACATGTAGGATTATCTTTTAATATAAGATAAACCTTATCATTTCACATGGGTTCCACCTTTTTAGAATTTATACAAATAAAATATACAAAATATTTATGACATCACTCCTTGTCCTTATTACAAATATAATATTTCTAATTCCTAATCATGTAGAGAACTTAATTCTCTACTTGCCCTCACTTTGACATTTCAACATTACCTGAGGCCACTTATGAAAAATATTTACTTTTTACCATTGACTATCACTTTCACAACGTCCCTATTGTACTTTGACTATTACCGTAATGTACTTTATTGGTAGTTCGGATTAGCAAGACTACGCCCCATTATCTTCTATTGGATGCTAATACTAATTATATTTAATAACACCCCATTCCTAATACATACATTAATGAAATAGAAATCATGGAGGAAATTTCTAGTGCGAACATCTTCCCCCTCCCTAGCTTCTACTTCATTCTCGAGTAGAAGACTATTATGGACAAGCTGAAGCTAGTGCCTAGAAAATTTTAGTTTTTTGTGGTTGAACCATTTCTTAATTGGAGTGACATCCATATTACCATTTTCTAGTACTATTTTTAGGGTCCCATCCATTTAGGAATAAGTTTTCTATGCTTCCTCTTTTTATATCGGGAATCATATACTAGGACCAAGTCATTAACCTAAAATGGAGACCAGAGGATCTTTTGATCAAAGTACTCTGCTTCATTTTATTCTTATAGCTTGTATCCTTCACTATTTACCTCATTTCATCTAACAAATGAAGACGTACCAATCTTTCTCTTACCAAATCACTTTCATCCATTCTTTCATTTTTCATAACTCTCACAATGTGAATATCAAAGTTCAATAGGAAGAACTTGATTAATGCCATAAGCCAACTGAAATGGGGAGTATCTTGTTTTTGACTTTGATGTTTCCATATATGCCCACAATGATACATGAATCCTTTTATCCCACTTATGCATCTGTAAATCTGCATATTTTTCTAGGATTTGGCATAATACATAATTTTTTCACTCCACCTATCCATTTGTGTTTGGCTTGTTAGTTATTTCCTTCCTATGATTAATAGAAAACATGTTTACAAAGGCTGCCTCTCGCCACCTCATTAATAAAGTGTCTTCCTTGATCTATTACAATCTCTAATGGACAAAAAAATATGGTGATAATGCGTTCATACATGAACCTTGCAACTTCATCCATGGAAGTTGTTTTCAAGGGTCTAGCTTCAACCCACTTGGTTATGTAATCGAGGAAACTAAAATATACTTATTTTGGCATGGGGTGGTTGGAAGTGGACCTAAAATATCTATTCCCACATGGAGCTAATGGGGTAGGGAAGTGGACTAATGGGAGAATATGACATAATGGAGCTGATGAAGTTTTATGATTCCCATGTGATTGAAAAATATCATATGTCTTACAATAATTATAATAATCTCTAAAAAGAGTTGGTCAGTGATAACTTGCATCTATGATCCTTCTTGCTGTAAGTTTTCTAGAGAAGTGTCCTCCACATGTACCATTGTGGAATTATTCTATTAGCTCATTTCCTTGATCATGTCTAACTTCCCTCTTGTCTATCCATTAGGCCATATTTGAAATAAGACTCCATGGATAATGGAATATGGATAAACAACTTTCTTGAGTAATATTCCTATTAGTCTTCACATTGGCACCATCAGGAAACTTGAAATCATTCAAATAATTCCAAATATCTATGTATTCACTAGGGATTTTGTTAAGGGATAACAATGCTACATCTAGAAAATCATCATCATCAAAAGATGAACCTAAACCATCATAGGATCAAGAGAGTGCTCTCGTATTGAAATGCTTCTTTCTTGGCTTATTTATAATATCAAATTCAAATTCTTGTAGTAAAATTATCCACCTTGCTATCCTTCATGATGGGTTAGGCTTATTCACAATATATTTTAGAGTTTGATGATTTGTTACAACTATAAATTTCTACCCTAAAAATTAATTTCTAAAATTTTTGATAGAAAAAATGATAGCTATAGCCTCTTTTTCATTTATAGTATAATTTACCTTGGCACTGCTCATTTTTCTACTCCTAAAGTAAATTAGATGATTATTCCATTTTCATTCTTTTGGATTAGATTACTTCCAGTCTTTGCATCTGAAGCATCAATATATACAATGAATGACTGCTCCAGTTTGGATTCTTTAAAATAGGAAAATATACAAAATCTTCCTTTAGTTGTTCAAAATATTCATGTGCCTTTTTTTTTGGTTCATAAGTAACACCCTTCTTCAAGAACTAGGTTAGTGGTTTTGCAATATTTGATAAATTCTTGACGAACCTTCTATAATAACCCACATGGCTTAAAAATGATCTCAACTTACTTCTATTCAAAGGAAATGGTAACTATTTAATTTTTGAAACTTTATCATGATTTGTACCAATACCATCTCTATATATAACATGCCCTAACAATATGCCTTTAGAACATCCAAGATACACTTTGTAGGCTTTAGTGAGGATTTTGATTCATCTATCCTTTGAAATGCCTCCTCCATCTAGTGTAGGTGGTCCATTTTCACCCTTGTGGATGCAAAAATCATCCAGAATACTCTAATGAAGCTTCCAATGTAGGGTTTAAACACATTATTCATTAGGTGCTAGAATGTTGCTCGAGCATTACACAACCCAAATGACATAAATTTAAAAGAAATATTTCTCCAAGGAGTGGCAAATGTAGTTTTTAGTTGATATTTCTCCACTATACAAACTTGGTTGTACCCGTTATAGCCATCCACAAAACTATATCACTCCTAGCCAACTACTTTCGTCCAAGATATGGTCCGAGAATGGAAGAGGTTAATGATATTCATTTTTTCCTTGTTGAGATTCTGTAATCAACACAAATGTGTAGCTTCCCATTCTTTTTCTTGATATCACAATGGGAGAAACCCATTTTGAATTCTCCAAAGTAAATATGAATCCTACATCAAGCAACTTATTTATTTCTTCTTTTATATTCTTTGAAAATTAGGATTCATTCTATATGGCATTTTCTTTATTAGCTTAACACCATCTACCAACTCAATAGAATGTTCTACCCAACTTACTTGATGGAGTTCTTTGTAATCAAAAGTGAATAAGTGCATGTACCTTTGAAATAGTTGGAGGTAGGATTCCTTCTCACTCTCCATCACAACATCACCAATCTTTATCTCTTGGAGATGATTTTGAATTTCTTCCTTAGATAATTTTATGGGTTCATGAGTCGGTGTGAATGGAAGGATATCCATGACACAACACCTCACTTTGGGTTCATCTTTTATGTCCACTTCACTGGTACTAGAGTAATAAGAGGATGTCCAATCATCAATTTCATCACTTGAATCCACATGTTCTTCCTTATGATGTTGAGGGATCACATTTATCTTCACTCTCTCCTTGCCACGTCCAAGTGTCATGAAGCCTTCATTCCAGTAGTTTCTTGCATGAACTCTCCTTATCCATGGCCTTCCCAACAACATTGGGTATACAACAGTACCATTCTTCATTACCTAAAATTCTACCACACATACAACACCCATGACAGATATTGCCACATCTGAAATAACACCTTCTAGTTTAGTTTTTCCCTTATTTAATGATCTTAACATAAGTGTTGAGGGAGATCAATTTTTAAACCCAACATATTCATTACAAACTCGGTCATTACATTAATTGCAACACCTCCATCTACTAAAACATCATGAATTGAAATTCCATTAAATAATACCTCATCTTGTGGAGCATAAGGATCCACCTCTACTTCAAAATAGGGACCTCAACCTCCTTCCTTCTTCGAGCATTGAGTCCACTTCACATATCTCGCCTCTTCTTAGAAGACATAGCAAGAATTTGTCCATATGTAATATTTGCAGGCCTCTTGGAGAGATATTCCAAAATGGAGTATGGTCCTTGTCCCTGTGAAATCAGAAAATCTTGCACACCCAACTTTCTTCTCCTATGTTTCTTACTAGTTTCTCCTTTCATATTCTTAGGATCATTTCCATCTTGGTTATATTTTTCTTTCATTATTTTTGTCACAAGCACATCTACTTCATTATTTATGCTCCTATCTACTACATCAAAATAATTCACATGTGATTTTCCTTTATCATTATCTCTTATACCAGATGTATAAGCTCTATCTAGAAAATTATACTTATAATGGCCCTTTTTATGAAAACCATAACATACAACTTCAGATATATTTCTTTTTGGACCCCTATCTCCCTAGGAATTTTGGAACTAAATTCCTTTCCTTGAAGAAGATTAATAGTTAACTGGCCCATCTTCCTAAGGAGATATTCATACTCAATGGAGGTACTAGAGGGAAGATTTTTACTCACCAAAAGTGGTTATGGTGTCTGGACCAAAGGTGTTGGTGTAGGCTCACCTTAATAACAAATTTTTTGGGCTCCTCTTCCATGATTTCTTTTTGCCTTCTAACAATCTCATTTTCTTGTTTGAGGATTTCTGGATGGTCATACTTCACTCATTTTTTGATCTCTAGATTCATCCCAAGAATGAAGTGCTTATAGAGGAGATTATCCATGTCATTCATCAACCCATCTGTTAATCCTTCCTTCTGAATCTAGGCATCGAGCTTTCTCCTTAACTCTAGAACACAAGCATGATAATCTCTAATCTTCTCCTTCTCTCCTTGGGCTAGCTTTGTGACCTCAATAATGAGATATGCATACTTTTGTTGTACACCAAATTATTTAAGAAAATTTTCTGTTAATAAATCCCATGAGTTTTTAACATTATCACCTAGTGTTTCAAACCACCTAAGGGATGAACCATCCAAAAAGGTAGAAAACAATTTAGTCCATTGTTCCCTTCTTATGAGGCCATTACAAATACAAGATCATTTAAAATCTTGGATGAAAGAGGGAGCATCCTCATTAGATTGGGCTGAAAAACATGAATCTTTCCCATTTTCAACAATTATAACCATAACGATTTACTAATCCACAACTACAATCAGTAAGACTTTTATGCCACAAATAATTGAAATCAATACAATAGAAAGTGACTTTACACCCTTGTGTGGTAAATAGGAAAGACCATGGTAAACTTACATTTACTATGGTAAAAATTGACTTACTATGGTAAAAAGTGACTCTATTGTGGTAAATACTATTCATGGTAAAAGTGACTTTACTGTGGTAAATACTATTCATGGTAAAAAGTGACTTTACCATGGTAAATACTATTCACGGTAAAAACAATATTACCCTTTATATGATTTTTGACTATGTGGGATTATCTCTCCAGAAATTCCACCAATGAGGAATGGTCTCCGGAAATGGAACCAAAATGTCAACACCAACCCAACACTATGATGATTTTCCACCGGGAACTCCTTGTGCTATGATTATTTTAGTAATGCACAACTTTTGGTTTGGTGGTAGTAATCTGGAAACACAATAACAAACATAACACAAGAATACCACAGACTATGATATAAAGAAATGATGACATATCTGAAATACAAATGTAAATTATATTATTAACATGATATTGTTACAATCTCACCCATGAACTACTCTGAGTGTTACCAACTCCAATCACCTTTCAACAATAATTCTGGGAGAAACTTCACAATTACTCCTCTTGATGGCTTCCTTAACACACCTTCTCATATAATATTTCTCACCACTTTCTTCTATGCTAAATGGGGGGTGGTCTCTCTATTTATAGCACTTTTGGGCTTATCCACCCTATCTCTAAGATAGGATAGGAAATATCTTCTGGCTAATCATATTCCATACCTTAACTCTTATCTTTACATGTAGGCTTATCTTTTAAGATAAGATAAACCTTATCATTTCACATGGGTTCCACCTTTTTAGACTTTATACAAATAAAATATACAAAATATTTATGACATCACTCCTTTTCCTTATTACAAATATAATATTTCTAATTCTTAATCATGTAGACCCTACTTCTCTACTTACCCTAACTTTGACATTTTAACATTACTAAGACCACTTACGACAAATATTTACTTTTTACCATTAACTATCACTTTCACAACATCCCTATTTTACTTTGACTATTACCATACTGTACTTTATTGGTGGTGTCATATTGGCAACGCCATTATCTTCTATCGGACGCTACTACTAATTATACTTAACAACACCCTATTCATAATACATACATTAATGAAATAGAAATCATGGAGAAAATTCTAGTGCCGATGGATTAGTTGATATGAAATCTCCAAATCAATGCTACTTAAAATAGAATGGGCTTATGTTGTCATTGTGAAGAGGACAATTATGGGTTCTTTCATTGAATAAAGTGGGTAAAAATCTTCCATATCTGAATCTAAACTGCACACAAACACACTTGAAAAATGTTAGTTATTTTTTGTGGTTAGGGACCTTCATCGATGAGATCCCTAACCCTTTTAAGGAGATAAAATATATTTTATTGATTAAAATGACAAAACAATAAATGAAAATGACAATACTTGACTCAAATCGTAATACAATTGTAGTTTTGATTCACCAAAATCACATGGAGATCACAAGCCAATCACATTTGTGATTCCCACCTATGTTAAAACTATGCTGAAATAGTTTTTAACAAGTTGCATTGATCCTTTATGATTTACTTTCACTTCTTAAAGGCCTACAAAACCAAGATATGTAAACAAGAGAATTAAAAATCAAGTATAGCCTTAGTGCACAAAGAGTTAGGGGTTGGAATGAAGGAGGTGAGTGGTATTTTTAGTGCATAGGGGAGTGAGACACATATAATTGCAATGATAGGGTTCATAATGCATTGGGCATGCACATGGGTAGGTGGGATGGAAAAAATTAAATGTGAGTGGGTGAGGGTTAGTAAATGAGTGGCAAGGTGTCTTTTATCACCATTTTTATGGGGTTTTATATTTTTATTTACTTTTTGGGATTATTTTATTTTTGGGGATTTTGTTATGTTTTATGATGTTTTTGGTGTTTTTGAATAAGATACCTTATGCACAAGGTACATTTTCCAATGTCTACATTTTCTCCTTTTTGGGTTACGTGTTGCATTAGGCATATACAATATAAAAATTGAAGACGAGAAGGGGGTATTCTAACCATATGACTCGTAGTTTCCACAATTGTGAGCTTAGATGGTTGAATGGATAGACATGAACTTAAAAATATGACTGATGGGCCACGTTAAGCTGGATCTATGAAGGGGTCGATAGGTTTATTTTGTAAGGCAAAGAGTATTGAGTTGATTGACGATATGGTATCATATAATGGGTGGGAATTTTTTTATGATATACCCCTCAAGTGATAGTTTTGGAGCTGAAGGTTTCCTTAGTGTAACATGAGACAAAAAGTGGTGATTGAAAATGAGGTACATGTGATCCTTGAAAAGGAATTATTAGGGAAGGTGAGGATATTGTCACCCCAACCATGTGTAAATGAAAATTATATGATAGTTATGAAGAAGGAGGTTGTGAGAGTGACTGCAATAGTATGTAGGGCCCGAGGTTGATTCAAAGGTTAGATGAGAAGAAAGGGGAAAAGGAAAGGGTGGGAGGAAGGGTTGGAGACTGGTAGGGTTAGGTAGGTAGAAGGCGGGAAATGGTGGGGTGAGTAGGTAGTCACACCCACGACTTATGGTAGGTTGAAATAGGGGTGTGAGTGGTAGGATAGGGGAGGGTCGCAGAGGTAGATAGGTAGAGAGGAGACATATGGTGGGTCACAAATGTAACACATGGGTGTGGAGGTATATGTTGCGAGATGGGATAAATGAGGGTTGTATGTAGAGGTGTGGAGTGGGGAAAATGAGGACAAACCTGTATGATCCATAGGAGAGGATGAGGGAGGTGGGTCGCAGGAGTGATTCTTAGGGAAGTGGGAAAGGCTCGAGTGAGTGTAAAGAAGAAAGTGGGTTGGAGAGGGATGCATATGCAAGTGGTAAAGTAAGGGAGAATTTTAAGTGCGACTTAGTGGATGTTGGCACACAATCCATGTGTGGTTTTGCGGGGCTTATATAGAGGTGAGGTAGAAAGGAGGGCCCATTTGGCCATGTGGGGACCATATGAGTATTGGGTGGAGTGGGGATGATGCACCCACATGAGAGATTGACACCGAGGAAAAGGGCCACCCGGTCAAAGGTAATATTATTTTATGGTATATTTTTTATTTTTATGGGTGGTTATGGTTTTTTATTTATTTTTAAGGGTATTATGATTGACTTATGACCGATCCATAATTACGTCGCAACCTTTCCGGGTCTAGCTTGCAACTATTGTAGGTGAGATTTTGAGTCGACATGGAGTATGAGATTGATGAGGAGTATGATTTATGAATGCAGGGATTTCTATTATCAACATTGCAACATAGATTTTCTAGTTTTACATATAGATTGCAATGAGAGATGACACAACCAAAGATGGAGATATTACATAGTGTGGGGTTATTTTATATTACATATATTGAGCATGTGTGGATGGAAATGTGTTTATTGACTGTGTTGATTGATAGATGGGATAGTAAAACTAATAATTTTCATATGGTGATTGACGAGATGAATATCACACTTGAGGATGCATGGAGGATATTTTGTATTCCGATTGAGGGTGGGCAAGTGATTTCAGGTGGCATATCCTATGTTGTGAGATGGTATAGTATGGAGATTATATGGGATTATGACTAAGGGGATTAAGGTGGATAGTGTAATATTCGATATCATGAGTTGTATGATCAAGGTGTAGGCACATAGGTAATGGTGTATTTGTATAGTGTGATTTGCGGTATTATATTGTCATATTTTTCTAGTACACCTTCTCATGGGGACTTTTTGAGGTGTTAGAAGAGATGATAGAGCATGGGATAGTGTATACATGGGGAAAGATCTACTTGGATAGACATATTCAAAGTTGCAACAATACATGAGCTAGTTGAGAGTGGTTTTGAATATGTGAGTGTTATTACAGGTATGGATGATGGAACATATAGTAGTTGATAGACTACTTGGTCTACCATATTCTATCCATGAGTAGTTCTTAGTAGAGGCACCATCCTATCTATGATGGAGGGTGGATAGGGATGTTTTCATACATAGGCCATATAAGGGTGTGATGGATCACTATCGAAGTTGTTAGTGAGTTTAGAGTTGAATGAAATTATATGGAGGCCGATAGGAGGTGAAAAGGTTTGTTGGATGGTGAGAGGATGCAGATAACTATGGTGCATGTGGATGTCTAGATAGGTGATTGGTAGGCAAGCATAGGAGATAGAGCTATTTCATTATGGGCATGTGGTGAGGAAGTTTGGGATATGCAAGAGAGTTCCACCAAATCATGTTAGATACTCACACTTGAGTGGTGATGAGAGACCAGTGTCATTATAGTAGGTGACGGGTGATGAGGATGATGCCCCAGTAGAGCTTTTCCTAGGTGATGATGTATGTACCACATGAGATTTTGATACGTGGTGAGAAGTGTATGAGATGAGAGGGCATGTAGTGGGAGTGAATCTAGAGATGAGATATTCCTAGTATGGTAGTATTACAAAGGATGATGAGGAGATAGAGACATTAGAGACAAATGAGACAGAGAAAGATGATACACTAGTATAAAGCCATAGGCTTAGGGTAGCACAATCAATATATGTTAGTGTAAAGAGGGTTTTTGATGCCAATAATGTGATATATATTTAGTAGGAACCAATAAAAGAGGAGAGTGGATGCAAGGTTAGGGTGGTTGATCCTGTAACATATATTGATGGAGTGAAAGGGCGTACACATGGGCAGAGAGGCGGGGAAGGATCTAGTAGTATATATAAATATGGGAGAGAGTAGTGGGTAAAGATCATCACTAGACCAACCCTATTGAGCCATAGTTTGAGATGTAAAGAGTGTGGTGGAGTCAATTTTGGTATCTTTAGATGAGGTGACGATGGAGCGAGATAGGTTACGAGAGGGAGATGGATGAGTTATAGAGGTTCCATGAGGTGGATTGAGTTTGGATTGATGAGTTGGAGAGTTAGATGCTAGTACATATAGATTCCATGAGATGTATCCATGAGCTAGAGACCATAGTGGAGAATAAGGAGTGTGATTGAGGGTGATTCATTCAGTTAGAACAAGTGGTACTTACACATGAGCATGAACAAGGTCATCAAGAGCTCACAGAGGAAGCATTAGATCGTGTTAGTCAAGTGTTGGTGAAATAATTTGTTGAAGTGTATATTATTGGTTTTCACTAATGGTCATGGGGCTAATCCCCTACTACTTGTGTATGGGGAAGTTCCCATAATTGAATGTAAACTAACTAAAATTGTGGGGTGACCGTTAGGCCAAACATCACACATGAATACTTCACTAAACCTATGAAAAGTGCTTGGAAAATGCAAAGGGGAGGTAAAGAGGAGTAGGAGAAATAGGGAGAGAGGGTTAATGTTATGAATAAGAACTAGAATATTCTCACCAACAATAACTAGAGTAGGTCCACATTAAATTAGAATAACACAACAATATAAAATATCGTAAAGACTAACAAACTAGAGACATGAAATTTTACTGATTCATTAAACAAGGACACAAAGTTCCTTCTTAGTTATACAATATTTTCATGCTTCTAAAGTTGGAGAGTATAGATGATAGAGGAAAAATGATAGGGACATAGAGGAAATATAGCTCTTATTTCTTAATGTAGTAATGATACAAATCTCAACAACATACATCAATCAATAATTGCCAACAATTTGGAATGCGAAGCCATTCACATTCATAGCATTATAAAATATCTTTTCATCTCCCCCACATGACTTTTCATCTTTCCTCATCACTTGTGACCTTCCATATACCTCGGGAATGAAAGTGAGTCTTTTCTTATTTATGAAAAAGGACTCTCACAAAGTTAAGTTGAAGGTCTCCTAAGTGAATAAGATTAAATAGTGAAAAAGTACATTCTTAGTGAAGAATTAGAATATAGAGAGAGAAAGAAAGAGTGTGTATCAATTTGATTAAAGATGAAGCCTCAAGAAATTACTAACTTGAAGCACTGTGATCACAATCTCCTTCTTCTATGAGATATGGAAACATTTCAGGGCATTAAATAAGTGTTCAAAACACTTTGTCATGAGATCTGCATTATGATGGGAACATGATGATATTTTCTAATCACAAGGTAGGAGTTAGGATATGGGGATCACTTCCTTACTCCTCTAGGCCTTCACAATTCACCTTCATGAACAAAAATCAACTCCATGATGCTCAAACCTTTTTATGCTTGTCTGTTACTTACTGAAATAGGTATTCATCATGTAGATGGAAGGATTGCTCCCTAAATGAAATTCTTGTTCTATGGCCATCCATTGAACTGAAATGAGGTGATTGCATATGCTTCCTCCTTTGAGGTGTGAACACACTACAAGGTGTTGAATGAGTGTTTAAGAACACTACTAAGTGAATTACAACATGTGAAATTGATATGGTTGCCCATTCTTACAAACATGGTACTTCACATGGAAATCATCCCCTTACCCTTCCTGGCTCTAAAATCCTCCTTGAATGGAATCAAATTTAGGATGCTCATACACCTTCTTTCTCATATGATTCTCATGGGAATAGATGACTTCTTGATCCTATAAACATGATGGTCTTGGGTACCTCAAGTAGCTTGACTAGTTCATCTTGACTTGTTCCTTGAAGAGATTTGAACACAATGGCGAGTCAGGATATGATGATCATCACCTTACTCCTTGAGCTTCACATTTGACCTTTATGATAAAGAATTCATCTCCTCGGATGAAATAAACCTCAAGAACAAAGTGCCTTCTTGCTCACTCATTTCTTGTTGAGAATGCATTATGCGATAAACGAGGAAAGGAGAAATATTACATTCACATCACACTTGATGTACACATTTCCATTCCATATTTTAAGGATATGATTAGGAATTGGGGATCACTTTTACAAACCCTATTTGATATTACTTTCCACGTCGCTTTGAACATGATGACCCCGTTTAAACATCACAATTCAAATCCCTGACAAATATATCACTTGAGTGGAAACATACTTAGGATATCTAGATACCCTTTTGTTCAATTGATCCTCATGGAAATAGTTTCCTCCAAATAGAAGGATTGATCCCTAAATGGAACTTAAAGGAATGTATGAGAATGAGTTCCATGTTCTTAACTTCCTAGCTGTATTGAAACACTTGAATTCCACCTCCCTAACTTGCAAGGTGTTAGCCCATTATAAAATGTTGGTTAAGTATTTAAAAACACTATCATGAGATGTGCATTGTTTGCGAGCTTGAGATGATTTCCAGCATCACTCATGGTGATCTTCTCTTATCATGATCCTAATGAAAATTTTCTTGATAACTTGTATTTCACTATAGTTCTTGATGTTTCAAATCCTTCATAGACATCATGATGTTCTTGATTTCACCCATTGTCTAAGTGACTATTTACTACACACATTGATTCACCTTGATTTGTTCTTTGTCATAGTGTGATTCATATGATGTCCCTTATCCTTAGAAAGAGATATAATCACAAGGAAAGATTTGGAATGAGAAATTCAATTTCCTCCTTATGGATATTTTGATCTTTAAACCCAAAGTTTGTGACAAATAGCTATCCTTCATGAGATGGAATCAACCTTAGGGACTCAAACAAGAATTTGGTTTGAGCTTCTGTTTCACCTCGTGCTGACAAAGACATCTCCCTGGGATGAATTCAACTATGATGAATCCCTTCTACCATAATTAGGATGAATTGAACCATCCAACTTCTTTAAGAAAACTATACCATACAAAATTTACCTCGGGACTAATACTTTGGGAGCATGCAGGAGTTTTTTCTCTGTCTCGAACCATGAGACAACTTTTCCGACATGTAATGGTGGAAAAAAGTAACAAGCTAGGTGGAATGTGAGTTGATACAAGTGATCCTATCTCGATTACAAGACTTCATATTGTTGGCAATTCGACTAGGATGGTGATTTTTAGTAAGTTTTCCCAATTTAAACCTCTTGATTTTTTTGCATGTTTGGAGTGTTGTGGATGCTAAGAATTCACCATTTTGAAAAATTAAAAATATAAACATGAAAATCCTTGTACACTTAGTATTTTTATAAAGGGGACTTATAGGTGTCATTTTACAATGAAAACACTTTCAAAAGTTTCTATTTTGCTCAAGGATTCTCGACTCCAATTTTCAAGGTTTTTCATTTTCTAGATCTCCGTAAATCGAAAAGGAAACTTTAGGGTTTTAAATTTTTAGGTTACTACTAAAACTAATACAAATAATCAATATGGTTGATTTTATAATCAACTAAAAGGAATTTTGGAGATGAATTCACATGCAAATTTTCATTGGAAGTAGTTGCATGGTTGATGAGTCATGAACAATTCTTTTTTTTTTTTATTATGGAGGTTTGGTGAAATTGTAGTAACATACTTGGTGAAAAATAGATGTTGGGAAGTTAGTTCAACAACACCTTGGTTTGAAAAAATGACGAAGTTCTTTGGATGTATGGAGAGTTATTCAAATTTCCTTACAATCAGAACTCACATGTGACCATGACAACTTAAAAGGGGTTGGAATGAGGTTAAAGTGGAGTTACACTAATGTAAGGGGATAAAGGGGAAAAAAAGGAAACCAAAGTGTGAATTTCACCAAGTGGTGAAAATTTACATCCTCTCGTTCCTTGTGGAGGAGATCTAGGGGGCTATGAATGAGCACTGGGGGCAAAAATTTGGTTTTGGGGGATAAAAATGTGTTTTTAGTGACCATGGGCTAAATGGGATGATGTAGGTTACACTTTTTATCCCCCTTATCCCTTTCTCACTTTAGGGGGATAAGAGGGACATAAGGATTGAAAATTTGTGACAAAAGATTTTTAGAATGATGATGTAACCCGAGTCCAAATCGGGATATCGGGAATGGATTTTCTGCATTGGTAACATGGGAAAGTGTTTTGGGGTTAAAAATTATATGATTTTGACTCAAAATAACCTTTTGAGATCATCCAAACCATTTTTAGGAGCCAATTATTCCTAAAATTTCAAGTTTAGGGCATACCCCATCTTTGACTAAGAGACAAAAGTGTTGTATTCTAGATTACCTCAAGAAATATTTGAATCTTGGAACAAATTTTATGTTTCCATCATGTAGAGGGTTCTAAGATATTTCCATTGATATTTTTCCTTCTAAATTTTTAGGAACTCTCAAAATCATTCAGAGAAACTGAAAGAGTTTGCGAGAATCGTATTGAAAATGGTGCACCATGATGAAGTTGCACTCCAAAGGAAACGAATAGATCCAAAGTGTAATCACAAGGAGGGATCAATCAAACAATGGAAGAATATGCATAACAAAACAAAGCTTGCACATATAGAGAAAGACAATAGAGTGTCTTGGCATACTCATAAATCAAAAATGAAAGGGTACATATAGGGTGTTGAGTAACCCTAGTGCATGACACATAAGCAAACCCTAAACCTAACCCATGTGATATGACCCTCCATATGTGAGTGGAAACATAGGATCCCAAACAACAACACCCCCGCATCCTGGCTCTGGGTAGTGACTATGATGAGTCACACAGAATAAGAAGACACTCCTAAACAACTAAGAAAGATGTGTCAATGGGGCTTGACAATTAAAGGCCTGATAAGGTGACCATGTACAAACAACATCTTCCTAGAAGAAGAATAAGAAGAAGAGAAGCACTATATAGCCTGAAGAATATGAGAAGCTGCATAAGAACTCACCCCAACAAGAGACCGCAGTGAAGAAACTTCACCTTAGTGAAGGGATAGGTGAATATATCTCGTAATCGATCATTTGTCCGAATGTACTTGAATGTCGATGATACCGTAATGAATAAACTCTTGTATGAAGTGCATATAGATCTCAAGGTGCTTCATCCGAAGATGCTGAATTGGATTTCTAAAAATTGAGATAGTGTTTGTGTTATCACAATAGATAATGGTAGGCTACCAAAGTGGATGCCAAACTTTTTCGTAATACCCTATAACCAAACAACTTCGTGGCAGCATTAACTGCTCCTCTGTATTCTACCTTTTTAGAATATAACACAATTACATTCTGCTTCTTGCTAGACTAAATAATAGGACTTGAACCTAGAGAGAAATTATAGCCGAGGTAGACTTCCAATGATCGAAGTCACTAGCCAAATCAAAATCTGTGAATCCAATCAAATCAATATCCACCCCTCCATAATAGTGAATGCCATCAGTATAGGTTCCATGAATATAATGAAGGATCCACTTAGCTGCTTTTGAATGCAGCTCATGTGGCTCTTGCATGAATCGGAAATGATCCCAATAATATAAAATAAATCTGGTCTAGTGCAAGTCAAGTAAATCAAGATCCCCACTAATCGTCGATAAAGGGTACCATCAACTAAGGGAGTATAGAAATTAGAAACCAAATTAACCCTTGAAAGAAAAGGAGTAGGTGAAGACTTCCAATTAGACATATGAAAATGAGAAAGCAAGTCAAGAGCATACTTAGGTTACGAAATCAAACCTCCTGAGTCAGATTGTGAAATCTGGATCCCAAGAAAGTAATGAAGTAGACCTAAGTCAGTCATGCAAAAGCTATTGGCCAAGGTGATCTTCACAGAATCAATGATAGAGGAAGATCTACCTATGATCAACAAGTCATCAACATAGAGAAAAAGAATGAGTATGGAGTCATCTTGCCATAGAATATAAACATTTGGATCAGAGTGACACCTAGTAAACCTTGATGTAAGTAAAAGGAGTCCATCTTGGCATACCAAGCATGAGGGGCTTGTTTAAGGCCATAAAGAGACTTCTTTAACTTGCAAACAAGGGAGGGATCATGGACATAACTCAGAGGTTGTTCTATGTAGATATCTTCCTCTAGGTCACCATGAAGGAAGGCACTCTTAACGTCCATTTGATGGACTTTCCATCTCATTTTCTTGTGGAAATGGCAAGGGTAATAGAAGTCATCTTCGCAAATGGAGAATTTTTTTCAGTATAATCAACCCTATCTATCTGGGAGAAACCCTTAGCTACTAATCATGCTTTAAAATTTTTGACATCTCCATCTACTCCATACTTTGTTCAGAACACCCACTTACACCGCCTGGTGCACCATTCCCATTTTAGGACTTTAGAAACAAGGGATTTTTTAATTTTTTTTACAAAATGATCTCTGATCTAAATAAAGCATTATTTAGAACAAACATTCCATGCCAATTAATCTCAAATAGATAATATTTGTGATCCACCGATCTATTCATTTCATAACTCAGTGATCTACCAATCTATTTATTTCATAACTCGGTGATCTACCGATCTATTTATTTCATAACTCGGTGATCTACCGATCTATTTATGTTAACTTTAAGTATTGAATACTTATTGTATACTTGGTTTTCCTACCCTAAACGGGTACTGAGTGATCTGTTTAAAGAACATATTTGAATATTTGTTACCAATATTCATCTGATATCATGTTACTTTAAACTAGGTGACATAGGACAACACAACCAACAACTTGCGATACTTTGGCCAAAGATTTTCAACATACTATTTATGTCACTATTCCTAGATGACATACTCATCATTTTAGAATATGTCCTTCACCTCACTCCTCTATTATCAAGAATGGTCTTTACTAACTACCATCAGTCCACTTGTCCAAGGTTTAACCCTAGCCCTAGTTAGAAACATAATTTATTATAGGAAGACACTCACAATGACTTAGGGTATATGGGCATACTCGGTTGACCTAAGTCAACTGGATGTGCCAAGGTACCCTAAGCCATTGAAAGCTACTACCTATCCTAAACATGCCACTAACTTGACCTAGAGAGAAACTAAGTTCAAGTCCTTATTTGTGTGTAGATCTAGATGATCAATGCAAAAGGGTGTTGCCACATGTCAACTGCAATGTTGTATCCTCGAGAAGACCCTTGTCTTCTCAAAGGTACACTTCGTAGTTGGCATGTGCCAACATCCTATAGAAACTACCTCATCAAGATGTACATACCCCAAGGAGGTTATTAATACATTATTAATTTGGATTATTACTCGATTACAACAACCCTGCTAAACCCTAATCCAACACTCCATAAGTTCTTTTCTAAATTTGATTCATTTAGTCATTAAAGAACTTCCTTAACTTATGATTGCTTTCTAGGTTTGTTTTACAAGGCTTAACAAATAGATATCCAAAGGAATACGAAAACAACATCATAAGTTCCATTAAATGTAATTTAACCATTCAAAGAAGGTGTAGCAACCAAATAGGTTCAACTAGTAGTAGACTTTATAAGAAATGAAGTCTAATGATTAATGATCATATCACCATTCTTTGGATTACATTTCTTTTAGCAAGGAAGAATCTTCCTCTACATGATTAAGTGTTAGGGTTTGTCATACCCTTCTTATCTTTCACAATTTCAATAGTTTTACTACATATTCATTACACATTCCAATACTATGTTAGAATTGTTTAGATAAGATTGTTATCTTATGCAACTTAACAAGCTGCATCTTAATAAGGGAATAAACTAATTCCCTTTATCTAACTTATCAAGTTTATCCAAATTAAGCATATAACATATATGAATAATATCATCAAGATAGGATTTCCATCTTCTTCATAAATACAAGATAATTTACACAACCAATACAAGTAAATCTCCAACATTCAATTCATCATTATAAACTTATTCATTTACAAGACTATGCATTTCAGGCATATTGTATAACAAACAACCTCCATTCCAAAAAGAATACAACTTTTCTTTTTCAATACAATTCAAGAATGAATCGAAACTCTTTACATAAGGTCCATAATTAAATAAGCCCAATACAACATGAAAGTTCTTGTCTTCTTTAATCACTTACGATGTCCATCTACAAAATTGCTAGCACGGGTTAGTTCAATGAACTGAGCATGATAAGCACTAAGCATTAAAGTAAAGTGCATTCCACTAATTGTTTCATTAAACAACTCTTATTTTAATGAAACAATTAATAAACATCATACAAATAATCATAAGTAATAACATCTAGAAAGAAGAACAATTAAGAGAATTTGAATTCACTTTAAGAAAAGAGCATAATATAATCTGCAACATCAAAATTATATCACAAGACTTAATTGATCCTATCAATTTTTTAAACAATCAACAAGTCTTGTCATTCAATTATTTCATAAACCCATAAGAATAGAAATACACATTTATCTTTTCCAAGCAGCAAAGAGGTTAGTTACAACATAACTCATATTAGTATGCTTCATCTTTCCATATAATCAAAGAAGAGAATCAATACATATCTAATTCTTAGACACAATTCCTCTGAAGGAAAGAATTAGGTTTAGAACACACATCACTACCTCAGTCCAAAGATGAAAAATAAGGAGTCCTTAAATAAAGAGGCAACAACAAACAAGAATCCCAATTCAATCCAAGCATATTAAAATATTCTAACTGAAAGTTTTACTAACTTCAGTATATTTGTAGTTTATAATTCAAAAAGGTATATAACCAATCTTTCCAAAAATCCAAGCTATACTCGAATAAAATAAATCTCTTACCAATCCATAGGAAAATTCCCATCTTGGAAGAGAATCAATAAAAGAGAAGTTTAGTCAATGAACTTAAACAAGTAACATAAAAAGGATCTCAAACCAAAAAGGACCCAATCCATATTTCATTTCATTTATACTATGAAATGAAATCCATTATCTAATACAAACTTAGAAATTCTTAAGCTAGTTCCCAAAAGAGAACTCAAAACCGAATGCACAGTCAAAGCATGCATACTTCCAATTTCCACTACAAATTTACAAACTGATTACCTATTTCCATTCACCAAGCTCAAATTCAAATTCAATTCTCAAAACAAATTTAGAGTACCGTCTCTAAAAACATAATGTCCTTCAAGATCCTAATCTCTTCTCTCGTCAAAAACCTAGAGATTTGTTCAAGAACCCATCAAGAAATAGAAATATGCAACAGTGCAAGATAGACAAGGGTCGATGAAACTCATGGTTCTACGGACTGAATTCCCAAGTATTCAAAAAAAGATAATCATCCTTTCATACTACAATTATATACAAGATTTTAAATTCCAAATTCAATAAAAAAACCCATGAATCAAATGAAATATCAGAAGAGAGTAAGGAACTAAACAATCTATTTAAGACAAGTACTGTCCCCAACTTCTTCCAACTCGACTGAACAAAATCACCACAAACCATTCTAGTTCCTTTTAAAATCTTATGATAGGTAGGATTTTTCAACATTAAATACAAAATGAAATAAATAATAAATTCCAAAACCTTTTCCATCGATATGATTGTCCCAAAAAAATACATTGTAATTCCAATCCATTTATTCAAAATAAACAACCAAGTTCGAGAACACGCAATTCACTCTTGGAAAAGGGAAAGTCATACAACCGATTTTTCTCAAAATTAAAACAAAGGAAACCTCAAAAGAAGTTACATGGTCCACAACCAAACATAAAATCACAAGACCCCTTCCCAGAAGCGACATGAAGGAGATTAAATGAGGTTACCGAAGTTTTACAATCCTTAATACCAAAAAAACTCTAGCTAAGAATACCTATAAATATTAAAACATCGATTCCAAATATAGAATCAAGACAAAAAACAATGGAATACAACAGTTGAGAATCAAATACAAGCTTCAAACACAAGTTCTAACAACACAAGCTCAACATAAGTTATGAGTTTATAACGAAACCCATGGCCCTAATAAAAGCTTATAATAAACACCAACATCTCATTACGGGTTCAAGCCTTCATAATTCCCTAAGGAAGAATAAAAATTCAGTTCGAGCTTAAGTACTGTCATAACACAACAACTCAACAACAAGTTTAATATTCATAAGAAGTTTATATCGAATACAAAGTTGTTCAATATAAAGATTCAATCTACACTAAGTTCAAAACTACAACAAAACATATCCAAAACAAACACAAGGTCCCATTACAAACTAATAACAACTTTTGAGCTTCAATACAAGTCTACCTGGAACCACACAAGAGCTCCACTTCAAACTTTGAAACAAGCAACAACTAGCTAGTTCATTCAACATTAGTCTCAAATGCTAGAAGAAAATATTTAAATACAACTACAAAGTTCAATAGAGCTTCAAGTACAGATATAGAGTTCACTTAATACAAATTTCGCATGAACCCTTTAATATATTGTACAAAGAAAGTTCCCAAATAACATCATTAAAATAAAGGATTCACATTCCAAAACCCACATAGATTTCATGAATACATGCAAGTAAATAACCATAACACATCATGCAAAAATAAATTTCCAGTGAGCAGAATTGTTTTAATGAATCATTTAGAAGAAAGCAAGAAATCTTAATGGGTAGAGCCTATCATGCCTGATAGTGCCTCTACCGATTCGAAGAAGACTTCCAGCTGAGTTTCCAACACCCCTTCTTCTCCAAGCAAGATCAAACAACAATAATATTTTTCCACAATGCCTCTTATACATTCCTCGAACCGAAAATAGATTAGAGAATTCAAAAATATCCACAAAGTGTAGATCAAACTGCTGGTTCAAAAAACCAGATATAACTTTATGTAGAGAAAAAATCATGAAGCATGTAAAGTAAAACAACCCCAACAAATCTTCCAACATGCCTTCCAAGATGGTTTTCTCACCAGAACCAAGGTGAATTAATGACATTAATTACATATTCCCACCTATCTCTCCTTGCCACCGCCATCCAAAGTTGGCGAGATCTAAGTTGAAATTCCACATGCATTTCTAAACTTAGTGATGCTTCCACGTAGGTTCCTCCAAATTTCACTAGCCCATGCCAAACTGGCAATACAACCATGCCTTAATGTCAAATCAATCAAAATCCCATCGCATTAAAAGCTTAGGAACCGCCACTTAGCTCCCACTTGCCAATGACCCATAGGTTCCCTTTCATACCCATTAGTTTAGGATAGATAGAATTTCTTAGGTTAGATCTTAGGTTAGTTTAAAATATATAACCTTAGGATATAACCCCAAACAATAAATTACCACCTTAGGTTAGGATGTAGATTAACCAAAAACAATAGGTTAGAAATAACTTAGCATCCCTTAGGTTATTTCCCCTTCATATTAACTTAGTGTTAACAACTTAGGTTAGGATGTCATCCCACATGTAGAGTGGCGTAGAAGAGTTAGGTAAATCACCTGAGTCTTGAATCCATTAGGATAGACCTTATAGATATAGGGCACATTTTCTCTTTCTCTAGAATCCTAAAGTAGGTTTCCCTAACACCATTAAGCACCTACCAAGGGTCAATCAAGAAGAGCTGAGCACAACACAAAATAAAATGCAAGCATGGTCTTTCAAGATAATAAAGAATTTGCAACAAACACAAGTTTAGTCCATTAAGTCTCTTAATCAATGAATGTTAGTTTTTCATTCAGTTTAGATAAGAATATTTAAAACATACCTTGGATCAATGGAATTGATCCAAGGATGAGTCCAATTACAAAGGATAAGTTTGCAACCATTCAAACCAGATTACAACTTACTCATAAGAAGTGAAATAGATTATTGCAAGAAACAACATACCAGCCCTACAATCAAAGAGCATAAATGATTTATCCATGGAAAGCATGATTTTTCAACATCCACGAAACATACATTTGTCCTGAAAATCACATGTCAATGCTTGTAATGCAAAAGAGGAATATAATAGTTTGACAAGGTGTTACATACTTCCCTCCTAAAAAGAATCATCATCCCGATGATTATCTCATTTTAATCATTGCATTCAGGATAATCAATTTTTATTCACTTTCTTAACATATGTTTGCAACAATATCCAAATTTTAAGTTCTAGAAATCAACATTCACATAGTTGTTTATTCAAAATTAATAGTTTATCTGTCCATAACTGGCAGACTTATTGACATATAAAGATAAAATCACAAATTTTTATCAGTCAACATAATCAATTTTGTTCAAATAGATATGGAAAAGTAGTTTTCATATCATCCAGGTTTTCCCAGGTTACACTTTCTTCATTAAACTGGTCCCATTAGACCTTGCATTGACTTATCTCATGATTTCTCAAATGCAATTGGTGAGTTTCAAGCACTCGTATGGGTTTAACCACACGATTATTCCTAGGTCTTGGACCTGCAAGGAATTCCAATTTAACACATGTGATAAATCTTAAACGTATTTCTTAAGTAAAAAAATATGGAATACATCATGCATTCATGACAAAGTAGGAGGTAATGCTAAGTGGTAAGCTACATGGTTGATTACTTTAACTATCTCAAATTGTCCCACATAACGAGGTGATAACTTGGTAGTCTTACCAAAAGTTATAGAATTATTTTTTTTTCGACCAAAGAAAGAATTTCTCACCAAGTTCAAATTTCTTGTCTACCCACTTTAAATCAGCATAACTCTTTTGTCTATCTGCTGCTTCTTTCAAGTGCTCATGAATCAATTTAACTTGTTGTTCCATTTCAGTAAGAATTTTAGGTCCAATTACCTCTCTATCCTCCATGTTGTCCCAACTAACAGGGGTTCTACATTTTCTTCCGTATAATGCTTCGAAAGGTGCCATCTTAAGAGAGGCATGATATGTATTATTATATGCAAACTCAACTAGTGGAAGGTACTCTTCCCACTTATATTGCTGATCCATACAATACATTCATAACATATCCTCTAAAACTTGATTAACTCTTTTAATCTATCCATCCATTTCTAGATGATACGTAGAACTGAAATTCATCTTAGTTCCTAGAGCTACATTAAGTGTTTGCCAAAATCTTAACATCATTCTAGGATCTCTATCGGAATGATTAATTCAGGTACTCCATGTAATCTGAAAATTTCATGTACAAATATTTTAGCTAACACAGGAGAATCATCCTTCAGATTACCAGCAATAAAATGTGCTACCTTTGTTAGTTTATCAACAACTACTAAAATAACATCATGTTTATTTCTTGACATAGGTAACCCTTGTATAAAGTCCATGCTTATCACTTGCCATTTTTATTGTGGTATGCTATGAGGATACAATAAACCGGCTGGGTGCATATGTTCCACTTTAACACGTTGACATTCAAGGCAATGCATCACAAAGTCTATAACATCCTTTTCATTCCCTTCCAGATATATTGTTGTTTTATATCAGCAAACATTTTTATAATCATAGAGTGTCTAGAAAAGGTGAATTGTGAAATTTGCTAACAATTTCTTTCTAAATCATTTCGCGAATTTACGTATACCTGTTTTCAAATCATAAGATTCCTTCATTATCAAAGTGAAAACCTTTATACCTCAAATCATTCGGATCTGCAGCAAGCATTGTCTTTACTTGTTGAAAATAAGAATAAGATTCCATAACACTTTTTACTTCATCCTTAAATTGAGTTCTCAATGTTCTTAGAGACATAAATGTGCTTCCTTGACTTAGGCATCACCACTCTATTTTCTTTACCCTTGATATAACTTATGTCAAAATCATATTGAGACAAAAACTCTAACCACCTTCATTAATCTTGCATTAAGATTTGGTTTGAGTGAAGATATACTTCAGCCAAAGATAATTAATTTTCAATTCAAAAGGTTTACCAAGCGGGTAATGCCTCAAACTTGCAATGCATGAACAATGTAGCAAAGCTCTAAATCATGTGGAGCATAATTCAACTCATGTAACTTTAGTTTTCTACTTTTTGTAAGATGACATGACCATTGATTTTGTAACAAAATACCTCCTGACATTCACCAGATATGTAGTTTACCAATAAAATCTCCATTAGGATCTAGTACTACTAGAATATGTGCTTAAGAATTTCCTTCAAGGTTTTGAATGCAAATTTCACATTCTCTCACTCCATTGGACAAACTTTTTATCCTTCTTCGGATGCATTATTTGTAACCACCATATAAAATATTTTTTTGAATTAGTATTCACATGGTTTATTATTGGTTAGTATGTTTATATTTTATAACAAATAAAACAATATACCTTCCAGATGAAGTTTATTTTTTGTATACTTCCTATTTTATAGGAAGTTGTTAACAACATTCTCTATGGCTATATAATAGCCATTGTATATAAGAATATATGTGAAATCAATATCAATTTATATTTCTGTGTTAATTTACTGCATGCTCTAAGATTTGTATATTTGAGCGTTGCATTCCTTCAATGGAGAAATAATTGTCTAAAGGGGCGGAAAACTTGTGGTTGTCCCAAATTATGTGAAGATCTGAATGGAGTCTATTTCGGATGGAGATATAATTGCATATTTTGGCTTTACATCATGCAAATTTTACTCCCATGGTCATTTTACATATACCCTATGGGTGATCTCGCTCTACAACCTTGGAGACCTGATTAGCATAAATTTTTTATTCTTCCACGTGGTCTTTCATACCAATAAAAGGAGATCCTCCTATGGCGCCACATATATCAAAGATTTTGAGACCATTCAAATATATGCGAGGACGGATGTGCATGAGGAATAAACGTGAAGTGGATTGGATGCATTCTTTTATCTATTGGATATTGCGTGTACCGATTTGGTTTGTAGATCTTATGCAAAAGAGATGCTTTTTTTTTTAGAGATAGGACGGCCTGTACGTGGGAATAAACAAATTGGTGTTTTCTTATATCGGACCCCTTTCCCTGGTGCTGGGTAGATTTTACATTACGGAGCATATTATTGTTGAAGGTATGGCACAACAATGGACTGTTAAAAGGTATTGATAATAAAAACAATTTGATAATTGTCTATTTAGATCAAAATTCGTCCCCAGCTGAGTATCCATTCAGTCAATTCTTCATTATTGAAATTTTGTTGCATGCGTAACCACGTGGTCATTGAATCTCAACCAAAACTTGCTCTCCATTTATGGAAAGTTACAATGAATGCATGGTTGGCAGTGAATGATACATCAAAAGCAGTCTTTTTTGGTATTAGTCTTCTCGCAGATCTATCAAGAGAAAACGGTTTTTATGCTCCCTTCATAACAACATTACAGGTGGCGGCCCTTGTCTACATGCAAAGTTATAATCGTTTATGTTATAATTTGGTTGTGAATTTGCTTGATCTATATTTTCAGATAGTCTTTTGGATGTGGTAGTTTCTGAGTTGTGTGATAACACCGGTGACCATTCTAAAGTCCGCTGCCGTTCATTGTCATTGTGTGAAGATAAGTCAATTTTTAATTATTTAGTTAGAGATATTTCTCTTCACGCTATAAGAGTAATAAGTGTGTATTTTTGTTTAGTGTCTGTTTAGGGCTTATATCAAATTCTAGTTTACATTGTCTTTGTAAATAAGCCTGTTGTATACTCTTGTGTCAAAGTGTTGTTATAAAGTAGTCTTTGTAAAAGAGTAGTCACGTAAAAAATAAAGTCCGTCTAATATGATATGACTATAGTCAATAGTCATTATAGTATAAAATTGTCAAAAGATTCAAGTTGTATGTCTATTTGAAAGTTTCATAAGGAGAGTCTTTGTTAAAGTCAGTGTTTTGGTCATTTTGTAGTCGTAAAAAAAATAAAAATTGCCTTACGAATGCATTTTCGAGTTGAAGCTTCGAAGACATTCGATTAGGCATATAATTGTTCTCTCTTTGATTCAAATTCACTAGTTTTAGGCAGTAATTGCGATGGAGGATGGAGGCACGGGACAATGGTTGTACAGTACCTGACCTTATCGTCGGGACCCACCAACGACTAGGCTGCATAGGTGTGCGGTGTGAGTATATGATTTTGCAGTGGTTTTATTTTCTCGCAGATAATTATTACACTTTGTGTTCTGTTTTGTGTGGTATTTGATGGATGTTAGAAAGAAAGTTGTGTTGGTGCGAGATGATATGACCGCATGCTGATCCTGTGAGTTAGACTTGGTCTATCTTACCATTTCGTTGGAAGATGGTCAGCTAGGAGAATACGTTCACTAGCATTAGTGACATGTGCAAAGCAAGACCTAACTAGCAAGATCCATTCAGAGTATGTTCTTGATGCATTTGCTTCTGATGATCTATATGTGTGGAATTTCACATTGTGGGGGAATACATACCAATGTTCCATTCCCATTCGCACCCAAAATGACTTAGTCAAGGAAATCTTCCTTTTAGCAAGTGGTAAGATTTTCTCTTTTTCGAGATCGAGTGGCAGTGATTAATGACAGACTACAATTAAGAACATTACGATTCTTATAGGAAGTAATGTGAAAAAATTTATATCTCAAATCTTATTGTAATGCAGTGATTTTGTGTTATATTCTATAAAGTTGTGTTTCCTTACATAAGTTCTCAACGATGTATAAGCATAGTGGTGCGCAGTAGCACTTAGAGTAAGTTACCATGGATCTTGAAAGGGTTTACCCTTGGGATGAATTGAGAAAACCACACAAGGTGGACAGTTGATGAGGTTCTTTGTTGTCAAGGTTTGTGGTAAGCCTATTTAAAACCATGGAAGGAGAGAGCCTTTCTTTTGGATCAAGGTCATGAGTCACGAGTTGGACATGCCACATGGGATGAGCATTGCAGTTAAGTGTGTGGATGTTTTTCTACCATGTAAACACTAAGGGGGAATGTTATAATTAGTATTCACATGGTTTATTATTGGTTAGTATGAATGTTATATTGTTATAACAAATGTATAACAATATATTACGGAAGTTTATTGTTTTGTATACTTCATAAAATTTTATAGGAAGTTGTTCAACAACATTCCTAGCTATATAATAGCCATTGTTTTGCAAGAATATATGTGACATTACAATATCAATTTATACTTTTTCTGTGTTCTTTGTAAAAGAAGTTATTGGTTGCTCTAAGATATTTTACAAATTTCCTATAGTAGCCAACAAGTCCCATGAATCTTCTAACTTCATGTACATTCTTGGGTGTAGGCCACTTAGTTATAGCTACAATTTTTGAAGGATCTATAGAAATTCCATTCTTACTTATTACATGTCCCAAATAGTGTACTTCTGTGTCATAGAAAGAACATTTAGACAACTTACCAAATAACTGTCTCTTTCTTAATATTTCCAAAACTATCTTCAAATGCTCATGGTGTTCCTCTAAAATTTTAGAATATATGAGAATGTCATCCAAGAATATGAGCACAAATTTGTCTAAGTATTCTTGAAAGATATTATTCATTAAATTCATAAATGTTGCAAGTGCATTTGTTAATCCAAAAGGTAAAATTGTGAACTCATAATGTCCATACCTTGTTTTGAAAGTTGTTTTATGAATATCCTCATCCTTAATCTACAATTGATGATATCCAGATCGAAGATCTATCTTATAATATACCGATGCTCCACACATATGATCAAATAAATCATCAATCCTAGGGAGTGGGTATCTATTCTTGATTGTTGCTTTGTTTAACATTCTATAATCAATGCACAATCTAAGTGTTCCATCCTTCTTTTTCACAAAAATTACAGGTGCTCCCAAGGTGAAACACTTGGTCTAATCAAACCTTTAGACAAAATTTCTTGCAACTGAGCCTTAAGCTCTACTAATTATATAGTATTCATTCAATATGGTGCTTTAGAAATAGGTTCGGTTCCAAGCTTGATCTCAATCGTGAAATCAAACTCCCTTTTAGGTGGAAGACCTGGAAATTCTTCTAGAAATACGTCACTAAAGTCTCGTAACAATGGATATCATTCCATAACATCGTTGTTCTCTTTAGTTATTTCAAATTTTTACTGCATATAAGGTATAACCTTTATTTTTGGCCTTTTTAAGTTGCATAATGATAGTTTTCTAACAAAAATCTCATGTTTCACACCTTGAATCTTTGTTGTTTTCTAAGTCATCTAAAAAACTAATGTGTTTTTCAAAATAGTCCACTTTAGCCTTATGTTCTGCTAACCAATTAACACCTATGATTACATCATAAGACCCCAAAGGTGCAACATAAAGATCAACTTCAGTGGAAAAGTTAGGTAAATCAAGGATTGCTCTAAAAATACACATACTAATTGTATGAACAACATTGTTTCCATACTGTATAGCCCATGTTTTATCCATGTTTGAGCTTTTCTTTTAGTTTTGATGCTAATTTACTAGAAATAAAACATTCAGTAGCTCGATATCAAAAAGAATAGTTATAGGTAAACCAAATAACTTACCCAAAACTTCTATAGGCATGGCCTATTTCTCAGCCTGCTTGTTAGCTACTGCAGCATGTATCTTGTGCTGCTGATTATAATCATCCTTTTCAAAGGGCATTGATTTTGTAATGATCTTTTCCATAGTTATAACAACCTCCTACAGGTCCCTTCCTAGGCTCGGGTTTATTTCCATCCTTAGAGTTATCGTTTCTAACCCCCATAGGACTTATGTTCGTTATTATTATTCTTAGCAAAGTTGTTCCGTGCATTACCAACAAACTTGTTTATTGCTGCTTTCTTATTAGTATCAGATGAAAACTTACTTTTCATTCCAAATTTATTCCATGGTCCTTTCTTAGGTGCAAGAGATGATGAAGAGGAGTTAGGAAATTTCTTAATTACTTCCTCCTTATGAGCATAAATTACCTTTAATTTTATTCCTACCTTATGGCCTTTTCAACAACCCCTTCCATCGTGGTTGGGTTGTGAACATCCACCTCTCCTCCTATAATGGGATTCAATCCCATGATGAATTTTGTATCCTGAACTTCTCATCAGTTTGGTACTAAGGTACGTACTTAAGAAGTTTTGTAAACCACTCCCAGTACTCAGTTACAGTTAGCTTTCCTTGAGCTAAGTTCTGAAATTCAGTCATTTTCTGATCATAGTAAAGTTGTGGCAACCAACGTTGCCTAAAGTAACCTTTAAATTGATCCCATGTGATATTAGTTTCATCAATATTTAACTCAACCTTATAGTTGTCCCACCATGAAGATGCTTTGTGAGAAAGCTGATATGCTCCCCATATCACCTTTGTTTCTTCTGAGAAATTCCTTATTGAAAATTATTTCTCCATTTACTAAGCTAGTTCTCAGCCCCATCTCCTAATGTGGTGCCATCAAACTTGGGTGGACTTATCCTTTTTATATCATTAGTGAGTTCAGCTGCCAGCCTAGCCTTTTTGTTCTCAAGCTGAACATGTATGTTTACATTGTTATTATCAACACCTACATTGGCATTGTCCCCAGGAGGTGGCTGATTGTTGTTATCAACATCATCTTCCTCCTCATTTCCCATTACTTACTTGTTCAAGTACAACCAAACGATCTCTTGTGTCCAACAAGGCAACAAGGATCTCATCTAGTTTTTGGGTAGTTGCTACTCCTTCCTTAGGTGGAGGGTTATTTGCAACATTTCCTCTTGTTCTAACCATTTTCTATTATAAGAAAATTTAAGTTTCATTAGATTATGGACACAATAGGTCCAAGAGTTGCAACCTTCAGCTCTGATACCAAGATGTAACATTCCCATTTTAAGACTTTAGAAATAAGGGATTTTTTTAACATAATGATCTCTATTTCAAATAAAGCATTATTTAGAACACACATTCCATGCCAATAAATCTCAAACAGATAACCATATGTAGTTGTAAATGACTCGGTGATCCACCGATCTATTCATTTCATAACTCGGTGATCTACCGATCTATTTATTTCATAACTCGGTGATCTACCGATCTATTTATGTTAACTTTAAGTATTGAATACTTATCATATACTTGGTTTTCCTACCCTAAACCAGGACTTGAGTGATATGTTTAAAGAACATATCTTAATATTTGTTACCAATATTCATCTGATATCACGTTGTTTTAAACTAGGTGACATAGGACAACAAAACCAAGCTTGCGATACTTTGGCCAAATATTTTCAACATATTGTTTATGTCACTATTCCTAGATGGCATACTCATCATTTTGGAATACGTCCTTCACCTCACTCCTATGTTATCAATAATGGTCTTTATTGACTACCGTCAGTCCACTTTTCAAAGGTTTAACCCTAGCCCTGGTTAGAAACATAATTTATTATAGGAAGACACTCACAATGACTTAGGGTATATGGGCATACTCGGTTGACCTAAGTCAACTGGATGTGCCAAGGTACCCTGAGCCATTGAAAGCTACTACCTATCCTAAACATGCCACTAACTTGACCTAGAGAGAAACTAAGTTCAAGTCCTTATTTGTGTGTAGATCTAGATGATCAATGCAGAAGGGTGTTACCACATGTCAACTGCAATATGTATCCTCGAGAAGACCCTTGTCTTCTCGAAGGTATAGTCCTATAGTTGGCATGTGCCAACATCCTATAGAAACTACCTCATCATGATGTACATACCCCAAGGAGGTTATTAATACATTATTAATTTGGATTATTACTCGATTACAAGTAACCCTACTAAACCCTAATCCAACACTCCATAAGTTCTTTTCTAAATTTGATTCATTTAGTCATTAAATAACTTCCTTAACTTATGATTTCTTTCTAGGTTCATTTTACTTGTCTTAACAAACAGATAGCCAAAGGAACAGGACAACAACATCATAAGTTCTATTAAATGTAATTTAACCATTTAAAGAAGGTGTAGTAACTAAATAGGTTCAACTAGTAGTATACTTTATAAGAAATGAAGTCTAATGATTAACGATCATATCACCATTCTTTGGATTACATTTCTTTTAGTAAGGAAGAATATTCCTCTACATGATTAAGTGTTAGGGTTTTTCATACCCTTCTTATCTTTCACAATTTCAATAGTTTTATTGCATATTCATTACACATTCCAATACTATGTTAGAATTGTTTAGATAAGATTGTTATCTTATGCAACTTAACAAGCTGCATCTTAATAAGGGAATCCAATTATTTCCCTTTAACCAACTGATCAAGTTTATCCGAATTAAGCATATAACAGATATGAAAAATATCATCAAGATAGGATTTCCATCTTCTTCATAAATACAAGATAATTTACACAACCAATACAAGTAAATCTCCAACTTTCAATTCATCATTAAAAAACTTATACATTTACAAGACTATGCATATCAGGCATACTGTACAACAAACAACCTCTATCCCAAAAGAATACAACTTTTCTTTTTCAATACAATTCAAGAATGAATCGAAACTCTTTACATAAGGTCCATAATTAAATAAGCCCAATACAACATGAAATTTCTTGTCTTCTTTAATCACTTACGATGTCCATCTACAAAATTTCTAGCATGGGTCAGTTCAATGAAATGAGCATGATAAGCACTAAGCATTAAAGTAAAGTGCATTCCACTAATTGTTTCATTAAACAACTCTGCTTTAATGAAACAATTAATAAACATCATACAAATAATCATAAGTAATAACATCTAGAAAGAAGTACAATTAAGAAAATCTGAATTTACTTTTAAGAAAAGAACATATTATAATCTGCAACATCAAAATTATATCACAAGACTTAATTGATCCTATCAATCACTTTAAATAGTCAACAAGTCTTGTCATTCAATTATTTCATAAACCCATAAGAATAGAAATACACATTTATCTTTTCCAAGCAGCAAAGAGGTTAGTTACAACATAACTCATATTAGTATGCTTCATCTTTCCATATAATCAAAGAAGAGAATCAATACATATCTAATTCTCAGACACAATTCCTCTGAAGGAAAGAATCAGGTTTAGAACACACATCACTGCCTCAGTCCAAAGATGAAAAAATAAGGAGTCCTTAAATAAAGAGGCAACAACCAAACAAGAATCCCAATTCAATCCAAGCAGATTAAAAGTCTAACTGAAAGTTTTACTAACTTCAGTATATTTGTAGTTTATAATTCAAAAAGGTCTATAACCAATCTTTCCAAAAATCCAAGCTATACCTGAATAAAATAATTCTCTTATCAATCCATAGGAAAATTCCCATCTCGGAAGAGAATCAATAAAAGAGAAGTTTGGTCAATGAACTTATACAAGTAACATAAAAAGGATCTCAAACCAAAAAGGATACAATCTATATTTCATTTCATTTATACTATGAAATGAAATCCATTATCTAATACAAACTTATAAATTATCAAGCTAGTTCCCAAAAGAGAACTCAAAACCGAATGCATAGTCAAAGCATGCATACTTCCAATTTCCACTGCAAATTTACAAACTGATTACCTATTTCCTTTCACCAAGCTCAATTCAAATTCAATTCTCAAAATGAATTTCATAGTACCATCTCTAAACAACATACTGTCCCCGAGAGATCCTAATCTCTTCTCCATCAAAACCTGGAGATTCATTCGATGAACCCAACAAGATTAGAAATATGCAACAATGCAAGATAGACAAGGGTCGATGAAACTCACGGTTCTAGGGACTGAATTCCCAAGCATTCAGAACAAAGATAATGTATCCCATCATACTACACTTGCATACAAGGTTTTAAATTCCACATTCAATTAAAAAAAACCACGAATCAGATGGAGGATCAGAAGATAGTAAGAACTAAATAATTTGATTAAGACAAGTTCGTCCTATCTTCTTCCAACTCGACTGAACATAATCACCACAAACCTCTCTAGTTCCTTTTAAAATCCTATGATAGGTAGGGATTTGTTCAACATTAAAGAAAAAAATGAAATAAATAATAAATTCCAAAAACCTCTTCCATCGATATGACTATCCCAAAATAGGTCGTAATTCCAATCCATTTATTTCAAAAATAAAATAGTCAAGTTCGAGAACACAGTGCAGTCTTAAAGGCAGAATTCATACAACCGTTCTTTCTCAAAATCAAAACAAAGGAGACCTCAAAAGAAGTTACATGGTCCACTTCCAACCAAACAAAACTCACAAGACCCTTCCCAGCAGCTAGTATTAAATGAGATTGAAGTTTTACAATCCTTAATACCCCCTAAACTCTAGCTCGAATACCTGTAAATATTCAACACGTCGATTCCAAATACAGAATCAAAACAACCAACAATGGAATACCTGCACTGCATCAAATACGAGCTTCGAACACAAGTTCTAACAACACAAGCTCAAATACGAGTTTATAATGAAACCCATGGCCCTAATAAAAGCTCAGAATAAACACCAACACTCTATTACGGGTTCAAGCCTTCCATTTCCCTAAGGAAGAATAAAACTTTAGTTCAGAGCTTAAGTATAGGGCACAACGCAATAACTCAACAGCAATTTCAGTATTCATAAGAACTGTATACAAGTATAGTTGTTGAATATGAAGATTCAACCAAGGTTCAAAACTTCAATTAGTTCCAACATAGTCCAAAACAAACACAAGGTCCCAATAAAACTAATAACAAATTTCAAGCTTCAATACAAGTTTAGAACCACTATAGAGCTCCACTTCAAGCTCTCGAAACACAAGACTAAACAGAGATCCAGAACCCAACAAACAACTAGCCAATTCATTCAACATTAGTCTCAAATGCTAGAAGTAAAGATTTAAATACAACTACAAAGTTCAATAGAGCTTCAAGTACAAGATACAGAGTTCAATACAAATTCGCATGAATTCCTCTAATATATTGTACATAGAAAGTTCCCAAATACCATCATTAACAACAAAGGATTCACATTCCAAAACCCACATAGATTTCATGAATACATGCAAGTAAATAACTAGACACATCATGCAAAAATACATTTCCAGTGAGCATAATTGTTTTAATGAATCATTTAGAAGAAAGCAAGAAATCTTAATGGGTAGAGCCTATCATGCCTGATAGTGCCTCTGCCAATTCGAAGAAGACTTCTAGCCAAGTTTCCAACACCCCTTCTTCTCCAAGAAAGATCAAACAACAATAATATTTTTCCACAATGCCTCTTATACATTCCTTGAACCGAAAATAGGTCAGAGAATTCAAAAATAGCCACAAAGTGTAGATCAAACTGCTGGTTCAAAAAACTAGATAGCTCCATGTAGAAAAAATCGTGAAGCATGCAAAGTAAAACAACCCCCAACAAATCCACCAAAGATGCCTTCCAAGATGGTTTTCTCACCAAAACCAAGGTGAATTAATGACATTTAATTGCATATTCCCACCTATCTCTCCTTGCCACCACCATCCAAAGTTGGTGAGACCACATTGAAATTCCACATGCATTTCTAAACTTAGTGATGCTTCCACGTAGGTTCCTCCAAATTTCACTAGCCCATGCCAAACTGGTAGTACAACCATGCCTTAATGCCAAATCAATCAAAATCCCATCACATTAAAAGCTTAGGAACCGCCGCTTAGCTCCCACTTTCCAATCGACCCATAGGTTCCCTCTCATACCCATTAGTTTAGGATAGATAGAATTGCTTAGGTTAGATCTTAGGTTAGTTTAAAATATATAACCTTAGGATATAACCCCAAACAATAAATTGCCACCTTAGGTTAGGATGTAGATTAACCAAAACAATAGGTTAGAAATAACTTAGCATCCCTTAGGTTATTTCCCCTTTTCATATTAACTTAGTGTTAACAACTTAGGTTAGGATGTCATCCCACGTAGAGTGGTGTAGAAAGAGTTAGGTAAATTACCTGAGTCCCGAATCTCTTTAGGATAGACCTTATAGATATAGGGCACATTTTTCTCTCTTTCTCCAGAATCCTGAAGCAAGTTTCCCCTAACACCATTAGGCACCCTACAAGGGTCAATCAAGAAGAGTTGAGCATAACACAAAACAAAATGCAGGCACATCTTTCAAGATAGTAAAGAATTTGTAACAAACACAAGTTCAGTTTGTTAAGTCTCTTAATCAATGAAAGCCAGTTTTTCATTCAGTTTAGATAAGAATATTTAAAACATACCTTGGATCAATGGAATTGATCCAAGGATGAGTCCAATTGCAAAGGATAAGTTTGCAACCATTCAAACCAGATTACAACTTACTCATAAGAAGTGAAATAGATTATTACAAGCAACAACATACCAACCCTACAATCAAAGAGTAGAAATGATTTATCCATGACAAACATGATTTTTCAACATCCACGAAACATACATTTTTCCTGAAAATCACATGTCAACACTTGCAATGCAAAAGAGGAATATAATAGTGTGACAAGGTGTTATAGTTGGTGAGGAAATTTTTCGGTGGAATTTTTTTGAATTTCTTGCCAACACTATGGGAATATAAGTCCCTCTACTTAACCGATGCAGCTGCCATGTATGCATGCATGAGAAAGCATGGATTTATATGGTGGCCTTTCGGTCGGGGATCCAACAGGGGCACTCAAGTGACCCTGCGGAAAATGCTTACAGTTATCTACAAGGGGGAATTTTCTATGAAGGTGGGAAAGGGAGTGAGAAAAGAGGTAGGAGAACTAATGTTCCAGGAAGGAAATCAGATTCCTATGCACACTAGTTAGAAAATTCATCACATGCATTCATGAAAAAAAAATGCTGCAAATGGCAACAAGACGAGATAAGATTGCAAACTCAAAGTTCTAAAATATCCTCATCAAAGAGGCTACAAAATCCTTCTTCTTGTATTGATGCTTAAACAAAAATTGTACATAATGTGGGAATGGAAGAAATTTGAGAATGGAGGAAAGTAGAATAAAATGGCTATCTCCTTTACTTTCTCTAAGTACAATGTACTCATGAGTTTATAAGATCAATTTCCAACCCTGTACAATGGCATGAAGAAGCCATTAAATATCTTGCAAGAAACAGTTACAACTTCTTTGTTAGCAAGAAATGGTTTAAAATATTTATAGTCATTTGCATCCATTCAATTTCTTAATTTGTGAAGAAACTCCAATGGCAGAAAAAACTAGACTTTTCATAATGCAGTTGTTACACTTGTTTTGTAACTTTGAATTTGAACCGTTCATCTTGCCTTTGAAACTTTAAACCAGAGTCATCCACTTGGGAGAAATTTACTGGAGCGGGCGTTGAGGATTCCTTTTGCATTTTGTGACTTTATAGAGATTTGGCTTTTTTTACATTTTTGGTCCACCCTTCTGCTTTTGATATAAACTTAACATGTGGCTTCACTTGAGTGGAGCCAAATTCACGGGTCACTTTTATAATTTTACCTTTTTTCAATGCAGGCTCAAAAACACAAATTAAATTTAAGCCCCTTTAATGAAAAAGGCTCGAATTGTCAAATCTCCCCAACGATCTGCCTCCCTACTTTGACTCTTTTGATGTGGGCTCAACATTTGATTTTTTCCTTTGTGTTTGGCGGGGCTATGGGTAACTTTTTAACTTTAAGCCACTTTAATGAAAAAAGCTCAAATTCTCAAATCTCCCTAACGATCCACCTCCCCACTTTGACTCTTTTGATGCAGGCTCAACATTTGAATTTTTCCTTCGTGTTTTTTGGGTCATGGGTCACTTTTTAGCTTTAAGCCCCTTTAATGAAAAAGGTTCAAATTATCAAATCTCCCCAACGATCCACCTCCATGCTTTGACTCCTTTTATGTGGGCTCAACATTTGAATTTTTATCTCATAGCATGATCGGGTCATGGGTCACTTTATGACTTTTAGCCCTTTTTACAAAAAGGCTTAAAACCTCAAAGTTCTTCACTAGCCTACCTCCAATTAGATATGTCCACGTACCCATGGATAATGGGGCCAAAGTTTCATGGGGAAGAAAATGCCTATCACTCATGACTATGGAAAATGCATAGAAGAAGAAAACTCCACCATTTTATGCCTAATTTTCAAATTTATTTCGCGAACAAAGGGATTGAAAACAATACAAGGTTCGACAATCCATGGCCATAGAAATATTGACAATTTCATTCAAATGAGGAAAACAATAGAATTTTCACGCGTCCAGATGGGGAAATAGAAAATTTATCAAACCACACAAATTGGAGAGTTTAAACAACTTTAAAGCATGAATTTATCTATCTTTTCAGATTTCCAACTTTACTTGAACACTTTTAGAGGGCGTGAGCTCAAAATTTTCAAATTTGACTATAAAAATGAGGGGGGCATTTTGAGGGCGAAAATAGCTAGCTCTAGCTTGGGGACATGACATGGATTGAGCATCTTGAAGACATGACATGGGAATCCAGAATCTGAATCTCTAGACCTTGTAATTCGTTGACTAGTGCCTTATCCATTAGGCCTTATAGATTCATGTACAACCTATAATAAGAGAGAAAGAAGAAGGAAACACACATGCACATGAAAATGATGAAAAGGAAACACATGACACACAACAAGAAGGGAAACACACCTAGCAATCACCTATGGTACAAGGTGGGGGACAACCCACTTTCACTGAAGCACTGTCCATTTCTCAAAATTTACCCATAAATGGGCAACACTGAGTGATGATGTTATTCCATGGCTCTTAGCAATCTTTGTATGGAGATTTCTTTCAAGCCTTTTAAAGGCTCATCACAAGCTGATTTTTTCTCTCCATAGATGGCCCGATGATATCATCTTCATCCCCAAATGGGAATGAGAATAAATCCTCATCTTGGAAAAGCATATAGGCTGATTTTTCTTCTTGAAAATCATCTATAACCATCTCCTCTTCCTTGTGGTCTACATCATCGGTGACTCGGGCTTCCCTCTTGTAACTCAAATCTCCTTAATGATTCTTCAAAATCCAAATCTCTCGAGAAGGCATATATGCCCCTATCAAGATGGGAACATCTTCTTCCTTCTCGGTTTTCACCAAGTGATTCATCTATCTACTATCTTGATACCATGTACCTCATAATTTCATAATTTCATACCATGTACCTCATCTTCTTCTCGGGAAGAAATTTCTCCATGTATCCCTTCACCTTGGTATGGTTACGAGAAGACCAATACATCTGAATTTTCCATCGTAAATCTCGGCCAAAATTTCTACTGTTCATCTTTAACCTTCCCTACAAATGGGACATCTTTTGACTCCAAAGAGTAACAAGAGCCATTGGGTGGAGTCATGGAAATTTTGAGAGATTTGGCGACCTTCAAAGGCATCACGTTTTTCGAGGCACCAAAATATATTATGTAATTATTCAAGTACATATTCTCCAAAGCAAGAATGGAAACGTAGAAAGGTTCAACTTTATCAATCTTTGATGCACTTAGAGAAAGCATTTTCTGTGAGGGAGGTGTAGGTGAGTTTGGTAGCATTCCTTTGGAACTAGATGTTACAAAATAAGGTTAGACTACCACTCCTAATCTATCGAGATGAACCTTTCAAATTTTTCGGATGAGTCTATAATTATTCGAGCTTCGATAATCTACTGTTTGGCTTCATTTGCATATTCTATGAAGTCAAAGGGAGCAGATATGACAAGGGGGTGAAGGGATTTATTTTTGAGTCTGGATAGGCATGGGAGCATGATTTGATTTTTGAGGAATGGATGATATTTTGAATGGTACACTAGAGCTTTCAAGGTATTAGATTTTACAAGAGTTAATTTAGATTTAGACTTGGAAGAGACATCGGAAGACTTACTTAGGATTGTGGGAATCTTCTTACTTGTTCTGGTCGTGCTCTAACAATGCAAACTTCATGAAAGATGGAAGTGGGGATCCTCGACTGATTATTTTATTTTGTAGAGTCACCACAAGAGGATCATCAGTCTTATTTTTCTTTAAAGCAATGGAAGGAGATGCTCTTTTCTTGAAATGAGAATGAGTGAATACCGCACATGAGAACCTAGGCGCATCCTCTTCATCTTATTCATCACATCTAGAATACTCACAGAATCTAATTTGTGTATCATTCTCAAACTCATCATTTTCTAGGAAATCATCACCTTCACTTTCTTGTTCAAGCTCTTCTTCGCTTTCTTAAAATCTGCCATTTATGTTCATGGGTAGGGCCTCCAAGGTGAGCCTTTGGGGTGCTCTTGTAATCTAATTTATGTTGCTTCTTTGGGAAGAAATGTGTTCAAATATTTCCCTCTTCAAATATGCTATCTCATTTGCCAAATTTTGCAGCAATGGATTGGTTCTCTCATCTTCAGGATGTTGGGTCTTTCCCTTTGATGGATTATTGATCTTTCTAGAGAGGGTGAGATTGTCATGCAGTTTAGTGACCCTCATTGATGCTTCTACAATGTTCCTTGGTTGAACTCTTCATAGGAGAAATCCTACCTGCGGTGATTGAGCATTTACGAAGAATATTTTGATATTGTTTTGAGAGGGTGAATCTTCTTCCGGTATCCTATGAAGCAACCATTTGAAACGAGCCATGAAGTCTCTCATCATTTCACTTTCTCCTTTCCTCATTTGAGCCAACTACACCAAGAGGTCTTGAGCCAGTCTTGATTGAATTAAATCTTTCCTCAAAGGCATCATTTATGTCATCCCAACCAAGTGATGGATCGGGAAGGTAGGAGGTAAAACCACTCTGCTTGCTTTTTCTTGGAGGGAATCCACGAATAATCTCACAGTAATGTCTTCATGTTGGACACCAAGAATTCAACATGATGTCATGAAAAAAGCGATGTGTTCTTTCAGATGTTGTGTTTTTTCACCATTGAAATTTAGCAAGTTCTTACGGAAATTGTTGGTAGATCGTGGAGAGGTGATTTAAGAGCAAGCGGACGGTATTCCTTCCCCATGGAACAATGGGTTGAGGTATTTTTTCTTCATCCACCCTTTTCGTTTTGTCTTTTGGTCTTGCTTCTATGAATTCTTCTTCAAATTCTTCTTCTTTTGGGAGCTCAATGCTCAATGGTGGTTGAAAAATGGGAGAATTTGAAGGGGGAGTATCCATAGGAGTTTTGATAGGATTTCCTAGTGAACTTCGTGAAGAGCCAGATGGAGAGGAGGCTTGAGAGAAGAAGTATGGATTATCTCTAATTCATTCTTTCTGATTTTGTGAAGCCTTAAAATTGAAATCATCAACACCTCTCAACCTACTCAACCTGGTGTGTCTTCCTTCAACTAGCTTTTGAAATTCTTGAAGTGGGAATATGAAAAGACACGTGTAAAAATCAGCAGTGTATCTTTTAGCAATGGCTTTTCATGAACTATTTCTTTTTATTTTTCAATATTTGATTTTTTTTTAATTTTCAGACCTTGCGGTTGTATATTGGGTGCTAGATGTTGCTAAATATTCCCCACGGTGGGTGCCAAAACTATTAGTGAGGAAATTTGTGAATTCCTTACCAATGCTCTGGGAATCTAAGTCCCTCTACTTAACTAGTGTAGCTTTCGTGTATGTATACATAAGAAAGCATGGATTTATGTGGTGGCCTTTCGGCCGAGGATCCAATGGGCACTCCACTGACCCTATGGAAAATGTCATAGATTATCTACAAGGGGGAATTTTCTATGAAGGTGGGAAATGGAGTGAGAAAAGAGGTAGGAGAACTAATGTTTTAGGTAGGAAATTAGATTCCTGCGCACACTAGTTAGAAAATTCATCACATGCATTCATGAGAAGAAATAATGCTGCAAATGACAACAAGACATATAAGATTGCAAACTCAAAGTTTCTAAAATATCCTCATCAAAGAGGCTACAAAATCCTTCTTCTTGTATTGATGCTTAAACAGAAGTTTTACATAATGTGGGAATGGAAGAAATTTGAGAATGGAGGAAAGTAGAAGAAAATGGCTATCTCCTTTGCTTTCTCTAAGTACAATGTACTCATGAGTTTACAAGATCAATTTCCAACCCCTACATAATGGCATGAAGAATCCATTAAATATCTTGCAAGAAATGGTTACAACTTCTTCTTTGTTAGCAAGAAATGGTTTAAAATATTTACAGATCATTTGCGTCCATTCAATGTCTTGATTCGCGAAGAAACTCCAATGGCGGAAAAACTAGACTTTTCATAATGCAAATTGTTACACTTGTTTTGTAACTTTGAATTTGAACCGTTTATCTTGCCTTGAAACTTTAAACTAGAGCTATCCATGTGGGAGAAATTTACTGGAGCGGACATGGAGGATGCCTTTTGTATTTTGTGACTTTATAGAGATTTGGAATTTTTCACATTTTTGGTCCACCCTTCGCTTTTGATATAAGCCTGACACGTGGCTTCACTTGAGTGGAGACAGATTTGTGGGTCACTTTTATAATTTTACCTTTTTTCAATGTGGGCTCAAAAACAAAATTGCTCCATCGGCCCGCCTCCCTACTTTGACTTTCCAATGATGGGCCCAAGATTTGAATTTTTCCTTTTTGTTTGGTAGGTCTACGGGTCACTTTTTAACTTTAAACCCCTTTAATGAAAAAGGCTCAAATTCTCAAATCTCCCGATGATCCGCCTCCCCACTTTGACTCTTTTGATGTGAGCTAAACATTTGACTTTTTCATTTGTGTTTGGCAGACCTATGGGTCACTTTTTTACTTTAAGCCCCTTTAATGAAAAAAGCTCAAATTCTCAAATATCCCTGACAATCCGCCTCCTCGCTTTGACTCTTTTAATGCAGACTCAACATTTGAATTTTTCCTTTGTGTTTGGCAGGGTTGTGGGTCACTTTTTAACTTTAAGCCCCTTTAATGAAAAAGGATCAAATTCTCAAATATCCTCAACAATCTACCTCCTCACTTTGAATCTTTTGATGCGGGCTCAACATTTGACTTTTTCCTCATAGCATGATTGGGGCTACGGGTCATTTTATGAATTTTATCCCTTTTTACAAAAAGGATCAAATCCTCAAATTTCTCTCGTCCCACCTCCAATTAGATATGTCCATGTACTGTGGATAATGGGGCCAAATTTTGACAAGGAAGAAAATTCCCGTCATTCACGACTGTGGAAAAATGTAGAGAAGAAGAAAACTCCACCATTTCGCTCCCAATTTTCAAATTTCTTTCATGAACCAAGGGATTGAAAACAATACAAGGTTTGACGATCCATGGTCATAGAAATATTGACAATTTCATTCAAATGAGGATAACAATAGAATTTTCACTCATCTAGATGGGGAAACAAAAAAATTATCAAACCACACAGACTTGAGAGTGTAAACAACTTCAAAGCATGAATTTATCTATCTTTTCAGAGTCCTAACTTTACTTGAACACTTCTGGAGGGCGTGAGCTCAAATTTTTTGAATTTGAATTAAAAAAGGAGGGTGGATTTTGAGGGTGAGAACACATTGAATTATTTATCTTCCTTTCGGAAGAGGGGTGAGATCCCAAGTATCATTATTCATGAGAGAGGAATACTCACCATCCATGGCGAGAATCCCACTCAGGAATACCAAAAGCCTCCCCGAAAGACTGTGGATTAGAAGAAGAGGCAAAGAAAGAGTGGGATCTAAAGAAATTTGAGTGAGTATCTCTCCTATCTGAAGTATCTCCAACTAAATCTCTAGCACTTTGTAAATTTTTCCTAGCCCAAAGAGGACCAGGAGGATTAGGCTTTGAGTCGGAAGATTCATCACTTGAGTGAGAATGGACATATTCCTCATCATTGCTATTGTCGAATTAGAAGACTCAAAGTTCTGATGGTTAGGAGGATCAGGAAGAGAGGCACGCTCAACAACATCATCATCTGATGAGTTAGAATCTGAATCAACAAGTTGAAGAACCTCAATAGGTAGAGAAGTAGAAGTCAAAGAAGACTCATCAAACTTAACACTTCTCTCAATATAAAGCTCATGAGAAGTAGGATTCAACAATTGATATCCCTTCACACCATCAAGATACCCTACAAAGATACAAGGTTTGGATTATGGTTCTAATGCCTTACATTTCTTCTTGGGAATCCAAGCCATAGCCTTGGATTCGAAGACTTGAAAGTGCTCAACATCAGGCTTGCATCCAAACCAAGCTTCAAAGGGTGTCATCCCTCTTAATACCTTGTGTGGAACATGGTTCTGAATGTAATTAGACAATTCTTGCTTTCACCAATATCTGGAGGAAGAAACTTCGAGTGAATCATACAAGTGGCCATCTCCTTAAGAGTACGGTTATTTCTTTCTACGACTCTATTCTACAAAGGGATATAAGAAACTTTATACTGCAAGAAGATCCCTTCAAAAGTATAGAAATCCATGAACCTATTGTTTACATATTCACCTTCATTTCTAGTTCGAAGAACCTTAATAGATCGTTCCACCTATTTCTTAGTAAGAGCCTTAAATTCTGGAAAATGTTCAAAGACTTTAGACTTAAGCTTAAGAAAATATACCCAAGTATATCGCGAATAGTCATCAATGAAGGTGAGCACATAAAGAGCTCTAGTAAAAGAAGGAGACAGAAATGGACTAGAAATATCACTATGAACAAGATCCAAGGGATGAGTAGCTCTCTAGGATTTTCCTTTGTCAAATTTATTTTCAGGATGCTTTCCAAGGGTACAACCCTCACAAAGACCCTTAGAAAACTTGATGCGGGGTAACCCGTTGACCATTTCATTTTGGCTTAATTATTCAAGGTAGCGATAATTTAGATGTTTGAAATGCTCATGCCATAGCTTACTAATCTCATTTGCATGAGTGAGAAATGCAGTGAGAATAGAATAAGAAGTAAAGTGGGAAAAGGTATACAACCGTGAACGGTGATCCGCCTTTCCCTCAGCCACTATAGTGTCATCGTTAAGCTCACGAATAATCACCAATTTAGGACCAAATTGCACTCTAATTCCTTCACCAAGGTGAATAATTTGGTAAACAGATATAAGATTGGTAGAGATATCAGAATACTCAATACTTGGTTGAATGTTCCCCCATCTATCTCTACCGATCCACTACCAGAAATTGAAACTTTCATTTCATTACCCATCGTGATTTGGGACATACCACAAGGATTGATGTTGGAGAACTCAACATGTGAAGAAGTCATGTGGTGTGAGGCACCAGAATCTATAATCCATGTTGATGAAGGAGAAAATTTGTCTACAAGGGCCTTTCCTTTCTTCTTATCATATTTAGAACCTTTTGCAGTAGAAGACTCGGCCTTTGGAGCATTTTGTTTGATAGACTCAGGAACACATATTTTATTTTCTCAAGTAAATGAGTAAGGTGATCAATTTGTTTTATCATACATAGATGTTCTTTATGACTAGGCTTCTTACAATAGGAACACAAATACTTGTCTTTCTGTGCTTTAGGCTCAGAATTCGAAGCATTCGTGTTAAGTTTAGTTTTGGTTTTGGTTTCCTTCTTAGGTTGATCCTTTTTTTCTTTCATCTTTTCATTCTTCTTTTCCTTACTAGTAATTACTACAAGGGAATGTGATTTGGACTTGAGAGACCCCATTTGAATGAGTTTTTCATGTTCTCGAATGAGTTGGGATGAAAAACAGTCAAAGGAGGACATATTCCAATCCTTTCCCAAGGTAGATTTTGTAGCATAAAAATTTGACACAAAGATGGAATATTTAGGACCTAACTTAGAGAGAATTGACAAGATCAGTTGAGAATATTTCTTCTCTACTTGACATTCCTTGAACAACAATCTAGTGTGGAAAAACTTAGAGGAGAATGTTTGTAGGTTTTCAAAATCACTAGGATTCAACCCTAGAAGTTTGTTTTCCAACTCATGTGCTCTCATGTCATCTTTTTGTCCAAACATTCACTCTAACATTTCCACGTAGAATTAGGTGTTTCAGACGATGCAATGTGGAATAGCAAGTTGGGAGAAACATACATGCAAAGAAGACCTAAAGCTTCATCACTACGATTTAACCACTTATATTTTTCAGGGTCGTCGTTTGGTTTAGTCTCAGTTCCCATGGTGATGCATAATAACCCTTTACCCCTTAGTTTCATAATCATTTTTGATCTCCATTCGAAGAAGTTGAATGGCGTAAGCAAAGGATTGAAAGTGCATCCATAGAAGAGAGAGAGAGAAGGAATGCAAAAAAGAAACTCAAGAATCACAACCACCTAGGAAAATATAATAACCCCTGCTTTCAACACTTTATAGTTTAGTGCATTGAATACAATCCAATCTGAGTGTGCATCTTGAAAATATTTGGTAGCTCACCTTGTAATCAGCGTAATAATGCGTAAGAGAGGAGACCACAATTGTGTTTTATGGAGCGCAGAAAGTGACACCGCACACAAGCACAATTTGCAAAAAAATAGGAAGGAGGTGAAATCACATCTTGGTTGTGAGAAAAAGTGTCTCATGTCACAAAGGATATCACCTTGTTGCATATTGTGGTGGATGTGCTCACTAGTCGCAAACAATAATAAGGGAAAATACAAGTTTTAGATGAACTCAAGATGAGTCGAAAGATTTTCAGAATTCAAAAGAACGTGGAGGACAAATAGGTGCTCAAGATGGCACTACACACTTGACCCAGGTGATTAGTAAAAAATTGATAATAACACCTAAAAATTATCATTTTGGAATGCCTAATTTAGCTAATTTTAAAGCTATAGGAGTTTTAAAAGAATGACAATTTTAACATTAATTTTAAAATATGATTTTAATACTTTACTAATAAAAAAAAAAGGAGATCGTAATTAATACAAATAGATTACAATTAATTACAATTAAATCTAATTAATTACGAAAAATTCTAATTAAGATCTAGTGCAAAATTAATCCTAATTAAATATTTAAAAAAATTTCCTTTTTAAAAGAAATTTCCACCTTTTTAAAAAAAAAAAAACTTGCCTTAAGTAATATTAACGATCCACTTTAAAAAATCCCACCAAAAGATATTTTTAAAAACTTATCAAACTTACCAAAAAGCACGTTGACCAAACTTACCAAAAAAAAAGAAGGGCTCGGTGGAAACCGTTCAAGGATTTGAGTTGGGTGGATCTCGGTGTCGGGAAAGGTGGGAGGATCTTGAGTTGGGAGGATCTTGGTGCCGGGAATGTACGTGGGTAGGGTTGAAACCCGAGGTGGGAGCGGAACTAGGTCACCAAGTGCGAGAGCAGGAAGTTTTGGTAGACAAGCGAGTAGGGAGTAAACGTAGGCGAGTAGGTGTCATGGCCATGACAGGGAAGTAGCTTATGGGGAGATGCAAAGCACGGTCTAAATCAGCCACGACTGATAGGAAACAAAAATAAACTCAGCTAGGTTAAAAAAATACACACACTAGAACACATTGTAGAGAGTAGCTTGGTTTAGAGCTGAATGAGCAAAAAAATAGAGGTAAATGGTTTGAACACGATTTTATAGGTTTAAAACCAACTCGGCCAGAGAGAACTTGACTCGGTACAGGAAAAAAGGGCACCTAAAACATGAACCCACATGACTCGAACAAGCTAAAAAAATGATACCATGAAAGAGTTTGAAAAGCTTGTGTTTGGAGTCAGTAGCTCACAAAGAGGGTGTAGAAGGAGCTTAGTGGTGAGTCAGTAACACCTTTGACAAACTGTTATATTTCTTTTTTACATTGCAAGCATTGGCATGTGATTTTCTTGAATGAGGTGTGTTCCCTTGATTGTTGAAAATAATGCTTATTATGGAAAAATCATTTCTACTCTTAGATTCATTAGACTGAAATGATATGGCTTACAAGAATCCATTTTCACTATTGATAGGTGAGTTGCAATCTAGTTTTGAGAATTGCAAACTTATCTCTTTTAATTGAATCATCCTTGGATCAATTCCAGTGATCCAAGGAATGTTTTAAATCTCCTTACCGAATGAATGGTAAATTGACATTCATAATCTTGAGAGACATAGTAGACTAAACTTTTGTATGTTACAAATTCTTTGGTCTTGTAAGAACGTGCCTTCATTCGGTTGTATGTTTGTGCTTGGATCTTTGGGATTGATCTCTTTAGGACATTTAATGGCGTAAGTGAAATGAAGCCTACTTCACAACTATGAAGGGAATATAAATCCTAAACCTAAGGGATTATCCTAACGGTATCCTAAACCTAGGTAAATGCACCTACTTCCTAGCTATATCTACTTATTTGGGTTACAATCTAACCTAAGCTTCATATTCTATTTTGTTGGGATGTCATCCTAACCTAAGTTGTTGTGCTAAATGGAATAAGGGAGAAATAACTAAGGTAATGCTAGGCTATTTTTAACCTATTACCTAATACTATTTGGTTGTGAATTTGATCTAACCTAAGGTGGAAATTACTTATGAAATGATTTTGATTAAACCTAAGGTTATAACCTAAGTTATGGAAATCTATCCTAAACTATTGAAAGGGAACCTAGGGTCGCATGGCATTATGGCAATGGTTCCAAAGGCATTTATTTGATTTGATTTGGTTGAATGAATGGGAAGTACTACCAGTTTTGGCAGAGGCAAGTAAACTTAGTGGAAGCATATGTGGAGTCTTCACTAAAGTTGGAAATGCATGTTGAAGTGGAAATAACATTTGCCAGTTTTAGGAGGTGGTGGCAAGGAGAGATAGGTGGGAGATTGGGGAGTAATTGCATTAATGAACCTCAAATTTTACGTGTAAACCATCTTGGAAACAAGGAAGGTGGATTTGTTGGAGGTTGTTTGGTCTTGCATGCTTTGTAATTTTTGCTCTGCATGGAGCTATTTGGTTCTTCGAACTAGCAGTTCAACTTTTAATTTGTGGCTATTTTTGGTTTCTTTGGTCTATTTTCGATCCAAGGAAAGTATATGAGGCATTGGAGAGAAAGATGTTTGGTTGTTGATCTTTCGTGGAGGAGAAAAAGAGTTGGAAGCTCGGTTGGAAGTCTCCTTCAAATTGGAAGAAGCACTATCAGGCATGATAGGCTCTACCCATTAAGATTTCTTGCTTTCTTCTAAATGATTCATTAAAACAATTTTGCTCTCATGAGATAAATGTTTGCATGTTTTGTCTAGTTATTTACTTTCTTGGTTGTATGAATCCCTATGATTTTTGGATATGAATCCATTGCATGATAATGTTACCTTTGGAAGATCTCTCTGCGCAAGTTTGATGGTGATAAGCTTGTGTGTTATGAACTTGTTTTTGAAGTATTTTGTTTGGTTCTGAACTCATATGCTAACATTTTTGTTTTTTTCCGAACTTGTATTTGAAGCTTGTGTGTTCGAACTTGTGTTTAAGACTTATGTCTACTTTGAACTCATCTTCGTGGCTTTGTGTTTGGTTATGAACTTGTGCTCGAAGATTTGTGTGGTTTGAATTCATATTGGGACTATCTGTGTGAAAGGATCTCAATTTAATGGCTTTGATTTAAGTCTCTTTTGGAAACTTCTCCTGGACGCATCTTGAGTTTGGAATGGTTGTGGTACTTTTGCCCCGACTGTACCATTTTCTTTGAACTTGTAATGGTGTGTAAAACATGGGAGGATATTCTTCTCTCCTCTGCTCGAGGAAACCCATGTTTTGTTTGAAGTCTTGACTATTTTGATACCTAGACCTTTTATGGAAATGTATCTGGTTCAATATTTATCTTAATTACTTACTCTTTGGTTTGAAATAGAGCTCATTTGAAATAGTCGATAATGGTTTTTGAAGTTTATAGAAATGCAGTGTGCATACTTCTTCTTGTGTGAGTTGATTGGAACAAATACATTCTCTGTCTCAATCTTTATGTACTAGATGGAGCTGTGAAAGTCATTTTGTTGTGATTTCTGTTTCAGTCAATTTCGAGGGTAATGTTGAGACCTTGCTTGACTTAAACGCGTGTTGGGTTTTTCATACTCTCTTTCAGACCCTTTTTAATTGATTTCTAGGTTTTTAAAGGAAAGAAGAGTTGAATACTCTCGTACTAAATCTTGTTTGGAAGGATTTATTACCTTTGGTTCGGATTGTTTTGTATAATTTGTTCTTACTTAGGATCACAAACTATATGTTCTTTTGTATTGAGTTGTTTAAGTCCTAGTTGTTGGGATTTCAGTTACTATTGAGTTCGTGAGTATTTTGGAAACCTTTCTTAAGCTTAATATTGGTGTTGGGTTTTGTATTCTCTTTTAGATTCATTTGAATGGAACTCTGGGTCTTTAAAAGGAGAAAGGAATATATTTCTCTTGTGGATAGTATTCATTTTTGGGACTATACTGTGTACTCCTTTCTGTGAAATGAATTCGAACTTGTGTTTAAATAAAGTGGAATAGATGAACCAGGTTGTATTGATTTTGTTTGAATTCATAAGGGAAACTAGAAGTGTTTCTTTCTATAAACTATGTGTTTGATTTTGTGTTCTCTTTTGGGAACTAGTAAAAGAACTTCTGAGTTTGAAATAGAAATGGGAATTCATTTGATAGTACAAAAGAAATGAATTCTTGATTGGATCTTTTCTATTTGAGATCCTTTAACTTTTGTAAAGATAAGTTCATTTGATCGAACTTCTCTATTGCTCGACTCTCTTCTTGGTAGAGTGATTATTCTCTTAGGCCTGCTCGACTTCTTGGGTTCATATTTCTAACCTTCTGTCTTGTAGGAAATAGTGGGAAACCACTCTTCTAAGATGGAAACTTCCTTGTGGATTGTTTAGTCTTTTTTTGTACTTAGTCGATTGTTGTATTGATGTGGATAATGATCACCGGTCTGTCCTGTTGAAGGGAAAATATAATCATGTTAGACCAATTGCTTTGTTTGACTGAGTCATGCTCCATTTGGATTTTGATATTGGAAGGACTCCTCTTTTAGCACTCTAGCATGTTATGAATCTTCCCTGGATGGACATGGAAGAAACTATTCTTGTGTAAGTCTTGCCTTGATTTGTGGAACGAATGGTTTCAGATCTATGGATGATATCTTCTATAATGTAGAATTTATTTAAGGCTTGCAAGTAGACTATTTTGATTCTCTATCCCTTCTCGATTGATTTGGGATTCTTGTTTTAGATGTTGTCTCTTTAATGTTGAATCCTTATATTGGTTTCCTTGAACTGAAGCAGTTATGTGGGTAATCAGTTGAGTACTTTCTGAACTTGTTTTTGTCTTTCAGATGATTAGTGAATGGTGGATAGTATGTATTGATTCTTCTTATTTTTGTTTAAGTTGTGGGATGAATCATTCTAAATATGTACTATGTTGAAGGTAACTCTTTTTGTTACATAGTAAAGATAAATTCTGTATTTCAATTCAGAATGAATTATGAAATAATTAGACGACAAGATCTGTTGGTTGTTTAAAAAGTAATTGATTGGATCAATTAAACTATATGTTATAATGTAGATGTTGCTGATTATATTATGCTCTTTTCTTAAAAGTGAATTCAGACTCATTATTTGTACTTATTTTCTGGTTGTTATTACTTATGCTTATTTGTATGATATATTAATTGTTTCATTAAAGCATAGTTGTTTTAATGGAACAATTAGTGGAATGCACTTCATTTTAATGCTTAGTGCTTATCATGCTCGACAATGAATGACCCGTGCTTTAGAATTTTTTGCAGATGGACTTCGTAAGTGATAAAAGAAGGCAAATTTTTTTATGATGTTTTGGCTTATTTAAGTCTAGATATTTTGTAAAGAATTTCGATTTATTTTTGAGTTGTATTGAAAAAGAAAAGTGATGTTCTTTTATGATCTTAATGTTGATCGACATGCAGTATGCCTGAAATGCATAGTCTTGTAAATGTAAATTTTATCATGATGAATTGAAAGGTTTGGAGACTGACTCCAAATTGTGGTGTAAATTCTCTTGTACTTTATATGAAGGAAATAGTAATGATATCTTGTCGATAGTCTTTATATCTGTTTTTGTACTTTTACTATTAATGATTAATAAGTTGGGTTAAGGGGATAATATAATATCCCTTACTATAGTGAAACTTATTAAGTTGCAAAATATGTTTCTCTCTATCTAAACAAATATAGTTTAATAATGAAATATGTGTTGTTTATACAATTAAACTATATGAGGGATGAATGATAAGAAGGTTATATAAACCCTAACATCTAACCATGAGGAGGAAGACACTTCCTCTCTCAAAAGAATAAAAAGAAAAGGAATGGTGGTTATGATCTTTAATCCTTGTGCTTCGTTTATAAAGAGTAAACACTAGTTGAACCTAGGTGGATGATACACCTTCTTTGGATAGCTAGGTTGGATTAAAATTTAACATTTGATGTTTGCTGCCCTATTTTTGGGATAACTGCTTGATATGCCACATTAATGAACATCAATGCAAACATGATTTAATGAAGTTCTTAATATCAAATCAGATTAATTATGGATAAAGAACTTAATGAATGTTGGAATTAGGGTTAGGCATGGTTGCTGCAATCTAAATCTTAATCCAATTTAATTATGAATTAATGACCACCAAGGGTATGTACATCATGATGAATCAGTTCTAACGGATGTTGGCACATGCCAATACTGCAGGATTGTACCTTCGATAAGTCCAAGGGATTCTCAAGGATACAATGTTACAGTTGACATGTGGCAACACCCTTCCGTATTTGTTCATCTAGATCTACACACATCTAGACTTGAACTTAGTTTCTCTCTAGGTCAAGTTAGTAGCATGTTTAGAATAGGGAGTAGCTTTCTATGACTCAGGGTACCTTGGCACATTCATCAACTTAGGTCGATCAAGTATGCCCATATACCCTAAGTCATCATAAGCATCTTCCTATAAAAAATTATGTTGCTAACATGGGCTAGGGTCAAACCTTTGGCAAGTTGACTGACAGTAATCCGTAAAGACCATTCTAGATAACATAAGAGTGAGGTGCAGGACGTATTCCGAATTTGAGTCTGCCATCCTAGAATATTAACATGAACAATATGTTGAAAATATTTGGACAAAGTATCGCAAGTTATTGGTTACGTTGTCCTATGTCACCTAGTTTAAAGGAACGTGATTTCACGTGAATATTGGTAACAAATATTCAGATAGGTTCTTTAAACATATCACTCAGTACCTAAAATAGGGTAGGAAAACCAAGTATACATAGTATACATAAATTATTCTATACTTTAAGAAAAACATGAGAGATCGGTTAGTAACCAAGTCATGAAATGAGAGATTGGTAAATTATCAAGTCATTACAGCTGCATATGGTTATCTGTTATGAGATTGATTGGCATGGAATGTGTGTTCTAAATGATGTTTTATTTAGAATAGAGAACATTGTGTTAAAAAATTTTCCCTTGTTTCTAAAGTCTTAAAATGGGAATGTTACATGAGTTGAGATCTGTGGATGCAACTCGGTTAGGAGATCGATGGAGAGAAAAGGAGAAAAACACCAAACTTCAACCAAAATACCAGAGATTTTTAAAATTGTATTATGTAAAAACATGCAAAAAAACACAAAGAAACTAGAAAAAAACCAAATATTTAAAAAAATTCACTTCCAATTTAATAAATTAAAAAACTAGAATAGAGAACTCATCGACACTAAAATTTTCCTCCATAATTTCTATTTCATTAATGTATGTATTAGGAATAGGATATTGTTAAGTATAATTAGTAGTAGCGTCTGATAGAAGGTAACGGCGCCGTCAGTATGGTGTTGCCAATAATGTGGAGTACGGTAACAGTCAAAGTACAATAGGAATGTTGTAAAAAGTAAATATTTGTCATAAGTGGTCCGGTAATGTTAAAATGTCAAAGTTTGGGTAAGTAGAGAAGTAGGGTCTACATGATTAGGAATTAGAAATATTATATTGGTAATAAGGACAAGGAGTGAGGTCATAAATATTTTGTGTATTTTATTTGTAAAAAGTCTAAAAATGTGGAACCCATGTAAAATGATAAGGTTTATCTTATCTTAAGAGATAAGCTTACATGTACAGATAAGAGTTAAGGTATGGAATATGATTCGTCAGAGTGGATTTCTTATCCTATCTTAGAGATAGGATGGATAAGCCTGGAAGTTCTATAAATAGAGAGGCCACCCCCCTCATTTAGCATAGAAAGAAGTAGTGAGAAATATTGTAGGAAGTGTGCAAAGGAAGCCATCAGTTAAAGGTGTGTTGAAGAAGCCATCGAGAGGTGTAATTGTAAAGTTTCTCCCATAGTCTTGTTGAAGTACCTCATGGGTGAGATTGTAACAATTTCATGTTAATATTATAATTTACTTTGATATTTCAGATTTGTCATCATTCCGCCTTATCATAGTCGATGGTATTCTTGTGTTCGGTTGTTGTTTTGTTTCAGATTATGTCCACCAAACTAAAGGTGTGCATTAGTAAATAATCATAGCACGAGGAGTTCCAGGTGAAGAATTATCATAGTGCGGGATTGGTGATGATAGAACCTCTATTTTTAGTGATCTACTAGATTTATCCACACTAGCTAAATGTAGCTATAAAACCCTTGAAAACTCAAAGAGATCTGCACATGCACGAAGAACACAACAAAACTAAAAAATTTCCAAGAATAACTTGTTAAATATGTTAGCAAAAATTTCCATAATCTTATGATCAAAAAATTACACGAGGAGTAAAAAGAATGAAACCAAAAGTAATCAAAACTCAAATGATGAAAGCACGGTTACTCGATCTTAGCTCCAATACCATGAAAGAGTTTGCGAGAATCATATCGAAAATGGTGCACCATGATGAAGTTACACTCCAAAGGAAATGTAATAGCTCTAGCATAATCACAAGGAGGAATCGATCAAATAATGGAAGAATTTGTATAACATAAAAATATTACACATATAGAGAAAGATAGCGAAGTGTCTTGGCATACTCATAAATCAAAAATGAAAGGGTACATATAGGGTTCTTGAGTAACCCTAGTGCATGACACACAAGAAAACCCTAAACCTAACCCATGTGAGATGATCCTCCATATGTGAGTGGAGGACACATAGGATCCCACACACCAATAGAAACTATATTTCATTGTAGAAGCTTTCAATCCTCGTGCCCAAAATTACCCAATGTTACACAAGTTGTTCCCGAATCAAATTTCTTCCACCAATTTTTCCTAAACTTCCTTATACACCTTCAATGTTCTCCAAAATCACCCTCAAATTCTTTAGATTTTCCCTATAGGCTTCCAGAGGGTTTTTACTTAGCTATAGAATGGCCAAAAATAACCTTTTTAGGCCTTGAGGAAGTTGTCTTTCATCGAATCTCAATGAGTTCATTAATTATAATATAAAATCTTACCTCGATGATTGAAACAAACTTAAAAATATTGTTATCACTTTCCTCCGAGCTTGAGTAAGGGTGGAACCGAGGCGGGATTTCCATAAGAAGGATTCACAGTGACTGGGAAATAAAATTTTCAACTATGGGATTAGTTGTCATGATCAAAAGTTTCAATTTTGCATGCTATACATTTTGCATGAAAACATTAGGATATTTCTAGAGAGGGTGAATGTGTAGGGTATTACGAGGCTCTTCTATGATTACATGGCCCACACATGGTGGTGCAACCTTTTTGAGATTTTCTAGTTCAAGGTCCAGGATTCATAGGAATAACATGGGTCCTCCTAGGAGTGTATCATGACATCTAACAAGATCACATATAGGTTAATATTAGACTTGGTCTTGATGTAGGATTGACCCCATAATTTTATCGACATGTGATCATGATTTTGTATGTACAAAATGATGACTATATATATGAGACATTGATCTCACCCTTTTTCGTGCTTGCAAAATGGCTCATCTTTTTCTCAATGGGTGGGTGGGTGGGTGGGGGTGTGTGTGTGTGTGTGTGTGTGTGTGTGTGTGTGCATGCGCGCTTATGCTGTCATTGTGAATGAGATGGATATATACATTGATGAAATATAATTTGTATTTTTGTTTGTGTGTTGTGTTTTTGTAGGAACTTGTGAGTATTGATATGCAATGCCGTGGGATATACAAATGGAGCGATGTAATGTGGGTGTAGTTTATTATGGTGTGAATGTGACACAATGCTTACAAATGCACTATAACTCATGATTGGATGTAAACGCGTGTGATATCAATATAGAGAAACCCAACGATTTGAGAAAATTATAACGAATACAAGGCACCATACTATCCCTTTATTTCGTCAAGATCTAGTGTGTGCATATGTGAATTGATTATTACTTGAAGCAAACCGTTAAGAAGTTGTATATGAGGACTCACTAGCCAATGTGTGGGTGTGTATAACAAAATATCTAGTGTGTAATGTAGGTAGTGAAAGGTCATTTTAAGTCGCACATTGCTCTTCTATCATCTAGGTGTCCATATTCCTAAAGAAGATACATTTGATTCTAGTCGTAGCATTACTTGTACTACCACCATGTGTTTGTAGCCCCGGTAGAGATGTTGGAAAGGCCCCCTTAAGAGAGTTGTTTATATTGCATTTTGTTTTATGATATTTATTTTCTTTCCTCTTTTGTGTCTTTTTATAGATTGATTTTTCTATTTTCTTTATTTTTGACATGATATTCAACTCTCTCTCTCTTAGGGGTTTATAACCATTATGACTCGATGGAGGAGACAAAAGTGAATATAGAGATGCCATTGGATAGCATGCAAAAATAAGGTTCTTTATTGTTTGCAACAAGAATGTTTAATGTGTGTAAAGTGTGTGGATATCTCAAAAGATGAAGTCATTCTTAAATCTACCAAGTAACGAAGACTAGGTTCAAAAGGCCAGAGTTAACCATATGAAAACTAATACCAAAACATCTCGAATAGAGTACATCATGCTTAGAACCATCAAGACACCTATATACAAGTGAATTTTGAAAAGATGGTTTTGTGGATGAATAAATATGTACATATGGAGTGAATTAAATCAGCAATGCATATAAATAGTCAAATGATTTTTGTTTTGTATTTTTGAACATTTTATATTGTTTTCTGTTTTTGAAAAATTTAAATTTTTGAATTTTTTCAGAAATGTTTTATTGTTTTTTGTGATTTTTAGGCATAAAATATCCATAAATGCTTGGCATTCAATGACTCAATTTCTTCATTACCATCCATGTCAAAAAACTTATAAGCCCTAAACGCATATTTTGAATGATCACGTAGGGTACAAACCATTAGGGGTAAACTTGTCCCACCTTTGGTCAGTGCTTAAGGATAAATTATGTTGATTTTTTAAAAAAAAAGGTAACCTAACTCAAACTCACGAATGTGGACCTTTTTGTGATAAAATATTGTTATAATATCATGGTATACTTGTAGATGATCAAGAGCATTAACACATCAAGTAGGTCAAGTCGTGAAAAGAATTGATGATGGTAATAGTCATCAATAATGAATTCTTGTAGAGTGAAAAAGGGATGGGATTTAAAGTTCAAGGGGCATAACAGCTTCATCCCCACATACTAGTGAAAAGGTGTAGCTCATGTAGGTGTAAGAATACTAGTAAAATATGCCAAAAACATGTAAGGTAATTATGTGTGCCAATTTATGTGGGAAGCATTGACAAGTTTTTAAAGGATGTTTTGAATTGTTTTATTAGAAGCTGCTACTTGTCCATTAACTTATAGATAGTATGGTATGGAAAAGCTATGTTGAATTTTGTAATCATCACATAATGCCTTGACATCTTTATTTTTGAACAAGCTTCTATTATCCGAAATGATCTTAGTGGGAATGTCAAAATGATAAATGATTTGTTGGATGAAATATTTAACAATTTAGGGTCCTATGGTATGTGCAAGTGGTGCAACCTCAACCCACTTTGTGAAAACTTCAAGAATAATATTAGTAAATGCTTGACCATTAGAACAAAATGGGAAAACTTTCCCATAAGGTCATGTCCCCACCGGGAGAAAGGCCAAATGGATTGAAAGGTCTATAATTCTTGTGTGGGAAGATAAGAGATATTTGCAAAATTTTAACACTTATCAAAAGTGTCCGGCATATGTGCACACGTCTAGTTCTAAGTATAGACACTAAATCACGCACTTTGGGTATATTTCTTGCACACGTCTAGTTCTAAGTATAGACACTAAATCACGCACTTTGAGTATATTTCTAGGTCCTAATCACATACTACTATTAATATGATTCCTAAGTGAGAAAATTACTAATTGATCACTGTCTTTGGCCTCTTTGCTTTCTTTTTGGTTTTCATCTTGGTCTTACACAACCCACTACCTAGTTTGAACTTCATCACTTTAGCTTTTTCGAGTGGACACCAACGCCCAACCAAGACACTAACACCTAGGAGTCCTCATCCCCTCTTGGCACCCTAACCTCTTTGTATCTTGCTCACATATTTTGGGTCTTTTCTAGCTATTGGGCATCTTATTTTTTCTTGGTTGTCGACCTTTTCATGGTTAATTACAAAATTCAAACAAGGGAATGTATAAAGATATGTAACCATAATAAAGGACTAAATTCTAAACATCAATTACTATCACCTAAAGTTGCATCCAAAGGCATCTCAAGATCATCAAAACATCCATCTAGCATCCATTCAAGGGATAAGGGATTGCATTCTTCTACATACACTTCATAGGAGGAAGTTAATTTTTTGATGCACACATCTATTTACATATTTTGAATCTATATATCACTTTCTATCAAGTGTATCTTGCACAAGAGCCACGTATGGCATGATTCTACACACACACACATAGAACTATATATTGATTATGAAATGTAGTGCGGAGTCCAAATCGTAAGTTCACTCGGTCATGCGGACCGGTGGGGTCAATCAAACCCCCATTTGCATCTTTTTCTTGTTAGGATTTTATGTTTTTAGGGTTTCGCAGAAATCTTTCTCTTTACAGTTACAGGCACATTTCGTGGGCATAGCACGACACACAAACAATCAACAACAAAGGGAAACGACAAAGAAGTAAATAGAAGAAATCACTTTCCATGCATTTTCACGATTATGGGTACCTAGAAGAAGTCTATAGTGCCTAGGTACCTTTGACCTAATCTAGGCGTCCTAGTCCTTATATTTTTGAGTTCTATATTTTTTGGGCTCGATTACAACAATTTGTTTTCCAAGTATTATCAATTTTCTATTTTGGCACATCTTTAGGATTATTGTGAAATCAGCTAAGTCTCTTATTCCCTCTCTTACACTTAGGGTTTTAAATTCAATTTCTTATTTATTAAGTTAACATCTACACTTTCTTGAATATTTATTTCGTTGTGACTATGCAATTAGAATTCAACATAATATTTCAATATTTGTTAAATCATTTGGTGAACCCGACCTTCGAATACTCTCCTCTTCTTCTTCCATCATGACTCAATCTTATGGAAAATTTACTGAAGCCCATCTTCAAGATCTCAATGATCATCTTGTTGAACATCCCCAGGATCTAGATCTACTTTTATTCGTTGCTCGTGAGGAGGCCACTAATCTTGTGGAGCTTAATGTTTTTGCATCCATCCCGATCGCATGCCTATTGTTACTCAATTACATACTTCCACTCTTCCGCCCACTTCTATTGTTCCCATTTATGTTCCCACTCCCACCAACCACTTCACTCTACATGTAGACATAAAATCATGCACTTTAGGAATTATTTAGTCTGGTCTTATACTACTATTTAGAGGGTTCTCAAATGAAGAAAGTACTAATTAATCCCACCTTTTTCCATCTTATTTTTATCTTTTATTTCATCATTCATGTGCATTTTCCTATACATGCCCACCTATTTCATAATTGTCCTATCATTTTAGCCTAAATTGGGGCACACACAGCCCTGTCTTGGGGTGCCCTAGTCCCACATGGGGCACCCCCCGATCCATATTCTTATTTCCCACCTTTTTTGGCCTATTTTAGCCATTTTCCATCCTTATATTTTTCCTAGTCGAGTCATGTCGGTGTTAATTACGAAATTAGAACAAGAGAACCCTATAAATATAAATTTATGAGACCATAATGAGGGCCCTAGCATCACATACTACTATCAATCCATCTAGGGTTACATCTGTTGCATCACTTGCATCCACATAGTGCCATGCATTAAGGCTAGGAGATCTGCATCAACACACACAACATGGGGAGGATTCTTTTCTATTTCATCCACACATGCTATTACATTTTCTATAGTTATTATTGCTCACTACTTCACAAAGTATGACTGGCACAAGAGAACCTAGGACACGACACACACACACACACACTAGAACTACATTTGGGTCCGAAATGTAGTGCAACACTAAGATTAGTAAGCCCACTATTGTGGAAACTGAGGTTAGTCTGACCCATTCATTTTTCATCTTTTATTTTTAGGGTTTTGATACTTATTTTTATTTTTCAGTTCATTCCTTCATCTTGCATTATTTCACACACTCGGTGTAGCTCAACAGATCTAGTACAACAAATAGGAAATATTCTAGATCATCTTATGACCCTACAAAAACCAGATTATGAGCTTTACAGAGACTAGGGTGCCCCATTACCTTCATGAGCACCTCAATCTACTCGAGATCCTCAAGCTCTAGCCTTTTAGGACTTCTGAGTGATCGTTCCTACTCCTAGATTTTACTATCATGCATGTGAATCTGTCTTATGCAATCAACTAAGTCATTTCTCCTCACTTCCTTACACATTAGGGTTTTTATTTCACTTAGTATAATTATCTAAAATTATTCCATTATACTTTACTACATTGTTACAAAGTTTTGGTTCTCCTATATTACATTAACTAGTTTGATATACTTCCCATATTTTAGTTCAATTTTAGTTAATCATTTTGGTGAACCCCACATTTCTTCATAACACCTTCTAGGGTTTTGCATTTGCATTTAGCCATCATGGGTAAGCGTAATAGGAAATCTACTTTTCCTAAGTCTCTAATTACTTTGCAATTTGATAGCCATGGCCACACTTTTTTAACACTCCTAATGATCCTTCTAGTTATAGACCTTTCCCTTCATTCATTAAACTTCCATCTTTTGGTATGGATCCTATAGCTATCGATGATGTTGTTTTCACTTATTTACACACTATTGATCCTATTATTTTAGCATAACTTGTCATGGAAGTGCAAGATCTTCCTCCTAATCCCATAATCACACCTACTACCATTCATGAACCACAAGATCATTCTCGCTCACTTGGTCCTCCAAGATTATGCGTAATCGATTCTACCGATACCATAGTAGTCCACATTCCATCATCTCCAACTAAATCCCCATCTCTTGAAGCCCCACATGACTTAGTTCCTACTGTTTGTATGATCTATCAGGTCCCTTTTGACTTATCACTTACTCCTGATGATACTAATGTTATGTTACTCTATACAAAACCTACTTCACACTACCATCTTGTTTTACCACTCTCTACACCACATCCCCTTATAGAGAAGCTACCACTTGAGGGTTCCATTTAGGGGATTGACGTGGTATCTTCCTCTGCACCTACCGATATTACTGTTATTATTCCATATCAGGAACCTTTACAATACATGGATGTTGTTCCATCATTAGTGTGTTCACCATTCACTTGCACCCTCTTCATGAATAATTCTTATTGGGAGCACATACCACTTGACACTTCATGCATGGCCACTATATGTTCACATGATGGTCTCTTCTAGCTTGGTTTTAACTTTGCATACCTCCATCCTCCTTTATGTGATTCACATTTGTATCATGGCTTTGTTATTCTTACTACTACCTATGGCTTGCATGTTTTCCATCTTGTAGTTCATCTTGCGCGTTATCATACCACTTCTTTTCTTACTCTTGGACAATCTTGGTTAGATTATATTGGTGGCACTCTAGATCCTGATCATATTGATATAACATTTCCCATGCCATTTGGCACTATGTGCATTTGTAGCAGTTCCTTCCTTTGCTATTCACCCAACTTCACTATTTGGTATGCTCAGGGTTTCCTTTACCTCCCTTTACAGATGAACAATACACCATGGTCATGTATATCTTACACACTCATGGTTATTTGGATGACCTACCACATACCACTGCTTATCAAGTTTCCTACACTGTCCCATACAATTTTGACAATAATGTTGATGACCTTTTAGATGATCTTACTTTTCCTTTATCTCCTTGCAATAACACCAATCTATCACCACCTCAACTATGCCCTATATCCACCCATTTAGTTGATGACTTCCACCTTCGCAGTCATCCATCTAATACACACCTATTGGATTCCATACATGCATTGCAAACTCAATATCAGTCCATGGAAGCCATGATTACATCTCTCATTATTGAAGTTGAGAAACTTAAGGCTGCTTCTCGATCTCATGTTGGTACTCATGATCCACCTCATACACCATCTACCTACACTTTTTACCCTCTCATTGACCTTCAAAGTACACCATTTCCTCTACCTATCATCTTTCACTCTAATTATACAACACAAGATGTTTTTCGTTCGAGATCCTTAATCATCAAAGGATTACTCTACCACCTAATCATCGCTATCTTCCTTCTCGACTAGTATACTACCACGATCATCCATATTTCCACTATCATTGAATGCATGAACATCATACCAATGTTTTTCATACTTTGTCACACCTAATTACAAAACTCAAAAACTAGTACTTCTCTTCTTTAATGCGCAACCGTCTCCTATTCACCATCTAACCCATTGGGCTTATTCATCGCGTAAGTCTTCAGTTAGTATTACTCATGTGCCTTCTCAGCAACAAATTTTTTCACATAGTTCATTGTCTCCCCCCACCGAAATCAATGCTACAACATGTTCCCACATCCTTCTCTCCCTCATTCATTCATTCTTCACGCGCATATAGATTCCATTCACCGGCACCGCTTTTATCTACTATTATCATTCTTAGATCGTGGCCCTCCACTTACACTATCGCATGAATCAATTAAGGGACCGTTTCCATTCACCCTAATTGATTAGTTCATTTATCCCCATTTAGGGGGGGGCATGGTATCTCATTTCCCCTCCCTATTCTCACATCACCGCATCATCATCCGTTGTACTTCTTTTCCATAAGCATATCATATCACACATCATAACAACATCATTACCCAATGACACACTCTTGTGATTCGGTTCACACTTGACTGTTGAGGGATTACCATTACACTGAACCCCACACACCACATCATAGGCCCTACATATTACATTTCATCCTACATTGCATGTTATACACCATTCATTCTACATCTATTTCTACATTATGCTAGTCCTCATCTATGCATTACATCTATGATGGTACCTACACACTTAGTCACACTATGCATTACACATTGTCACATCATACATTTTCCATATTATACTAGTTGTCATTACATATGAGTCTAGTTTTTACATTTCATTCCTACATTCTACATTTTACTAGTCCTTACCCTACGCACCACATACATCATTAGGCTATCCACACATAACCTATACATAATCATACTACCCATTTCCACATACATTCTACATATTACGCTAGGTTACATTATATATGGGTCTAGCTTTACATTTTATCACTACATATTATATTTCTATCTACACCTATCATTGCATCTTACATATTACATATTCTACACACACTACACATCCTACATTGCATTGTTCACATTTATACATCATCTATATTCTACATACTACGCTAGATTACATTTCATATGGGTCTAGCTTTACATTTTATCATTATGTATTCCATTTCTATATACACCTATTATTGCACTTCACACATTACACATCCTACATTGCATTTCCCACACCACACATTTACATACCCTATTCATCACTTGGTCATTTATACTACGTTGTCTTCTACGCGTTGTCGTCACCACCCTATGACGCACTTTAGTTCCTCTCATCCATACTGATTGTGGAGGGTTTACCAATAAAATGAACCTTACACTCACCATGTGACATTTTCTCATGCGAAATTTCCACCCTAACGACATACGGTTTAGGATAAATTGTCATTGATTCTATCATTTTGTACGGGTATACACCTTAGGATACATCACCACTCCCTTATCATTCATCTTGTAGTGACATATGCCGTAGGCTAAATCGTCACCTATTCCATCATTTTCTAGTGGTATACACCTTAGATTACACCACTATACCCTCCTTACATCTTATAGTGATATACGTTTAGGGTTAAATCATCACTCATCCTTCCATCTCATAGTGATATATGTTTAGGGATAAATCATCACTCATCCATTCAACAAGTCCTCGATATATGCTTCAGCTATAGAATTCATGCATATCTCTCCACATGTCGCATCTCATCACTATTACATATACATACCGATCACGATGCTCTAGACATGCCTAATACTACTCGACCATTTCCGATGATGCACTCTTGTTACGGTTCATTCTTAAGCTGTTGAGGGGGAAAAATGAACCTCATTGCATAAATTTTCATACACTTGGGGGAATATTTCTCCTATCATTCCATCATGCATTCCATCCCATCCATCCACATCATACCACATTATATCGGGGCATTTAGTTTTGCTTGTTTACGTTTTGCATGACCACTTTACTACACATCTAATCTTGATTTCTTATATTTCATTATCTTTATCATACACACATGCACATTCATGAATTTGTTTAGTGTGACCATAGATACATGACTCTACACATGGCATGGATGCTCGCTCGCTACCCATCCTATCTTGATCCTTTGGGGCATCCACCTTCTTCTTATTCGGTGATATTGTTTCATTTTGTACTTAACATCTTATATTCTTTGGATCATACACATTGTTAAATATTAGTTATCAATCTAACGTGATAATTGGTGTTCTATCTACATTACTTGTTTTGTAGGATTATACATCTCCACAACCCCTTGTTTGTTTGTTTTTATTATGTCTGTCATTGTTTTCCATTATATGCGGGATTTTCCCTTTACTTGTGTGCACACTTCTAGGTTGTTAGCGAAATGACAGCCTTGCATGTCTTGAAACATCATGAGTGATGTCCCATTTTTGTAACCTGCTTTGTGTAGTCTACTTGTTTTATTGTGTGTTTACACTACTTTGTTTGGTAGTTACTACATTGTCTACATATTTTACACTTGTCTTATTACATGCATGTGTTTTCGGACTAACACTTGTTTTGGCTAGCCATCCCTTTTATGTTTGCATTGGTTTCGCCAAGCACTTTCCATTTCCCCCACAGGTAGAGTTTTATATGTTAGAGTGTTATAGGTCCTCTTTTGGGGCCACATTTTCCTTCCAAAGTGACATCGCATGTGCCCCTAAAGAGGGGGAGTCATTGATGGTTTTACATACTAACATAACATATTTACATTGGTTCACTACGATTGCACTTTATGCCCTTGGCATTTTGGGTTTACATATAATGAGTGAGTTCGGACCAATCTACGTACTCTATAATGCCCACATTTTTATAGCCTCATTTATTTGTTGTTCCTTTTACTCATAGACATGTTTCGGTAGGGATTTGATATATTTTGGACATTACATTAGGATATTTGATCTTATTAGACATGTATGGAGATTTGGCGTATAGCGCCAATTTAGCTTGATTACTATGTTGTCACATTATCTTATGATGTCATGGATATTGACTGCTATGATGTTGTTCGGACCTCATTTACACTTGATGGATACTTAGTTTGATTTCATGTTTGGATTCTCTGGATATATGTCACCTTATCATTATGTCTAACTTATGCTTTGAATTGTGTATAATTGTGCATTTTGTCACATTTTCGATTCCAGAAAGATGATATGCTAGTTGAGAATTCATTGATATCTTATTGATTAGTTGATTCAAATTTTATCGACATGATGTGTTTAATGTGTGCCATGAGTCTATAGGTGACAAGTCACGGGAGAACGTGGGATTCAAGCCAGCTACGCAATTTTGCACAAGCAACCCACGGGGCTAAGTCCTAGCCATGTTTATTGTATGAGGCCTTAGTATTAGAGTTTATTGTTTTGGGCACCATGAGTGACCCTCATTTGTAATGTAATATGTCTTGTATTATTAATCTTGCTTAGGGTGTTTATTTGTGTTGTAAACTTGTTTTAGGGAATTAATGGCCCCACTTACATTAAGTTTTGAGTTTGTATAGTGATCTAATTAATCAAAAAGGGATTAGGGTCACATGTGAAACCTTTGGTGGGCCCCACACCCTCTACCCTTGTGCCCAAGTGTGCCAAACCCGAAACTAGGCTATTTTAGGCATTTTTAGGGACCCCTTTTTAGTTTGGGAGTTCACTTAGCATGAAAATGGGCCCTTGGACCCTACCTAATAGGTAGGGGGGCTTATTTCCAAGGCTTGGAGGGAGTTTCCCTCCCATTTTGCCTTCCTTTGGTCACATCCATGTAAGGTGGATGGGTATGTGTGCTTTGTTAAAAGTTGCACAAGTTTGTTTTGGTTATCATTTTGGGTAATTTGGGAGAAGAGGGTTAAAAGCTATTTTATCCTTTCTCCCTTTTATTTTGAGAATCTTTGACCTTGAGGGAAGAGAGGGGTGACACATGTCACCCCCTCATTTGTGAGGATTTTTTCTTGCTCCTCTTCAAATTCTCCCTCATGGGGAAAGAAGAGGACTTTTTTTGGAGCTTTTGCTTGGAGGCTTGTGGATTTTGGAGCTAGAGCTTGCTTGGACAAAGAAAGGGAAAAGTTAGAAGTTGGAGAGCTTTTGGAGGTAGGCTCCTTGAGCTCATTTGTGTGTTTTATATCATGTTAGATATTAGTCTTGGTTATTTAAAATGTGTGTTGTTGCATGTTGATTTTATTGTTGTTTTACTTTATTTTGCTCCTATAGACACCAAATTTGTGTCTTACGACCCCCATGCCCGCATCTAATTTCGCAACCTATCCTCATCACCTAAACCTTACACAATTATTTATTAATTACCTTATAATTAATAAATCCACATCCAAACTCGCCACCTCATTTTGCCACCTTATCATGACCTAGTCCTAACCCTAAACTAACCTAATTAAGACCTATAACTTGGTCTACATCCACACCCATGACTAATTACTCCTCACCCACACCAAAATCAACCTAATAATGACTTGACCAAGCCCACAACTAATTCCTCGGGAGAAAAGGAGGGAAAGTTGGCTATTTTACTAAAAATAGCTCACTTTGACTTAACCGATATCGGTTCCTACTCGACCGCCGTCGGTTACGTAACCACCATCGGTTCCCTGTAAATGACCTCCCCCAACCAAAAACAAAGGATCGGAACCTGGGAATTGATTGGAAGGATCGGGAATTCACTTGGCCGAGCAGAGACAAGTGAAGGAAAGAGAGGAGTTTGCAGAGAAGGACATCAAGCCCAAGACTGCAACTGAGTAACCGGAGCCCAGTGACACTCATCCAAGCATTGGGAGAGAAGATAGCTCATCTTTGATTGTCCGATCATCCTACCTGAGCCCTGCCTTCGTTATCACAGTCTTTAGACCTGATATCTCCATCAGGAATTAGTAAGTAGTATCTTGTATGTTCTTTTAATAACATTTCTTGGACTTCTGAATCACAACAATTCTAAGTCTATTCCTAGATCTACTACCCGGTAACACCCTCCATCTAACTGTCATTCCTCTACCCCTACATTGCCCCCAAGAACAGCCCCCATACTCTCTGAGTCTTCTCCATCACCCCATTACCTATCCCCAATCATTTACCAGCCTTATAAACACCATAGCCACCTTATAGCCAACCTTCACTAAAAGCCCCTAAACCACTGCCCCTACCGATATCGGTTATCAGAAACCGGTACCGGTGACAGTGACTGGCATCGGTCACTGTGATTCAAAACCAAAATGAGCCCTTTCCTCTATTGTTTTAACAAGGTAATTAAATTGTAATTTTGCAATAATTTGTGTTAATTCATATTAGCAGGGGAACTGACCACCTTCAAAAGGAAGTCTAATATTTCCTGGGCCCAAGGCAGTTCCCTCATTTATTGTCTAATTAGAATCTGGTGGTCTTGTATTCTTACTTGCAGTAGTCCTTCCTGCATAAAAAGGAGTTCTTCGCAATCGACTCCGATCTCTCTCTCTACGGTGCGCACACCCTCTCAACATTCAACAGGTATTCCTCCTAGCCCTAACCCTTATCTGTTTCTCAAAGGAATGAAAGGATAGAAGCAACTCTATTCCAGGAACGGAAGCATTCTTGTGTGAAACATTTTGGCACACCGGTGGGACCCATTTTGGGTTTCTTTCTTTCTTGCTTGCTTTCATATAGGGAGCACACTTGCTATTTTCTTCTTCTAAAATATTCACAAGATATTTTTTTATTTGGTAAAAGAATTTGTCTTGCTTTCACATCTTTGCATTAGTGAAAGTCATCTTCTTTGCTTCATCGAATATCATTTTCGATTTGGGTTTAAAACACTTGCATCACATTCTTGCTTGTTGTTTTCAATTCTAGTGAACATAGATTAAGTAACAGGTCGTACACGTGGGGGTGATATCCATGGTATTGACAAGAAATTAATCTTACTTTCACTGCACAACACATACCGAATCACATCATAATTAACACAACAGCTCAAACATCCCCCTTTTCCATGGTATTCCTCCACCCGATTGAGGTAACCTTATAAGCCAAAACAAACTTGACATTTCCCTAAGTCTTTTTGTTTAGGATTGACATCATCTTGCATCTAAGGCATAAGCCCAAAGTGATTAAAACTAATCCTAGGTTAGTCTCTGTTAATTTGCTTGTGCATCTTGCTTGTTTTTAGTTTGTTTTTCTGTCATACACTGTTTTCTCGTGATCACTTGTAACAGTTTGGTAGGCATACTAAGCATTGTTAACCCCAAATCAGCAACTTCCTACAAATCTTCTTACACGGTCCTATTATACCGACATCGTTAACTCCTATCGACGCTGGCTATAGTCCGACCGACATCGTTATCTCGACCGATATCGGCGTTATCGTCTTTTCACAGCTTCCCAAAACCAAGAACCTACCAATTCCAACATTTTGTTGTTGCTTTCGTTTCTCGATAGATTACATCCTCTACATGTACTCTTGTCCATGGTTGTTATCACTCAAAACAAGCCGCAACCATGGTTTCACATGCCTCGCTCCATGCCTTTGCTCGAATCACCCCCTTCACATCCTCGTGGGAATCCTACTGACACCAAAGCCGAGGTTCCCAAAATCCCTGTAGGAGATAAGGAATTTGTGAAATTTTTGGACGCTAATCCTAGTGCTATACAATACTATTTGTCTCATGCCCCTGACCGTACACCCGATGGTCAACTCCTTGTTGGTATGCCTATTAGTATAGCTGCTCACTTAGCTCCTTCTCCACCTGATAACTCCGCCTTGCCTTCTTCATCCTTAGCCCCGTCTCCCAACTCAGTGGCTTCAGAGGTTCTTACGGCATAGATTGGCTTTCCTTTTGTTAATCTAGGGCCCCACATATCATTACTACCAACTGTTCCTACCTCGTCTCTCTCGCAGACTACTCCTTTCATAACTTGCTCTCTGCCACCTATCCACACAAGCTTTCCTTCTCAAGCTCCGCCCACCTTTTCATTTCCACACACGTATCCGGTGACTTCAACATCTTATATAGGACATCCCTATTCGGTTGCCTCAACATATTCATCCTCAATACCTTATCAACATTTAACCCCACCATTGTCTAGTGGTGGCCCTTGGCCCAATCCCCTCCGTTTACAACAACCGCACCATCATCTCATCCAACCACTGATTTAATCAAACAAATGATGGACAAAATGCAAAATCTGAGGCTTTCTTTGTGAAGCCGTAGACCCCGACATACGAGCAAGTTTGTGGGAGCCTATTCATCCTTTCGTCCCCTTCATTCATATCCTCCTCAATGGGAATTACCAAAATTCACTGTTTTAATAGTAAGGAGGATCCTCAACAACATTTGCGATCATTTAGACATGCCTCGCTATCTCGATTGCTCATGATGATGCCTTACTACTCCGCACCTTTCCCATGTCCTTATCAGACCCACCTTGAGTGGTACAATGTTTTTAACCCAAGCACTCAATCTTCTCTTTTAACCAATTAGCCCAATCTTTCTTGGATCATTTCTCCATTAACATTGCTAAGAAAGTATCTATCACCGACCTCTATGCCATCCGACAATTTGAAGATGAATCTATCGCAGATTTCGTGGACGATGGGGCCTTATCAACCAACTTACTTATGCCTTGCCTCAGGCCGAACTTATCGAACTCTTTACGCGGGCCTGCGCTAAGCACATTTCTCCTACCCTCCAAATTCAAACTTTCCGCACATTTGACGAGGCCTTTACTATGGCTCAAAACTAGAAATTCGAGTCTTAGAGGAAGAGAAATTGCGGTTACGCAACAAAAACCCCAATTTCCAAACCCAAGACTCCACCAACAAACCTAACACCACCAATCCTCACGCATCGACTGCTTCGAAATCAAAAGGAGCTGTACACGTGGTGATGGTCAAATCCCAAACACCATCTAATACCCCACCAAAAACCACCTATAAGTATAAAGCCGAGCCCATCAATTACACTCCCTTGGGAGAAACTTATGGTGTGATATTGGAAAAATTGCTCAAAGCAGGAGCTATTACCTTACCTCCTGTTAAACCTCACTCCGGGTTTGATTCCACCCGCGCTATACCTTCTTGGTACAAAGAAAATGACTTCTGTAACTTCCACCGCGTGAAGGGACACAGTCATGAAAACTGCAAGATGTTGAAAAACATAGTGCAGGAAATGGTTGATGCAGGGGATATAACCCTCGATAATCCTAATGCCCCTGCTAACCGAAATTTGAAAATCTTCAACAAACCATTCCCAAACCACTCATCTAACAGTAACATAAACCAAGATATCTTAGCCGAGGAGAGTGTTCATGAAATCCATGTGGTCTTCGACTCCCAACCAAAAGCTTCTATCGAGAAAATTCTGAATCAAGCCTCTTCACTAACGCAGGAACCCGAACCCCCTTCACCACCATCAAGACAAGACGAAATCCTTGCCATTCCTTTACCCATAAAGGAATTAACCGCCCAGAGTTCTCTTCTCACAGATGAGCCTTCTTACACCACATCTCTGCAAGACTGTGAGCGGATGTTATCTAACTTATCTATTTCCCAAACATCTCCTTCTACCACTCTTGCTATACAAGAGGAAGGCTCGCCACTTTTTTCATCATCCTTAGACGAGAAACCCCTTGAACCGACATCACCAAATTATTTAATCATGACGGATCCTCTCAAACATGCCCTCCTACCTATTAGTTCTTCATCGCCTAAATCTTTTCAGTGACCGGTTGACCTCTTAACGCCCATTGATACAGTGCCTCATTTACCCCCTGTATCACACCCATAATGGACCGGAATCACAACCCACCTTTCTTCCATACAAAATTTCCTATTCACACGTGAGGATTGTCACCCCTCAGAAGATAGACGAGTCCTATGGGAATGTTTGAGTACACCATATTCTACTCAAATGCAGATGACCGATCCAGACGCCTCTACCATATACCCGAAGTGTTTACAAAAGCTTAAAATGCCTATGTCCTCATCTTCACCCCCCTCATCTCTACCAAATACCTCATCCACCTCTATTGACCTAACCAAACCTTCCCCTATGCTTGGGACCTCACCAATACCCAGTCTAACACACCCACCTAAACGGTTAGATTTATCCAAAAGTAAAGTCGTCCATCCACTTAGGAGACAGACCCAATCTCCTCAAGTCCAACCTATGTCTCTATCACAACTAAAACCATCACCGTCACACCTACCTTCTATATTGGGACCTCATCCCTCCACCTTGCATCAATACATCATACCTCCTGTGTTTTCTTTAAAATGACCTACACCTTCTGCACCCATACAAAGATCCAAGGGTATATCAACACCGTCACCCCAAGTATCCTGTCCACCTATCAACTCTAAACAAACTCCATCATCAAAGGATTTGTTTACTGTCACTCCTCTTTCTCCATGGTTGTTTGTTGCTACCACGCATCATCTCGACCCTAAACATAACTCTCGCGCCAAGAGGTCACGTTTAGTTAAATCCAATTATCAAAACCCTTGGCTAAGCCACCACCCCATACAAATCAACCATACCCAGTCATTACCAAACCTACCAAATAATAGCCTCATTTCCTCTGACTTTGACCCGCTCAAAGGGTCTTACGCCAAAATCCTTGCTATGTTGGTGGAGAATGCGACCATTTCCCTACCCCCACTTAGACCCTATGATCCATCTAAACCTCGACCTATAGGTTATGATGAGTCTAAAATCTGCGCTTACCACCGCACACCAGGACATGATGTAGAGGGATGCAAAGCGTTGAAAGCCATACTTTCACGGGCCACTCTCTCGATAGAAAGGTTAAGAAAGACAACTTACGAAGGGAGAAACCTTTAGCTTCAATCCCCTCTCCTATACCACCTGTCCCCTCCTCACCAAGATCTATCATTATTACAACCCCACCTCTCGAAGACCATGACTTATCCCTACCGTCTTCCTCCTCTCGTGTTCATAAGATCAATATGATTAGTGTTGCTACTCGAGGGCAGAAAAACAATGGGAAAGCTAAAGAAAGCACACCTGTGGCCTCTCTTTCTCCGTCCACCATCCCGATCACACCACCACCTAAAGTGGTTATTCGTGGACCTGCCTACCCCATCTCTAATGGAGTTTCCCACCGAACCATGATCAAACAACTTCACCAATCACCTGTAAAAATGACACTATATGATCTCATTCAGCCTCTCAATCTCATCATCGACAAGCTCTCGTTGAAATCCTTCAAGGGATAGAGGTCTTACCTAATGAAACCCTCCCCGTTACCTCCATCTTAACACCCAACCACGTTGCCTCTCTCACCAAACAATCTACCACTTCGTCCCTCGTATACAACAAACCCGCCGCTAGGCTCCGAAGATGAAATTGTTGACTTTGGTGTAGTAAGATCCCGACCCCGCTCTTTTCATCTCAGCCTTACATTTGGGACATCCACGTACGTCATGTTATGATTGATGGGGTGCTAGCCTAGCAACATCATCTCTTCCAAAGCCTTCCAACAAATGAATATCCCCTCTAGCCGCATGTGTGCAACCCCACCCATGCGTGTTCATTCAACGATGCTATTACTTCTACCTTAGGCATCGTGATCCTTAACATTCGTGTAGGGCCACGTACCTTACCTGAACTCTTCTATGTCCTTGAGGGAGAATTCCAATACAACATGTTGTTAGGCCGCCCTTGGATCCGGGCTATGGGATGCGTTCCCTCCACCTTACATAGATGCATAAAATTTGAGTACGAGGGGAAGTCCTATACCGTAAAAGCTGACCCTCCCCCCTTCAAAACCTGCAATATGTTATATCACCCCAATGATGTGCTTGTACCACCAAGACACCCATTCATCCAACCCAACCATCCACTTCAACCACACCTCAACCATCCACCTCAACCGCACCTACACCTTCAACCAATGAGACCGCTATCGCAAATACCACTTCCTTTCCCGCGGACAACATCCCAACCTCAGACCCTTTAGTAGATGTTTTTCAATGCCTTACGCTGGGGGAGTATCACCTATATAACGTTAGCTCTTTCCATACCCCACAGGAGTATGGATAGTTACATGCGCATCCTACCTACGACCGTCGTGTGGGGGAGGTAATCTCCTATGGACCACCTAATTGCCGCACCAACCTAACGTATGGGGGTGTCGACACATCCTCTCGTTACCCCTGAACCTCCCCTTGGTGTGGTTCCCTTCCAATCTGATTTTCAATACCTGACAAATCGTCATTTCGCCCTCACCTTCTTGACTCGTTGTGCTTGGAAAGGTTTTGGTTTTGGTCTTTATGAACAAGGCCGACATACAATCATTCCCGTGACTACACGCAAACACAAAGATCGTAGTGGTCTTGGATTTCTGAAACACTTACACCAAAGAAACCTCATGTCAGTTGTATCCTGGAAGATGATGACGTCACCCCTACCGAACCATCATCACCCATTTTGCCATCGTCACCCACAGAGTCGATAGACCCTGAATCTATCCCTCCTAACTTTTTTTTTTCATAAACGCTATCTTCCTGGGTCCTCTCACTTATCAACGCGATAATGAAGACCCATCTTCTCTTCCCCTTCTGTATCCAGACATGATCGAAGAGGACTCACCTTCAATTAATGTTGTTGAGTGCCAGGATGACGACTCCATCCTCACTTACCTTGGTGCGGACGACTCTTATATTCAACGCGCCTTGCCATCTGATACTCAAACCATGTTGAATGAGTCGACTATAGAAATCAACATCCACACCGAGGATGATCCTCACATTGTGAAGATCGGACAATCTCTTACCGCATCAGAACAAACTGCCTTCACTACCTTCCTCGTGCCGCAACCAAGCTTTCGCTTGGTCCTACGCTGACATGCCAGGAATTGATCCTGACATTGCTGTCCATAACATTACCCTAAAACCCGATGTCAAACCAGTTAAACAAAAACTGAGAAAAATGCATCCACGCATTGCCCTCTTGGTCAAAGAAGAGCTTCAACGACTCCTTTCTGTTTCCTTCATCTTACCTATTGACTATCCTCAATGGATCTCTAACATCATACTGTTACTAAAGCAACGGGGACTTTTGATATGTATGGATTTCAGACCTTAACCTCGCTTTGCCCAAAGGATGACTTCCTCCCAAGTATTGATCAACTTGTTGATCTCATCGCGGCCATGAGATGCTTTTCTCATGGATGGCTTCTCGGATACAATCAAATTTTGGTAGCCCCGACCGATCAACATAAAACTACTTTCATAACTCCTTGGGGAACCTTCTGTTATCGTGTCATGCCATTTGGCCTTAAGAATGCTGGTGCGACCTATCAATGGGCTATGACTTACATTTTTCATGACATTATGCACACTATCCTTGAGGATTATGTCGATGATCTTCTTGGCAAATCTAAACATCGCAGTGAACATCTCGATGTTTTAACCATTATTTTCGATCGCCTGTTACAATATTGTGTTCATCTTCAACCAAAGAAATGTGTCTTTGGTGTCCTTTCGGGAAAACTTCTTGGTTTTATCATCTCTTTACATGGCATCGAGGTCGATCCATCTAAAGTCAAAGCTATCCTAGAAATGCCCCCACCTACTAACCTCAAACAATTGCGTAGTTTGCAAGGTAAACTCCAATCTATCCGGCGTTTCATCTCCCAACTCTCGGATCGATGTCAACCTTTCCATCACCTCCTTAAAAAGGACATTGTCTTTCAATGGAGCGAAGAGTGCCACCAAGCCTTTGAGGCTCTTAAAGCCTATCTCTTGCAACCACCCGTGCTTATCCCACCTCAAGACGATCGCCCTTTCTACCTTTACCTTTCTGCCACCGACCATGTTGTAGGAGCCATGCTCGCACATCGTGACTCCGAGCATCGAGAACAAGCCATTTATTACATAAGTCGTACTCTCGTGGATTACGAGACTAGGTATACACATGTAGAAAAGTTGTGCCTAGCCCTATCATTCGTAGCCACCAAACTCCGACACTACCTCCTGAATCACAAAACTTTTGTCATCACCAACGCGGACCCCATTCATTATATGTACGCCAAACCTCATCTAAACCAACGCATCGCCCGATGGCTTATGCTCCTCGCTGACCTCGACCTTGAATTTATACACCAGAAGTCAATCAAAGGACAAACTATCGCAGACCAACTCGCGGAAGCCCCTTTACCTGGGGAGCAATTTACCAATTTTAATTTCCCGACGAACTCATCGCCACTCTTTCACTCAGTGAGGAGTCATATCCAATGACCCTCTTCTTCGATGGATCCAAATGCCGGCGTGTGAGGAGCCGGTGTTGTTCTCATTCCTCTTAATGTTGAGCCTATGCTCTTTCATTCCGCTCGATTTCCCCGCACTACTAATAATACAATGGAATACGAGGCCCTTGTTTTGGGTCTCCTGTGTTGCGTTACACTTAGGTGTCAAATCTATTAATATTTTTGGTGACTCTCAACTGGTAGTCAATCAAGTTATGGGCATCTACCAATGTAAAAATGAGGAACTTCAAAAGTACAAACATTACGTGGATTCACTTTTGACCTTATTTACTCATTATTCTATCCAAACCATTCCCCGCTCCACTAACAAATTTATGGATACTATGGCTTGCTTAGCCTCGCAAATTCCTACCTCACCAACTGACTCTGACATATTCATCTTGGTCCAACAACTCTTTGCCCCATCTTACTCACCCCTGATGTTTGTATGATAAATAATGTGTCTGCTAATTCGCAGGATACCTGGTATCACCAATTTCACGACTACCTTACAACCTCTGTTCTCCCACCTGACCTTACTAGTAATGGAAAACGTGCTTTTCTTAAAAGTGTTTCTCGTTATGTCATCATGGGGGGACTCCTCTATAAACGTGGCTTTGATGGCATCCTCCTTCGATGTCTAACTGGCGTGGAGGTCACCTATACCATCCAACAAGTCCACGACGGTATTTGTGGTGGACATTTTAGTGGCCTTGCCGTGGCCAAACGAATCCTTCGCCTAGGCTATTATTGGCCTACTCTTAATAACGACTGCTACGAATATGTTAAGCGTTGTGTTATGTGTCAACAACATGCCAACCTTCAACATACTCCTAGCCATCCGCTACAGGTCGCACGAGATCTTTGGCCTTTCTCACAATGGGGTTTAGACCTTATTGGTGAGATTCACCCACCATCTTCGCAACGTCACCGTTGGATAATCACAGCAACCGAATATTACACTAAATGGGTGGAAGCCATTCCACTCATTTCAACCAAAAAAGAAAAATCGTTGAATTCATTAACCATCACATTATCTGTCGTTTTGGCGTTCCTCATCGCCTGATAATGATAATGGAAAATCTTTCAAAAATAAGTTGTTACAAGACCTTTGTGACAACTTTGGTATCAAACTTAGCTTCTCATCACCTTACTATCCACAAGCAAATGGTCAAGTTGAATCTTCTAATAAAACCCTAACCAAAATCCTCATGAAAGTTGTTAACGATTCTGGAAGCAATTGGCCTGATCACATCCCCTTTGCCCTTTGGGCTTATCGGACTAGCATTCGCACCTCCACTAATGCCACCCCATTCTCTTTGGTATATGGTACCGAGGCTGTCTTGCCTCTCGAAATACAAATACCCTCCCTAAGAATATCTCTTCAGGATATTCTCACCAATGATGATTTCCGCCAAGAGCGGTTAGCCCAATTGGAGCTTCTTGACGAGCGTCATCTTACAGCTCTTGACCACCTTCAAATCTATCAAAAACGCATCAAGCGTGCTTATGATAAGTGACTCCATGAGCATACCTTTAAGGTTGGTGATCTTGTCCTCAAAGAGAATCAACATGTAACCAAACTAGAAAAGAGCAAACGTGGAAAATTTGCTCCTAATTGGATTGGGCCCTACATTATCACTCATACTTACGGATCAGGCACTTACCATTTAGCTTCACTTAATGGTAAACCTGAGCCTAAACCCCTTAATGCCTTGCATCTTCGACCATTCTACTGTTGAATTTAGTGTTATATCACTTCTTATCTACCTTGCGCTCGTCCCTTGAGCTCATTTACTACCTCATACATTTTTGTTCCATGCATCTCAAAATAGAATCAAGCTCACGTGGTTTGGTCATTACCTCCTCTTAAAGATGCCTTCCCCTTTTTAGTCTGGTCCATGACTTAAAAGTATCAAAATAACATGTTCTCAATTGTACACTTATGGGATATTCTTGAGTCAAACTTCCTACAAAACTAGATGCTTCATGCCAAACGGACATCTAGACCTCTAAGTTATACATAGACTGCTCCCTCGAAGGATAGCTATGTGCAAAGTCACTTCTACTATTATAAATAGACTGCTCCCCCGAAGGACAACTATACACAAAAACTGCATCTGCTACTATAAATAGACTGCTCCCTTGAAGGACAGCTATACAAAGTCAGCCTTTATCAGAAGCTTCTCATTGATCAGCTTCGTGAAGACCTCAAGAACAACAAAATACATATCCCCTATGGACTTCCCACATTAATCAGTCTATATCCAGAAAAATAAAAGTAGTATTCCAAAGCACTTTTGAGTCATGGACTTGTCTATTTAGGTTTGGTTCTCTTTCGTCAGAATAATCACCTTATAATAAGTTCTCTACACCCCAGCTATACCAGCCACCTCACCTCACCATTCGTCAACACAACAAAACTCAAGGGACGTGACGTATATCCGATATATTGTGATAATACGACTCTTTTCACCTATTGACTTCTCGCCTATGCAAGGCACCTAGGGATTCAAGCCCATCCTATGTTAATATATGTGGTTTGTTTAGCTCTTCTCAACTACGGGACACTTCTGCCTCTTTTACTCGACTCTAGGGTTATGTGTTGACCTTAATCAGGACACGGTTCCCTACTACTTGGGTAAGCTAACTTTCATTTCACCTATACCTACACCAACATCGCCAATCCCTTACTAACACCAATAACATTACCCTACCAATATCAATATTTTTACCAACCAACAAATTGCCTAACCACAACCAAATTACCTGAATTCACCTCTCCCTGGTCCTAAGGGAGAACTACATCGGTCTGAGGCCCCTCCTTGCTTTGTGCAATGGGCTATGTAGGCAAGCACTTAGGAGACATGGGGTCTCCCAAGGTTAGCTCGACCATCCCCTACCATAACCTATCATGTGTGGTATATATAAATCTATTTGTGTATTTCTATTTGCTCACATTCATCTTTATCCTTTTTCAAAACAAAACATTCAAAACACAACCATTCTTATTATTATCATAACTCAAATCAACATACATATTTAGTTTTATTTAGATGTTAAACAAATACATCTTCTCTATCATCGACGCGCAGGTCAGCATCCTTATTTATTCTTATACTCCTATGAAATTCACTTAGACCCTTGCGCCTCCTCCCGAATCAGGTGGTGATCGTGATCGTCGATGCCACTCACTTGGCCTCTCCATCCTCAAAGGTGCCACTGCTATTGGTTCCTCCCACTGATCCGCCAACATCTCCTGTAACATATGAATACGCCCTCGCGTGGAGGAATCTTGCCTCTAGTCTCTCCACTCGTGACTCTGCAACCGCTAACAATCCCGTTGTCTCATTCACCCGCATTTGGAGCTGATGAACTAAACCCTGCAGATGATCTCTCTCCACTGTAATCACAGCTATGTCAGGATGATCACGTACACCTCGCAGCTCTGCTACCCACCATAATCTATAGGCCTCTGTCGCTCCTGCATCCATTACCCTGCGATCGGCTGCTATCTCCTCTGGCCCTTCTAGAGGTGTTGGCCGGGGAGGTGAGAATAATGCCTCGGCGTCGATCCTCATGTATGGTCTATAAGCCATAGGTATATCCTGAACAAATCCAAATTTTCGCCGCACGTGATCTAGAGGAATCCTCTCGTACTCACCTGGCTTGTGCCCTGCGATCCACCTCAATCACTCTACACCCCTCAACTCCTCAGCTATGTGCTCCGTCACCATATAGTTCCCGTAAGGTCTCCAACAAATATCCGCAATCATCACCATCTCCCATACCGCTATAATACTCGATGTCATCTATCACGGCCTCGGGATCTACCTCTTGTTTCGCTCTCGACCCATCGCCTCAATCCCAACCTCGCACTCTGCTCTCTCCCGACCGGGATGGGTCGGCCTATCGGCGCACACAAACAATGTGCTCATAAGCCCAACAATGTAATAAGTATGAACAATCCAAAGTTGTCGCCTTGTGTTTTCACCGCAGGCCCATAAACCCTCGTATAACTCCGCCAGATATGCGGTGCCCATGCGAAAGTCACGCTCCTTTCTATCATTTCCCAAATAATACACATCAATGCTTTTGGAAATCTTCCCCATCCGCCTCGGTAATGCATAATACCCCACCGCTATCATTAATACCATCGCCAACCTTGTTTCCTTAGGGTGTGTTGCATACATTGTACCATAAGTGAATGTCAAACTCACGTGTCAAATCTCATGCACTGAACCAAATACGCTGTTGTTGTTATCGCTCCCGCCCGCGCTAGGCAATGCCTGATACACTAGTCTTCCTGTAATTGGGAGCCTCAAAATTCTAAACACATCTTCCAACGTCACTGTCATCTCCCCTATTGGCAGATAGAAGGTATTCTTTTCCGGATTCCACCTCTCAATCAACGCTTGCAACATAGCATGATTGCGTGTGATTCGTGAATAATAGCGGATTCCACTTAACCCCACATGGTTTATCAATGCCCATTCAGCTGGTGTTACATCCACTCGGATTCGTGACAACAAAGCTGGCACACTATCATTCATCCTCAACCCTGCCTCTACCTACATACATCAAAACGACACACAACCATTCAATAAATCAAATCCCCAAGTGTTTTTTCTCACATTCTGGAAATTCCTACAGTAACCGGTATCGGTTATAGATAACCGATACCGGTTTACTAACCGATACCGGTTATCTCTAAATGATATCGGTCACTGTCAATCCTATACAGCCTGCTTAAAACCACCACCTATGATAATTATTTTTCTCGTTTACTCCTCTCTCTACCTATAAACATACGTGAACACCCTGCTTACCTACCCCATAACACTCACTCTATCCCAAACCCTTGCCTATCACCTTTTTTTTCTCATCTCTACCCTCTTACCTTTTCTCAGCCTATTCATCAAAACATGCAAGAATTAAAATACAACCAAACAGTTTACCTCTCGGGATGCAGCAGCTTGGGGTGGAACTTGTCTTCCCTCTCGTCCCTGCCTGTTGGATGTTTCTCCTCGTCCAGCCATGTTCATCACCCTCTTCAAATATAACTTGCCTTTCTACCTTCTTAATCTCAGCCCACACTCACTTTACCTGTCTCTTTCCTCCTTATCACTCAATTCTTTCATGCAATTACCTGTATTAGTCATCAAACAGCGTCACATTCGCGTATTTAACTTGTTGCATGACTCTAAAAATAAGAACTTAAGTTGCCGCCCAAGCTTTTCTATTTTTAGAAAAGCTCGTTTTGGAATAACCGGTATCGGTTACCTAACCGATATCGGTCCTTAATCTACCGACGTCGGTTACGTAACCGATATCGGTCACATGTCTCGTTTTGCTTAAACCTGGGCCTTTTCTTTATTTTTTGTAAATTTTTGTGGGCACCCACTCTTGTTTCCTGCATAATGACACCATTATCAATATTTGTCATCAAAATCACATCAATATATCATCACAATTTCATCAACATCATCTATCTACAATAAAACAACCATCAACACAAAATACATACGACATTTCAATATCTACATCAAACCCATTAGTATATACACCATTTGGATCTAACTCATCATCTATACACATTAAATTTCAAAAACCATCGACAAAACACATAAAACATTTTATACACACCATCTGGATCAAAATCATCATCTCTATATATATCAATGTTTCAAATATACAACTTGCCCTGCATGGGGGCCTCTGTGATCTCAAAATAATACAAAGCTGCACGCGCAGCCGCTATCAATATCACAATCTCAACTCGCTCTGTAGGCAGGTCTCTCATGTCAAAAATATACTCGGCTCGTAGGCCGGTATCAACTATACAACCTGTACTCGGCTCGCAGGCCAGTATATACAACAAGAATGAATAAATGAATCATATGTGGGCACGCAGGCCTCTATATACATACCCGGTTCGCAGACCGGTGTCTATATCCAAAATCTAAAAACCCCTCTCTACTCCAGGGATATCTCAGCTCTCCCCACCACCCTCAGCCCCTCTCCCTGCTGGTCCTTGTGCTGGCTCTTGCCTCCTCCATGTCACCGACCCACCGGCTGTGGCTGCACCCCCCTGGGATCTCTAGCTCGAGAGGTCTGGCTTGGTGCATGCGCATATGGTGATAGTCGCCCCTGCACTACCATCAAGGACATCCTGATAATACCGGCCTCCACTCGCCTCCATATAACGGGCCCGTGCCACCATGGCTGCTGGGGCTGGTCCCCTCGACTCCTAATAGCAGTGGCCCCTGCCCTACCGGTACACCCTATGCCTATGGTGGCACTTGTACTCGCGCTCGTGCCTCGTGGCTGGTAAAGGCTCGTGCTGGTGGTGGCTGTGGTTGCTGGTGCTCGTGGCTGTATTTAGTGCCTCGGGCCGTGCCTAAGCTCGTGCTCAAGCTAACCGCCTCGTAATACCCCGATTGACTCGCAGCAAAGCAGCAAGCTCGCCTCGTAATAACCGCACTGCCCTAGAGGCGGTCCCTCTCGCTGTAATAGCTTCCAAATCTGGTTGGCGGGTTGTGTTATCCTAGTTGCTCTCTAACTCGCCCACCAAACCATAAAAGCACCTATCACTCCCAAAGATCATCCACTGTATCATCCATCGGTCTCTCTCGCTACCCAATTTAGGTCCACGGCCGTGTGGTGCAGTAAGTGGGGCTCTACATCATCCTCCCAGACCGAGGGAAGGGAGGCGGCTTCATCCTGCCGCAGCCCCAACTATCGTCGTACCTCTCTCTAGGGGTATCTACTCATGCTCTCCGTGCATCCGCCCCTGCTATCTAGAAAGTATACTGGATCTAGCGCATCTGTGCTTAGGCTCCTCCTCGGGGCTGATGGCCTCTGTAGGGCCTCCATACAATGTCCAGTGCAGTCAATCCCTCTAGCATATGACGGTAGTAAGTAGTTACATCCCGCCCCGCGAGCACCGCCGTGGCTGGCCCACGACCCCAACCACCTCTCGAAAGCCATACTCGTATATAACTGTGGCCTCGCTATCGAGGCAGCCCTACTGGTCATATACATATGATGTGCTCATATGCCCAGCAGTGTAACAAAAATGTGGAGCAAATCCCAAATCGCCTCATCCGGCGATAACCCACAAGCCTTCTCAGAGATAGTTGCACTGAGATATACTAGTGCCTGTGCATAGCACGTATGCTATTCCACCATCTCATGCAAAGCACCCATCAAAGTCCGTGGGAAGCGGCCTCCTTGAGTCCGGGAGGACGAAGCATGTGATGCCTATTATCATCAACACGGCAAGTCGTGTCTCATGTCGTCGTGGGCGATATACATATCGCCATAGGCAATGCTCACGCTGTGATAAGTCAATAATGCAAATTTGCATCCCCAAATACCTGAAGAATGTTGTCCATAGCCGTCTCCACATCTACCGGAATATTGCCTCCCTACGATCGGCAATCTCGGGATGCGATACAAATCCTCCAGGTAATAGTCATCTCTCCAAGAGAGAGATGGAAAACATTGGTCACTGATCCCATCTCTCGATGAGGGAAACCATAAGGCTGTGGTCCCTATCCACACTTCTATACCACCGGGACTCGCCGAGTCCACCTCGCGCATAATGGCCTCATCATGGCGTGCGACATACATGTGGCCGCATCCATCTCAATAGCGGGGGCATCCGATCCCGCATCGTAAGCTGCTGGCGTGCCTGCAAAAATAACCCACTTCATCAGGCCTACCCTTTACAAAAACAACTACCTTAACCCACTTACCCACCCAACCACAACCCGACTCTATAACACACATCTACACTTACCCTACACATCCCCTTTACCACCAACCAACCAACCAACCAACCCGATATACTCTAGCCATCTATCTATACTCCCGCCAATTTGACACCTCCTACTTCATACCCAACACCTACTCTATCCTACCCGAACCAACCACACAACCACACCATTTCCCCTCCACCCCGATCACCTTTCCTATCAATCTACCCCTTCCCCTTCACCCCCAAACACAAACCAACAACAACCAAATAAACAAAAAAAAAAAAAAAAAACAACAACAAAATCAACCAACAAACACAAACAAACAACAACAAAACCAACCAACAATACAAACAAACAACAAAAAACCAACCAACACCAAAACAACAAACAACCAAGACAAACTTACCTACCGACCAAGACTCGTCACCCCTCGACCGCCACCGGTCACCCCTAACCGACGCTGGTCTACCACAAAAGCAATTTGTGCAGCATATTTAGGTGACCGATGCCGGTCGCTAGTGACCGACATCGGTCACTATCTAAACGGGGCCGAACCCAAAACGGCCCGCAAAACACATTTTCACTTATTTCTCCCTATTTACCCAACAAAAAACCCTAAAAACCTACCCACCCTGCCGCCTCGACCTAACTACCCTACCTACCCACTCCATTTTGCCAATTACCTCGTTTATTAATTATTTTATTAAAATTCGGATTCCTACCAAAACCACACATCTACGATAAACTCATTAAATTCACAAAGGTAAGAGCTCGTAGCCTACCACCGGCATTGCCAACTCACACACGTCTCCTCGTGGTGGGATAGGGATGGTGGTGGTCCACCTGGGTCCAAAGACCTCCCCTCGCTCCCTCGGCTATGCCATGGCTCCAAATCTCCTCACCGGGTTCTCCACCAATCAAATTCTACCTCCTACTCGGCCGTTGGGGTCTACCAACCACTCACTTCTCCACCAAATAATGCCACCTCACCGAAAACTCAACAATATCACTAAAACACCTCGCATAACTAAATTTGGTTTTCAAATTGACAACTGACAATGACAGCCGTATTTTTCTTTTTATAGGTTTTTGACCTATAATCGATATCGTTATATTGCGCCCTAAAATACCGATATGGTCATCTACCAGCCGATACTAACATAGCTAACCGATATCGGTTTAATCCCTATTTTACCACAATTTCTGCCCTTATTCGCCAATCTCCTTTTTCACCACATCGCCTATACCCTCCTTTGCTAAATAGTACTTTTTTTTTTGACATTCATCGCTTCCTTGCCACCATTCAAGGCCGCACCCTTTATCAACCAACCTTACCAATCTATGATAGATTTGAGGGGATCACCTATACCCTTAGCAGGAGTAACCACTTCTTACCATTTCGGCTGACGACCCAAGGCATGCGCAACCAACCACCAAATTTGTGTCTAACCGACCCAAGGCCGCAACCAACCATTAATAAATGGCCCGACTCATCTGACCTAGTCCTAAGGCCGCAACCAACCATTCGACCTAAGGTCACATCCAACCATGACCATCAACCTAATAATGACTTGACCAAGCCCACAACTATGGAGGTAGGCCAAAACCAACTAATTACAAATAGCTCCCGTGTTTTAGCATGAAGTACTTGACTTTATCAACTCGCAACTACCAACCAGACCACGTTTATCTCGCCATTTACCAAGGCCTTGTAACATACCTAAACCAAAAACAAGTACCGAACCGAGAATTGATTGGAACCCCCTTTTTGCAGATAAACTATCGCCTTTGCCTATGAACTTCAGAGAAGGACATCAAGCCCAACGCTTCCCTTGAACCTTAACCATCACTCATCCAAGCATTCAGATAGCTCCTTTGATTACCTTTATCAAGGCCGCGATTTCACGCCACGTTAATCATTTAGGGGAATTACCGACCCAAGCCGCTTGTATGTTCTTTTAATAAATTTCTTGGATTGAATCATAGAATTCTAAGCCACGACTAATGGCCGTAACAACCATTCGGGCCCTACCTCACCTAACAGGCCCCATACTCTCGAGTCTTTCCATCAATTACCTATATAATCATAATAAACCAATAAAACCATAGCCACCTTCATGACCTAGTCCTAACCTTATAAACACCACTTAAAATACTACTCACCCAAACTCCTCACCCACAAATCAAAACCAATTTTATCCATTGTTTTAATAAGGTAATTAAATTCATTTTGTATAGCTCATTTTGTTCATATCGAGCTCACCTATTCGTGTTTTTAAATGATTCCCGGGGTACAAAGTTGACCCGAGAATCATTTATTGTCACTTAGAATCAGGTGGTCTTGTATTCTTAATTGAGAAGGACAGTTGCTTCCAAGATCGAGACAAAGGAGTTCTTCAAAATTTATCTCTCTCTCGGGAGGGAACACCACTCAAACCAATTCCCATTCGCCGTTATCACCTTTAGAACATTTCCTAAATCAATTTCGGAATACCCAGTAAAGCATCATTCCTCTACCCCTACATTGCCCCCAAGAACATACTCCGAGTCTTCTCCATCACCCCATTACCTATTCCCCAATCATTTACCTGTGCTTATAAACACCATAGCCACCTTATAGCCACCTTATAGCCAACCTTCACTAAAAGCCCATCTATCTTACCCGACATTTCTATACCAAAATGAGCATGATGGATTCATTTTGGAGTTTGTGGGGTACTTCTTGTACTCCTCCTTGGCTTGACCGATCTCTGGGATATTGTAGGATTATATCACCTCTCAAAGGAAATGGTTTGAGGTGGGAAGGTGGTTCATAAACCCCCTTTTCCCCATCTTGGTGAGGAAACCTTTGGGTTTGAAAATTTCAAGAAGGATTTGGTGAAAGGATGGAGAAATAAGGAGGATTTGAATGACTTTGGAGGAATAAGGAGGATGTGGAGATCTTGGTTTTGCAAATCATGTTGGTTACCACTTTTGGCATTTGGAGAACTCCTTTCTTCTCTTCCCCATTTTAGAGGTAGAACATGGTTTCTCCTCTTTTTCATCTTTGCAAAATTGGTGTTTTGTTTTAATATTTGTCTTGTCTTTATGTGAATGTAATGTTGGTTGTTCTCCCTTACTCTTGTGCAAAGTTGTGGATAGTAGTCCTCTTTCCCATGGGCTTGGGGGAGGCTAGCATGCCTTCCAACCTTGGAAAGGCATGTAATGATGCCTAAGGTTGGGTGGTTAAACAATATCATTTTCTCCTTGTGTTGGATTCATGGAAGCTTTTGAAGCTGGAGCTCAAGTGGAAGATAGTTAGAGTTGCTTATCATCTTGGTTTCCATTTTCTTCTTCCTCTCTTTAAATACATTAATCTCCTTATAACTCTAAGGATATGGCTTTTTGGAAACTTATACTTCTTGTAAAATCCTTATTTTGTAAATTGTATTCTTGAAAACTTGAGACATATTTGTTTGAGAAATCTCTCTTCAAACTTACAAAGAAACTTGTAATAGGAATTCTTGTGTAGTTGTGTATTTTGGGAATATGTTGCTCATTAAGTTTAAGCTTGTAAAATAGATATGAAAATCCCTTCATAAGAATTGTTGCAACTCCATTTTGGAATGAAAGTTGTTTATTGGAAACATTGTATTACAAAAGAAATAATGTGAAGTTACTAGCATTAAAAGAAAACTAGTTTTTTTAATCCTTGTTGGAATCCCTCTCTTGTAGAAATCTGCAATAGTTATCTAGTCATTTCATTTGAAGGAAAGTTAGTTTTCATGGAGTTTTAGGATTTATTTTAAATGGTTATATTATCAGTTTTATAATAGTTTTTGTCTTGCAAGTTTGGTAGTATTATACAATGAAATGAAATCAGTTTATTTTCCTTAAATCTTATTTTCTTTCCCCATAAGAAACTAGATGAATGAAAGTATTAGGAAATCCAATGTTAACTTAACTCTTTCCTTCCTTAGGATTATAAATTGTGTTCTCAACCTATCTTACCATTTGCAAATACTTTGTTTCTTTTCCTTTATCTTAGAAGTATGTAACTCATTTTAATAGAATTAGATATTTAGGAAAATTTTCGGTTGCATAATTTACCAAACTAGCAGATAGAAATCTATTTTTTTTTTTAACTTTATATAACCTTCTCTTTTTTACTTAAAAATTATATATATATATATATATATATATATATATATATATATATATATATATATATATGAGTATTTAATATAGTTATTTATTAAAATAGTATTAATTTTAAAACATAAGTTTTATATATTATTTTATGTCATGAATATCAAGTTATATTATAAATGATAAAATGAAAATATTATATAATTCACATTATATATAAACAAACTATTATATATAAATAAAATGAATTTTAATTAAAAATAATAATAATAAACAAAAAAGGAGGAACAAAAAAAAGAAAGAGATTGGGAGGGTCAAACACCTCCCAATCCCTATACATTCCCAACCGGCACCAATACCTATGCACAAACCTGCCCCTCCACGATGTCCCCCTACCACACCACTGTCTTCTCTTCTCCCCACGCGACCACGAACCCTCCTCCCACTCAGCAGTCTCCTCCACCACTCCTCCACGCGTCCCCCTCTCACCTTCCACGTTGTCCCCTCCCCACACCGCCGTCACCGCTCTACAGATCATGAGTCCACCCTTCCTCCTTGCATCCGCCTCCCTCCAAGTAATCAAACAAGAAAAGAAAAAAAATGTGGCCTACACTCTTCCAAGTAGATCCACGGATTTACCATTGTGATACAAAAAAAATATGTATAAAGATTTGCTCAGCTCCATGGATCTCCACTTTCATAGATCCTTCACCACCGCATAAGAAGAAACAAGAAATTTTTTTAAATAAAACCAAAATCATATGGAAAAGAAAAGAAAAGGAGATAGAGAGGCATTAGGGAAAACTTAGGGAAATTTTTCAAAATCAAAGGCCAAGATGTGTTCCATCCTAGGGCTCTCATTCAACCCTACATTTATTTAAGTTATGATCATTTCATGGGAATGAGAAAATAACTTTTGTGGTGTGTGGGGGTAAATAAATAAATCATTTAGGGAAAAAGTCTTATTTAATTTCGAACAAAATTATAAATGAATATAAAATAAATTTTAAGAGGATTACGACAAAACACATATGTTAAGTAAGCATCGACTAAAAAAAAATCACAAATTTTTAAAGAATTTTGGTGTGTTTTTTGGTGTCCCAAGGCGGGGCATTACAAACTCCATACAAAACAACCTCTATAGGACATGGTGTTCTTTGGTATTTCTATGGAGTGGTTATAATCTTGGAGGTCGATCACCCAACAAACCACGATGTTACAAACATATCTTTACACATTTCTACGTAACGGTTAAAGGTTAAAGGACACAGAGCATTTCCTCCCTATACTTCTTCAACCAAGGTGGTGTGATATCACCAAAAAAATTTGCAACAATACATGATATACTTCTACACCCTTTCTCTCAACATGGACCAGTGCACTTGTTCCATTTATACTTTTTATTTTCACGTATTTTACATTTGCATACTTTACACATTTCTATATACATGTGTATTTTACATGGTGTTTTTACACACACACAGAGATATAATATGCGTGTGTGTGTGTGTGTGTGTGTGTGTGTGTGTGTGTGTGTGTGTATTTGACTACTTGATCATTTTCTCCTTGCAGGTTTGGTCGTATGAGAAACATGTAGTCAAATTGGGGGAAAAAACAATAATGATGAAGAAGACGATGACAATGACAATGAAAACACACCCCGATGACACTTGCCTTTACTAACCATACAGAACACTACACACTGCAATAGCTACACACCCATTTTTCCCTAGGTTCACTCTCATGAATTTTTATGTGCATTTTTCATCCTTACAATCCACGCTCCTCCACCTTTTTATTTTTGTCATTCCACGCTTGAGTCTAGTCCATTGACATGTCTCTACTACACTCTACATGGATATCAGGTATGTATCTCTATCTACTATATCTTATCAAGATTTCATCTCACCAACATAAAGTGGGGGAAAATGTAGACACAAAATCATGCACTTTAGGCATTATTTAGCCCAGTATTATACTACTATTCAGAGGGTTCTCAAGTGAAGAAAGTACTAATTAATCCCACCTTTTGGCCATCTTACTTTTATCTTTTTTTTTTCATTCTCACTTATTTTCCTATACATGCCCACCTATTTCCTAACTGTCCCACCATTTTAGCCTAAATTGGGGCACCCAGCTGTATTGGGGCTCCCCAAGGTGCCCTGGTCCCACTTGGGGTGCCCCGATCCATGTTCTTCTTTCCTACATATTTTTGGGCCTCTTTTAGCCATTTTTCATCCTTATCATTTTCGTTTTCAGCCATTTCGGGCTTAATTATGATGTTAGAGCAAGATAACCTTATAAATATAAAGTTATGAGACCATAATGAGGGCACTAGCATCATATACTACTATCACTTCATCTAGAGTTACATCCATTGCATCACCTGCATCCACATAGTTCCATGCATCAAGGCTAGGAGATTTGCATCAACACACACAACATAGGGGGATGATTCTATTTTATTTCATGCACACATGCCATTACATTTTATATAGTTATTATTGCTCGCTACTTCACAAAGTGTGATTGGCACAAGATCACCTAGGGTACGACATGAACACATATACCCCAACTACATTTGGGTTTTAAATGTAGTGCAACACTCAAATTAGTAATCCCACTATTGTGGAAACTGAGTTCAGTCCAACCCATTCATTTTGCATCTTTTATTTTTAGGGTTTTGATACTTATTTGTATTTTGCAGGTCATTCCTTCATCTTTCATTATTTTACACACTCAATGTAGCTCACAGATCTAGTGCAATAGACAAGTAATATTCCAGATCATCTTACGATCCTCGTAAAATCTAGATTATGAGATTTTATAGAGACCAGGGCACCTATTCTATTGACTAGGGCACCCCAAGGCACCCCAATACCTTCCTAGGTGACTCAATCTGGTCAGATCCTCTAGATCTAGCCTTTTCGGTACTTTTGAGTGATCATTCCTACTCCTGGATTTTACTATCATACCTGCAACACTCTATGATCAGTCTTCTACAATCAACTAAGTCACTTCTCCTTAATTCCTTAAACATTAGGGTTTTTATTTCACTTAGTATAATTATCTAAAATTATTCCATTCTGCTTTAGTGCATTGTTACATTGTTATAGTCCTCCTATATTAGACTAACTAGTTTTCTATACTTCCGATAGTTTAGTTCAATTTTAGTTAATCACTACCTCTCATTTCTCATACATGGCAAGTCTCTTCCACTGGAATTCAAGACTTAGCCTCTCTTTATCAAGATCTTCAAATTCAAATATAACAATTACAACAGGATACTTCTCCCACGTCTCCATCTCTAGATTCTACATTACTACTTCATACCCCTTCGTACTGGTATTTCCGCTTATGCACTTCCACCTAATTTTTTGACTCCTAATCTACCCATTTTCAATGGTCATGGTGACACTCAAGATCATCTCCAAGAATTTCATGTATAATGTCTAGATTACGTAGATGATCACACTTTACTTACAAATCTCTTTCCTAGAAGTCTTCACAATTATGCAATGTCTTTGGTTCTATGATCTCTACGGTCATTTGGTAACATCCTTTACGTATTGGATGATTCTTTCCTCACTCATTTCTCTATCAATATTAGCTCTAAGATATCCTATGCTCAACTTGCATAAATTAAACAAGGATCTAATGAGCATCTAGCAGATTATGTCTTGCGATATAAGAACAACTTAGCTAAGATGTATAATATACTTCATGCGGACTCTGAAATTCAAGATCTATTTGTCCAAATTATATTATCACCTCTCCAGAGAGTTTCATCTTTGAAACATCTCCATCATTTGATCATTTATGTCATAATATTAAGCTACGCGAAATTAAACTATTATCTATGGGAAAGATTAAGTATCATGAGAAGGATTCATATTCTATGCACTTTTAAAGTAAATCAACTTTCAATCCATCTACTAAACCTATTGAAGCTAAAACTACTATCAACATTGTATTTAATCTTGAAAAGCTTAAATGGAAACTACCTAAGCATACCTTTACTAAATTTCCTTTTGCTCCGCATATTATATTGTCATAACTCATTGAGAGCAATCTTAATACACTTCCTCCTCTACTCAATCTTGACCTATCTCATCATAAAGGTCGAAATTACAATGAAAATTTTAGATGTGACTATTATCAATGTATTGGGCATTCTATAGATCGATGTTTCAAAATTCATTTCAAGATCTTATAAATAATAATGTAATTGAGCTTCTGATCCTACAACATCTACGGAAGTCAATGAAAATCACAAGCTAAAGATATTTAACAATAATCTTCCTAAACATGAAAAACAAGTGGATGAATATTCTACCAATCATACATATCATGTAGTGCCTCCTCCTACATCGGGGGATCTTGATTTTCTAGTTACTTATGTTGATGCATCTCCACCATTCATTGCATTCTCTTAATATGATTATCACACTACATTCTCCTCTCGAAACAATATATATATATCAATGATTCTATCGGACTTCATGATATCAATAATAGAATGATTGATCCATAGATTCTCACATATGTGTGTGATCTATTGTACTTCTTGTTGTTATTGAATATTTGTTATCACATATTTTATATCTGGTTCCTAAATCATATAATTCTATTAACCTTCTAGTCAAAATTGGTCCTCTTACCATGTTTGTTCCATTTCTAGTAGCACCTTTAGTCAAAGGGTGTGACATGCTCTTAATTCTTCCCCGGCTCAAGTGTAACTCAAGCTATCATCTCCATGAATCACCTGTGTCTAAAGTTCATTCACAACAAGTAGGCCATTACCATAAATGGTGTTCCTCCATGCACACCATGGTCGTAACCTCCTCTTGAGGTTGTTGTTACACTCACCAGAGCATCCAGTGCTATTGACCTCTCATATCTAAAGCACAATCTACTCCTATCTCACCTATTTACGATGGCCTACTCGGTCTCATCAGTCTATTAGTCCATCACATCAGTCTAGATCCACCACTTGGACAACTCCTTCACATAGGTATGCATCACCTCCTTGGTTTCCTTCACATAGGTGTTCATCACCTCTATGCTCTCCTTCTCATAGGTGTTCATCACCTCCATTCTCACCTTCACATAAGTTTCCATCAAATCCATATTTTCTTTCACTTAGGTGTCCATCACTTCCTAGGTCTCATTCACCGATACATCATCTACCTCATACACCGCTGATCTTAGAGCATGGTCACAAACATTTTCTCCACAAACATCAGGTGGAGGACCCTTACCCTTTAAATTTATCAAAGGGGAATCATGTTTATTCTTCCCCCCTTTGATAACATTGTCAATCTCACACTTCTACTACTAAGATTTATGCTTTGCATCTAGTCTTCTTCATACATCTTACACACATTAATACACACAAATTGTATCGTCATTTCCCTATGAAGCACTCTTGTTCTATGGTTCACACTCGACTTCTAAGGGCATACTACATGTATGAAACTCACACACTACACATTTCACACTCAACACATTTACGACACATCTTGCTAGCATCTAACATAACACACATCCCTATGACGTATTGTAGTTACACGGTTCATACTCAATCGCTAATGTTATAAATATGAAATGAACCTCACCACCTTCACACTATTCATTCTATATACATTATTGATCTATCTTTCTAGTGCATCAGCTCAATCCATTTCTCAATGACACACTCTTGTTCTATGGTTCATTCTCGAATGTTGAGGGCTCTTTTATTAATGATCCTAATTTCACTCATGCTCATTCACATCCACTTGGGGGCATAGTTATCCTATCAATTTCATTTTTAATTCCATTATATTCCATGAGACTCACAACATACTACATATCTTGCTTATATATACTCTTGTTTGCTTATACTTGTTACATGTACATGTTTCTTACTATGTTAGACGGATATTTCGTATGTCATTATCTTTATCATATACACATGCACGTTCACTTTCTTTCTAGTTGTGATTGTATACTTTACATAGATTGTTACACACAACATGGATGCTTAGAACTGTACCTCTTACCAGTCCCACATCAGCTCCTAGAAGCATCTACTTTTGTACACACTATAAGTGATATTATTTCGTTATATATTACTTCATATTATTACTAGCACACTACTTTATATCGAACCATACACGTTTTCACATACTTTATATCTCTCTAACATGCTAAAGGGTGATTCATGTGCATCATTTTCTTTACATGAACTATTGTCTACCATGGTTGTCTGTTATTCTTTTCTTGTCACTTTTTTCCATTATTAGCCATTATATGCCATTATTTACGGGCTATGTCCTTTGTGTTGTGTGCACAATATATGATTTTGTCTTCTTCAGACTCAATTGTCTTATGACATTGTGAGCAATGTCCCATGTTTGCAACCCACTTTTTACGTTCTACATTGTCTTCTTACTTGTTATATTACACATTTTATTCTATATTCGTAGTTTTCTTGTTTGCACTAATACATATTTCTAGCAACTTTTTTTTGCATGTGCCTTGGTTTCTACTAATTAAATTCCCCCCCTATTGGGGATCAATTTCATATTAGTGTATGGTCCTCTCCTTTGGGCCGCATCCTCCAAGTGACATCGCATGCACACCAAATGAGGGGGCATACATTGGGTGAATTAGTCACCCCATTCAATAGTACATAGTCACAGTTCAAACTTGCACAACATAGTAACAACACAATATTAAGTTATAGAAAGGGCTCAGAATCTAACTTGGGTCCTTAGCACAACAAAAAATCTAGTGCCTAGATATAAACATGAATGCATGGGAATTCCTGACCCTTCCTAGGTGCCTATGACTAGGGAAAATACACAATTATTCCGAGATCAACACATTTTTCAGCAGCCTACACAATATTTTTCATAGTACGAGTATAGTCCTCCAACAATCAACATGTATGTTTCCGCATCTTTTCTATTTTCGTGTTGGATCAAACTAGATCAAATTTGAAAAAAGTAAGATCACACGATCTGCAGTGGTGTATAAATCGTCAGGAAGCAATCAAAGGATGGAGAATAACATTATACCTTTCTCCCTATAGTTCTTCTGTTGTGACATGAGATCACCCCAAAAACTTGCACTTGTTGTGAGATCACCCAAAAAACTTGTTATTCTACAAATTTTTGGGATCATCTCTATCCTTTTACTCATCACAGATCAGGTGCACATGTTCCTTTTCACATTTTCACACACTTTGATCAATTTTTTCATATATACACATATTTGAATACTTATTTACTCTTCTCTTTTGCAGGTTTGTCCTTATGGGAAGAAGCAGTCACATCATCAAGAATCAAGTGACATTGACAACATATACAACCCAACATCACACATACGCTTTCACCCCTAGGATCACTTCTTCTTCTCTAGCTTCCACGCTTCATATTACTCAATTCACATTTTTTCTTGTCTCCACGTCACACTTTTGTCATCGATCTACGGTTATAAGGTACACATCTCTTATCTAATTTATGTTTCCAAGAATTTTCTCAACAACATAAAGTGGGGAAAATGCAAACACTAAATCACAAACTTTGGATATAATTATTGTTTCGATCACATACTACTATTAATATGATTTGTAAGTGATAAAAGTAATAATTGATCACTATCTTTGGGCTCTTTTCTTCAAACTGGTTTTCATCTTGGTCTTACATACCTCAATGCCCAGTTTGACCTTTGTTACTTCAACTTTTCTGATTCTAGACACCAACACCCCGCCAAGACACCAACACCTAGACACCCTCGTCCCCTTTGGATGCCCCGACCTCTTTGTATATTTCTCACATATTTTGGGTATTTTTAGCTATTGGGAATTTTGTTTTCTTTGTGTTCAGAATTTTATTGGTTAATTACGAAATTAAAATAAGGGAATCATATAAATATAAAGCTATGTGACCATAATAAAGGACTAGGCTCTAAGCATCTATTACTATCACCTAAGGTTGTATCCAAATGTGTCTCAAGAGCATTAAAGAATCCATCTAGCATCCATTCAAGGGACAAGGGACTGCATTCTTATGCATACAATTCATAGGATGCAAATTTCATTTTTCCATGCACACATCTATTTACATCTCGCGCATCTAGATATCACTCGTTATCAAGTGCATATTTCATAAGAGGCACCTAGGGCACGATTATACACACACACACATAGAACTACATGGAGTCTAAAATGTAGTGTAATGCTAGGATAATAAATTCACTCATTCAAGTGGCCATCGGGCTTTGTCTGAATCCCTATTTACATCGTATATTTTTTGGATTTGATATATTTTTGGGTTTTACAGGTGTTCTTTCTCTTTGCAGGTTACAAGAGAATTCTATGGACATAGTGTGACACACATGCAATCAATAATGACATAAAAGTGACACAAAATAAATCACTTTCCATCCATTTTTACGATCCTTTGGTGCCCAAAATCAATCTACAAGGCCCAAGTGCCCCGACTCGAACCAAGTGCCCTAGTCCCTACATTTTTGGGCTCCATTATGATAATTTGTCTTCAAGTTCCATCATTTTTCCATTGGGCACATCTTTGGGATTATTGTAAAATCAGCCGAGTCTCTTATTCCCTCTCTTGTACTTAGGGTTTTAAATTCAATTACTTATTGCTTAGGTCAATATATGCACTTTCTTGAATATGTATTTTGTTGTGACTCGTAATTAGAATTTAACATAATATTTCAATATTTTTTAAATCACTAAGGAAGGCCAATAATAACCCATGTAAAGGATGCATCGGGTGATAACCATGCCACTAAAATGACACCCACATGTAGCATCAAGTGCTTCAAAAAGAATAATGACAGTCTCTTGAGGTAAAAACATCTTAGTAATATAATATCATAACCACATTTATAGAGAATATCTCTAATTAGGACAAAGCGAGTAGCTTATTGATGAAAACTATGACACCCAATTTTATTTAGGCTAGGTGGTAAAGTGTTGAATTTCAAATGTGTAGAAAATTCTTTATACTAAAGTGGTAGTAGCGTCGTTTCTATTGAGCTGGAATAATCTTGCCCCTTTCTCTCGAGTATTGTCTTCAAGGTCCTTATGTCCAATTGATTTGTTTTAAAATTCATAACTCGATCATGTGGAATCCAGCTTTTGTGTTATGAAAATCCTCTTTATGGTTGAGGATCGTAAAGGTATGCCATCATTGAAAAATACCTCTAACTTTTTTCCTTTTCAAATGTTACCTCACTTCTCACAAGTATGAATTATAGGCTGCAAAATATTTCGTAAACTCGGTGGATGGTCAAAGGTGAAACTTAGAAACCACTAAAATGCCAATCCTCGTGGAGGAAAGGAAGGGTGTCCACATGTTTCCCGACGTACATTTGAAAATGTATAGCAAGTAAGCCCCCAAGTTACGAGCATCCACCATGTGGCTTATGCGCGAGAGGGAAGTCCCAAGAAGTGGAAAGTAAAATAAAAGGAAAGGATGCAAATGTTTACATGTGTCGCCCAAGTGGAATTTATAAAAAGGAAAGGCCCACGAAAGGAAGGAAATCCCCATGAATTGATGTTCGAGCTGCATAGATAAAGGATAGTGTTGCGAACTAATAAGACAATACGAGGAAGGTTACGAATCACCATGAAATAGGTCATCTCTTCCGGATGAGCTGCAATAGGTTTGAAATAATGTAATACACTAAGAGGATGAGGCGAAGCACATGATTGAAAACTATTGAATGAACATTGGTGGTTTCTTTTCATTACGGTGCTAATACTAAGCTAGAGATTCCTTAATGCAGAATAGAGAAGAATTACATGTCAAAAATGAGAATTTAGATGTGATATCACGTGAAATTAGTCTCAGATATAATTAAAAAGGGGGATTTTATAGGGTCCCTAGCCCATGGTAAAAGGGTCCATTTACATAATTGAAAACAAAGGCATAAAAGAAAAACATAATGCTCAAAGACCCTTCACTCCTTTGTAATTTCTTCCAAAGTGGGGAAGTTTTTCAAAACTTTTTCTTCCTCAACATGAATTCATTTAAGCCCTCTGTCATTTGGAAAATATAATGGACCCTACTAGATCCTGGAACATTCCCATGGCCATCAAAGAATCAAGATTCATTCTGGGACTATTCATAATCTTTTCTAGCTCAATTTTATTTTGATAGGAAGATACCCTATCTAAAATATCCAATCTTCCTGTGAAGAATTTTGTTTTCCCTTTCCCCTTGTGAAGGGTAGATTTACTAGGAGCATATTGAGAAGGAACATCTATAGTGATTGGAAGAACAAGAACCGCACTTAGCAGGTCGGGTGGGTTTCAAGTCTTGAGCTAGATCCAACTTTCCATCTCCTTATCTAAGGTGGGCATTCTCTTGGAGAAGGAATTAGCTGAGGTCCTAAAAATTCATGCTCTAACAGAGGATCATGATGCACTAAATGATTGGATGACCAAATGGAAAACTTTCCCGTGTTGTCCTTGGAAGAAGAAATTCCTACTTTAGAGTGGAGAGTAGATAAGGACATATCTTATTCTCCATCGATATTATAACTGGGGTTGGGAGCTTGAATCACCCCTTCTCTTCCCTAAAGTTGGTATTGGCTCTATGAGTGGTTCTAATTACACCTATTCTTGATGCTCCTTTTCCAAAGAAATAATTTGCTGCTCTAATTCAATTATTTTGTGAGAAATTATGGGCACCGTATCAATGGAAGACTTTTCATACAACACATAGGATTCCTTAGGGATTTCCTTCAGCAAAATTCTTCATCACATAAGAAAGGACTTTAAAAATTAGTTTGCCTAGACATTTGAGGCCTCCTTTCAATCTAGAATTTATTCAAGTATTCGGGAGCTTTCTCGGTGTTTCCACCGAAAGAGATGAAAATAAATGGATTGAAAGGCTAAGAAAACATGATAGATTCGATCAACCTTAGGAGGAGTACGAGCGAGATTGATGATAAGTCAAGGGTCCTTTATTGTCTCTTGCACATTTTATGTCAAAAAGGCCCTAACAAAATCCTCATTAGGACTATGTAGGTCGAAGATTTGATTCAAATATTCGACGATATTTCCTTCAAATTATTTTCCACAAGTAATTTATCCATTTCACTGGTAAAAACTATGAAAATTTCCCCACTTATAGGATAAGAAGATAAATGCATCTGGTGAAGGGATAAAGCGTGTTTTATAGTAGAAGTGGCACATAATGATTGAATTGAAAGAAATCATTTCCACCAGATAAAGGAAGATCTTGTTTAACCTACATGAGGACTATTTAAAATTTAAAGGGAATCCTAAACAAGAATGATTGATCAATTCATTGAATTTACCAGGATCCATGTGGGATAATTAAACCAAGTAGACGTAAGAAGAAATGTACAACACCCAAGATGTATCTTTGGATAGTAGATGGAAAGTTTCTATCAGTTTAGGTCACCGGGAATGCTCAAAATATATCGAAGCAACCAACCAATCACCAAGTGGAAGGAATTATGAAATCATTAGTCACAAGCAGTGACATGATATCCTAATCATATATGACAAGAGAAAAATGAAGAAGGCCGTACTCTTTACACCTAGCAAGGCCAAATAAAGTATTTTCATAAAAGTATCATTGATACACCTGGCATTTTGTAAAAGCAAAATATACTTTTGAAATATCCATGTTTGGGGGAATTGAAAATAAAATAGGGATGGAATTGTATAAAATCAATGAGAATAATCTCAAAAGAGGGGTTAATATTTTTAGAATTGAAAGAAGAAAGGAGAAAAGCTCAAGAAATCCATTTTCCCAAAGACTCGCCTAAGAAACTTGTTAATTTCTGAGCCTTGAGAATGAATCATGTCAACATGGTTACAATTTTACATCCATTGACAAGCATTGAGACTGTGAATGAAACTTTCCCTTGCTAATAAATTTGATGAGCCCTAAGTTAATTGTGTTAATCGTGAGCATTGTTGTGTCTGTTTCCAATTTGATATGTTTCAAGTAGTTATTCATGTTCCTGTTGCAATCTTATATTAGGAATTCCTCTAAAACACATGAAATATTATCCTTGTGGTATAATTTTGGTATTTGAAATTGTGTTATGAGAATATCTTTCATTTCATCATATAATAAACCATTTAAATTCACTTTACTTCCATTTTACTGATACAAATTGTTTGTTAGTATATGAGTGTATCTTAGGCATGATGGACTAGGGATTTTTGATGTTTAGTTGAGTTTTGACATGATATTTTATGTTAATTTCTCAAATAATGTGTGAAACCGTGCATCTTTGGGCTTCCATGGATGCACATCTTCTAGTTGAAGGTTAATTGTTGACTATTTGAAGTGTTCTTATCATCTTACTTGGAAAACTATCCAATGTTTGTTGAAATTTCTTAGGAATTTGGTATAATCAACTTTATCCTACTTAATTCCCCAACCAAATTCATCTATAAATGATAAATCCTATAAGAGCTACCCCTATTTGCACTATTTTTCCATAAATGCTAAGGATATTTGTTGAATTTACCCATCCTTTACTCAAAATATGTAGGAGCAATCAAGTTTTATTTTTGTCTTTAGTAACTCTGAACCTTGTTTAGGAGACATCCTCATTCTCTAGGGTGATAACTCATGAGAGTTATATTATGTTTCATTGACCATGTCTTCTCAAGGTTTTCTTTCAATATCATAGAAGGAGAGTCAAATATTGTCGATCTATTTATATCCCTTACAAATACATGTTACAAAATGGGTCCTCTCACCCTGGTTGAAGGCACAACCTAAAGTAGTGAGGGTAGGTCATACCCTTAGCATGGTGCTACCCAAATTTTCCAAGCTTGAGTGAAAAAGAGTCAGTTAAATCCTTCCTGGCTACAAAATGACTCAAATTCTGATCTATCTATCTCTAAGCATCCTGTTTAGCCTATTGATGTTGCTCGGCTTCAAAAGGAGAACTGATTTGGGTACCAACAGTTTCAATCTATAAAATTTTGAGCATTTGAGTATGATCAAAGGATGGTTGCACTAGCACATAGATGGGAACATGGATAATGTCAACTTCTTTCTAAAAGTGTATACGATCATAAAAATCCATGGTGTTTGCAAAGTGATTGGTAGAAAGTGGAGCAGTCTTAACCTCAAAATGAGCAAATTGAGTGAGTAAATAATCAACCAGAGTCTTTTATTTTTGCAACGTGTCATTAAAAAATTAGTACGAACCTATAATTTGATTGAAAACTAGTTGAGAATCACCAACAAATCATAATCTTTTTTATTTTAAGATAAATAGATAATTGACAAACAATTATACGAGCCTTGTACTCAGCCATGTTTTTTGTACAATGAAAATAAATTTTTAATGAAAAATGAATAGAGGATCCTTAGGGTGTGATAAATATGATCCCCATGCCACTCTCTTAGTTATTTTTAGATCCATAAAAATGTAAAGTCATATCAAAATCATTATTTGCATCAATATGATCCTCGTATTTAGATAAAATAACTATAGAATATCTTGGTAGATCAATATTGAGTGGTTGTGATTCATGAAGAGTTTTTGTCTAACTGATCAATAATCACTTGTCCTTTAATATCTTTTTGAAACAAAATGTAGGTCGAATTCAGTGAGTAACATGATCCACTTAGATGTACGACTATTGTGATATGTTTTTCTCATCATATAATGTAAGGGATCCATTTTAGCAACAACATATGTCGTATGATTGAGCATGTAATGTCAAAGTTTTTATGTGGAGAATACTATGATGAGACAAATATTCTCAATGTGTGCATAGTTAATCTCATAAGTGATGAGTGTGTAACTGATATAGTAAATGGTTGATTCATGATTTTCAATATTTCATTGAGCTAACATACTTCCTAGAGCGAATTTAGTAGCAACAATGTACAAATAGAATGGTAGATCAGGTTGCAAAGATGATAACACTAGAGGTATGAGAAGATACTTCTTAAGTTTTTAAAATGTAACATGACAATCCTCCCTTTAGTTAAAGGTAACACCTTTTCTAAGGTGTTAATTAAATGGACAACAACATGAAACATCAAATAGTTTGAATCTTTCCTTAAAGGATACATAGTTGTTTAATGTTTATAGGGGGAGACATGTCTACAAAGACCTTAACCTTAGCTGGATCTAACTCAATACCCCAACATGAAATAATGAAGCCAAGTAAATTTTTAGATGTGACTATGAAAACTAATTTCTTATGATTCAATCAAATTTTGTATCTAAGAGAAGTAAAAATATTTTGTGTAGAAATTTTATGTGGTCGGAACATAGCTTAGACTTGGTGAGAATATCATTAACATAATCTTCTACAATTTCATGAATGTAATCATGGAATACATAGGTCATATTGATAGGTTGCACATGCATTTTTAGTCCTACAAGAATTACTTTATAAAAAAATGTCCCCTAAGGAGTGGTGAAAATAGTCATATATTGGTATTTTGGAGTAATTGATCGATTATAACTGGAGAAACCATCCATGAACAAGAACATTTCATGATTAGAAATATTGTTAACAATAATATCAATGTTTGGTAAGAGAAATTCATCCTTAGGACAAGCTTTATCGACATCACTCACATTAGTGAAAATGTGGATACCACTAGTTTTCTTGCCCATGGGGACCATGCTAGATACCCATTATGGATAGTTGATTAGTTGTATGAAACCAACATCAAGGAGTTTTTGTAACTCATCTTTGACTAATAATGCAACATGGGGTGCATATTGCGTAACTTTTTCTTAATAGGTTTTGCATCGGTTTTAACACCAGATTGTGAACAATTGTATCTAGATCCATTCCTAGCATATCAACATATGACCAACCAAAGACATTGAAAAAATATCATAAGAGTGATGTGTATTTAGCACGTTCCTTATTTGATAAGCACTTTCCAAGGAGGACTATGTGAGGTTCCTCAGGTGTACCGATGTTAACTTCAATAGTTTCTTCAATAAGCATATGTGATGCCTCATCAAGATGATCAAAGGTGGGAAGCTCATTGGTAGGTTCTAGGGGTATGTCATCAGTGTCTCCAAAGTATGATTAGTTATGGAATTGAATGTCTTGTGTGATGTATTTGTAGGGATCCTTGTCTATAGCACCCGGGTTACATAATATGGCTTTGTTTGAAGGGAATATATCCAAGGGTGATGGCTTGTCTCAAGATAATAATTAACGGGAAATGTCTTAACTCTATTGATGGTAAAAAAATTTGGAGGATAAGACAATCTGTAGGGGGTAAACTAAGAGGTCAAGAAATTTCATTTTGATGTGAAGGTATCATACATAGAATGGGATGATCAATAGACCAATCAAACATTGTTCCAAATTCATGGAATAGTTCAATGAAGTGGAACCTTGTGGCTTCTTTGAGGAATATGTGTGAATGATCTGGTATTAAAGAGTGACTGAGAACCACATGGATATAAATGAATAGGTCTATCCATCTAGATTGACATCTCATATCGGTGAAATATTATGTTATATTTTTAATATCTTCATCAAGTTTGGTATATCCTAATCCGGATTTATCAAAAGCTAGTTTATAACATGTATGAAGAGGAGTGGAAATTACCTATTCAAAAAATTTCAAACCATAAACTTTCCATCTTTGATCGAGTAGGTAATGCATAGAAAAATTCAAGTTTAAAAGATATGAAATGTCGATGTGAACGAATATTTTCTAATAGATATTTTTTTCTTGGTGGATGAGCTACAATATCATATCCCCCATACAAAAAATAAGTATTTTTGGGAGGGATTCCAAAAGAAACCAAAGATCCTTTAACATGTTGTGTGGATGATGGTCTACCCATTTCTTTGACAGTTGCCATATTAGGTAGAGAAATTGTGGCATAAGGAAGTTTATATTCCCAACGCTAACAAAATTGTGCATCTTTTGTCATATTACCCTTATTCTAATCTCGTGGTAAACTATTATATATGGGTTTTCTACTAGACAAAATAAAACTTAGATATGTTGACGGTGAAGATGATGAGGGTGGTGGGGGTATGATTACTTCTAGAAGTGATGTTGATGGTTGATCATGGTAATGATGAAGAAGTAGATAGTTCATGTGATTTTTGTGGATCATAATGGTGTGTTGATGGCGATGGGTCAAATACATTAGGTATATGGGTGGATGTGTTAGATATGTCAGCGGAGATGAAATGATTGGTGTGACAAGTGTATAATAGTAACCACTCTTCCGAATGAGAGTATGATATTATTATAGTATTTAAATGATTTGACATCAATGGTGACATAATGTGTGACTCCGTCTTGTTTGTATTTGAAACATTGTAATACCCATGTTATGATTCATCCAAATTAAGGTATTTTTAAAAAACATATCCCTTAAGTTCAACTAATACTTTCAATGTTAAACATAATTAATTATCTTGTTGTTAAATAATCCAACATTATTTAATATTTAGAATCCATTTGATAACATACAATAACCATGTGTAGTTGTAAGGGTCTACTAGATCTACTCAATCTCCCTTGATCACTCTAACCAAGTGTGTATACTATGTATACTTGGTTAAACCTTTTATAGGTTATACGAACTGCACAGCATCTCCTTAGTGCCCACCAGAAGAAATTTATGAAACTTCCATCCATCTCCCGACACTTTTGATTTAGGGGAATGGTGTACATACAATGTAATAAATATTTACATTACTTTGGCCAAAGATTTCAAGCATTTATTTGTAATCTTAGTTTCAAGACTACACGTTAGCCTATAAAACTTGTCTTCCATCACCACACAATCATCTCAATATAGTTATCAGGATTCCTTTTTATTGTTTAAGAATTTGGATTAGTTACGAAAAATAAGATTCCGTGTACGACTCATCCTACTAATCAAAATGATCCTATCAGTACCACCTTAGGATCCTTATGGGAAAGATAGTGACCATGTAATGATTTTCATCATTACGTCCTCACTACCCTTCCCGTAGCCATCCTGAGTTGGCATGGGTAGGATGGTAATGAGAAGATGAAGGGACATAACACCTACACTTATTATATACTTTAAGTTATCATAGATAGATAAGGTATCTAAGTCTTTCTTTTCTGAGAACATTATAATGTGTTGATACATGATATTAGATTCTTAAAAGAGGGTTATAATAACTCAACAAGTTACTAACTTTCATTAGTTCCTCTTATCAAACTAACTCAACGTAGTATTCATTGTTAAGTATAAGTTTACTAATCATGTTTCACATCGAGTTGTGTTATTACAATCACTCGTTAAGGATAGACCTTATTCTCTTAAGTACATTAAATTTCATGATTAGTCCAGTTAATTCCATAAGGTACAATGATAACTTTACTTTATTTTCATTATATTGTTATCATTATTGTCTATGTGTCGTTATTCAACATACTTGATCATTTCAATTGAATCAATTGAAACAAAAAAATAATATATAACATAAGGTTAATCAACTTTATTAATAATCAACTATATAAATAACACCCCATTTTTTTATATCCAACAAGATAAGTCACAAATCAGCCAAGTCATATATTCTATTTCAAATAAGGATAATCCTTTATTTTCATTAATAATGATATACAAATCATCAAAAATAATACATTGGGAAAAATCCCTTTACAAGATGCGAAGGCATTCCTTTCGCATTTAACAATGTTTACAATAATCCTTTTTGGATTCATATTAAAATACCATATGACGTAAATCAATCATAAACAATCCAAACAATCACCTGTAAGAGAGAGAAAATGTATATGGTAAGTCCAAATAACTAGAATGAGTTTGTAAACTCATATTCCATGTTGTAATCATAATGAAATAATTGAATAAGTTATGGTCATACTTATCTTAAAGCAATAAACTTCCTAGTTTATAATAAGATAACTATCTCATATGCTGATGATAATGACACTTCTTAATTATATGTAAACATTATCATTCAATATCCTCATTATAATAATCTTAATAAAGATTTAACAAAATCATATAATCTAAGAGAGGAGAAGGATTTTATCTATAATAACATTCAAAATCAACTTACTTTCTTATCACAAAATAAGTAATAAAGGAAGAGGACATATATTGAATCTTCCAAGTTATACTAACCCAACAATCAATGTAACAACAACAATATTTCTATATTGTTTTTTCTACTTTCATATAATCAGATCAATAAAAGTATTACAACATTATTGTTTATGAAAAATCAATTATACCTAGTGCCTATAATTCCCTTTTTTGCAACAATTGATCATATTCATTTAAAACATAAATTCATTTCATTTATGTCTAAACCTTCTTTCCTTCCAAATTTATTGCTACCCACACAAAACAACATCATTTTTCTTAATGAAAGAATGATAACTACAATTTTTAAAACCATAATTTTAATTTGAAATTCTCAAAATTATTCAGAGATAAAAATCATTTAGAATCCTCATACTCCTAAAATCTACATGTTATTTTCAGTTTTCTCATATCAATCAGAAGTAAAACATGCATCAAAAGAATTGTAATAGCCATGCTCGTCAAGAGCTACAAACCAATAATAATGACTAAACATTAAAAAGATGACACCAAATTCATGAATATGAAAATTATCCCATAACAATCGTTGTTCCATATTTCTCACTATGCTCCAGCCCAAAATGGTAAAGTAGTAACATCAATCAAGCTCTAAGAAGAGCTATAAAAACAAACCAGATTTGTTCTTATCTATTGAAATCTTTGTTTGTCATTTAGACTTCCATTTTATCCAGACTAAAAAGATCTAAAACATCTTTCACATCAAGTTCTTAATAAATACCCAAATCGAGCATGCTCAAGGAGAGAGAGAGAGATCGGTTTATTCACATTTTAGAAAACTTAATAATAGTTAATAACAAAAAAAGCTCATAATGAGCTAGAATCCAAAAAATAGTCAAGCACACTTTGGTAGCTAAGTAGTGAATGGTGCTTGCAAGATCAAAGGAAGGATGAAACCACAATAACCCACATCTTCAAAGACCAAAATCCAATTCAACGTATATATTAAGAGAAGATAACAAAATGCTCAAGATGAGCTAAAAACAATCTAATTCAATGAAGCTCTATATGGATTGAGATTAACCTTCTAGTTTTTAAACTAGACCACCAAAAAGACCCAAAGATTTCTAGTTACAGGATCCCAATAAAATAATAAAAATGAACCATATATTGTTTTCTCTTCATTAAACCAACTATATTCATTCTTTCCTAATATTCCAATGAAAATTCGTTTTAAAAGTAAATAATAAAAAATCTCTAAATGAGCTTATGTAATAATAATAATCCAAACAAAAATATGTTCTAGATTTCATTATAAAACCAAATCCAATACACAAATCGAACCCAATTTCATGATATTAAAAATTAAAGTAAATCCAAAATACCCAAGATCATTTTCTCACCTTTTTCCTTGTTTACCTTTCAACTTTCACATTAAAAAGAGAGAAGTTCTAGATTTTAAACAAATACAAACTCCTATTCTTTTCCCAATTTCCCATTTTCAAAATTTAACAAAAATCCCAGAAATATGCATAAATATTCAAAACTTCTCATTCTAAAAAACCAGATTCAAAGTAAAATTAGGAAACCAAAGGTATTCGTCTATTTCATCTTTAAAAAACAAATAATGTGAGAGAGAAAGCCCATGACTAATATTTCCTTACTTTCAAACTTCCTTGAATCCTCACAAATCGATTTCCTCCAAAACCCCATAAAACATTCCAGTAAGTGATTTAAATACAAAATACACCATCATAAATAGCTTCATAATCACATGCACAAAGGTTAAAAATAGGATTCAAAGAATATCTCCATCTAAATATTCCATGCAGAGCCTCCAATAACAAACCAGAAAGTAAATGAATGCAAACAATGTGAATGGAGGCGGGGAGTGAATACATGGTTGGATTCTCAGAGAAGATACCAATTCCTAAGGAACCTAATCTTTAATTTCATTCTTTACTTTCAGTGTCATGTTGTGGACAAAACCATAAATATTGCATGGTGGCTTCACTTTCCCCACATAGCAAACACTTAACCAAGATGGTCTATGACCATTATTCAACCCTATAAACCAAACAATAAACAACACCCATGCTAAGTGGTTGATGACCAATGCATTCCAAACATTAAACAAGGTGGTCCCTAAGACCATTCACTATGCCATTAAACTTATAAACAATTTAAACAAAAGGTGGTCATATAAATTTATAAAACATATGCATCACTTCAAGCTTTCCTAACTTTTCTTTATATATATGTATACATATATATGTTTTCATACATATATATAATCATAATTATTAGTTAATTAGATCTTAGTTACATGAATATACATATATACATGTATATATTTTTATTTTTTATTTTTGTATTATTAGTTAATTAGATCATTATCAGTATATACATTCACATTGTATTAGTCACCAATGAATACACCATCACGAACATATTAATGTACGACAATTTATAATGCAATCAAAACATCATGTAAAAACCTAGACAAGTGGTATCAATTTCGTTAGATAATGGGTATACACTAAGTAAGGATGTTACAAACATTGATGAAGAGTGGGTGGAATACATTTCATTTCATAAATCCAATGACATCTCAATAAGATGTTGTATTTTAGTTCTCCATATATGACATATAAAAGGGTGTGGAATGTCCTAGATCCAAATTTCATCGATAAAATTATAGTTTCCAATGCAATGCAAGGGGCATTATTGAATGTGTGTAATTATAACATTGAGGTAGAAATATGAGATAATGATATGATATTGATGCTTGATTCATTGTCAATCGGGACACATTTGGTTTTTTGTATTCAATTTTAGTGATGATGAATAATGGTGGATCATGGGGTTCAATTCCCCCTAGCATGATGAGAGGTGATTCAGACTTGATTTCATAGTCATAAAATGTGATTGATGATGAATATTTGGTATGAAGATTTCCCACAAAGTGTGAAAAGGCATTGGGATTTTGTGTGGTCAATTTGATCGAATTTAAAGCCTCAAGTAAGAGCTTCATGATGATTGGAAGATTGAAAATGAGGTCATATAGTGAGATCTTGGTCGATATACTATTTAATTGATTAATAAAATTATTATTGAGATATAATCGGTTGTGAAGAAGATGCCACATTTGGTGATGAAAAAATCATGGATCTTTTTTAAGGTGTAGGCGAGGCTTTGTATTGAAAGCTTGATTTCTTGTCACAATGTGAATTATGCCAACTAAAACTTGGTGAAATGATGAAGATGTGTCATGAATAACTTGATTGGTCCAAGCCATGTGTGGTGGGAGTGAATTCTTGAATACATCTAAATTTTGATTTTGTGGGGCCATGGCATTATCAACTTGAATAACACCTTTGTCAATTAAGTCTTGAATAACATTACACAATTGTCGACATTTATCCATTGCATGACCCATAATCCTATGGTAGGTACATTTATTAGTAGATTATTGATGACAAAGTTGTTTTGGTGCATTGGGATCTTCTTGTCGTATTGGTCGAAGCAAGATAAGTGAGCATCAAGGCTTTTTTATAGAATTCTAGAGAGTGATTCAGTTAAATGAGTTTATTAGCAACACGTTTGAAATGGATCCCATGATTTACTTTATGTAACCCGTTATTGTGGGTTATTAGGATCCATGAAAGTATTCTTGGTGGTATTTGATGTAGATCCTTGATTAGATAGAGAATGACCTAATTTACTTGAGGAGTCTTCTTGGTGAACTTAGAGAAATCATTATTCTTATAAATCTTGACCTCTCCAATACTAACATGGACATATTCAATTCTCTTGGCCATTAGTATGGCTTCCTCAAATGACTGAAACTGTTGAATTTGAAGAGTGTGAGACATTTTTTTTGCACAACTATTGGTGAAAATTTGAGTAAGTTTCGGTTGAGGAATGGGGAAAGTAAGTTCATGAATGACAAACCTCCAAAATTGTAGAGATCATATAATGTAATGCATTTAGAAACATTGATTGAAAAGTGATCAATGAATAATCTAGCTAGTTATTTGAATGAAATGATGCTATGTTGTGTAAGGATAGTATACCAATCTAGAGCTTGACCACCTAATGACAATGGGAATGTTCACAACATAAGTGTTTCATTGTGACTAATGAGGTAACAAGCGTATTTGAACATGTATAATTGGTTTTGAGGGTCTTCTTTACCCTTAAATTTATCAAATTTAGGCATCTCAAAATGAGGCAGATATGATTTCATAGGCGATGGATGAATAGGTTTGTTACATAGCTGATGATCGTATCTAAGCTTAGGGACTCCCATACCTTGATTTTGAAGTTCAAGGCTACAAATCATATCCATTAGTTATTGATTGATATTCAGTGCATGTGGAAAGACATGACCTTAGAGTGATTTAGTAGAAGAATAATATTATATACAGTTGTAAGTGTGAGAGAAGAAAGGAGATGTATAGGCAAAGGATGAGGAATTAGGTGGAATGTTTTGAGTGAAAAGAAGTATGGTGGTATGAGAATGGGACCCAAGAGGTTGTGTGATGCTTGTAGAAGGAATATGATGTGTGTGGATAATAGTAGATGGAGTGGGGCCAATGGACAAAATAGTAGTATGAGGTGGTTCGGTAGTGGATGAAGAAGGTTTGGGGGTCACAAAGTAAATCTTCAAATTGTAAGCATCTAGCTTGTAATAGTATATTCTAAGATATTCTACAAGATCATTTGGATTATGGTCTAAGGACTCTTTAAAATTGGTATTGAAAGGTGGAATCTTTTAAAATTCATCATCTTCCGAGGGAGGAGGAGTAATAAATGTAGGAATTTCCTCAAAATCTCCTACTACTCTCTTATGGATAAAAATGTCATCATGTGAATGAGATGTGTGGTCCATGGTGTGAAGTGGATTATATGAACGTGTGTGGGTTGTAACTATACAAGGATAAGCACAAGATAACCTCAGCTCAAGATAAAAAAATGAATTTGTGATATGTATTATATAAACAAATGATGTAATGAATGGAAGCAGGCTGAAAATCATAACTCAGTCATAGTTATGACTTCACTAGGGATAACTAAGGAATCATGATAGAATACATGATGGATGAGTTGTGAATTTAGGAAGTTATAGGTCAATTTTAGTTATAGTTGAATGTGGGAAGAATATGGAATCTAGATAGAATGCAAAATGGATGAATTGGAAGGTTAAATGATACATCAGCTGTTGTGTAACCGATTAAGGAAGAAATCGGGAATCGGGACAAAATGTAGAATGGATAAATTAGAAGGTTCTAGGTTAGTCATAGTTACAAATGACTTTAGGAAGAATATGTGATGGAAGATCACATTACAGTCATAGTTGTGACCGAGACTAGAAAAATCGAGAACTCAAAATTGTTATCAAAAACATGTGTGATAGTATAAGAAGGGTCTATGAAGAACAAAAATAATCACATGGGTGAATCATTAATAGTGGTTTTTATGAATGTGGTGATGTTTTTTTATTAAGGTGGAATATGAGATTATTTTTTTGGCTTCCTATAAAAGGATCTCTCTCTAAATATCGAGGGTTATCCAAGTGATCTTCGTACACTACAAAATTTCTATTTGCAAGCTTTACTTTACCCCCTTGATTAACTAATATGAATTTTACCCTATTCGATCAATCAAACCGGGGCCATCACTTAGGAGAACCTTGGCTCTACCTCATAGATGAAATAATCAATCGGGTTGGGTGACCCTTTTCGGTGATGATTCTTCTCAAAGTGCCAACTACTTAGGGGTTCTGTGGTACTCCTCACGGTGAGTTTTACAACTTATACCCAAGAAATTACCACAATTGTGAGGATGGGAATTTACCATTATCTAGACCTGTATTTAGCATCTGTTAATTCCTAAGTCATTCACTTAAGAAATATTGTAGTCTTGTTTCTTAACCAATGTTGAGTTGGGCATATTGACACTTCATTCAAATAAGGTATGAATGCTCACTGAAGCTTGCAAAACCTCTAGATCCCTCCTTTGATCACTCATAAGATGTGGTTAGAAAAAAAAAACAATAATAATAACCATCACAACATGCAAGAATGTTCAACTTATCCATTTTCACACAATATAAAGGAGTTACAACATCATAAATCGAAACACATATAATAAGGAAATCATTCTACATAAAGAATTAGTAAGAGTATTTGAATTCCCATAATACCATGCTTAGATTTAGTTATATTTTCTACCCAAACACAATTATCCATTAAAAACAAAATTTCTTACATAAAACATAACCTGATTACATCCATAACTCAATGACCTTCTTGCGCTTAGACTATGCACACATACAAAAACTCGCTTACAAACTCCAACATCGACATACCTCCAACTGAAATACTAAATACAAGAGTGCGTCACTTATTTATACATGGTGGGGACTTGACCTTCACCACTTACATACATTTTTCCTAAATATAGGTGAGATAATAATAAGTTACATGCTTTCTCAACTTTATTTTAACTATAAATCGAGCTATAAATAACTTGCATTTATCCTTCTTTAATCCTATATTTAGATTAACTCCATATGCTATCTCTATCATTGTCTACGTGTGCTTTGTTATTTATATAATTTACTTATGTGTCATGCCATCTAAAATTTCCTATTTTTATCCTTTCTTTGAAAATGGCTAAGTCCTTAACTCTGTATTTGTGTGCAAACCCCTTGAACACTAAGTTGTTCCTTTGTGTTGCATGCGACCTCACTCACCATCCTATATTTTCCCCTATTCATGTGCATGCTTCCACACATTGAATTGTGATAATTTATTCTTACATGTGTTCCTTCACACATCCCTTCTAATATCTTCATACCTTTTTACTACCTGTGTGTGCCCTTTTGCGTGAAGTCTCTACATTTGGCTAATACTTAGCCATTTCTCCCAAGCAAAATTACCCCACATTAAGAGTATTATCCATCCTCGGTAATATGAACCAAAGAATTCCTTATCCAAATAATGAATGAATCAAAGAATCTAAAGAATAAGGAATATGGACCCTTACCAAAAGAATTATAGAACATGTGCATGCATTCAAAACTTAGGCCCCTATTATGGAAGGATTTCTATAAATTCTTTGTTTAATATGTTTTCTAACTCCTTCCAATCCTTAATTTATTATGTAGCCTTAGCAGGCATCGTCTTCACGATAGAAGGTACTTGGTTAAAGGATAACTCATCCGCCTTCTCCTACATACCATTGACTACCATACCCAAGTCTAAGGCCACTCCCTCTAATGTATCCATCTTGCGCATGACCAAGGGATAAAGTTCCTTGAGCCTTGCCTCAAATGTGTCCTTCATGGATTTGATTAGATCTCTTTTCTCTGCTAATTTTTCCATGAAATTCTTGCATTCGACATTATTATTCTTCATATTGTCCTAGATCTTCTTCAATTATGCTTCCTCACTAGAAGTGTGTGTGTTAAGAATGGGAGAGAAGTCTTGGAAGTTATCAAAAACATATTCTTCCTTCGTGTGGCCTCTCTCACCTCCACGGTCAATACCTCATACTTCCTAATACTCCTCTCCACCTATTCTTTACTCTTTTTCCTTTTCATGGCCAATTATTCAACCATCAACCCTAGCCCATCCTTCCTTTCCAGAAACATCATTCACACCAAGTATTGTAAGTAGTGTAGCTATTTTGGATACTCATCCGGGCTTGTTCAACTAGCTATGGGTGCACACTCGTAATACTCTTCACTATATCAAATGCTTTATCATACACATCCCCATCCACTTGTTCTCATCCCTTAACTCTTCGCAAGCTTCGGATCTCCTTTTTTCTTAAGCTCATTTTCTTATCACATCCTCTTGATGGCAACATCTTTGTCAAATTTCCTTCACCCTACCTTTGACGCCATCTTGTTAAGTGCATTACATTCTTGTTCATTTATTAGTTACATGTAGTCGATAATGGGAAATTATTCTCTTGTTATTTTATTCGATTACATCTTGGTGAGCAACTCCCTACTTACCTCAAAATACAACTCATCCATGTACACGTGGTAATTCCACAAGTTATTCTTCCTCGTGTGCATCGGGGACTAGTTCTTGTCAAATATTTCCCAATAGAATATGTCCCCTATGGGTATTGAGTTTGGGTACTGTCATCACCAATCCGGCACTATGATAATTCTTCACCGGGAACTCCTCGTGCTATGATTATTTACTAATGCACAGCCTTTAGTTTGGTGGACGTAATCTGGAAACAAAACAACAACCGAACACAAGAATACCATCGACTATGATAAGACGGAATGATGACAAATCTGAAATATCAAAGTAAATTATAATATTAACATGAAATTGTTACAATCTCACCCATGAGGTACTTCAACAAGACTATGGGAGAAACTTTACAATTACACCTCTCGATGGCTTCTTCAACACACCTTTAACTAATGGCTTCCTTTGCACACTTCCTACAATATTTCTCACTACTTCTTTCTATGCTAAATGAGGGGGGTGGCCTCTCTATTTATAGAACTTCCAGGCTTATCCATCCTATCTCTAAGATAGGATAAGAAATCCACTCTGACGAATCATATTCCATACCTTAACTCTTATATGTACATGTAAGTTTATCTCTTAAGATAAGATAAACGTTATCATTTTACATGGGTTCCACATTTTTAGACTTTTTACAAATAAAATACACAAAATATTTATGACCTCACTCCTTGTCCTTATTACCAATATAATATTTCTAATTCCTAATCATGTAGACCCTACTTCTCTACTTACCCAAACTTTGACATTTTAACATTACCGGACCACTTATGACAAATATTTACTTTTTACAACATTCCTATTGTACTTTGACTATTACCGTACTCCACATTATTGGCAACACCGTACTGACGGCGCCGTTATCTTCTATCAGACGCTACTACTAATTATACTTAACAACATCCTATTCCTAATACATACATTAATGAAATAGAAATTATGGAGGAAAATTTTAGTGTCGACATCTTCCCCCTTCCTAGCTTCTACTCCGTCCTCGGAGTAGACTATTCTGGTGCTTGGAAAATCTTCAACTTGTCGTGGTTGACCCATTTCGTAATGGGAGTGCCATCCAATTCCTCCAGTCGGTACGTACCATTTTCATGCACAGCTACTATTTTGTAGGGCCCCATCCATTTTGGAAGAAATTTTCTCTGTCTTCTTTTTTTGTATCTGGAATCATATACTAGGACCAAGTCATTCACATGAAATGGAGACCATTGGATCTTTTGATCAAAGTATTCCTTCTACTTCATTTTCTTCTTATGGCTTGTATCCTTTGTTGTTTCCCTCATTTCCTCTAGCAAATGAAGATGTAACAACCTTTCTTTTCTTGAATCACTTTCATCCATCCTTTCATTTTTCATAACTCTCACGGTGGGAATATCAAACTCAATAGGAAGAATGAATCAATGCCATAGGCCAACCTGAAATGGGGAGTATCACGTTGCTGACTTTGATGTTGCTCTATATGCCCACAATGCTACATGAATCCTTTTATCCCATTTATGTACTGCAAGGCTGCATCTTTTGCTAGAATTTGAGACAACACAAAATTTGTTCGTTCCACTGTCCATTTGTGCTTGGCTTGTATGTTGTTTCCTTCCGTGCTTAATAGAAAACTTATTGACTAGGGCTTCTACCACCTCATTAATGAAGTGGCTTCCTTGATCATTACAATTTCTAATGGACAACCAAATCTGGTGACAATGCGTTCATATATGAACCTTGCCACTTCATCCATGGAAAGCTGTCTTGATGGCCTAGCTTCAACCCACTTGGTTAAATAATGCGGGCAACTACAATATACTTATTTTGGCGTGATGTAGTTGGAAGTGGACCTACAATGTCTATTCCCCACTTTTCAAAGGGACCAAGTGGAAGAATAGGACATAATGGAGCTGATGAAGTCTTATGGTTACCATGTGTTTGACAAATATCACATGTCTTACAATAATTATAACAATCTTTAAAAAGAGTGGGCCAGTGATAACCTGCATCCAAGATCCTTCTTGTTGTAAGTTGTCCAGAGAAGTGCCCTCCACATGTACCATTGTGGAATTCTTCTAGCAGCTCCTTTCCTTGATCACGTCCAATTGCCCTCTTGTACTGTCCATCAGGTCCTATTCGAAATAATGCTCCATGCAGAATAGAATATGGATGACTGGCTTGAGTAATCTTTCTCTTAGTCTTTGCATTGGCACCATCAGGAAACTTGAATTCATTCAGATAATTCCAAATATCTATGTATTCACTAGGGATTGTGTCAAGGGAGAACAATGTTGCATCGGGAAAATCATCATCATCACAAGATGATCCTAAACCATCATAGGCTCGAGAGAGTGCATCTACATTGACATGCTTCTTTCCTGGCCTATCTATAATATCAAATTCAAATTCTTGTAGCAAAATTATCCATCTTGCTATCCTCCCTGATGGGTTAGGCTTATTGACAATATATTTTAGAGCCTGATGATCCGTTACAACTAGAAATTTTTGCCCTAGCAAGTAATTTCTAAACTTCTTTACAGCAAAAATGATAGCGAGCCTCTTTTTCAGTTACAGTATAGTTTACCTCAGCACTGCTCATTTGTCTGCTCCCAAAGTAAATTGGATGTTCATTCCCATTTTCATCCTTTTGGCTCAAAGTACTTCCTAGTGCTGCATCTGAGGCATCAGTGTACACAATGAATGGCTTGCTCTAAACTGGATTCTTCAAAACAGGTGAAGACACCAGGGCTTCCTTCATTTTCCAAAAGCTTCATGCGCCTTATTTCCTGGTTCATAAGTAACATCCTTCTTCAAGAACTGGGTTAGTGGCTGTGCAATCTTTGAGAAATTCTTGATGAACCTTCTATAGTAACCCACATGGCCTAAAAATGATCTCAACTTACTTCTATTAAGAGGAAATGGTAAATCTTTGATTTTTGAAACTTTATCAGGATCAGTACCAATACCATCTCTGGATACAACATGCCCTAACAAAACACCTTTAGAACATCCAAAGACACACTTTGTAGGGTTTAGTGAGGCTTGTGCTTCATCTAACCTTTGAAATGTTGTCTCCATTCGGTGCAGGTGGTCTAACTTGCTGCCATAGATGCAAAAATCATCCGAGAATACTCTAATGAAGGTCCCGATGTAGGGTTCGAACACCCTATTCATCAACCATTTGGAATGTTCTTGGAGCATTACACAACCCAAAAGGCATAACTCTATAAGCGAAAATTCCCAAGGAGTGGTGAACGTGGTCTTGGTGATCTTTTCTGCTATAAGAAATTGGTTGTAGCCGCTTTATATCCATCAACAAAACTATAGCACTCCTGACCAGCTACTTCGTCCAAGATCTAATCTGAAAATGGAAGAGGGTAATGATCCTTCTTTGTTGCCTTATTGAGCTTCCTGTAATCAACACAAATGCATAGCTTCCCATTCTTTTTTATTGAGATCACAATGGGAGAAACCCATTCTAAATTCTCCACAGTAAATATGAATCCTGCATCAAGCAACTTATCTATTTCTTCTTTTACAGTCTTGGAAAAATTAGGATTCATTCTATATGGCATTTGCTTTATGGGCTTAGCACCATCTACCAGCTCAATACAATGTTCTACCCAACTTACTTGACGGAGTTCCTTGTAATCAAAAGTGAATAGGTGTATGTACCTTCGAAAGAGCTGGAGGTAGGATTCCTTCTCACTCTCCATCACAGCATCACCAATCTTTATTTGTTGGAGACGATCATCAACTTCTTCTTCAGATAATTTTATGGGGTCTGGGTTGGGTGTGGATCGAAGGATATCCATGACCTGAAACATCCACCTCACTTTCTTCATCTTGAGTGTCCACTTCTTTGGTACTAGAGTAATCGGAGGATGTCCAATCATTAGTTTCATCACTTGAATATTGTGTTACGCTTTATGATGTCGAGGGATCACGTTTATCTTCACCCTCTCTCTACCACGTCCAAGTGTCATGAAACCTTCATTCTAGTAGTTTCTTGCATGAACTCTCCTTAGCCATGGTCTTCCCAGCAGCATTGGGTACGCAATAGTACCATTTTTCATCACCTAAAAGTCTACCACACATACCACACCCATAACAGATATTGCCACATTTGAAACTACACCTTCTGGTTTAGTTTTTCCTTTATTTAATGACCTTAACATAAGTGTTGAAGGGTGATCAATTTTTAAACCCAACATATTCATTACAGACTCGGTCATTACATTAATTGCAGCACCTCCATCAACTAAGACATCATGAATTGAAATACCATTACATAATACCTCAGCTTGTGGAGCATAGGGATCTGCCTCTGCCTCCAAAACAGGGACCTCAACCTCCTTCCTTGTTCGAGCATTGAGTCCACCTCAAAACTCATGCCTCTTCTCAGAAGACATAGCCAAGAGTTGACCATATGTAATATTTACAGGCCTTTTGGACAGATCTTCCAAGATGGAGTATGGTCCTTGCCCCTGTGAAATCAGAAAATCCTGCACACCCAACTTTCTTCTCCTATGTTTCTTACTAGTTTCTTCTTTCATCTTCTTAGGATCATTTCCATCTTGATTATCTTTTTCTTTCTTTCTTTTTGTTACAAACACATCTACTTCATTATTTCTGCTCTTATCTACTACATCAAAAGAATTCACAGGTGCTTTTCCTTTATCATTATCTCCTTTACCAGATGTAGAAGCTCTATCTGGACAATTATACTTATAATGACCCTTTTTATAACAACCATAACAAACAACTTCAGAAATATTTCTTTTTGGACCTCTATCTCCTCCCTGAGAACTAAATTCCTTTCCTTGAAGAAGATTAATAGTTAACTGACCCATCTTTTTGAGCAGATCTTCATACTCAGTAGATGTACTAGGAGAAATATTTGTGCTCACCGGGAGTGGTTGTGGATTCTGGACCAAAGGTGCTGGTGTAGGCTCTACTTTAGCAACAATTTCTTTGGGCTCCTCTTCCATGCTTTCTTCTTGCCTTCTTGTAATCTCCTTTGCTTGTTCAATGGTAGCTGGGCGGTCATACTTCACTCGTTGTCTGATCTCTGGCTTCATCCCAAGAATGAAGTGCTTACAGAGGATATTATCCATGCCATTCATCAACCCATCCGCTAGTCCTTCCTTCCGGATCTGGGCATCGAGCTTCCTCCTTAGCTCTAGAATACGAGCATGATAATCCCTTATCTTCTCCTTCTCTCCTTGGGTTAGCTTTGTGATATCGATCATGAGATCTGCATATTTCTACTGTTCACCAAATTCTTCAAGAAAACTTTCAGTTAATAAATCCCATGAATTTTTCACATTATCACCTAGTGTTTCAAACCACCTAAGTGTTGAACCATCCAAAAATGTAGGAAAAAATTCAGTCCATTGTTCCCTTCTTATAAGGCCATTACAAATACAAGATCGTTTAAACTCTTGAATGAAAGAAGAAGCATCTTCATTAGATTGAGCTGAAAAAATAGGAATCTTTCCCATTTTCAAAAGTAACCACCATGAAATACCAACTCACAAGTACAATCAACAAGACTTATGTGTACAAATAATTGGAATCACTATACTAGAAAGTGACTTTACACCTTTCTACAGTAAAATAGAAATGACCACGGTAAACTATGGTAAAACTTGACTTACTGTGGTAAAAACTGACTTTACTGTGGTAAACACTATTCACGGTAAAAAGTGAAGTTACTACGGTAAATACTATTCACGGTAAAAAGTGACTTTACTGTGATAAATACTATTCATGCAAAAATGACTTTATCATGGTAACTACTATTCACGGTAAAAATGACTTTACCATGGTAACTACTATGCACAGTAAAAACAAGGTTACCCTCCAATTGATTTTTGACTAAGTGGGAATATCTCTCCAGAAAATCCACCAACGAGGAATGGTCCCAGCAACGGAACCAAAATGTCATCACCAATCCGGCACTATGATAATTCTTCACCGGGAACTCCTCGTGCTATGATTATTTACTAATGCACAACCTTTAGTTTGGTGGATGTAATCTGGAAACAAAACAACAACCGAACACAAGAATACCATCGACTATGATAAGACGGAATGATGACAAATTTGAAATATCAAAGTAATTTATAATATTGACATGAAATTGTTACAATCTCACCCATGAGGTACTTCAACAAGACTATGGGAGAAACTTTACAATTACACCTCTCGATGGCTTCTTCAACACACCTTTAACTGATGGCTTCCTTTGCACACTTCCTACAATATTTCTCACTACTTCTTTCTATGCTAAATGAGGGGGGTGGCCTCTCTATTTATAGAACTTCCAAGCTTATCCATCCTATCTCTAAGATAGGATAAGAAATCCACTCTGACGAATCATATTCCATACCTTAACTCTTATCTATACATGTAAGCTTATCTCTTAAGATAAGATAAACCTTATCATTTTACATGGGTTCCACATTTTTAGACTTTTTACAAATAAAATACACAAAATATTTATGACCTCACTCCTGTCCTTATTACCAATATAATATTTCTAATTCCTAATCATGTAGACCCTACTTCTCTACTTACCCAAACTTTGACATTTTAACATTACCGGACCACTTATGACAAATATTTACTTTTTACAACATTCCTATAGTACTTTGACTGTTACCATACTCCACATTATTGGTGACACTGCATCGACAAAGCACCGTTATCTTCTATCGACGCTACTACTAATTATACTTAACAACATCCTATTCCTAATACATACATTAATGAAATAGAAATTATGGAGGAAAATTTTAGTGTCGACGGTACCTTTCCCTAAGCACCTTCATGGGGTCATCAATGCATGTCATCTAGGGACCCCGTGGGGTTGCCTTCACTTCCTCTTCTTTGTGCTCAATTTCTTTGGTATGTCCTATGTAATATTATACTGCATGCTTTTCATTTCTCTTCATGTGCATTGATCATCCCCATTACCTATATCGTATCCTCCCTTTTCTTCCTTCTTTCTCACTAACTCACTCTCATTTTCATGCTCTCCATCACCTTCCCAAAGTGTCTTTCCACGCATCACATTTATTGTTCTCATTTTCAATTGTCATGTGTCCTTCCTCCCGAAGGCATGGATCCTCATTACAAACTAACATATCTTCTTACAATGTTTACTCCTTGTTGAGCACCATCTCCTTAATCACCTCTTCATCCAAGTATCCTTCTTCATCCTCCACATTATTAACTTTTGGTTTCTTATTTTTAGACTTGTCTTTTTCTTCACATGACTTGGTTTCTTCTTCAATGGACTTGGCTTGGTCTTTATGACTGATGGTGACCCCTTATAATCCTCCTAGGTACTCACACCATTACCTTCCTCCCTACACCTTTGCCTCTCGTATTTTCTTCCTTTAGCTCTAGTCTAGACAAGTATATTATTCCTCTTCATACTCTTCATTCTATTTTTCTTCTACCTCTTCTTCTACTGTCTGGGAGTCTTCTCACGCCGACACTTGGGAATCCTCACTATGTGCTTACTTGGCAGCTTGTGGTATTGTGACGTCCTAGACTTATATTTCCTTTCCATCCTTTATCATTAGTCTAAGGACAATGTATACCCTACATGCCTCCTTGCCAACCACCAAGGTCATGATCAGATTGAGTTCCATCATGTAAGAATCCATAGTCTCAAGGTACACTTCCTTGTGTGTGTATCCATACGTTTTCCTCGGGTATAGTAATCTACATCCACCCTATCTATATTTAACTTAAGGCATTGCACGTCTTTTATTTTATTCAACATGCACTAAAATTACTTGGTGATGAATGCAAATGACAACTTGCACCATGGTCCGAACTCTCCATCCTTCAACAAGACTGAAGTGTTGCATCACTCTAAACTCCTCATGTTCGTCTATTACTTCTCAATGAATCATTTTCAAATTTTTCACGCATCCACTTGTACCACTTCTCAATGTGCACCTTTTGGGGGTTATTAATCCATCCATCACAAGTGAAGTTGGAAAACCACTTTGTTAAGGAATTGTCCTCAAGAGGATGCACCCACATCTTATCCTCTGGCCCATCTAGGACTCCAATTTCCCAAAACACTATCAAGAGGAGGATTGAACCAAAAGTGATCTTATCCCCTTATTCTGTTTAAACCTTATCCTCTTCCATAATTCCCTCATTATATACGTGGTGATGTTATATTTGGTCTTGTTTTCCATCTTCTATGTGATGTGAAGGAAATTCTTCTTTATATTGTTCTCAATCTTGGGGTCTTCACGTAAATCCATGTCCAACTCTTCCCCTATGTTGCGTAGACCACTAAATCTACCAATTAACCTGGTATTCAACCTCCTCCTACTTCTCGCAAAGTAAAATTAATCCTCATATACGCACGACATGAGCCATTGGAATAATCACACATGATTTCCAAAGTAAGGAGACTCAAAAATAGCTGCAACACTCCTACCTCCTCCATTATATTATGCACGGAGTCATCCAATATCATCCACCATTCTACAGTCCTTGTGTCTAGATAACACAACATATCCTTGTTTATGGCTGCATCATGTCCCCGCACATGGTGGTTATACTCACTAATCTTGCAAATGTTGTGAATCTTTGATGCCTAAGGCTTCCATACTATCACCTCAAGTGGATATTGCATCTCTAAGAACCAATTATCGGGTACCTCGTCAATGATATTTTTCTTGTCCTTGGTGCTCACCTTGTTTCCATTATTCTCTTTCCCAAATAGTTTGGTTCTCAAAATTGATGTGATATGTGACATGTTACAATCTTAATACCTTACTCAAACGTGAAATTCCTTTGTGTGGTAACACTTTTTCTTTCTTCACCCTTATGGCTATTTATCCAACTTTGTGACATAATATTATCTCTACAAATATTGTGCCCTGGCTCCACAAACCCTAGCTTTCTTTCTTCATTTGTAAACCTTCACTCAACATTTTCCTCTTACAACCTTTAACCAACTACTATTTCTCACAAGGAGATATTTAATGTTAAGGTATGTGTACTTATTTAATCAGCTCTAGTTTGCATCAACTAACCGAATTGTTCTTCGCACTTCACTCGATTCTTCAAACTTCGTCACTTAGGCTTTTCAATCACACAAGTTTTCAAAAGAAAGGTAGGAAATAATTCACCCATGCACCTTTTATAGATTTTACAATTTTTTCACATTAATTATGCTCCACCTACCACCTTTTTACTTTAAATGTTCTTGTTTCTTTTTCTCACACTTTTCTCTTTCGCATGTGACCATCGTAACCTTTAGGCATGCTACTACTTCCTAGGATACATGCCCTCTTACGTGCACCTCCTGCACCACACTCAATATTTCATTGTGCCACTTGCCAAGTAGTCTAACTTGTTGTTTCCTCCCTTATGTTACATTGTGTGGATCTCCTTTCACATGGTATCCTTAAGCACCCTTACAACATATCCAACCATTCATAGAACCCTATTGCAAAGGACTTGTTCTTAATAAACCTATCACGTCAAGCCTTATTTCTAGGTTTATTTTCTTCCGACTCTATATTGCAATGGCACACCACTCATCTAACTACATAATCTTATCAATTTTCTCCTCTATTTATTTTTCATCATCCAATCCGCTTACACATGTAATACATAGGAAGGTAACATAAATTAAATGGGAAATATTGTCTCTACACCAAACACCAATTGAAAGGGTGTGGCCTTATTCAATCTCTTATAAGTTGTTCTATATGCCCATAACACAATTGATACTTTATCATCCCAATATTTCCTTCCAACATCATAAATCTTCGTCAATTTCTATGCCAAAATCTTATTGAAAGCCTCAACAGTTTCATTGGCTTATGGGTGATAGGGGTAGTATTATGGTGTGTTACCATGAATTCGATAGTAGGATTCGAATAATCTCATTCAAAAAATGAGTCTCTCTATCCCTTGTAAGACTCAATGGAAAATTGTGCCTACTTATGATGTTTTCCCATAAAAATCTAGTTGATGTTGCTGCAATGCCATCCTTTGTAGGCACAACCTCTTCCCACCTTGTTAAGTAATCTATACATATGATGATATAATGTGCATGTGTTTTACGCTTAGGTGGTGCAATGGGCCCTTTAAATTCAATTTCCCATTTTTAAAATTATTATGTGCTTGTTATAGGGTGTAGTAGTATATTATCCCTATTCCCAAGATTACCTATCCTTTGACAATGGTCACAAGATTTGAAAAATACCTTAGTATCCTTATAAAATGTTTCTCACCATAAACTTTCCAACAAGATCTTGCGTATTATTGATTCTTCTTCGAATAGTTTACTCCAACTATCCCTCTATGTGCTTCCTCCATGATAGCTTCAAGCTCATGCTCCAACACGCATCTATGTAAGAATTCATCTCTACCAATTTTGTACGTGTCTCCTCCAATGAGCTAATATGGTGCGGTGTGAATAAAAATTTTCTTCTTCTCCAATGACTTCATTCCTTCAAGAGCAAGTCCATTGTGTAAGAATACTGTAATACATTCTAAATCAGCTAGCACGCGGTTCAATCAGAAAAATGGGCATCATTCATAGTATCTCGTACACACCAAAATTTGCATGTTCTACATTGTTGGAAAATAGTTATAAAAGCTCCCAATGATGATTTATGTCATTTCCAAAGGTTTTCAAGATCCTAAACCTCATTGCAACCTATATTTGTAACCTAGTTTACCTTAGCCATTTCCGCTTTCATGCAACTTCCCGCTTCATTTCAACTTTGTTTTGACCTTTAAGGGTGGTGGTCCGTAACCATCTTGCCTAGGAAAGGTAGCGGTCCTATAACCACTACTCTCGTATAGGGTGGAAGTCATGTGCACATTTTCAAAAATCTTCACCCAAGAATTGGCATGTGATTTCTTCACTTAAGTTCACTTTTTGAGCACTTTTTTAGTTGATTTCAAGCTTTAGTGACTTGTGGCAATCTCCTCTTACACTTGTGATTTGTAATTGAATATTTAAAGCCCCTTCATTGTTTATGTGGAACCCCATGGCTTCCAAGTGTGTTAGTGCACAACTAAACCAACCTTCTACAAAATCATCACCTATTCTCAAGAAAAATGCGAGATAATTTTTTGTATTCTTGTATTGTTGAACTATCACATTCTTGCTGGAAATTACATAGCCAAGCTCTATTCACTTATGTTATCTCTCTTCCACCTACATTACTACCAAACTACTATCAAGTTGTCATTTCTCTAGTTCCTTCTCACCGTTTCTTATACCGCATTCCAAATACCTTCGACTCACGTGAACAAAAAAGAATGAAAAAGACAAATTGAGGGGGAAAAGCATGACACAATTTGGATTTTCCATTACTCTATATTTCCAAGTTGGGGTTGATGTTAGTTTTCTTTATTTTTTTGAATCGTATGCACATACATATCAAATAGAGTAGAAAAAGATAGTTTCTTTATTGCAAATAGTTTAGTCAACTTCAAATAATCTTTATATCTTCCATAGGAGTTTATCTTTGATAGATTATTCCTTCCCTATCCTTGTGGGTTTGGAGGGAAGTATATCTGGAGGAAGCTTTCTTTGCCAAAGCATAGAGATAATAAATTTTTCATATATTGTGATTTCCCTTAAATTCTCACAGATTCTATCAAAGAATTTACAGGGAAGAAAAGCTTCTAAAGCTTTCAATCTTCTGTGTATCTGAGATAGGAGAGGATTTAACAAATCCACAATTACTTATTGGAAAAAGGCTTTGTTTAAATTAAATTAGATTAGATACACTTGCATAGAAAATCAACTACATTTGGTTGTTTTCCTATTTAGATTTATTAATTAGACTAGAAGCTTTTATTTCTTCATTTCCTCTAAAGTTCCAGAAAATCTCAAAAACATTTATTTTATTAGAGTAGTAGCTTTGTGTTGTTTTATTTCATTTATATCTTGAAAATACCAAAACATAGAATAGTTTCAATTCAATTAGATTAGTTGTTATTTGCTAAAATAAAATAGATCATTGCAATACATGACCATCAACGATCCTCAACAAGAGTGCATATACGAAGTGATCCATGGGTACCATAACCAAACGGTCTTGAGTTAATTACGAACATAGATACGGGACTATATCTTCTTATCCTCATAACACCAGCATGATACCCTGAGAAGATTTAACAATTAAACGTCTTAAACATCACGGGTGAAAAATCCTATGAATATTGGAATTCCCCTAGAAATAGAATTTAAATATGCACGTGACCATACAGAGACCTCAATAGCCAAGAACATATGGTAGCAATCCTAGTATCCCCCAACCGAATGCACCTGAGATTCTCACAGATATTGACACAAGCCTATGCACATTGGTTTTATGCACATCACCATTACCACCTGACATCATATCATAATTAAATTCCCTGAACATTAGAGCTGAAAAAGCTTAGAAGTTCTGGACCGCTCTTACCAATCAAATTTAGATCTCATGAAACAACACCTCTCTCACTCGCTTCATGACCTTGTGAGGACAGATTTGCGAGGAACCCATTATTTTTCCATGAATATAACAACCGGTAGAAAGGATCTCCATGGAGCTTGATATTTACTAGAGTCTCCGTGTATCCATTCTTTCAGATCCATCTATTAGACCCATTCAGGTTAGAGAGGCATTCCTTTCCCTTGACCAAAAGATCTTGTTATTGCGCATCGAGGGAATTATTTTTCCTTAACAAATTTCCCATCCCATTTATACATGCTTTCGTCCACATACCACATTTATCTATCATTTAGCCATCTACATTTCCACATCATATGCCTCAGCACAACCTCAAGGAGTCGAGTGCGGTTGAAGGTTACGTGTCTATTTTATTTCATATAATATCATTTATGTTTTGTGCATACTCTCAAGAGTTAATCCTTGACAGATGATCAGGTTCCAAGTTACTTTTACGAAGCTTAACTATAACAAAAAAATCATACTCATGGAAGAGAATAATCCAACAATAGATGTTCCCCTAAAACTATCTTATTGACCAAGTACTTTGATTTAGTATGGTCTGTAAACAATGAAAAAATACCTAAGAATGGAAGATAAACAAATATACAATGCAAACCTCCCTGTAATCCTTGATGCAAACCTCGGTAAGGTTGTAGAGACTTCATTTATGGAACCTTGTAAATGGATGTGAGTTCTCTTGAATGTTCTCCAAATGTGAGTGCAAATGCTACAGACACAGATACTTTGGCTTGGAAATTTAGCATAATTATTATACTTAAGATTCGAGATGATTTGTAAGAGAGTAAGCCTATAGTTTATAGAGGCAAAAGTAGCTGGAAATTAGCTAAACACGGTTAAATTATCATGCTAAAAATAACATTGGAGGAGGTTACAATAGTGTTGGGGTAATGAATGAATTAATTGCAAAAGTTGGATTTGAGAAGGTGGTTGTACGTGCAATGCAATTTCCCCACCTTTCTAGGATTATAGAAGTACAGTTAACTAGGATAAGGATAGGGAGTCCAAGTGGAGTCTAAGTGGATGTTGACAATGTGGAAGTTGACTAAGATGTGCACATAATTAATTAATTAATAAATTATAATTAACTTAGCTAAAGAGAATCCAACTCGTAGCAAATCTTCTAGCCAATATTGTGGTTGACTTCTCACACGCTACAATAGTCTCCAGTGACGTTTCAACCGGGTGGGCTCACGTCAATCCTTTCCAAAGAAAGATAACTCCAAGATTTGAGTGGTATGGTTTCTTTAAATTCCATTTGTATCTTCTTCCTTCTTGTCTTTCATCTTGCCTGTCTTTCTGGTTTGCTATTTTTGGCTCACATGGATTTTGTTGGCTTCCCATTTATTGCCCTCCGTGGTCAATTTAGGGAACTGGTAGATTCTTCTACCATCGATCATCACCACCTTTCCATTATCTTCAAGTATTCTTCACTTCACGAAATAGCAGGAAGCTATAGAAACAATTCAGGTGATTCTTATCATTTCTGAGCCCGACGTCCCAGGTGTCGAATTTGAAATAGCTTTCCGCTTTGTTTCATTTTGCCTCCTCCTGCACCACAACCTGGCCGTGGTTGAATTCATAGTGAAGGATGAAATCTATGTTGTTCATAGGGTTGGTCTACATGAACAATTGGTGGATTTTTCCCTTCCTGAGCCACTACTGTGGGTGGAGGAAGCCGACGAACTCGATTTGGGCTCAGGATGAGGCATCCCGGTGGTTCTCCGGTCATGATCAAGACATGGTCACCTTCACCTAGAATTTTCATACATCTTTGGATCAGCGTTTTCTCTTGGTGGTCGACATCGACACCACACTTTTTTTGGTTCATTCGGCTATTGATCATCACAATGAACTAAAATATCATGTTAGCGCTGCCTTTGATTTTCTTCGGTGTTGCTAACACACGTACAAGAACTCCTTCATTTAGCTAGTTCACCCTTCTCGCACCTTTCGGCATCACGGGTGCAACTTTTTCTTCGTTTTCATGTTCGGTTCAGTGCTTTCGTGCTTCTTTTCTTCTTTCTTCCTTTCCGCCCACAAGATTTTCCTCTACTTTTCCTCCTCCTCCTTCTCTCCTTTCATGTTGTTGGGTAGGGGCCCTTACCCATCCAGGTTCATAGCTCCGGTCAAAAGTGTTTACCTATAAAAAAAATTAACTTAGCTAAAGGGGTATTAGGGATTAATTTAATTAATCCAAAGGGTATAATGTGTATGAATTAATCAATTTAATCAATTAATCACAAATGGGTGAATAACATGGTGTATTAGGAAGTGAACTAGGATAATATGGGAACAAGTGTGTTATTTTGGAGTGTCTACATGGTCTATATAGAATATGAATGGTGTGGCCAACAAGTATTTTATGAACTTATGTAGCACATAAATCATGACAAGGCTTCGTGCTCGTAGTGGTATAGTTTTTCTTGGCCGAAGTCAGCTTCCTTCTCACAAAACATATGGGATGATCAACATTTCCTTCTCTTGGTTGTGTCAATACTACTCCAATTGCTATATCAGAAGCATCTACATGAACATGAAAAAGCTTGTTCCAAAAACATAATCCTAGGAAAGGAATGATGGGTAGCCTCTCCTTCAAGGTCTCAAAAACTACCGCACCCAACTAATAACCATTAATAAAATTCCCATATTAGCTAATGCACCAAAGGAATCCACACACTTCACTCTAATTTTTTGGCTCTTCCAGCCCCAAAATAACCATAATCTTGGTTGGGTCCACCAACAATCCTTCCTTATAAATGATATGTCTAAGTAACGTCCCAAAAGGAGTTGCAAAAATTCACTTCTTGATGTTTAAAGAGATGTTAAGCTACCTGAATATTTCAAACATCAATATCAAATAGTCACAATGATATTTTATTAGCCCATACATGGACAAATCATCCAAGTTAACTTGTAAAAATTTTTGAATAAGATCTTTGAATGCTTGAAAAACTATGCACAAGAACACTATTTTTGCATTCTTCAGTCAAAGGGCGTGAAAATGTATGCAAAGATTCCACATTCATTTGTAGAGGTGGTATTCTCTTGATCTTCATGTGTAATCCTTACCTAATGGTGACTTGAAAATATATCAGTAAAGGAGTATATCTCGCACCTTGCTACTCTTAATATTTCTTCGAGTGAATTACGTGGGAAAAGGATCCATGACACATGATGCATTAAGAACTCTATAGTAAACACATATCCTTATCTGATCATCCTTCTTAATACTAATCACCATGGGGCTTATCTATTCAGATTCCTCAATAGGATAAATAATTCTGACTTGAGCATCTTATCAATTTCCTCTTTCACCTTGATGCACAAATTTGGGGTCATATGATAAGGCCTCTTCCAAACCGGTCAGTCACCCTCCTTAATCTTGATCCTCATTTCTCCCAATGATGGATGTACACCTTTTAATTCATGATATCCCATAGGAAACAAATCTTGAAATTCATGTAACAACTCAATAATCTTTGTAACCTCAATTTCATACTAGTAATCACCAATTATCTCCTCTTTTGGCACATCTTTAGTCCTAATGTTCACTTTCTTAGTCTTCAAATGCACATGGTGGTGTGCATGTTCCTACTCATCTAAAAATTCCAACACCTCATGTGTACCCTCCATATGCTTGATATCTAGGTCCTCAACTTCCTCATCATCTATGAGATAGACAATTTTTCCCTTCTCAATTTTCTTCCAAGCACTCCCCAACTGTGTCTTGTCTTTTTATACTAGGTCCTTGCACACCTAAGTATTAACCTTACCAAATAGCTGAACCATAAGCTCCTCAAATTTCATGTCATCCCCTAACATGATGCCCCTCATAATATGCATTTATTCATGAACTATTAGCTTAGTAGAAAAATAATAAAAAGTATGAACAATACCTTTAGTCAAGTCGCACCAACTCATTGTCTCCTACTTCAACTCAACATGTACATACCAAGCAAGTGCATCACATAAACTAGAGTAAAACTTGTGTACCCATAGAGATGGTGGCAAAGCATCTTGCCCTTACATCCAATTCCTTTCACAACTATGAACATGTACCAGAGGAGGGGTATTCCCATCATAATCATGTACTATTGAAGGAAGATTACTCTAGAAAACCTCATCAAAAATTCCACTTTGATCTCATGCTAACTAATTAAACTATCCTTATGTGTGGCCCACCAATGCACTTTTGTCCTGCGTAATGTGTACACTGTCATATTTCTTCTATCCCATTCAATATGCCACTATTCTTCAATCACACACAAAAATTACTTAGGATTCTCCTCTCTAATATGCTTGTAAAGATGGTTTTACCCAACCATCTACCCTTGAACAACCTTTTCATCTTGGTAATGCATCTATGCCCCTTGCACCCGACCATTTCATGTGTCATGGGCCCAATTATCACAAGCCATGATACTAGTATCACTAATGGAATGCAAATCTTCCAAATGAATCATGCCCTTCTTTGATGGTTCCATATTCTCAAGGTCATGCATTTTATGCATGTAGATTCCATTGAGATCCTCATCAATGATAGCCTATATATAAGGTAGAACCTTTGTATCATCTAAGGGTATTACAATGCATTCATCCTTGTTCTCAAAATTGATATATCTCTTATTAAAGAGCAAGTCTGCATTATTAGCACAGCACCAAGGACATCCTAGAATATTAGGGAATTTATTTTCTCCATCTAGCTCCAAAACCTCAAATTCACCCAAGAATTTTCTTGTTGAATAATGATATAAACATCCACTAATAATCTAATGAGCATGGTGTTGTCATGTGAGAGCTAGTGTTTCCATTGATGTAAAATGTACAAGTACATTAATGATAAATTATGATGATTAGGAGTGTAAGAGGATTCTTGAAGTGATGTTGGCATGATCGGATAAGTATTGACAAGGATGCACAAGTGGAAAAGATGAGAATTACTTGTCCAATTAGGCCTATTTAGAAGGTCTAGTTAGCATAGGAGAGGGCATATGAAGGATGGAGATACATGGAGGATTGAGAAGCATGAAGAGCATGAGAAGAGTTTATTTAAACACTCATATAGGTTTCATAGGTGATTGCAAGGTGAGAACAAAGTTTATAAGTCCGCATCTAGACCTAGTCTAGGTGTTTGGTGGCCTCATGGAGTATGATCATTAGGTGCAGAATTTTATGGGCATGAGGGAATGAAGAGGAGATATATATGTTGTATAAATGTTTTTAAATCCTTTTGAATTACCTTAAAGAAAATATATGATGTTTACCTACTCTGTTTAGGCCTAAACTAGACGTAATCTCATTACCTAATTAGGCAAGTCATGGTGGTTGAGAAGATGCAGGGATAAGTATGATCAAGTGATAATTGGAGAATTTGAGTGAGGTTATCCTATATTTGTGGGAAAATTTTCAAATTGGTATGATGATAATTTGGTAAGATACGAGGTTATCATCCTTACCGAGCTTTAGAAGGCATGTTTCTTAGCTCGATATAAGAGAAATCATCTTGGTTGGCATGTGAAAAGTATGCATGGGGACTTGATCCTTTTAGGGTTGTTAAGGCATATATGTAAGAAGATATCATAGTTATAATGAAGTTAAATAAGGCCTAAATATTTATGAATGATTGCTAAGAAGCCAAGGAGGTAAAAAAACCTATATAAACCCTATTTCTTGAGCAATATGAGAAATCTTGCTAGTATGAGCAAAAAATGCATTAGATCATAAAATATGATGATTTGAGGATGGATAGGACTCCTTAATATTTCAAATGGTTTTGGTTTGAGGTCTTGACTATATGTGGAGCCCACTCAAAATTCTTGTTTCGAGGGAAATTTTGTTTTACTCTCAGGTTTTCCATTTGACCCATGATCTAAATTAATGTTATGAGTAGATGGGGAGATATTAAGATTTTTGGAGATATTTTAGAGCTTGGTGAAGGAATTTAGAGGTTTGTAAAGGTTCAAATAGCAAGATTGGTTTTTAGGCCTAGAAGGTAGTTTTTAGCAGTCATGGAATAAGAAGGTTCTTAGGCATATGTGGCTTAATTTGATGATTCGAATCTGTATGGAAGTGTTTTAAACATCCAATATATCATGATACATGCTTTGGTTGAGCTCTATAGGTCAATTTGGTTGGAAAGGTTGAGGTCACAAGTTGACCTAATTGACAAGGTTTCAAGATAGTTTGGGTTCATTAATGAAATTGTTATAAAAGACCAATATCTTGGTTTGGTTGATGATGTCTATCCATTGGAGAGTTAGGAGGTGATCCCTAAACTGATAAAAAAATACTTAACCAATATATCCTTATAGAAAATTTATTTTAATTTTGATTTTACCCGAAACTTAAATCATCTTAAAGAAAATATAATGCAAGAGAAATTACCAACATTATACAAGAGTTAATAATGGAGTTACGTAATTACCTACGTCTTTGGGTTCACTAAATGTTGAACCGATTCATTATAATATTTTGATATTAAGTTTAAATAAACATATAATACTATAATGAATGTTCCAGCTCACTTGAACTTTGGTGTCAATTAGTCCGAACAGAATCGAGATTGATCTTGGAAAGCTGCTCAATTTTCTCGATGCTACTTTGGACTTTACACCTCTTGTTGACTTCCCCTATGTTTCATGACATCTAGTCTCTACATAGAGATAAATTGGATAGTGTCATTTTTCAATGAGTTCCACCCTCTTGTATACTTCCCCTCTACTATATGACCTCATGTCTCTACATAAATCTAATTCATATCCACTATCGTTAACTGAGCTCAACAATAATATTCTCCTTCATGGCCTCCAAGTAATAGAAACTTGGCTATAAGACCCATTGTATGAAGAATTAGATCTCTGTATATTCTTCTCAAGTGTTATATCAACACCTTTGGCTCCACTCTTTAGCTTCAGCTCTACATGAGAAGACTAAGGCATACAATGGCCTTTTTACAAATGATTGAGTAAACAAATAATTAACTCAATAATACTATGCCTATAAAAATAGGTTTTTATGCTTTACATTGCCTTAATATGCTAAGTCTCTCCACCTCTCTCATTCGCACTTGATTGAGAAGTGATTTTTTTAATGGGGGTTTATATACATACCCATGCCCTATAAATGCTGCATATTGGCCATATCATCCCAACTCATATCTCGAGTTGGTTTAGTTCTTACATGCGATGGGCGTGGTGTTCAAATCCATCCCTGTTATTTTTACCACTGACTCACCTCATCGACTCCACCCTCTGACTCATTGATTGTCATGTTTTTTCCCACTCTTCCACATCTTTGGCCATTCCCACATTGACACCTTGGTTGGCGAGATGCTTTCCTGAACTGTTCACTGAGTTGACCCCCATCGACATGTAGGTTAGCAATGCACTTGCAATGTTCATCAAGTGGTTATGTCATGTGGGGTTATCCAAAATTAGTTGGGGATAAGTTGTGGAAAGGATGTATTAATCACGAAACCACCTGTTTTGTTTGTGGCTTCATCCCCACCCATTTATCGGCATTTTACTTGTCAAGTTATGTGGCTAGCCTTGAGTCATGTGGGTGGTTAGGACTTAACAAACTCGAAACAAGAAACTATCTATGCATATATAAATTTGAAACAAACATTCAAACCCTAGCATATATACTACTCTCTACTCCATGAAAGCTTAATGAAAGTGAACCTAGTTAGATTCTAAGCAATCAAATTATGTGTTGTTTACTCTCAAACATAGTGAAGAGATCTCTCCAAGTTGGCTACATGGCCAAGCTTTAGATCTTCCCTTACTAACTATATTTGGAGTGGATGGATGCAAGATGGGGAGCTCTTAACAATGGAGTATGGCCAAGATCCAAATGTTTTATAGCTTAAAGCTATCACAAATGATTTCTAATGCCAAGATCTCCAAATATGAGAGATTTTTGTTATGAAAACAAGGTGTAAGGTTGAGAGGGAGGGGTGACCCTTCTATTTATAGTTTTCCACTTGGGAGAGTTTGGAATTTGGGTGCATGTGGGACTAAAGCTCAAAAAGAACTTTTAGATTAGATTAGGATAAACATGCTTTAGGCTTAGTTAAGCTTGGTTTAGGCTAGTTAACTAGGGTTTAGGCTAGTTAAACTTGATTAGCAAGTGATTAGAGACTCATTGAGAGTTGGGAGGGGTCTGGATAACCAATTGTGACTGATAGATAGCCTACGAAGCCAATAGAAGTGGTCTAGAGAGAACTAGGGAGGTTTTGAATGGTGAAAGGAGGAATGTTTAGCTAATAAGAGAGATATTAGCCAAATAAGTTGAATATGGGAAGAATATGACTGAGAAGGTGTCGTAAATGGGCATCCGAGAGTGGAGCAAAGAATGGGGAATTAACGAAGTGTCGTTAATTGAATTGAATTGGAGGAAATGCTAAGTGTAAGCATATTTTAGGTGTCTACATTTTCCCCTCTTTGAGGTGGCGTAAGTAACGTCACTTCAAAGAAAGTAGACAAGCATAAACAAGTAGAAAATTTTGAAGGGATAGAAGAAAATGAGTAGAATGAAGGATGCCCCCTCGATTGTCGATGGGGTGATAGAAGAACTCGATTGATGATTGAAAAATGATGACAAGAAAAGAGAAAGAAGAAAGAATAGTGTGAAGAAGAAGAAAGGGGATATAGAAGAAAAGGAGTATGAGGAAGGGGAATGAGCTAACATCCATCCAGTGCCTTTTAAACAACTTTATTTTTCATCATATTGCTAAAATCTTCATCATCGGTCCTTATTAAAAAGAATGAACAAAAGTGTAATATGACATGAAAATCCATATACGAACAAATGTCCATTGCTAAAAACACCAACTCCATGCAACATACAAAATGCAATGCAATACGAGAAAGTAAACAAGCTCTTCTAACAGGAAATGAGTACAATCACACACACTCAAACCAACAACGGTCAAGATAGTTGCACAAATATTTTGTTATCGAGATGTAGTCCCAAATGTTTTGATAAATGACAAGGGTTAAAAAATGATGCCCCAAGCAATCTGTATATGCAAGGGAAAAGATGGAGGACACTTGGGTCCAATGAAAAAGTGACGTGCATGATGAAAATAGTACCAAGCAACTGATAGTGCCCCAGAGTACAGACGTAGTAAGCAGCATAACTTTTGTAGATGATTGAAGATTAAGATGATCCATGAGTCATTGTTTCAAAACATGTGAAAATTCCAGCAAGATACGAGATGAGTGTCATGCGAGAGACACAGATTTCAGCCGCAAAATGAGTTGTTTACCAATTTTTAGTCCATTTTGAAGTATTTCGATGTTTTTGGATTTTTAAATGGTTTTACAATTTTTAAATTTTTTTGATGATGATTGAGAAGAATTTGTATAAGAGATCAAAGATCTCCTAAAAACATGTGCAACTACCTAAAGGCAAAGGAAAGGTGTCAATAGCATATAAAATGCCCTGGTGAGAAGAATTATAAGCCAAAAATAATTATTTAATAAAAATAATCATCATGATAGGTGAAAGAGAGGAAAAATAGAAGAAAATGATAGGAAATGGCACTGGAATATGTGTAAATTATTCCAGTGCAATGAAGAAGTGACCTACATGGTGGCACTAAGTGCCCCAGTGTGCAAAAAGGAGTAAAAATAACTATTTTAATAGAAAAATAATTACCTCGGTGGATAGAAGAAGGGTTAGAATGACCACGGGGAGAAAACATGCCCCAAGGGCATCATGGCAGCCTAATATACCCACCGAGGGGGTAAATCAATCACGACTAGTTCATTTGTACCAGAGCTCTTGCAAATTTTTACCGCGAGTGAGAGAGCGATAGCCCTGGAGTGAGATGGCGAGGCTACCGAGTAGGAGGAGGCGAGAAGATCACATCCGAGAGTTCATGCGGGACCCAAGCGGATGGACCTTACGTGAGTGGTCTATCCTTCCTTGTGAATTACACATTTAATGTCATTTTTAGGGCACTTTTAGGCTAGATTAGGAAATTTTGACATATGCATGCATACGCGCATGTGTGTTTCACATGCATGTGCATGCGTGCATGCATCATTGGTTCTAGTGGGTATGCGCATGCATATCCATCGAAAAGAATGGACACATGCACACATATTCATGGAGGGAAAATGACAAGGACATGTACACACATCCATCGAAGAGGACGTGTCGCATCCTAGGTGTAGGAAACATGGGGGCGTGTGCACATGTGCCGAAAAAAGCATGTAGGCATCACACTGGGTGCGTATGCATCTGTGTGGATGAAGAAAAAGATAGAGGGGCATACGCATGCAGATAGGTGTGTGATGTGCGGGATGGGTGCGTATGTGTCGGGAAGGGTGTGCATGCATCGGGGAAAGGGGAGTAGAACACCCTTCCGGCCAAATAGCCAAGGAGAAAAGAAAGTAGACTAGAAGAAAGTGAAAATTTAGGAAATGAGATGGAAGAATGAAGGATTTTACTAGTAATTTAGATAGAAGTAGATAGAAATGTGCCTAACATGTGTGTTTTTTTTTGTAGTGTATATTACCCATCCTACATACACACGTGAGTGATATGGTCACTAGCGGTGATAGAGGCACAATTTGATGAGGATGATAGGGTGATATTGGATAGCCTCTATATGTCATGGGATTGGCTTATGTGGCTGATATGCCCCAGATCACATTAGATCATGGCCTTCTGATAGTTGTAGTGAGAGAGATGGCACAAAGAGAGAGTGATTTTGGCTTCCGACCGAGGAGATCATGATTACTCTCGAGGATGTGTGGCACATTATGCGGGTCCCGATCCTAGGGTCAGCTTATCCAGTCTATGAGCCACTGGCCTGATATTCAGTGGTATATCTTAGAGTTGTTTGGTGTCCCGATGATACCACATGCATGGGATGACTATTAGGTTGTCGCGGTGTATTGAGGACCTAGAGCTAGACCAAGTGGTGGTTTACATGATGGCCTTTGTCAAGTGGAGTTCTACTCCCTGACAAGATCAGTGCTTCATTTCCGCTTGGCCTCCTTGGAGTGATACGCGGTTTGATAGATGGAGAGACCTATTGTTGGGGCTAGTGCATTCTAGCACATTTATACTGGGATCTACATTTGATTACCTACTACCATTAGAAGATGGTAGGGCCAGCCAGATTGCTTCAGATTTGGGCATGGGACCACATTGTTATTGGTCACCCCTTAGGTGTTTTGAGAGTTTGGGTTCTAGAGGAGCCTTCTACTATGGGTTGGGTCCCTGATTGGGGATGATGTGTGGCCATACATGGGAGATGCATATCATTACCGCCATGAGCTTGATGAGTTACAGCAGTAGGCCTGCTATGGTATGGAGGCCTTACAAACATTTCCAGTGGCCTGAGGATGGTTTAGAGCTCAATACTGCTATAGTTGAGCACTTCATGTTAGGCAGCCACACTATATGTGGGAGATATATATGGTAGATCGGTGTAGAGATAGTTTGGCATTACCCAGGATGTTCTGGGCTAGATATGTGGTATGCTCGCAGGGCCCGAGAGTATATTGATATGGGTCCACAGATTTCCCGAGATAGAGCATTGGCCAACTTCTTCATAGGTGGTACCTATTATGTGGGTGCCATTGAGACAGATCAGAGATCCTAGGTACCACACCTGAGTATGCACCATGGTACCATGGTGTGCTTCCATGTCGTTTGACTATTTCTAGGGTGGCTTATAATGTCGGTGTGAGAGCTCCTCCAGTGGGGCCTCCCAAGTGGTGATGAGGGTGGAGCCATGGTGGTGATGATATGATGATGATGATGATGGTGGTGGTGGTCCCGACTCACACCATTATGTTAGGGGTAGGGGACAAGGTCATTACATTACAGTAGCCATAGAGACAGGGTCCTAGGCATAGGCCGAGACAGGATTTCAGGGCACGACATAGATTTTCCTCTAGTAGGCATTCTAGTGGGGATATATGCCCCTCTTCAGTAGGTATTTCAGAGTAGGGCCCGCCACCTCATGCTCCAAGGGGGTGGTGGTGATGGTGGGTAGTTGGTTGCTCTTTCGGCATAGTTACTGGTGGTGATTTTTCATTAGATTATAGTGTGGTAGAGAGAGAGAGATGCACCAGGGCATGTACAGGCCCTTACAGAGAGCAGAGATCGAGGCTAGGTGCACACAAAGTGATAGATTTTGATAGATAGTGGAGAGGGATCGGATAGAGTACAGGCCACTCGGGTAGTGGGATAGTGCCTCTCATAGAGCCAGATTAGTGAGATGGCCACACATGGGGCTCAGATATTGAGCCTTTTACATCAGTCCTAGACCCAAGTGCAGATGGTTGTCGCTCAGAGGGACCATGCCCAAGGCATAGGCACATGGGTTATATCATCCAGAGAGATCAGGCATGAGCCCAGGTGTAGACTATTACTATAGATAGAGACCGAGAGGCCGTTGCTACTAGACAGGCTCATGCTGACAGGGCAGATTGATAGGTGAGTGAGATGTCACTACTTTTGGAGATGTCGATTTGATATAGGATGTTATGAGGCTGGTGGTGAGGCCTTATACTATAGGACTACCTATTTAGAGTAGTCCCAGCAGGGCAGTGAGTAGTACCTTTTGAGTAGTCAGGTGTGAGCATGACAGCTTCCAGGTCACGGTGGTTAGGTTGTTTAGTTAGATCAGTCTAGTAGCCCATTGCAGAGAGCAGTAGCTAAACTAGACAGATTAGCAGACTAGAGCAATAGATAGTAGGTGATATACCCCGGTGTCGGTCCATCACAGCCACCACTCTTCCATCCTCCAAGACATGGACCCGGGAGCCCGATGAGGGGAGAGTTGTGGTTGAGTTCTTCATTTTTCCTTTTGTATAGATGTATTGTATACATGCCTCTTATGAAGGCTGATTTTGATGTATAGATTCATGTACCATTATTTTGATGATGCCTCTTGATGAAGGCTCGATTTTTTTATGCATGCCCCTTTTAGATGGCATATTGTATCGATGATGTATTTTTGAGTTTGAGATGGACATTTATACATGTATCATATGGACATTTGATGATGATTTTTTCATGTTATATTGTGATTATGCTTTGTATGATTTGTGGTTATTGCTTTTAATTCATGTATCATGATGTATGATTTCCCTTTCCTCTATGTATGTGACATACTTTAGATTTAGAGATGTGTATGTTTCATGCTTTTCATATTGATGATATATTTGTAGATAGTATCACATGTTTTGGATTTATGGAATGTTTTGATTTCTTATTCTAGCACTTGGGATGATACTAGATGATATTGGTGTGGGGGGATAGATTTTTGATTATGCGCAACCCCTCTTGCCCCCATTGATGATACGATATGTGATGATTAGCTTAGCATACATGCATGATGTAATACTTAGCATTTTTGTATATATGATGTAGTAGATGATGTTTTATATGTGATGAATGATAGGTGATAGATGTGATAACAAAAACAACTATGCAAGAAACAAATACACAAGAAAAAGTTAACAAAGCTAAACAATTGTACCTATACAACATAACATAACCAAGATGCAAACTACATGAATTTATTAAACATACCAAAGAGATCAAATGGACATTTAATCTAAGTAAGTAAAATGAATCCTAATAGATGCATACAAGCTACGAATGAACCTAATGCCATATACAATTAATTCAAACAAGATCCAACCCATGGTAAGCAAATGAGTCACAACATCACACAAAAAAGTATTCTTAATCAAAACTATACAAACCAACAACTAAAAGCAATTAAATTATTACCTTGTTTTTGTGGGACAACGTTGATATATTTTCTAATGTTTTTGGGTTTATCTAAAAAAGATAAGTTTTCAAGGCTATTGTTCACATTGTTTTGAGGCTTCTCTAAGACAACGTTATGCAGTTGGTGTAGCTTCATCCCTAGAAGGGAGATTTTCTAAATTTTTAGGTTTTTTTGTATCCTTTTCTCGAATGTTTTTACATTTTCTAAGGTCATGTTCTAGAAAGCAATGTACAAGGACAAAGAAGTGGATGCCCCCAACGTGATGTGGGAATATACAAAAGGTAGAATGCCACGCGTGTATGTATGAGAAAGTGAAATGTGAAGGTGCCCCAACGTTAGATGGGAATATACAAAGGCAATGTCCTTCACGTAGATATAAGAGAAAATAAGCCAGATCACGGTTTGGCAAAGGTGGATTGAGAGGGTTCCTAGACCTAGCAAAGGAAGTCATATCTAGAAAGTGGTGAGGGTTACCCATCTTGTTGTAAGAGTGACTTGTGACTGGATGAATCCTCCTTGAGTGCCGAAACCGGTTTTCACCCAAAGACCTACCCACTGTGCCACAATTGTGTGGTTTTCACATGTGGATGACCTACTTTTTCTTTATTATTTTCTCAATTTTCCATTTTTTTGCTTGTTTTTTCTTTGTTTTTCTATTTTTTAGTTCTTATGATATTCTCGTCATGCTTAAGCGTAGAACCACTTGAGGTGCATGGCATTCATAGGTTTTGGAATCTCTTCACCATCCAAGTATGCAAGTTTATAGGCTCTGATCCATACTTAGCAACCACCACATAAGGGCCTAGCCAATTAGCTTCAAACTTACCTTTCTTTTCTTCTATCTTTGATGGTGTTCTTCTGATTTTATTTTAGGACTAGATCTCCTACATCAAATTCCCGATGAATGATGTGTTTTTTGTATCCCCTAGACACTCTGTTCTGATATAATTTTAGGTGATTGAGTGCTCTGATACACTTTTCATCTAATAGTTCCAACTCTTCAGTCGAGAAACTCTGTAGTCCTCATCTTTATCAAGATAGTCCCGAGAGATATTCTCAGGGAGGGAAGCTCCACTTCAAAGGTATGATGGCTTTAGTGCCATAGACAAGTGAATATGGGGTCACACCAGTAGGAGTGCGGATGGAAGTTTGATAGGCCCAGAGGGCGGGATGTATCTGTAAGTGCCAATTATGACCGTTTTACTGACCATTTTCTCCATAATCCATACAAGGGTTTTATTAGTAGCCTCTACTTGTCCATTACCTTGGGGGTAATAGGGGTAGACCACTTGAGTTGGATATGGAAATGTTGACACAATGTCTTTACCATTTTATTTTTGAAGGATTTACCATTATCTGTGACAATGGCGGAGGGGATACCATAATGGCAAGATGAGATGGTTCATAATGAATTTAGAAATTTGTGCACCGGTGATGTAAGTAAGAGGCACAACCTCTACCCATTTGGTAAAATACTCAGTGGCAAGTGATAATGTGAGTATGGCCATCTGAAGAAGAAGGATGGAGCTTCCCTATGAGATCTAGACCCCATTTAGAAAATGGCCAAGGTGTTGTGATAGGTTGCAAAGCTGGTAGATGCATGTATTAAGTTTCCATACTTCTGACATAGCTCACATTTATTTATGAAATTTACAATAGTTTGATTCCATGGTAGGCCAATAATAGCCTACTCTTAATAGTTTTTTTAGCTAAGACCATGCCCTAGTGTGTGCTCCACAAATACCACCATGTACTTCCTTAATAGTGTGGATTGAGTCAACAACATCCAAAAACAATGAAGATTCCCATCGTAGCCATGATGATAAAGGGTGCCTCCTAGGAGGGTATAACGGGCTATATGGTGGATAAGGGCTTTCTTTCTCAGAATGGGTGATGTCTGGTGGAAAAGTGCCATCTTGTAGGTATCGAAAGATAGGGTCATACCAGGGGGATAATGGACCAACAACTTCACATACCAAACATGACTCTGGCATATCATATGTGGGCACTTGTAAATGCTCTACAAAGAAAGGCATCTTACTTTCCTGAGGTGGAATGCGTAACAAAGACCCAATTGTAGCCATAGCATCCATGGATCTATTATGTGACCTTGGATTTTTCTCAAATATGATATGTGTAAAGTACTCCTTCAAGGTTTTGACCATTTTCTTATATGGAATGAGTTTCTCATCTTTAACTTTATACTCATCATTAACTTGTTTAATGATAAGTTGAGAGTCTCCAATGACTCATAGTTATCTGATATTCCAAGTAATAGCTAGCTTGAGGCCAGCAATGAGTGCCTCATACTCTGTAATGTTATTAGTGCATGGAAATCCCAACCGAATGCTCTTGGTATGACTTCCCCTATGGGAGTAATGAGCACCACTCCTGCTCTAGATCCATGGAAGGTGAAAGATCCATCAAAATGGACCTTCCATTCTATAGACTCTTCAATGTACATCATAGATGCATCTGGAAAATCTAGGCACAAAGGTTCCATTCTCTGGTAGAGGAGCTTCTACCAATTGATCAGCCAATACCTGTCCTTTCAAGGATTTTGATTTATGAACTCGATATCAAATTCACTAGGAGAATGATCCAATTAGCCATTCGGCCTGTGAGGGTGGGTTTGGATAAAAGGTATTTGAGAGGGTCAACTTTGGATATGAGTTTGGTTTTATTGTTTAGGAGATAATGGTGAAGCTTTTGGAAGGTAAAGACAACTACCAAGCAGGCCTTTTCAATCTGTGGGGTAATTCAACTCATACGCAATCAAGGTGTGACTGAGATAGTAAACTTCTCTCTCTTTATGGTCTAAGTCATATTGGGCAAGCAATGCACCAATAAAAACTGGGTAGTGGAAATGTACAAGAGGAGAGGTTCTCCTAGGGGTAGGCGGCATGAGTATAGGTGGGTTGACCAAGTACTATTTTAGTAGTGCAAAGGCCTTTTGGAAATTTGGTCCCAATTGAATGCAACATCTTTCTTTAGTAAATGGGTAAAGGGGTGGCACTTATCTGCAAGTTGTGAAATAAAGTAGATGGATTCCTAAATTTTCCCTTGTAGACTCCTTAGTTGTTTGAGAGTGGTAGGTGGTGGCATTTTTGTGATAGTCGTAACCTTTGTAGGGTCCACTTCAATCCCTCTTTGTGAAACAATGAACCCTAGGAGCTTTCTTGATAAAACACCAAAGACACATTTCTTAGGGTTCAAGTGAACCTTATAATCTCAGAGATGCTGAAAAATATGTCTCAACACTTCAGGGTGCTCTCCTCTACTCTTGGATTTAGCTAGGATGTCATCAACATAATCTTCCATGATGTCATTCATCATATCATGGAAGATAATAGTCATGGCCCACTGATAAGTAGCCCCAGCATTCTTGAGTCCGAAAGGCATGACCTTGTAGCAAAATGTTCCCACGGGGTAATGAAGGTTGTTTTATGTTGATCTTCTTCTGCAATCATATCTGATTATAACCTGAAAACCCATCCATTAAAGACAACATTTCATAACCAAGTGGTGGAATCAACTATCATGTCAATGTTAGGAAAAGGGAAGTCATCCTTAGGGCATGCCTTATTGATGTCATGGAAATCAAGTACAAATTCTTATGCCGATAGGCTTCTTCTATACAAGGACTATGTTAGAGATCCATTCTGAATAGTCAATGGGTTTAATAAAATCAGCAACTAATAGTTTTTCCAATTCTTCTTTGACAAGGAGTGCCACCTTAGGGTGCATCTTTCTCAACTTTTTCTTGATGGGTTTGGCATCTGGGTGCACAATGAGGTTGTGCACAACTAACTCTAGGTCCAAACCAGGCATATCTGCATATGTCCATGTGAATATATCCATGTATTCTCTTAAGAGCTCTACAAAGACCTTTTGTTCTTGAGCTGAGAGTGAAGCTCCCAACTTTATTATTCTAGGTTGCTCTTCTGAGCCAATGTTGACATTAATTATTTCCTCAACAAGCATCTTAGATGCATCTTCCATCCATGTAGGATCAGGGGGAAGAGTAAGATCAACTTCCTATGGTAGTTCATCATCATCTTTAAATGGATAAACCACTTCATCTTTAGACTCTTCTTTGTTTTGTTTATCTATGAGTGTTTCAAAGAGTTTTTCACTGTGAGACTTTCGTTTATCTTTTCTGCAAGGTTTCTCTGAAGTGTTTGTATTCTTTTTTACCACCTTCTTATTCAAACATCCACACATCTCTACCTCTTCTCTCGAAGTATGCACAGGTGTTTAGTTGAATTGCAAATCCTTTCTTGTGGTCCAGCTAGAATAGAATCCCTGAGTCCCATGAACTCCACAAATGCTTCATCATTTTCAAAGAAATCAAGTGGTACGTGAAGTTGTTGATCCCAATCTATAAGTTTAGGATACACAAGGGCTATTTGATGATTGGTTAGGGGGTTGGATTCAGATAAGGTAAGGACCATTGAATCTGGGAATAGGTTAGTGGAAGCAAGATCCTCATAGAGGCTACATTGGGAATACGTCGCTATCAAATGAGATGAAACATCCTCACATTCAGAAAGAGGTGGCATCAATCTTAGAGGGTAGAGCATTATGAGGCCTTATCCCTAGGCCATGCTTATCTGACTTAAAATGAGGGATGGGAATAGGCTCTAGCCGGCCTTGTGCATTAATGCCACATCCAAACCCACTATAGCCCATGAAAACATCATGCGGTGACCTTTGATGTACTGGGGTGCTTGATGGCATGAAGCCATGGTACCTTCTAGCACTCTGCTAGTAGGATCTTCTAACATTTTCTCCTCAGATAGGAGACCCTATATGGAAAACTTTTCCAATGGTTTAGGACACTGCTCCCGAGTGCTCTTGAACTGAAAATAAGGCTTACCCCTTGTTCTGGGAGATACTGATAAATCTGATATTAACAAATCCTATTCAAGAGTGAATGGCTCACCTGGGCCATATTTTTCCGATGTTGCCTCCCATGAAGAGAATGGGTTGACTAACGAAGGAAAATATTGATTATAAGGCATGAGTGACTCTGAATCTACCCATTTCTTAATAGCTTCCATTTGTAGGGGGATAACAACATCCATTGAAGGACACTCATAAGCCATGCACGAGAAAAACTATGCAATGCCCTACAATGTGTGAATGGTTCGGGTCACCCAGAATGGTAACCACTTGTCCTTCATGACATAGCTTGATACACTGATGGAAAGTTGATGGAATGGCTTGCATGGCATGAATCCATGGGGCCCCAAGAGCATGTTATATGGAAGGTCTAAGTCAAGGACATGAAATGTTGTGTCATGAAAAGTTGGGCCTACTTCCATGGGAACTACTATAGTACCCATTGATTCTCGTTCTTCATTGTCGTAAGTTGTGATCGTGATAGTCTTAGCTCCCAGATCTATTTCTGAATGGCCTAGCTTGCTTAACCAACTTCAAAGTGCAAATATTTAGACCAGATCCACCATCCACAAGTACCCTCTTGATTTTGTGATGGGTAACCACCACTTCTAGATATAAGGGTAAGTTGTGTTCTGGGTTGTTATGTGGGATTATGGTGTGCGATCAAAAGTAATATGATCATTGGAGTCAAGGCATGCAATCATGGCTTGGAGGTTTGTGGGATCTACATCTGTAGAGACTCCTAAATTTTGCAATGTTTTATACAATATGTTCTTGTGGGTAGTAGAGATTTTGAGGAGATCGAGAATGGATATCCTAGCAGGTGTTTTCTCTAACTGATCTATCAAATTATATTGACCTTCCTGAGGGATAGGCATGGGATCTGGTATGATTAAATGAGCACATCTCATCCCTACTACACGTAACTCTTTTCTAAGATCTGGATAGTGTTGACCTGTTCATCAGATGAGTGAATACATCCTATGAGAGAATCAAAGGGACTATCATTAGTAGGGTAAACATAAGTGGCAGTTCTATAGTCATTGGAGGTTTTCCCGTGATCTGGATTCCTTTTCTTTTTATCTGCATGATTAGGAAAAGGCTCTTTGTAGATACCCATTTTCTCATTTGGACCTTGTCTTGAGTTAGGGGAGAATCTACGGCTATCTTACCCTCTTCAATGAGGTCTTGTATGTAGTGATGTAGTCTTAAACACATATCTGTCTTGTGTCCTTTAACATGGTGGAAGTCGTAGTATTCATGGTCTTTGAACCAACAAGTTTTGGAGCATCCTCTGGGTATGGTACTATCATAGTTGGATATTCCACCATTTTTACATTATCTAATTACTTTAGTATGGCAGATAGGGATTTTGTTAATGGTGTGAATGTGCGTTTAGTGGGTGCCTTGGGATGAGGTCCTTGTGAAAGCTTTAAAAGTGGGCCCATCTGTATGGCTTGGACTCTCTTGGAGTCCGTAATGCCATCACCAACAACATGTTTGTTTTTATTGAAGAATTTTGGTTTGTCTACGGATTTGGCTTCATGTTTGTCTTTAATGGAAGACTTAAGCATTCCTTTGCATGATGAGGGCTTTCTTGATTTGACCACCTTTCTCTATGACCTCTTCAAAGTTTGAGCCACAATGCATTTGTAAATGGAAGGCTATTTCTGGGTTTAAGTTAGGAACAAATATGCTCACTAGTTTTTTTCTAGTAATGCACAAGGGAAATGACTTGCTAACCCTCGCCATCATTGTAAAAATCCCGCAAAGGTCTCATTGGGTTTTTATTTCAGTATTACATAGATCATTCATTATGATATCATTTTCCATGTTATAGGAATAATGTCGTATGAATTTTTCTGCTAATGCGGGCCATGTTGTAATGGAGCCCTTGGGAATACTATAGAACCATTCCAATCCCAGTGCTCCTAGGCTATGAGGAAAAAGTCATATTAAGAAGTTATCACTATATGACCTCTTGGCAAGCCATGTAAAAGTATTTTATATGATCACGAGGATCACTCTTGCACTTATACTTATCAAACTTGGGAATGGTAAAGTGTTTTGGGAAGGGTTTCGTAACATGTCCTTATCGAAGGGGTAAGGGCATAGTTCTTCATACAAATATTTCCTATTCTAGCCTACATTCCCTCTCTGTAACATAGTAAGTGTATCTTTCATTGATTGTAACTCTTTCTGAATGAGTTGTTCTTTAGTAGGTGACATTGGTCTTTGTACTTGAGTCACCTTAAAGGTATTGTCAGTGTATGGATCAAAGTGAAACTCGCTAGGTTTAGTTTTTTCTTTTTCTTTGTATATGTTTCTTCTTGAAGAGCCTAAGTTTGCTAGTTTCTAGCTCAATTTCAAGATCTATTTGAAGGATCTCCTCTTCAACCAAGAGGGTCCTCTTCTTCATCAAATTTGGGAGGAGGTGAAGCTTTACGCTCAATTTTCACTTTACGTGAAGCTTTGTAGTGAGGTCTTTGTGATGGGTCCCCTTCGACAGTGGCATGATGTTGCCCAGAAGTAGAAGCGTACCCTATCTCAAAGGGGTTATCTATGTCTAAGAGTGATACCCATTCTCCTGCTTTGTGATTAATGACTTTGGTTTCTATTTCACATTCGTGTGGAAGTTTAGCTCCTAATTCTAAGACTCTTGTGAGTACTTGATCTTTATTATAATATAGGAGTTCATCAAATCTACCTAGGTCTAATCTCTATTGTTCTCTCGGAAGAGTCTAACTCTTCTCCACTATGGTCAATTAATGGCTCACATCCTTGACTTGAGAAAAGAGAGGCGCTAAATTGTTTGCCACTAAATGGGAAGGTTTTGAAAGGGTTTTCTCCTAAGTCATGCTCATTTGATTTGGTTTCCATCTTTGTGATTTTAGGCATTACTAGTCGACATTTGTATGAAGCTAGCGTGACTCCTAAATGTGTGATTTTTTAAGCCATTCAAGGTGATGTTTGAAATATACCACAATGTGTCCTAAATGCAATGCTATCAGTTTTTTTATCACATAACACTCATATGCACACCTAAATGTAATGATCACTCAATTTTGTTGCTACCAAGCCTATACCCTAAAAAAATAGTGACAATATCGTATCAATGCGTAGGTCAAGTTAGAATTCTAACAAGACCTAAATATCAAAGTGGTATTGACGTAGTCTCCCGATGAGGTATACTTAAAATTAGTTTGAATGCCGATGAAAGCTAAGTCTTCTAAAAAATGGAATTCACGACTAGATATAGCGTAACAATGCTATCTTGATACATTAACCAAGCAAGCAAGGTGTTAGTATCATGACAAAATTATTGTGATATATATAAGGTGATATCGACACTTTTAAAAGACTTAGATGATTCAAAACTGAAACCAAGTAATAAGTATAACAAGGAGTTTTTAATTTTGCAAAGCAAGCGTAACCATGCAATAAAGGGACTTATATCACATTCTCAAAAAAATGAAAACACGATGTAAGTACCAAGATTGTGTGACTAGAATGCAAGAAAAAATATCAACTCAAGAAGAGACAAATGATGAATCGAACTCATGCAAAGTGAAGATGATCTTGAAATCAAGATCGAAGGACTTTATCAAAGATATGAAAAATGTACCTACACACTTTAGATGTTTAACAACCCAACCGCACAAACATGGATGGGCGTAAATGAAAAAAAGTGGTAAGTACTATCTCTGATAAAATGTGCAAGGTATGCTCCTTTCTCACCCCAAAAATGGGTGGTGAGAATGCAAGGGTATAGATAAAAAAGATGAAAATAAACTAAGCGCCACTTGGGTAGAGTTTCACCCTTCAAAACAAGAATGAGAATAAAAATGAGCTAAGTGGGATGTAGTTTAATTCCATGATGAAAGACACTTAGATCAAACTTACGTGGATTCTTTTCCTTGTTTGAAAACAAGGTTAGACTCCAAGTGAGTCATCACTTCATGATGGCTTGACATGCAACAATGGACTAGAAAAGTGGGCTCCAAGACAAAATGGCCTCCTTAATAAGTTCTCTCAACTAGGTGTCACAAGCCATCTTAAGCGAGCTCGATTTACCCAAATAGTCACCCTGACTATCTTGGGAGTATCTCGACTTTACTTTACCCCCTTCTGATATAATGAGAAACTAGTGTTCATAGTTGTACATCACTAGGGTCGCCATACGGATAACTTGTGATGCTAATCTCACAAAAGGTAGTACTAGTCAAGTGGGTAAGTGGAGCGCTTCCTATTTCATCCATGAGGTTACTCAGTGGTGGATTACTTTAGGGTTCTTGGAACCACCCCCATTGTTGTAGCTTAAGGCATTATGCCAAAGGGGTTATGTTCTAGTTGAGTGGATAGGGACGTACCCTTTTCCAAAACCTGTAATATAGTGTGATGAAAGTGGTGTGTTTTTTATCTTTTTAATTTAAATGTGGTTTCAAGTAGCACACCATTTGGCAATCTGCATGTAAACACGTGTATTAGAAGTTTTGTGTTTTGTTTGACACCTTTCTTTAGCAAGCATTAGGTCCTGCAGATAATGAGTTTAGTATTTTCCATTTGCAAATTGATTCAAGAAAGAGAATTTACACTTTGCTTTTGATTCCTAAGATCACCAAAAGGTGCGAAGGAAGAGCATATGCAATGTGAAAATTCCACTAAGACAAATCATATGGAAATTATTTTACTTTTTAATCATAGAACAAGTGTTTTTAAAGTATGACATAAAGTTTGTACAAGTGTTTTTGATCTCCAAGATCGCCTAAAAGGCGTGAGGAGAGAGCATACACACTTTACAAAACTTTATTCAAGCTAAGAAATGAAAACACTTAAGTTATGTAAGCTGAAATAACAAAACAAACCCCCAACTACCTTGTTAGTCTTAAAAACCTCAGAAAAGTTTAAGAAAATGATTTTACAGCCTAGAGAAAAGTTTTCAAATTTAAAATATAGATGCTACGCACCTGAATGACACCAAGCAATGCACCCCAGCCCGATGGATACACCCTAACCGACATAGACATGGTGGTAAAAAACTGATAGAGGGTTATAACACCTACACGGGCCTGTTAGATAGGTACGCTAGGGTTTTAATGCATGTGCTCTCTATTCAATGTATGCCGTAAGAAAAAAATGTCAAAAACATAGTATATATCAAGTTGACACAACAATGCATGGAGACACATAGACACTTAAAATTTGACGGAGATGCTAACTGCGTTTCAAAAAGTCACATGTGGCCAAATAAATGACAGAGTTTACATAGTAAGATAGTATACGCCAATGCATCTAGCAAGACAAGTGTGCTCACCAACTAACAAAGACGCCCACCTCTTGATGGAGATGTGGCCTCTTCTAAATAATGTTGTCACTATGTAGTATTCTCGAGAAAGTACGTGTGCCCAACTCAACACCAACTGCTAGGGTTTTGACGAGACATGCCCTTGAAGACACCTACGCATACCCCCTAAAAACCTATAAAATTCATGAAATGAAATTTTCAAAATCCAAAAAGGTTATTTGTTAGTTAAAGAAAATTATTTCTAACTTCTAACCCACAAATTAACTATGAACCAAGCTTATTTAACTAGCTTTAGAAATGGAAATAAGAAATAACAAGTTTTTTCTTCTAAAAAACTTACAAGTGAACTTTGAAAAACTTAAAAGACCTCCATTAATGGAGGATGGACATAATGTCCCACTGGGCATGCCAAATGTATGCAATGGAAAGGTTTGCAAAGCTATGGGATGAGGTTAAAGAACCTCAAAGCTTGACTAAACTCAACCATGCACCATAAGATTAGAGCTAAACAAGAAACTATCTATGCATATATAAATTTGAAACAAACATTCAAACCCTAGCATATATACTACTCTCTACTCCATGAAAGCTTAATGAAAGTGAACCTAGTTAGATTCTAAGCAATCAAATTATGTGTTGTTTACTCTCAAACATAGTGAAGAGATCTCTCCAAGTTGGCTACATGGCCAAGCTTTAGATCTTCCCTTACTAACTATATTTGGAATGGATGGATGCAAGATGGGGGAGCTCTTAACAATGGAGTATGGCCAAGATCCAAATGTTTTATAGCTTAAAGCTATCACAAATGATTTCTAATGCCAAGATCTCCAAATATGAGAGATTTTGTTATGAAAACAAGGTGTAAGGTTGAGAGGGAGGGGTGACCCTTCTATTTATAGTTTTCCACTTGGGAGAGTTTGGAATTTGGGTGCATGTGGGACTAAAGATCAAAAAGAAATTTTAGATTAGATTAGGATAAACATGCTTTAGGCTTAGTTAAGCTTGGTTTAGGCTAGTTAACTAGGGTTTAGGCTAGTTAAACTTGATTAGCAAGTGATTAAAGACTCATGAGATTTTTGAGAGTCGATTGACCATTGTGATGATAGATAGCCTACGAATCCTTCTAAAGTGGTTCAAAGAGAACTAGGGAGGTTCTAAATGGTCGAAAGGAGGAATGTTTAGCTAATAAGAGATACTTTAGCCAAATAAGTTGAATATGGGAAGAATACGACCGAGAAGGTGTCGTAAATGGGCATCTGAGAGTGGAGCGAAGAATGGGGAATTAACGAAGTGTTTTTAATCAGTTGAATTGGAGGAAATGCTAAGTGAGATCTTTACTTACCAATTTTGTAAGAAAAATGCTAGGCATGATAAAATTATTGTGAAGTGTTCCCTTACTTGGTGGCTCTAGTCCTACAACATCTTCTCACTACATTGCAAGTGATTAAGATGAGGTAGATTTTTCCTTGTCTTCATCGACCATAACCCTCTTCGCATGTTTCTTTTTTTTTCCACACCAAATCAAAAAATGGCTATTGGATCCACAGTTGTCACATGGATAATTCCATAATAGCTATGGGGTTATTATAGGATCTTTCTTTTAATTAAAGAAGACATGATCATACCTCTTGGGGCTGTCAACTTTACAAGTATTATGGGGATAAACTGAGCCTTCTTTTCTTGTGTTAGATTTAGGAGATTTCCAGTGTTCTTTAGTAGTCTTATTCTCCGAATAATTTATATCTCCCTTAGAATTTTTTTATTTTCCTTCTCTCTCACCATTCTTTAGAGATTTTGGTTTTTTCCTGTATATGATGCTTCGGGGGGACAAGTGGCCTAGGCTCTACGCTCGATGCTTGTCTCACTTCAGCTGTCTTGGAGATTTCTCATGCTTCATTTTTCCATTATTATAACCTAGACCAGATATTTAGGATTTACTAAACTTCATGGGAAGGAAAATTCAATGTATCACTTACAGTGTTTTTGGTGGGTGTATCTTTCTTCTCGACCTCTTCACCGTTCTATAATTTTTCTAGGATCTCATATTTAGCTTGCAGTTCACGTTGTAATTATATGATAACTCCTCTAAGGAATTATTCCTAAGACTCAAACCTTTCTTGCAACTCTTTTTTTTTCTAATTCCATGAGCTTTAGACATTTCCTCAATTGAGAATCCTTCTCGGACTACGGGTATGTGCCGAAATGTAGCTACAAAGAGGTTGGCTACACACGATCTTTGTCAATGCCTTTTTACATTCCAACATTATACGTTGGAACCATCTTGAGTGCTCATTCTAGGAATAAATACCAATATTTTTCGATAGCATGCCCCGTCATAGAGCAATATGCACATATATAAGGACCATCTCGTTATTCTTGGGTCCCTTGGTGATGATGTTATTCTTACAACACATCGTAGGAGTTACATCCTTCATCTCAATTTAACAATATAATGTGCTCGATCTCGTTGATGTAGAATCACCAATTATAATATGGTGACAAATATGGTGAGAAAAATGGGCCACTTAATGAAATAGTAAACGTCCATCTCACTAAAAACAGTTAATGTAGGTGACAACCAACTCGATACCAAACTTGGTTCAGAGATAACAAGTTTACAAGTAAGATAACCTTCTTTGATACCAAACTTGATCCAAACTGGTCAAATTGTTTCCTTAACTAATGGATCCTTATAATAAAATTATTTTAATTTTGATTTTTACCCCAAAACTTAAATCAACTTAAAAATGAAATGCAAGAGAAATAACCAACACTACATAGTAGTGATAGTGGAGTTCAGAAATTTCCTACATCTTTGAGTTTGTTAAACACTAAACCGATTCATTATAACATTATGATAATAATTATAAATAAACTTACAATACTATAATGAATGTTTCCTCTCACCCGAGATTTGGTGCCAATCGGTTCGATATAACATGCAGATTAGTCTTGGAAAGGTTCTCAATATTTCATCATTGGTTTCCAATTTTACACCTCCTTTTGACTTCCCCTATGTTGCATAGCCTCCAACCTCTACACAAAGCTAATTCAAATAGTGTCAGTTGATGATGAGTTATATCCTCCTCTATATTTCCCCTCTACTTGCATGACCTCAAGTCTCGACACGAGCTAAGTAAGATCTAGTTTCGTCAATGAGATGTAATAATATTCTCCTCTACATCCTCCAAGAAATATGAACTTGGCTATAATGCCTAATGTATGAAGAATTAGAGCTCCAGATATGCTTCTCTAGTGCTATATCAATGTCCTACAGCTCCACTTATGAGCTCCATCCCCACATGAGAAGAATGAGGTGTAAAGTGTTCTTTTACAAATCATTGAGTAAATAAATAATTAACTAAATAAGACTATGCCTATAAAAATAGGTCTTTTATGCCTTAATATTCTAAGGCTTTCCACCTCTCTCATTCGCACTTGATTGAGAAGTTCTTATTTTTAATGGGGGTTTACAAACACACCCATGCCTTGTAAATGTTTCATGTTGGCCATATTGGCCCAACTCGATTGGTTGAGTTGGTTTGACCATGATCTTTACATGCGATAGGTGTGGGATTCGAATCTCACCCCACCATGTTTACCACCGACAAACCTTATCAACTCCACCCTCGACTCATCATTGCCATGTTATTTCTTATTCTACCAAATCCTTTGGTTGCTACCACATTAACGCCTTGATTGTTGAGCTACTCACTTAAACTATTTTTTGATTCAACCCACATTAACACATCTCGCTACCAATATACTCACCATGTCCATCGGTGGTTATGTCGTGTGGTGTTATCCCACATTGGTTGGGGATAAGTTGTGGAAATTATTTATTAAGCTTGAAACCACCCATTTTGTTTATGGCTTTTGCCAAACCTGTTTATCCACCATTTTGATTTCCAAGTTATGTGGCTCGCTGGTTATGTGGGTGGTTAGGACTTTCCCAACTCACCGATCATCTCACTAATGAGCTCACAGTTAACTTGCTTTGTCAACTCAATCATTATCTTGGTTTTAACTCACCGATGAGCTCGAGGATTGACTCAACTTGGTCTTCAACTAGATCAATCATATAATTGATGAGAAAATTAGAATTCTATGGTGGTCAGGTCCCCCTGAAACAAAAGTGGACCCCACTGTTGCAAACCTTTTTATCACTTGTTGAATACCACGGAGGTTCGCAAACATTCTTTTTGTTCCACGATGTCATGATGACCCATTTTTACTTTCACCAATGTGTCCATTTTTGTGTCACTTGTGCCTTGCTATATCATGTGAATACTCTGTTCTTACGTGGACAACATCTAGAGTGTACGATATCCATTTTACGTGTTAAAAAAGGTGATGGAAATATCTCGACTTGTACTTCCATGAGGAACATGTTCGGGGTGATCTTAGGAAATTATAATTCCCAATGTTGAACTTCATATAATGAGGGGTCAAAATTGATCTTGCTCCATGTACTTAGAGGTCTTTAAAGTGTTAATAAGAGTGTCGAAGGTCCTACTTCCAAGACTAGTTTTTGGAAAACATATGTAGCTTGAAGGATAAAGTTGTTTTTATGGATTTGAGTGTTGAGTCATGATGTATAACATGGTTTTAATTTTTCTTCAAGCTAGTGTATTTCCAATGAGTGGTTGCATACCATAGTTTAGTTATTTTGTGAGAGCTTGGTCTTTATCTTTGAAGATAGGTCTACTGGAGGTTCTCAGTTTGAGTAGGAAATAGTTCTACTTGGTGGTGACATGAGAATAATGGTTGATGCATAGGATCTTGATCTTATGGAAGGTATTATTAGGATTTCATGGACGTGTGCGAATCATATGGAGTATTGAAAAAAATCTGATGCCCTTGGATTCCATGGAGTGCTCGGTGGAGATGTAACTAGCCTTTTAGGCCATGTTGTGCTTTTTGAGAGTCTTGGTCCATTTCTGACATATATGGTCATTTCATATGTTTTTATATGAATGTGTAAGTGTGTTTTAATTTTGGTATGACTGAACTTAATGGTCATGGCCAACCTAGATGTGTTTAGGAGTTGATTCATGTATAAAAGGTCATTATATTTGCTCATTTGAGCTAGTTAAGAGAGAGGGGCATGAGCAAGCTAAGAGAGAGTTTGAAAGAGGTGTAAGGTCATCATTACAAAGATAAAAGAGGGTATGAATGTTTGAGAAAGATATAATAGCATGTTTTCAAGTTCAATAAACCTAATCATTCTATGAAGAAGAAATATTAAGAAAATAAGGAGAAAGTATGTTTGAAGAGGGTTTTAAAGTGTGTGAGCTGAAATTGTGATCACTATCAATTTTAGAAACAACAATACATAATTGGTTTTCATCTTTAGGTGGTTGAGTTGGTGCTTGATCAACTTAGGGGATTGTTTCCTCCTTGGAGGGTTGGTGCCTTATGAATAGGGGTTGGTGCTCCTTGTGGGGTTAGTGCCTCACTAAAAAAACTTGTGTGATGTGTCATATTCATGCAAGTATTTTGGTTTGAGTAATATAATCAAAAGTTTCAATGGGTTTTATTCCCCTTGAGGGTTTTCCACCTCACACCTTGTCTTCTTGTGTACTCTCTTGGTTTATCCTCTTATGAATGGTTGTTTCATGTTATTAAGCTCACACTAATGCATGGTTGAATGGTTAATGGTTTATGAAAGGAAAATATAATTGGATGAAAGTTTTGAAGGATGAATTCACCCCCTCCTCTCAGTCCATTGTGATTATAACAATTGTATCGAGAGATAGTTCATTTTAAATAATTTTATTCATTTGAAGAAGATATTTTGCAATAATAAAATGGTGATTCAACAGAGAGGCTCGTGGTAATGTGAAAATATCCCTTGTTTGATGGATCAAACTATGCCTTTTGGAGCATCAAAATGAGGAATCACATCATATCCTTATGTTTTGATATTTTCCAGTGTATGATTGATCGGTATATTTTTCCTTAGAATCCTCCAATAATCACTACAGAGATAAGAAGGACAAGTAATGACAACTCCAAGGTAATGAATGTAATTATGTGTGGATTATCTAAATCAAAACTTGTTAAATTCATGCATTGTACATCAGCCAAAGCTACGTGGGGAAAAATTCAGTTCATCTATGAAGGAGATTCTAAGGTAAGGATGGAAAAGTCTGTAAACTTTGAAAAATAGTTTGAAATTCGAGGATGAAGTAAGAAGAGTCTATTGCATCTTATCCTCTTAGATTTGATCAAGTGATCACAACCATTAGAGGATTAGGTGAAGAAGTGATAGAAGAAGTAGTGGTGTAAAAGGTGCTTAGAACCCTCACTCTAAGTTTTATTCTAAAGTATCTACTATTGAGGAAGCCAAGGATTTGAATATCATCTTAAAGGATGAACTACATGTCATCTTGACTACATATTGTAGACACCCTAAAATCACCCACTTGTTCCCAATGTTATCCAATACACCCTATTATTCACCCATTTGTTATTAATTGATTAAATCTATTAATTTATACATGTTGCACCTTTTGGATTAATTAAATTAATCCCTAGTGCCCTTTAGCTAAGTTAATTAACATTTATAAATTAAATGGTTAATTAATTAAGTGTTCACATTCAATAGCCACTTTGGAACCTATATGGACTCCACTTAGACTCCACATTCTCTTCTCACCAACCGCCACATAGATTCCCAGTCAACTCCACTTCACCGATGTAGTCTAGAATTCACCAATACAAGCACAAGCATGCTAGCACATCACTCAGCCTAGACTGAGCACTCACCCAAAGCATGCAAAGGTACTAGGCCCCTCTTTAGGGTTGTTGTTATAGGATGTTAACATGATGAAGACTTTAAGCATTCATATCTATGACTAATATATCCTTCTACAGTGCATGTTCAGATCTAGATCTAGAAAATAACAAAATTAAAAGATAACCATGATGAAATCAAGCATGCAATATTGAACTATAAACATGATAACACCTTGATTCAGTCCATAATCTCCATTATATTAAATGCAGTAATACACAGAAGCTTCCTTACAATAATAGTAGTATATGCTCATGCACGTAATAGATTTGTCAGCATAATCTCACTATAACACAGTTCTCATACCTATACGCCCTCTCTCTTGCTACACATTTTACTACATATTTATAAGGGTGGGGACTTTCCCTTCACCACTTATCTAATCCCAAAATAGGTCACATGCTATTATTAGCCACACATCGTTAAAAAAATAGGCTTATAAGAATGTTAACAATAGATCTTTCTTAGTCAACTAATAGTATTAGATCTATTCCCTACTCGTGTCCATGCGAAACGCTTCGTAGCTGATCCTCCAAAAATAGCCAATGCGTGTCACGTAAGTCTCCAATATTTTTGAGTGCTCGCACGCTATCTCCAAAAATATATCCTCATTATGAAAATGGCTAAGTCCCAAATCTATCTCTCTTCTTCGCATGCGATCCTTTCTAATACTTCCATGCCTTTGAATCCGCTCTACTTTCACGTGCGAATCTTCTATATTTCCTTTGCTAATTCCATATTCTAATTTATCAACATTACCCCACACTAGTTGCATTATTTCCCCGGCAATGGTTGTCTAAAAAAATGAATCAAAGAATATCAATACAAGAATAGAAATAATATTGATGAATAAAAGAATGTCTTTACCCTGCAAAGTATCTTCTACTTCAACCTGAATAATCAATTTTGGATACTCTTCTTTTATTTCCACCTCTAGAGTCTACCAATCATTGAGCGTAGCCTCTCGCCTTCCTTGGAATATCCATTGTAATTTACTCTAATTCATCCCTTGTAATATCTCCCTTTTCATTCTACAAGACCAACATAATGTTGGACATGCCAGTCATTCTCCCTTCCAACAATTCCATCTTCCGAACAATGAGTTTCCCAAGCTTATCTAGCCTTTCCTGTGTGGTTCATGAGCTGATGTAAGGGCCTTGCGCTTCTACTTAAAAAATTCTAACCATTTTGCGTGGTCCAATGTCTCATCTTTCATGGCCTTCAGGACTTCATTGTCTTCTACAATGGTCATGGTCCTTATAACGGCTTCTGGTGTTGTACAAATATTCAACACTTGATCCTCCTTCTTTAGTTCCTCCTACAAGCTCTAAAGCAACCCTTCATATGATGTAATCTTCCTCATCACTCAAGCCTTTTCCCGCTTTGCTCTTTATGTTGGATCCTTTGGTTATATCATGCGCAGAGGTTCATCTTCAAGCACTAAGTCCACCATTGTACTTACATAATGTAAAGCCGAAGGAAACTCCTTAGGTACCTTTAGCTCTAAGTGTGGCCTAGCCTTCATGACATTGTCACCAATCTCCTCTGCCATGTTGATAAACACAACGTTCTTCTTCTATGCCAAGTCTCTTTCCTACTTTAGGCATGTTATTTCCTCATCCTTAGTCTTGATATCCTCCCTTAGCACCCTAATTGTTGCAGCTTTATCCATATTCCGTCGTGCCACCTCTGTCGAGACTTTCACCAAAGCATTGCTTATTTGCTCATCTGACATAATAGTAGGCTTTATTGTTATGTGTCTGGCATGAGGTTTCTTTTTCAACCTCCTTGATACGCATGACTCCTCACACACATCAAATTTTGGTTCATCCATGTGTGTGTGCATCGACCATGACAATTGCTTCCTTGTGCACATTGTTGCCATATCTTCATCTATTAAATCCCAGCCATACAACTCCTTTTGTGTCATTGTGCTCTAGAAACACACATGGACAATCTTACCTATGTCCTCGATGTAGCCCATGGCTAGTGGAATATACTCCCCACTTTTTCTTCTTTATCTAGGCTACTTAGGAACTTGGGCTTCAAGATTTGGAACTTGTGTTGTTATTTCTTGAGTTGTCTCAGTTGTTGTCTCATTGTAGACACTAAATTTAGGTCATACTCCCCTTGGTCCCCCATCAAATAAACACCTTGAACACATTCACCTAACCATGGCCCCTTTCATCCCACTATAATATTAATTTAATTAAATTAATTCATTATCCTCACAATATTTATTATTTAAATATCCTAATTGGGATAATGCCCACATATCCACCTCATCTAGCCACCTCACCCTAAGACCTATTCTTAGTAAGTTGTCATAACTAACTAAGACCTACCCAAACCCTAAAAATCAATGCCTACATTCCCTCTAACCACATTCCCGCATGTTAGAAGGAATATTCCATGTGAATTCGTGGAGTAAACAAAATGAGATCCCAAAATCAAGGGGATATGCCTAGTTTAGTAAACCTAGGAAATCCCACCCTAACCGACACTGGTTACCCTAAACCACCACCGGTTAAGCCGAAACCATCGTCGGTTACCATTTAACCCCAAAACAACCTTATTTTGGGGTTGGCACATTGTTTAGAGGTTGAGACATCTTCTAAGAACAAGTGATGAAACCAGAGCTGCATGCAAGAAGAACCAAGATGTCAGACATATATCGAGAGCATCCATAGCAAAGCAACTAAAGCAACCACAGAGCCATTTGCCTTCACGGGAGCATCGGGAAGTGCCAACACCACACCGAGTTCCTTCCATTTGATCACCCACCATTTCCAACTAGACATCAAGCTCGTACAAATAGTAAGTTTTGTTAACCTACATTGGTTCCTTATCATTTTAGCAGATCCTTTCACTTTTGTTGTTAGTTTCTATTCTCATTTCCATTCCCCACCATTTTATCTCCATGAAAACTTGACCATCTCTTTATCCACACCCTTGAACTACCCATATCCAGACTTTCATCATTCCTGTGCATATCTAAGACCTACATGAACCTTGTCATTTCCCTTTCATTCTCATCTAGCACCAAATCTATCACCTTGCCAAGTTTTATTGAATTTCTTGTACCCGACCATACTGTCGCCGGTTACCCACAACTACCACCATTTAGCCTAAGCCGACACGGTCATACAGGACCGACATCGGTCTGTGTTTTTGACCAGAAACCAAGAACAGAGCTTAAAATCTCTACCAAATACCCAAAACAGCCCGTAACCCTGACCCGACTAGTACCGGTACCAAACGGTGACCTTGACCTTCAGATACAATCATAGCCTATCCTGTTGTGAATGAATTTTCTTATTGTAGACGAATGAGATACCTAAATCATTTTAACTACAGTAGGATTTCCATTATTATCAGCATTAAGTTGTTTTAAACAATGGATTGATAACCATCTAGGAAGTATCACACTTCCCAAATCTAGCACATGCTAGGCAGTCCACTACATATATTGTTTAACTTTTATTTGGTGGTCTTGTGTTCCATTTCAGGTAGTTCCTCCAAGTAAAAAGGAAGCTCTCATGATCAGCTGTGGATTCAAAATTCATACACATGCAACAACCTATAACCAACATCTCAACAGGTATTCCTCCTAGCCCTTTACCCTTATCTGTTTCATCAACATTTAAAGAAACACATCTAGAATTAGGTGAAACACTCATCTATCCCTTTTTATCCCTCTTCTCCATCCTTCATTTCTTCATCTTTTTGTTCTTCCACATTCTCTAGAGGTGTAGGATAATTGGGTGCACTTTCCTTATACTCTTCCCCTTCCTCATTTAGCTTCAATTTCCTTCTTCTTTTCTCAGTTGTCTCCTTTTGTGGAGAGAGTCGAGGTGATCTATGCACTTTTTGAGTAGCACCTTGAGTCCTTTTTCTCTTGAATACTCTCTTGAAATGGTGCTCTCCTTAGACTGCATCTAATTCCTCATCATCTCCCTCTTTTGGTTGAGGTGGTGTAGTTACATGCTTAGCTTCTTCCTTATTTGGAGGTTGTCTTCTACCTCTGTGCTCTAAACCACCACTATCTTCATGCTCTTCCTCTTCATCATCTACCTAAATTGTTTTTGTGGGCTTAGGCATTGGAATATTTTCCATTACATGCTTACCTTTTGGTGGCCCTGGGAGCGTGAACTCATTCTCCACATACTTAGTGTTCTCCATCTTGGGTTTGAGTTGTAGGTACACAAGTGCTACTCTAGTGTCCCCAACTACCAAACTTATAGGATTCATGCTTATAATATATGAAATAAGCCTCTCTCAATGTAAGCATTATGCCATGGATATACATATTTTTTTCTTTGAGTGTGGTGATCACAATCTACCTTATTTTCATTGAAGGTTAGGTGGTGCACATCTGAAAAATGATGAATTGATGCCTGGAAATACCTTTTTGTGAAGGCATATGGCAGTTTGCACCATGGGCTCCAAGCCTCATCCTTCATTGCAAATCGCACGATGCAAAAATGTTGGTAGACCGCAAACTAAACTACCTTACCCACCACCAGAGGTAAATCCTTAAGTATGCGCCACTCTTCTTTGAACACCGTGTGGAGTCTATCATACCACATCTCTACCCTTTGCTTGAATGGTCCACTCATTGATCCATCACACAAGTACTTTCCAAATCTTTTCGCAAGTGACTTGCGTTCCATGGGGTACTCCCAAATCCTATCCTTTGGCCCATCAAGCACCCCAATCTCCATAAACACTAAGGATAATAACATAATGCCAAAACCCATTATGTCACATGTCCACACTTCTTGAATGATTTTCTTTTCTATGTGATCTGTAATATTATAAACCACTCCTTGAGACATCTTCTTTGTGACGTGTAGCCACATTGTGTTTACCTGCGACCATCTTCCTTGGTCATTTAACTTTTTTACAAGATGTGCATCCGCCCGCACTACTCTCTCGGTACTTTTTCAAATTTTCAATGTTCATGCCATGTTGACCTTTAGTATATCCCAACTCTTTCCATGTCTCCGTGGATTGTGGCCTTATCGGTTAAATCACTATCCAAATCCAACCCTAGGGCCCTTAGTCCCATCCTTTGTTGAAATCAAAGCAAACTGTGATTCTTACCCTCGATCTAGAAAAGTAAAAGAATACCTCGTGGAATCTTCTCATCAACCATCGACACAATGGTTCATACTTTCCAAAGTATGGCATCTTGTACAACTAGTAGACTCCATTTTGATTTAGTAACTTCTCACCGGCGTCGCCATACACTCGGCATATCTTCTATTGTGTACTTGTTCATTTTTGTGCTTAGCAACATATCAAGCACCTTCTTATTATCTCGATGTTAGTGGTTGTAATCGTTGATTTTACATTAGCAGATATGGGAACCCCATTCTTTTCCCATAATCATGCCCTCTAGATATTGTATTTCTAATAAATTACTCTCGGGAGTAATTTCTTCTTCCAATTCAACCTTCTTCTTCCCTTTATCTCCTATCGGGTGCTTTCTTCGGTGCCATTTGAAAAATCTCTCTTTTCTTCCCTCTATAATCGAGCAAGTCAAAACCCTAGTTTAAATCTTCATGCCCTAGTGGAAATCATGTGCCCTAGCTTGTTTGTAACACATCTGCTTCACTCAAACCCTTCACCTATGGGAACGCAAGCTTCTCCTACGCACAACCCTTCTCTCCATGTCTAGTTTCACACTCTTCGCACCTCAACATGATTTCTCGGCTCGTTTACACTTAACCCTTTTCAAATTCTCTCAATTACAATGGTAAAAATGAACTCACATCTCATCCTTATATAGAATTTCAAAAATTTAGTGTATTTATTGCTCCTTCACCTACCAACAATCCTCTCACTAATCGACCACTTTCATTATTTCCGTGTGGTACATCTTCACACCCAAATTATGACCTTCTAGCACGCCCTCCTACCTTTTGGCTGCAGACTTCTCTTAAACGCACTTCCATGTGCCTGAGTACCTCATCACTGTGCCTTCCACTAGTAGTCTTCTCAACCTCTTCTTACCTCGTGTTATACTTGTTTCTTCATTCCTCTCTATCTATGGTCCTTGTGTCTAGAAGTAATCTCTTTTGTTTTTCAATTCACCAACCTTGAATAGCACCCGTAGATAGTTCCTTTCATGTGGACTTATTTTCAATAGTCCTGTACTTGGATATCAACAACTTACCCCACACTAAGGGTATGTACAGTCCTCTTCACATAAAAATTCTTCTAACAACAATTAGCTTCTGGTGCATAAACGTGCTTATTACACAAACACACCAACCAAATTGACAAAGCATGGTGACAAAGAAGGAAACACATTAAGGGCATGCAGAATTGGAAACCTAACCTAAATGGCAACACTGCCTTATTACAAACACCAAGAAGACTTATTTATAGTAGGGCTTTAGCCTACTCCCATTGAATTAATTGGGTAACCTGATTCCATCAAATGCCTCTAATTGACAAGCATCTTATTTGAGTATGTCAATGATAACATACGGCCCTAACCAATGTACCATGAGTTTTCATGGATGGCGCAAAAACTTATAATCATAAAGGAGCACCATTTGTCCTATCTCTAATTTTTTTCTCTAATGTGCCTTTCATGTCATGCTTTCTACTTGGCCTTCTCTTGTTTTTGACTCCAACATGATATGGCTTGTCACTCGTCAATTTGATTAAATTTTCAACTCTGTTCATCTAATGCTTGCTCATCCACAAGACTTCTAATGCACGTAATATGTAAAGAAAGTAACATAAATTCCATAGGAAGAACTACTTTTATGCCAAACACTAACTGAAATTGTGTGGCTTTGTTCAATCATTTATATGTTGTTCGATATGCCCAAATTACTACGAGATACTTTATCATCCCAATCCTTTCTTCCAACATCTTAGATATTTGTCAATGTCTCTGGCTCAAAAGTTTGTTGAAAGCCTCAAGATCCCATTTTCATGAGGATGATAGGGTGTAGTCTTATTGTGTGCAATCATGAGTTCATCCAATAAAATTCTTAGTCTCATTAAGAACATGTGTGCCCCTATCACTTGGTCAAACTTAAAGGACATCCATACCTTGTAATAATATTTTCCTAAAGAAACCTGGATGTTGTAGTTGATGTAAAATCCTTTGTAGGTGTTGCTTCTGCCCACCTTATCAGATAGTCTATACAAGTTATGATGTAGCGCAATCCAGTTCTGTGCGCAGTTGGTGAAATAGGACCCACAAAATCTATAGCCCATTTCTCAAATGGTTATGCACTAGTAATGGGTCTTAGAGGAATTTCATCTCATTGACTGGTTTCCCAAGATGTTGGAAATGATCACATGCCTTACAAAATTCCTTACAATATTTCTATAGGGTCTCCCACCATAATCCAGTGAGTAGAATCTTGGACACAGTTTCATCACCGGTATAGTGGCCACCTGCAATACCACCATGAGTTTCTTCCATGATATTCAAGCACTCATGTTCCAATACACAATGGTGCAATACTTCATCCTGGCCTAATTTTTACAAGTCACCGCTAGTTAATATATAATGGGTTGCGCATATAGAAATTTGTTTCTTCTCCAAGGATTTCATTCCTTCTAGTGCCATACTTGTTCATAGAAAGATAGAAATGTCCTCTAGTTCTGATGGAACTCATTGTAACCTGTATAACTATGCATCTGGCATGGTATCTTTAATTGCATGTGCTTCTTCTCTTGACTGTATTCTAGATAGATGGTCTAATCTAGAATTACTTTTCCCTAGTTTTACCACAACTGTGAAATCAAATTCCTAAAATAAGAGTACCCATCTGCATATGTGCCCTTGTAGAACAGGATTATTTACCAAATACTTCAATGCCATGTGATCTGTATAAAAGATGAATGGTGAATCTAGTAGGTACTATCGAAATTTATGTAACACATAGATCATTAATAAAGCTTTGCGCTCTGTAGTTGTGTAATTTTGTTCTCAGAGTCAACTTCCTACTAGCAAAATAGATGGGATGATCTACAATACCTTCTCTAGGTTGAGCCAACACCGCGCAACCAACACCGCGCCAATGGCCATGCTAGAGGTGTCAACATGTACATGAAATGGTTGGTCCCATGAAGGAAAACCAGAATAGGCACGGTAGTAAGTATCTCCTTTAATGTCTCGAATGCGCATTACCGTGGTTCTCCCAAGAGAATGTAGCTTTCCTTTCGAACTCCTCCAATAATGCGAAACTTTGGCATATCCTTTGATAAACTTTATGTAATATCCGTATGACCCAAATATCTGTGCACCTCACTATGAATGGTAAGCTCTCTTATGCCTATAATGATTATAACCTTGGCCTGGATCAACCAACAAACCTTCCTTGTAGATTATGTGTCCGAATAGTATTCCAAATGGCGTAGCAAATATGCACTTATTGATGTTCAAAAAGATACTCAAGTGTCTACATCTTTCAAACATAAAGCGTAGATTTTCACAATGATCCTTAACTAATCCATACACCATCTAATCACCTAAATAGACCTGTAAGAAGTTGTGGATAAATTCCTTGAATGCTTAAACAACTATCCATGAAAATACAAACAGTACATTTTTTAGACCAAAAGGCATTACAATATAGGCAAAGCTACCTCATTCAATAGTAAACGTAGTCTTTTCTCGATCCTCTTAGGCAATCCCTCGATGATACCTGACAACCCATCTCAGTAAATTAATAGATTTTACACCTTGTAATGCCTTCTAGTATTTCCTCGGTGAATCGCATAGGAAAGGGGTCAGTCACACAAGTAGCATTTAACTCCATGTAGTCCACGTAGATCCTAATCTATCCATCCTTCTTGATACTCATCACCATTGGACCAACCCATTCTGACTCATCAAGGGGCTTGATAATCCCAGACTTGACATTTTTTCAATCTCTTCTTTGACCTTTTCTCAAAATTTGGGGTTTAACCTATAGGGTCTCTTTCTAACCGGGTGTGCACCTTCTTTAAGCTTTATCTTTATATCCCTAATTATTTATGCATGAATTTAAGTTCATGGTACCCCTAGGGAATAAGTCCTGATAATCCCTTAGTAACTCTATGATTTTTTCCACTTCTGAGTTTGACCAATAGTCTCCAATTATGGCTTCCTTAGGCTCATCATCTTATCCAATATTCAATTTCTTTATCCTCATAGGTTCATGATAGGCACGCATGGTCTTATCTCGTATCTTGTCCAACACCTCACACCTACCATTCAATGGTTTACATCCGAGTTTTTAATTCTTCGTCATCCACTAAGTAGACCATTTTTCCTTTTTTCTCGAAGGTAACCACATTGAAATAGTGTGGCATTGGCCTCTATTTCTTCAAAATACGCGCTCTTAAGTTTCCTTCATCCAATAACTTCAAGGATTTCTTTAGCCTTGCACTATCTCCTATAGTTAAGTGCTTTATAACTTTCAATGCTTCCTCCATTGGAGTCTTGGTAGAGAAGAATTCAAACATCTAGGCCATTCCCGGGATTAAATCCTTCCAATTTCTAGTCTCTCTATGAAGTTTTACATATACATACAAAACACGTGTGCATCCTTGTAAAGTGGAAAAAAACTTGTGCACCCATAGCGAAGGTGGTAAATCTTCATGCCATTCTATCCATAGTCTCTCACACTTCTGAACATGGTGCTAAACATGGTGATTACCATGATAAGTGCATATTTGAGTAGGTGCATTGCTCCTGAAGAACCTAGTAGCAAGAACAATCCTAATTTCATTCCATCCTACAAGATTATCCTTGTGGGCCACCCACTAGCATGATGTTTTCCCATGTAGTATATATGCTAGCATATTTCTTCTTTCTAGCAAGTCTATCTACTGTTCCTCCATGGTGCGCAAGAATACCATAGGATCTCCTTCTCTGGTGTAACAAGGTACCGAGTTGTTACCTATCCTTTTGACATAATGTGGTTTTCTACCCCTAGGAAATATGCTCTTTACTTCACGCCCTACCAACTCATAAGTTCTATGAGCCAATTATCACAAGCAACACTTGTAGTATTGCTAATAGATTGTGCATCCTCCCACTAAAGTATTCCTTCTTTACATGGCTCAAGCACTTCTGGATCCCGGATGGCACGTACATAAATCCTATTCAGATCTTCTTCACTCAAGGGCTCAACATAGGGCACATATTTTCCATCTGTTAAAGGGATAATAACTCTTTCCTCCTTGTTTTCAAAATTGATATAACCTTTGTTGAATTGAAGATCAACATTATTTGCATAGTACCAAGGACGCCCCAATAGACTGGGAAGTTATCTAACTCGCCGGTGCTAAAACCTCAAAGTCTCCAGTGAACTTGGCTCCTTGTATAGTAATGGATGCATCTTTTAAAACCATGATGGGAGTGGCCTTAGTCCGGTTAGCCATGAAAAATACATTAGAGGATGGTTGTAATGGAGGTATCCCCATTTTTACCCATGCATCTAAGGTAAGAAAATTGACTTCCATGCCTGTATCAATCAATATATTACTCAATAGCCACCTATCCACAACAACATTCATATTTATTTCCTTCTCATAATCTAGGCTATGAGGGGGAAGATTCACATGCAGGATCTTCCATCTAGTCTCAATACGTGTGCATAGAGTGTTTCCTTTAACCAATTCCCTAACAATGGAATGATATTTTCCTAGTGCAAAATTTTGCACACTTCTCTTAAGTCATCTATATCAGTTTGGACCGTCTCTGATTCTTTCTTTTGCTCCATCTTCCGTGATTTCTCTTTTAAGTACTATATCTCACCCTGAAGATTCCTGAGAACTTCCATGGTTTCCTGATAAACCTCCTTCTGATGGGTAGGATTTGGGTACCGTGCATGTAGAACCTCCTCCTTAATGATGGTAGGATTCTATTGTAATGCTTCTCTAGTGCGTGCCACCTCAGCGTAGGTCATGATCTTCACTTGCAATGCCTTGAACTCTACTTCCAACTTAGGCATCCATTGATTTTCCACAGCGTATTGTATCCTAACCATCCCTGCACCTTTGTTTTCTTGTTTATGTTGCTTACTAAGATGCTCATACAAGTCTGGGCACTCCTCATAGCTATGGTTCTTTCCACAAAAATAACATGTAATATTTTGAGGACATTCACACCTATAGTGGTCAAGAGATCCACATGTATAACATGTTCCGCGAGGAAACTCACTTCTTCCACCACCACAACCTCATCCTCGAATCCACCACAATATCCTCAACCTCTGCCACGACCGCCTTCAAAACACCCTTCATTCTAATCATATAGCATCTGATTGTGATCTTGGTGTTGATGCTCGTTCTTGCCTTTGGAGTTATCTAAGACTCTCGTCTCATCATACACCAATATCTATAGCATCATGGATCTCGACCAATCGGTTGGTAGTCATCTGTGTCATCGGTCATGGACCTACATATTTTACAAGATATCTTGAAACGTTCTTCCTTATCACACATTGTAATAATGGGAAGCGGCTAGCATTATGGTTTAAATGGAATATCTCACAATCCAAAAACAACAAATGCACTTTCGATCTACGAGGGTAACTATCCTTTTTGACCTTCTACTTCACAACTGTGTATCAAATCCATGTGCGCATCTCACGTGCTGAATTTTCTCGATATTTTGTCCAACTGTTTTACCATAGTTATGATATGCGCTTCTAAAAATGGGCTCACCCCAGTGTCTATGCTTCCAACTACCTCAATGCATAAGACTAATTCAAGTGCTTCATGCATATCAGTGTATGTCTTATGTGATAATTCCCTCCTAAAAGGGGTAATCGGACCCCAACGAACCATTATGCATGTTGGCTTGCATGTATGTCATAAGAAAGCTTAGATAGCAGTGTTTTAAAAGAGGCATCATACTCTCTAACACTTTCAGTAGTGCTTTGCTTAATATCCTTGAGTGCACTTATACTCTTCTGCTTAAACTGAGGGATGTGAAACTCTTTAAGAAATGCATATTTTAAAGCTATATAGTCTACATAAGTTTGATCAGGATCAAAAAATTGTACCAGTTGTGCATGTACCCTTGTAACATAGTAGCAAAATGGATTTCCCTACGCTCAGAAGTCATGATTCCTTTTACGTACCATAGTATTTCGCACATATGCACATGTTTAGTAGCATATTCTATTCCCATATACTCTAGGAGACAAAGAGACATCTCCATGAAAATATTATGGGGTTGGTGCGGACTTTGCCCACCTAATCCAAAACCTTTTGTGTTTCCTCTACCTCTAGAACCACCAAATCCACCGAAACTAGAGCTACCTATGCCTCTTAATCTCGAACTTGTAGCTTGGGTCAGACCAAAAGATGTACTTCCCTGTGTCCCAACAGTAGAACTAAATCTGCCTCGACAGGTCTTCAAAGCGTTAACACTCCTGAAGTTAGCCCTAAAATCAGCGCCCTAAATTTTGTGTTGATGATACACCGAAAAGGTACTCCCATATAACAATGAATCCATTTATGCTACCATCATTGTGCCTTTCATAAGACTCGCTCCTACTCTCCCACTTCTTGAATTAGCATGTTGATTGTTTGTTATTTTAGATGCTTTGGAAAACCAAGTGCAAGGGAAAGGTTCCTGTGTTGATTCAAATGCCCCCACAACCCAAAGTTGTCTCTACTAGCGCACTTCTATGTGAGGCCGAGGAGGGATCCCTATCATGATTTCCCATATGGGGGAGTTCCTGATGCTCTGGCTCCATGTCTCCTATGTGAGCTCCAAATCCTTCATGAGCCATATCTCTCTCCTCAACGCCATCTACTCTACAATGTCACGTTGCTTCTCTACCTCCTTCTCACGCACCTCATTATACTTAAGCCTCCTTTCCTCTCTCTGCCTTTCTACCGCTAGGTCTTCCATCCTCCACCAAACTTGATCCTTCCCCACATGTGGTGGGGTTTAGTTAGCCATCGTTTAATCTCCAAATTCAAATTTACCATCGGGATCTTTATTTCAAAGTGGAATGCCTTGTAAGTTAGTTCCGCTTATATATCTTAAAAACTAGAATTCAGCTACCTTTAGGCACGAATAAGGAAATTGAGTACTCCAAGATATAACTGTCCAAAACACCATGGAACAATGTATCCACAGCATGATTCCAAATCATATCAGCATCATAAAGGGCCTGAAATTCTACCTGCATCTAGACAAGTGTGTGATACCTCCAATTATACTTAGATGCATAAGTGATCAGCCACTCGTATAATTCTACCGGAAAGATAGTGAAAAACCACACATATAAACTTTCATACAAGTTCTGTTCCACCCACATGCATGCATTAAACTCAAATCCAGTGTTGAAGCGCCGCACTTATTCTTCTTCTAGATCATGTATCCACTCCTCAACACTTGCTAAGGTCAACCGGTATGTCTTCATCGCGAATCACCCAAAAACAATCAAACAGAGATCTCGACAATGGAGCCAATGATGCAGTCTAGAATTCACCAATACAAGCCCAAGCACACTGGCACATCATCGAGCCTAGACCGAGCACTCACCCGAAGTGCACAAAGGTACTAGACCCATCTTTAGGGTTACTTTTGTAGGATGTTAGCATGATGAAGACTTTAAACATTCAAATATATAACTAATATATCCTTCTATAGTGCATGTTCAGATTTAGATCTAAAAATAACAAAATTAAAAGATAACCTTGATTCATTCCATAATATCCATTATATTAAATGCAATAATACACATAACATTCCTTACAATAGCGTAGAGTATATGCTCATATGAGTAATGAATTGTCAAGCATAATCTCACTATATCACAGTTCTCATACATATACACCCTCTCTTTTGCTACATAGTTTACTACATATTTATAAGGGTGAGAACTTTCCCTTCACCACTTATCTAATCCCAAAATAGGTCACATGCTATTATTATCCACGTGCTGTTACAAAATAGGCTTACATGCAAGAATTATTACAATATATCTCTCTTAGTCAATCGAGTAGTAGATATATTCTCGGAATGTGTCCATGCAAAGTGCTCCATAGCTAATCCTCAAAAATAGCCAATGTGTGTCATGCAAGTCTCAATTTTTTTGAGTGTTTGCATGTTATCTCCAAAAATATATCCTCATTATGAAAACAGTTCAGTCCCGAATCTGTCTCTCTCTCCTTCATGTGCGATTCTTTCGATACTTCCATGCCTTTGAATGCACTCTGCTTTCCCGCACGAACCTTTTGTATTTCCTTTGCTAAGTGTCAGATTATGACTGATCAACATTCACTAGTCCAGTCTACTAGACTTCTAAGATCCTAGAAAGGTGGTGGTAATTCAATTACACGTACAATCACCTTCCCGGATAAAAATTCTGCAATTAATCCATTTACTACCCCGTAATCGCTTCAACCTCCTCCAATGTTATTTTTAGCATGTGCATTCACCTGCTTGTAACCAACTTCCAACCACTTCTGACTCAATAAAATGTAGGCATGCTCTTTATCAAACCCTCTTGTATTCACAGTACAATAACTCTACTAAATTTCCAAGCCAAAGTATCTATGTTCATAGCAATTACACTCACATTTGAAGGCTATTCAAGAGAACCCACAAATCAAGTTACACAAGCTCCTAAGCTTCTCACAACCTACTTGATGTTTACATTAGAAGGTCATCTGGAAGGTTTGCATGTTTGTTTTTAGTCTCCGTCTCTTGTTCCTTTTCTCTATTTACATTTTGGCATGCCTTATGGGACTCGCACCCCACTTATTCTATTTTTTGTTTCATTTTGTTTGTCTAATTTTGTTCTTGGAGTGTTTCTATATTTTTGTGTTGTTGTGTGTTGTCAGACAGATCAAAAAGGTTCGTCAAGTATTTGGAATCATTAGTAGTTTACAAGATCAAAAATATATATAACATCTTCTTAGTGTTTTCGTAGTGTCATTATTTTAAGATTTTATTATGATTTCTGATTGCTACAATTTCGAGTATATAAAAAAATCAGTTTTAAAATCTATGGTGGTAGGTGTTTTGCCTACAAATTTAGTTGTAATTTTAGTTATAGCTAGAAAAAAATTCCTCTCGCTCCCGCATTTGTTAAAAAATCCTACAAAATTAAACAAAAAAATTAGATATATTATATTAAAACAAAATTAGATTTTATTTTTAAAAAAATTGAAAACAAAAAAAAATCCTAAAACCCCGGATCTACCCCTACCCCCTTTCCCCCTCCCCCAAGCAAGCTCTGCCACTCGGCCAATCGACTGAACTACTCCCTCACTAAATGTTTCCCCGACTTACTCCCCAAGCCCCCGGTGAGCCAACTCGCCAACCCCACCTAGGACCTAGCCCCTCCACTTCCTAACTCCCCTCTAACCCACATGTCCTCACCCCTCTGCCCTAAACCTGGATCCCACCCCTACACTGCCCTCCCCGGATTGTGACCCTTGTCTCGAACCCCATGGACCCTCGGTCCCAACTCTCCAAAACCCCAAGAACTACCTCACAAACCCCGCCCTTGACTCCTTGCTCGTACCTCTCTTCTCGTTGACCCTAACATACTTTGGTGAGCAACACACCACTCCTCGGTGCAACCCCGGCCCCGCACATCGTGGCTCCCAAACCGAGCTCCCTCACAAATAACTTCCCCATCACCATGTGCACGCCCACTCAAATCCCCGTGAGATCACTTTCGACATTCCATTCTCAAATCCAACCTCTGTGAGCTCGAAAGACCGAGAAAACTCCTACATGAACCAAAAACACACAATGAACACGGACCCTTAAGCCTCCATAAAAAATTAGGGGAAAATTTTTGGTTTATCACTTTCTTTCTTGATTTAGCTTTCACTATAATTTCAAAACTTAGGGTTTGGTAAAATCGAATTTCTTTTATTTATTTTTGTTTCTTTTTATTTTTGTCACATTAGGTTTACGACTTTGGTCTATTATTTATTCTTTTTTTTTTTTTTTAATTCACTAATTAGTTTTTTTAACTTATTTTTGTTAAATTTCTTACTTATTTTGATTAATTATTTTGTTTATTTTATTAATTAGTTTATTTAATCCGTTCATCTAATTAATTAGTTTGTTTAATTTAATTACTTAGTTTAAGTCATTCGCTATTTTATTTAGTTAATTAGTTCATTTACTTTAATTTGGCCTTTTCCATTAAATTACGACCTTTGCGTTACTTTTTGTCATTTTTCATAAATAGGACTAATAGTACATCTTGTTTTGGTAGGGCTCTTGGGCGCTACACATACACTTTATACTTGTCCTTTTGAGACTTTTTGTCAACTTTTTGCTATCTTCAACACCTTTTCGTTGATGTCTTTCACTTCGGACTACTTGTAAAAATTGTAAATATAGAGTTACTGGGCGTTTCGGGGAAAAAAAAAAAAACTATCGCTTTTTAGCCATCTTGTACACATTTACTCATTTTTCAACATGGAATAACACTTTGTAACCATTTTTTTCTTGTGTTTCCTTTTTGATTTTTTGTTTTTGGTAAGACTAATCATTTTATGATCACGTATATGCTCTTCCCTTGCACTTTTCTAAGTGATCTTGGGAATCAGAAATGTGATCATTTCTTTTATTATTTATTGGGGAATTAAGGCTTTTACTTAATCACAGCCAAATCATATGAATGCTCTTTCCTCGCGCTTTTAAGCAACCTTAAATAAAAACATGGGTTTGCTTATGTTATTGTCCTCTACCTACTTCCGGTGAACTTAATAATCTTGTCTTGCATAACCCGCTCTCTCACGACGATTGATAAAACATTTAACTACTAATCGTAGGTTGTCTTTTCTCGTGCACTTCAAACTAATAATTCTTTTCAATCGAAAAAATGGATAAACAAGATAAAATTAACATTTTTTACACATTGTATTTATAGGTTCGGATAAGGGTAAAACCCATCCACATAACTATGAGAAGTTCCTTGGCATAAGCCATAAAATATTTTGAGGATTACCATAGGAACCCCAAAGTAGTCAGCACCTTGAGGGAATTGGCTGATGAAACGGGCACCTTTTATCCCAACTGACTAGTAAAGCCTTGTGAGTTAGAGTCACGAATATCCTTAGTGGTAACCCCAATGTGATTCATTCTGAGAAAGATCTTTACTCAAGGTTTCAAAGGGGTTAAATTAAATCCGTCAGCTAGCAATAGCATTGCACTCGCTCGGGTATACTATGACACCTAGTTGAGAGAACCACCTAGGAAGCCACACCTTGTCCAAGCCAATCTAAGGTAGAGGCCCAAAATTTCACTACATATTTTTTTTTCATTTTTCTGTGTGTTACACACTTGCATTTCATTTTTTCGTCATTCATGTTTTCTCTCTCTTCCATCTTGTTGCTTTGTACACGTGTCTAATTCTCGAGTTATGGACATCTAAAGCCGCAATTGAGAATTTTTATTCTTATTCACTAAGTCTTGACATTGTGATACTCACTTTATCGCATTCAAACAATCTCTTTATCACCTTGATCTTTCATGGTCATAATTCTTAAGTTTAATGGTATCTTTTTAAACTCTAAGCATTCCACATTCTTACTTTGTCGCATTACACATTCCCTTTTTGAATTGAATAAATTCTTCAATCTCTTTCTCCCATCATCTTATGTCTCTGCATTGCACATTCACTTTGTTGAATTGAAAACATTATTTTTCCTTGTTTCCATCATCTTACGTCGTCACATTACACATTCACTTTGTTGAATTGATGAAATTCTTCTATCTTGCTTCCATCACTCTTACGTTGTCATATGTCATAGTCACTTTGTTGAATTGAAAACATTCTTTAATATCTTTCTCCCATAATCTTTTGTCATTGCATTGCACATTCACTTTGTTGAATTGACAACATTCTTCTATCTCACTTCCATCATCTTACGTCATCGCATTACACATTCACTTTGTTGAATTGATGATATTCTTTTATCTCACTTCCATCACTCTTATGTTGTCACATTTCACAAATCACTTTGTTGAGTTGACGACATCTTCTCTATCTCTCTTTCATCATCTTATGTTGTCGTACTTTGCAATCATTTTGTTGCATTGTCGACATCATTGTTATTTCTTCACTTCTCTCTTTAAAGCATCCACTTTGCTTTGATTTGAGATCATTAATTAATCACTTCCCCTTTGTCTCTTATCTCCACTTTTGTGATATTTGGACCTTTTCATCATCATTTCTTCACTTCAGTGTGACAACATTCATTTTTTCATTCTTTTAGTCCTCCCACTTCTTTGTTATTGTCTCACCCTTTAACATAATTTTGTTAAGAGTAGACATTTTCATTGTCTTCTTAAAGTCTCCCCTTTTAACATACACCTTGTTAAAAAGTTGAACAAATTTATCACATTTTCCTAAGTCTCTTCCCTTAATGCATTTTTACTAAGGTTTGAGCATTGTCCATCTTGTTTTAGGTCTCCTCTTGTTACACTCATCTTGTCAAAAGTTGAGCACACAAATTTCTTTTTCGCCTCTTACCTCTTTTTAATCACCTTGTAAATGGTCACAACATATTTTAAATTCCTTTATCCATCTTGGCACTCCTTTTGCTAAGAGTATTATAAACTAATGTTTCAACCCATCTTCTACCTTAACATCATTCATTTTGTTACGTTTTCAAATCCCACATTCTTCGTCACTCTTATCAATCATTTTTATTAGAGTTGATCACATTCACACTTCAATCGATCTTCCACCTTAACATCATTCATTTTGTTAAGTGTTTTGAATTCCCCCTTATTGTTTCTCTTAACACTCATCATGTTAGGAGTTAAACTTTCCACATTTTTCTGTCACTCTTATCACTCATTTTGATTAAGAGTTGATTGTGTTCACCTTGTCAAGTCTCTTCTCTCTTAACATCCATTTTTGTTAATGAGTAGAGCACATATAACCTCGTTTAGTCTCCTCTCTCTTAACTTTCATTTTGTTAGAGTCAGGCAATCAAATGACCATTTTTGTTTCTTCCTCTTAGCACTCATTTCACTAAGGGTTGATTTTTCATCTTCTTCCCTCTTCCATATTAGCATACACTTTGTTAAAGGTTGAGTTTTCCATCACACATCTTCTTGTTCCTCCCCTATTTCAACAATGGTGGGAACATGACATTGTGATTATAGTCATTTTCGATGGGAAGAAATAAACCATTTCCATATCAACTTGAATGAAGAGGATGAAGACTAACTTAAAAACATTTCTATTGATGCCACTTTATGGAAAAATAAGGACTAATTCCTTCTTCGTCTCCTTGCAATGGGAGCAATATTTCCCTCAAATTTTGATGAGGATAAATTGAAATCCTTAAAATCACAACCTAAATCCCCTAAGGGTCCACCATTCAATTCAAATAAACATGACGACAAAGGACCAAGTAAAACAAACACCAATGATAAAGGAAAATCTAATGCTTCATCCTCTAATCCTAACCAAGCCTTGCTTGATCAAATCAATGCAATGGTGAAACAATTGGCTCTGCCTATCCTCTACAATCACTAACAATGATACCAAAGGTATCAAACACATGAAGAAAAGTGACGACACATTCAAAAATCATTTAGACCAATAACAAGAACAAAAATCATACGAATGATAAATCACCATTCTTCCCACAAAACAATTCACCATTTTCTTAAGAGTGGAAAATGATGAAGGACTACTATTTCAAGTATGCAAAAAAATGTAAACAATTCAATTTTGATGAATTATGTCCATACCCTTTCAACATGGACATCTTATGCATACCCTTCCCACACTCTTTTGAGATGCCTAAATTTGAAAAATACAAGGGAAAAACTGATCCTAGAGAGCATGTCAAAGAATTTTTCATGGCATGCCAAGAGGTGGATTATAACGATATATTTCTCTTGTGCCTCTTTCCTAAGAGTCTAGGTGGACAAGCTTTGGATTGGTTCTTACACCTTCCAAAGGGATCTATCTCTACCTTTGCAGACCTTTCAGAGAATTTTTTCAAACACTTATCTTTCAACCTTGATTTTGAAATAACCATGATGATTTATGCAATGCCAAATAATGACAAAATGAAAGCTTTTCACAGTTCTTACAATAATGGTGAGGAATCGCAAGTCGATTCCCATGTTCAATCCCTGAAAAATAAATGGTTAGCATCTTCATCCCTAACCTTAACGACAATTTTTCCTTTCACATACAGATGCATTGCCTCAATAGCTTTGAGGAAGTTATCGAAAAGGGAACTCAAATATGAAAAATCCCTCATTTCTAAAGGATTGATTAATCCTCATTATAATGACAATGGGCACAATCATAATCATCACAAAAACAACAACCCTATCACTTTCTCAACAGATAAAGCCTAGGTATATCAACCGTAGTTGTAACGTTGTCAATAATGGTGTCATGGATAATGAAAATTTGTGCAATTTATTAAAAAAACAAATCGAAAGCAGATTAAGTCAAACCATCTATCACCATCTCAAAAGATAAATTTTCCTCCTCCTCATGATTACAATCGAAGACAATATACGTATTGGGGGAATCTCTTTCAAGCATCTTAAAACAACTAGAAAGTGCTAATATGGTCACTTATCCTATTACACAACCCTTCCCTAAAGGAGAACCTAAGCTAGGTTGGTATAGACCTAACACATATTGTGATTTTCATCACATGATGGTCATCAAATGGATAAATGTAAACAAATTTGCAACTACATCCAAGACCTCATTGACAATGGAGACATAGTGGTTGGAGACCTACCACCTAATCATGATACAAAGGGAAAATATCATGAACATGGTGCATCCTCAAACAACATTGATTATAAATCCATCATATCCTATATTGATGAAACTACTCCATGCATTGTTGAATGTCAGTTTACACCTCTTGAGAGAGTCTATCTAGTGTCTTTCAACAATTATTAAAGACTAACATGATCGAATATCCACCTACAAGACCCTTTTCTAATAGGGAACTCAATCCTACGTCGTATAATGCATCCGAATATTTTGAATACCATCACATGCATGGTCATTCTACTAATAATTTTATACACCTCTTCATCATTATGTCCAAGACTTAATTAACGACGAAACCATTTCTATAGATATTGACAATTAATCTCTCGCAACCAATGACATTTCCATTCCCACTTCAATTGAATATTTGACTATTGTCCCCACTTCTATACATACTAACATTCAATGAGATCATGAAAAAAGGTCAAGTATATCTCCCTCAAACTAAACATCTTCTTCTACAATTTTCTTCCTTTAGTCCAAACAGACATTGAACTTGTTTCGAAAAATATTATAACACCTAATGAGAGCTTGAATTTTCTCCAAGACTCTCTTTCAACCCTTGACATAATAGAAGATGGTCCATCATCAAGCACTATTGAGCTTGATTCTATTCTTTCCATTCCGGATCCTATGCCTAACATCTCTAGTCTTGTTGTCAAAATACAACCACAATAATCTTGGACACTTGCAACAACACAACCTTCTATGTCCATTATACCTCACATGATCCAATCTTGCAGGCATATCATCAACTATGATTCCTATCTATCAATACATCTATGCAGTACACTCTATGAGGTACGTATACCCAAAAACATCCTTATACAACCTTTTCATGCTTTAATTGTAAATATTTTGTCAAATCAATTAATTCACAACCTAGAAGGAGAAACATTGAATATATCCTCTCTATGGCCTATAAGGAGCCTTAGGTGTACATCTAGAGATCAATTATTTTCTCCTTGCACTCTTTCACTCACAAGTGAATATCAATCTCAACATATTCCTCACATCAATAATATTCTTATCACATCACATGGGTCTTTTGATCTCATCAAAGACTCATATAATCACACATTCTTTGACTTGGATCTTGTCCACCCATGTATAGTACTTCAAGACTCATCAAATCAATTGATTCCCTCCTTTGACTTAGATCTTATCTACCCAAGTCTCATATTGTAGGACTTATCAAATATTCAAATTTTCTTTTTGACTTAGCTCATGTCTACCCAAGTCTCATATTTCAAGAATTATCAAATCATTCGATTCCCCTCTCTTGACTTGGATTTTGTCTGCACAAGTCTCATATTTCAAGACCCTTCAAATTCAATAAACATGGAAATATTTCTCAATGAGTTCCATTTCAAACCATCATCCTCAAAATTTAGAAAACTTAAAAAGCATAAAAAGAGAACAAAACTTTGTATTAAAGCATTGTTTCCAATTCGAAATGACAAAGTGTGTACAAATAATGTTAAGCATTCCATCTATTGGAAGATATCTTAATCATACCATTATCATATATTTTCCTTCTTCACCTATTACGACACAAGTTAACCTTGTTCCTATTGGGCATTATGTGTCTCATCTTTGTTATGGTTTTACCATTTCAAATCTTTTTACCTATGGTTTTGTCTTAAAGCTTACTAATGGAAACTCCTCTTTCAAATAAGCTCTCTCTTTAACAAAAATTCTAAACTTCTTTACCCGGTCCTTTTTGGTCACCCATCTCAATCTATGGTGTTGAAACCTTGCATCTTAATAGTCGCATGAGGCTAAGACTTGGGGCAGAATGTTCCTTCCCAACAAGCACATTATCAACATACAAGGAAAATCAAATAAATCTAAAAATAAAAAAAATTATAAAATCATTACACCTTTCATCCTTCACAGTCTTTGGTGATAAGCCCATACTTCTTACTAAAGTATGAGACTGGGAACAGAGAAAGCCCTTACTTACCTACATTTTGTCTTTGGTGTTGAGCCCTTGCCTTTTACTGATGGCATGGGGCAACATGTAGGGGTCCTTCACAAAAATCAAAAACTAATTAATCAATAAGTCTTTATGAAATCTTAATCAAAGTGCTTAATCAAAAAAAATCCCAAGAAGTAATTTAGCTGCTCATGTTAAAGAGAGACAACAATTCCTTCACCTAGATTTTGCTAATCAGTAGGCCATTAATGGATCTAAGTCGATTCAAAACCTATAAAGTGGAATCATCTTGGAATCGGTCAGATAATCTTGACTAGAGATGAGTTACATTTTTCTCATATGGATCATTATTACACCTTGTGTCGTCACATCCATTATCTTCACTTTCATATCACTATTCATCTTGTTTTCATGTCCTTCTTGGCTCTCGTGATGAGCCCTTGCATCTTCCTAGTTGTGTGGAGCCACGAGTAGAGTGAAACATCCCTATCATTTTATCATCTACATTTCTACCAATGGAATGGAATTCTTCTAATTATTTTCACTTGCTTTCAAGCAGTGCACCCTTTTTACCGAGTTGTAAAATACAAAAAATTCAAAAATGTTTCACAAAACCCAAAAATAATACAAAATTGTTCAAAAAAATACAAAAACAATATAAAGTTTTTCCAAAAACCATAAAACAATATAAAACTATCACAATCAAAACATTCAAATAATGTTTGACCAACTTTCAACAACTAGATAACACAGTTCAACAATTTCTCCATTTGATGGCGCTCCTCATGATCATTCTAGATCATCATCTTTAAACAATCATATTTATTTCCCATGGTGTATATCTATGTTGAGGAAATCATTTACCCTTTTGCAATATAAATTTACTTGGGGCACACTTGGATTTTACATTTTAATCCAATACAGTATCAAACTTCAATAGGATTTGATAAGAGTATCTTTTGGAGTATCTAAGTATCACTCAGCTCTTTGGCCCTATCCAATCCTCTGCATTCTAAGCTATCACTTGGGGAATTCAAATATGTCTAGTTCTTCAATGTGGAACACATTCGAAGTGTCATTAGATGTCATTTTTGCATGTTGTGTTGTATTATTGTAGTTTGTCAACATTGTGACGATGTTTTTACTTCTTTTCAGTTTGTTATTTCATTGTACTTTTTTTACCTTTGTTATAGACCAATTGTAGGAAATTTACTCACATCTTAGTTCACATATAACTTTGGTGTGGTTCCTTCATGTTCATATTGGGTTTGTTTTTAATGCTTTGTTTCATGTTTTCTTATCGCTTGCACGTGTTGTGTTTTTCCTCCTGGTTTACTTAAGCCCATAATGTTTTATTTTTTCTATGTATTCATGTTTGTTTGCATTTGTATTTCAAAAAATTTAAAACTCGCAAAAATCCAAAAAATTAAAATATTTCAAAAATTAAAAAAAATAAAAAAATTCCAAAATTTTGAACAAACATTCACTTATCATAGAAATCCTACAATTGGAAAACCCTTAAAGTGAATTTTCAACATCTTCAATACAATCTTGATAAACATCATACCTTTATCTATTACCCTAGTGATCGTTTTGATCTTACAACTATCACTTTCTTCCCTTTGCATGATATGCTAACTCTTCTTAGGGAAAGTCACAAAATTGTTTTTCCTTCATGATATAACTTCTCCTAGGGAAATTTATTTTTGATCATTTGCATAATGGATCCAACAAGAGTGTCATAAGGAGTCTCTTTAACTCCTCTTCCAATCTGATCCTATTCCCACTTGGGATCATTTACATCTACTTAATCATCATTGTGGCATGCATTAGGGGCATAACTGATTGTCTTATTTTTAGACTTTTGTTGCATTGTTGATGTTTAATTTTTGGACCACTTGCAAGTAGTGTGATTACATCTTGGTTCCTTTATAACCCTGATGTCTGCACCTACTTTGTATATTGGGTTTTTTTTTCTTTTTATATTTTCTTTGTTATGTGTGTTTTTTACATGCATCTGGGTTAACCATCTTGATTCTTTCATAATCATGGTGACAAATCTATTTGTGTGACAACAAAAATAAGGTTGCTCTAAAATTATTCTCCAAATTATGCTCATGTTATGAGCACAATTATTTCCCATCCTTTTTCAAATCCCTTGTCTTCTTCCTATCAAGTGGTCATCCACCTCCTTACTGCGCATCATCCACCCACTTGAGGGGGAATTCCTCTACTATCCTACTTTACTGGGGTATCCAAATGCTTCACCATTTCCTACTCGTTGGGGCATCCAAATGCTTCATGGATTTCCACTCATTGATCTACGCGTCTACTATATTTAAAGCACTATTACTTTTCAATAGCACTTTAAAGAGGGGAAAAATGTAGACACCCTAAAATCACTCACATGTTCCCAATGTTATCCCAATACACCATGTTATTCACCCATTTGTGATTAATTGATTAAATCAATTAATTCATACACATTGCACCCTTTGGATTAATTAAATTAATCCCTAGTACCCTTTTATCTAAGTTAATTATCATTTATTAATTAAGTGGTTATTTAATTAAGTGTGCACATTCAACAACCACTTTGGAACCTACATGGACTCCACATTCTCTTCTTAGTCAACTACCACTTAGATTTCTAGTCAACTCCACTTCACCGGTCTATTCAACTTTACTTCTAGAATCCTAGAAAGGTGGGGAAATTCAATTGCATGTACAACCACCTTCCCGGATGTAACTTCTGTACTTAATTCATTTACTTCCCCTAAATTCTCTGGAACTATTGCAACATCCTCTAATGTTATTTTTAGTATGTGTGTTCACCGCATGTAACCACTTCTACCTCTATAAAATGAAAGAATACTCTTTATCAAACCCTCTTGGATTCACAGACAATAACTCGACTAAATTTCTAAGCTAAAGTACTTGTTTTCATAGCAATTACACTCAATTTTCAAGGTTATTCAAGAGCACCCACAAATTAATAATTTTAAAAGGCTACACAAGCTCCTAAGCTTCTCACAACCTAGTTGAGGTTTACATTGGAAGGTCACCAAGAAGGTTTGTAAGTTTATTTGTTAGTCTCCATCTACTATTACTTTTCTCTATTTACACATATAAGATGAGAATCATTAAGTCTAAACCTATTAAGAATGAGATTGATTTCAAGGCTGAGAATAAGTCAAATGATAAGAAGACTAATGATGATGATGTTTCTCCTAAAATTTATTATGATGAACTTATTTTCATGTTTTCTAGAATATTGAAACCTACTTCGTAAGTATAAAGGAGAATTACCTTTTAAATGTTTTTTTTTAATATTGGTAAATAGTTTTTTGAAAGGGACTATACCCTTGTGTACAAAAGAAGGCCTAAAAGCCGGAATAAGAGAGAGGAGCAGAGAAGCTGTAGCAAAGCACAAAAGTTACAGCAAAGAACAACGAAGCCCAGAACAGCTATACAATCGAGACTTAACAGCAAAACAACGGCAAAAAAACAGCAAGCCTACAGCCAAGAAGCAGTAATAAAAACAATAAGGACCAGCAAAAGTAGTCGGGACTACCTTTTAAATGTTTTAACTATGGTGAAATAGGTCACTTTTCCAACAAGTTACCTCATAAGCACAAGGATTAATATGATGTTGAGGGTGATGAAGATCATGATAAGAAGACTTTTAGGTTTCAAAAAGGCAAGAAGAATTTCAAGAGTTTTGACAAAAAGAAAAATTCCAAGAATATTTTTTACATAAAGAAAGAATGTTGTTCATAAGAGGAAAGTAGATATGACGGTGTTTCATATTCTAATTCAGAATTAGAGCATGAAGATATAGGTGATTAAGTATTTTTGATATGGACAAGGATTCTATGATATCTATGAGTGAATATTCCATATTTTTTGGTGACTCCATGCACTATAAGGAAAAAGAAGGAGATGACAAAAACTAAGTTAATGTGTGTTTGAGATGAGTTGAAGTAGTCCGAGAAGAGTAACAAAGGTTGAGCACAATTCAAGGAGTGTGAAGTAAAAATTCATGATCTTGAGAAAAAGCACTGGTTTGAAACTAGTAAGCTTGATGAGACAATCAAGCAACTACAAAGATAGATGTATTTCATGACCATAAACCTACAATTCAAAGAAGAAGAATGTATTAGGTTTCAAAAAGAGATGATCTCAAAATAAAATGCAAAGCTAAGACATCCCAAAAGTTTGAAAAGATCTCAAAATACCTTGTTGATCTCTTAGATAGTGAAAAATTACTCAAATATTTTCTCTCCGGTCTAGTGCATCCTCCTGGAAAAGGTTTCATAGAGTTTCATAGGAGACATGTTTTCTTCCCAAAAATATGGAGGATTTGACCTTATTGACATATTACGAAAGAACAATCTCTCTGTTTGAAATGGATAATTCATAGCATTGAAGGTCAAGAAGCTTAGAATGTGCTTCTGCATCATGGAATTATGAAAGGTTTCCCTTATGGATTCCTTACGGAAGGTTTTAGGGTTTACCAACCTTCTCATTGTTCTTGTCCCTATCAAAGTATCTAGAAATCCTGGTAGAAAATCAATCCATGGATTTAATGAAAGGGAATGGGTTCGTAATGGCCTTCCTATTAATCACCACCCATTGTAGTCGTCACCGGTCATTCAATTTCAGGATCAATGCCTTGCAGAGGTTCTTGGGATTCTTGCACTTAGGCTTTTCAAGCATGGAATCTATACCATTCAAGACCTGTTTTACAAGAATATCCAATATTGGCATCCTTGGAATGAACTCAAAGTTCAATTCAAGTTAGCTCCACATGATCGTGTTAGTATCAATGATATCATCTCTTTTGTTCCTGATCATATGAGCCACAAAATCTATTTGCTTCCATCTCATCCTTGGTGGATAGACTGGAAGTGGTTTATGGACACCCCTTCTAGAATTATTTTTCTAGTAAAGGCTATGATTGGTTATCACCCCATCTACCCATGGTTGGAAAACTCAATAGTTAGTGGGGTTTCACTTTTCTCCATCCAATTGGAGAAGGAGATTCAATATTGTTTGGTTCATATGTGTGGAACCTAAAATTACTCATTTTTGTGGTGTGTTCTTCACCAAGGCCTCCCAATTGGTGCCCGTCTAGTTCAACTTGGTGTCTCGACCCCCAAATGTCCATTTTGTGGACATTTGGAAACCTTTTCCCATTTATTATGGTATCATATAGAAAGCCCAAAAGGCTTGAAATTGGTTTCATTCCTTTTTATGCCCTTCAAACCAAAATTCCTTACTGGAAGCATATTATTTTAGGAGATAATCCCATATTTCCCCACATGTTCTCCTAAATTTGGCATGATTTTAGAGAGGAAATTCTCTTTTGGCTTTAGAAATAACGTAATTCTTGTTTATTTACTAATGTGGTTGTTGATCAACACTTCTCTATTTATAATACGTCGGTGGTTATCTCCAATGTATTACTACAAATCCCAGATAAAATAAAACAAGGTAGCCCTTGAGGTGGAACACCTCCAAAATCTTCTTTGACACTAGGAAATACCCCATATAACATTATTTGTGATCCTCCATCCCCTCCTAGCACTCTTTGCGCCTGTGGAGGTCGTCCTTGAGGTGGTTATCGGAGCCACTCACGACCTTTCTCGTTTAGTTGTGCCCGCCAATCCCTACGTAGTCAACAAAGGTGGAGGATATTATCTCCTCCTTTATGTCACCACCAGGGTGGGATCCCCTCTGCCACCCCACTAGCTTGTTTGGGGCTTGTTAGATACTCGTGAGCTTCGCACCCATGATGGATGGAGCCTCCCACCACCACCCGATAAATTCCCCATAATGACTCTTTCCATCACACCCACTCGACGTGGAATTTAATATAACAAAGAACAGGACCAACCTAGCTTTGGTTGGGAAATGTTAGACACCGATAAGGACCTTCATGGATTCGACTGACCTAATGATTATGATCTACCCTTTGTTGGTCATTTTTTCACAATGGCGGCCTAATATCATTACCTCTATTTTTTGTTATGATGTTATAGTTAAATTTTTGAGACTACGCCTATTTTTATTGTGTGGCTTTTGGGTGTGCTTCCATACTTCTGCTTTTTGTTGAATTATATTGTATCATTTTACTTGTTTTATAATATAATATCTTATTCATCAAAAAAAGATCTACATGAGATAAGACAAGCTTAGGGTTCAAAGAAGACCTCACAGGCAAAGAAGTGATGCAATATGACATTGTTCCAAGCAAGGGGGATGAACGGCCAAGCACAAAAGAAGAAAATAAGGAGACTAACTGCAAATACAATGTGAATATAGTATGTAAGGTAACCAAATGCATCAAGGCATGAAATATCCTTTAATGGCTATTGTTATACAAGTGTAATGGTTTTTGTCATAGATAAAATTAATTTATGAGGTTTTTCAAAGATGATCTCGCCCATGGAGGAATATTAGAAATGATCATTTAGAGAATATCATTTGTTATAATTGTCTTGAGATAGGTCATACTACTAGGTATTGTGTTTATGAACCATCTAGTCAGAATTGGAGAAATGAAGGTCCTAGAGGTAAGAGTGAAGTTGTGTGCTTTAATTGTAATAATTTTGGACATGTTGCTAGAGATTTTTATGGTCCTTTAAGACAAATCAAAAGGTTTTAGGGTCCAAGAATGCAAGAGAAGCGACAAGGAGTTTTTATGAGCCAAGAGTAAGTGATGGAATTTCACCTAAGGCATCCATTTAAGAAAAACTAGAAGGTTCTCATGTTGTAAATCAAAAGTAAGAAGGAAAAAGTGAGTTGTAGGTGTCAAAGAGGCCATGAAACCTCTTTAGATTGTTTTTCTAGACTCATCATGTAATATGATGTCTCTAATAAGCTTCTTAGAGACATAATCATCCATATGAAGCATGATGTTAAGGGGAGGCATGAATGATTGAAAATTTGTTACTATATAAGCGTTGGGATAATGTCATGGTATGATCATTTTGTTTTTGAAGGTCTTCAATCAATTTTGAGATGATTTATGCACTTTCATGTTGCAAAATTGTTGGATCCTTGAAGAAGAGATTCATTATGTATGAGGACTTGATCAAACCATCGTAGCATGGTATAATGGTATATTCCAAGTTTTCTTGTGAGTTGGATAGTTGTGTATATTGTATCTTAGTCCTTAATTAATACTATGAGGTATTGTTATCTCCGTTTTTTAGAGAAATGACAAAACGATTAGATAACCCCTACGAAATTTTTGAAGTTGATTTTGCATTATGGCCTCTTTTAGAGAAATTCGGGTTTTCGGGTTTTTCCGACAGCTCGACATGAGTTTTAACATGCCTTGTGTCGCCTGTTTTCGATACCCGAAACCCACTTCATATTGAGAAAATCAGGTTTTCAGACCTCCGGCGCATCGGAACATGCCTAATTCAAAACATGTTTTGTGTCACCTGTTCCCCGATACCCGAAGTCTGATTTAGTCCTTTGTATCGGGTTTTCGGAGCTGTGAAGCATCTAAACATCTCATGCTTTATGTCTTGTGTTTCCGAAACCCGAAACCCGAATTGCACTAAGCCCCCTTGTGTCGGGTTTTCGGACCTCTCTAACATGCTGACATGGCATTCATGCCGAGTTGTCGGTGAGTTGGCACGTGCCGAGCTGAAGTGTATTAATTACAATTTTTCTTATAAATACGTGGATTTCCACGTCATTTTTACCGGACGTATTTTTAACTCGTGGATTTTTCGTACATGCTCTTCCAACCTCGAAACCCGAAAGCTCGCCTGTGCCCGATTGAATCGCCATTTTTCGATCTTCCCTTTCTCTGGTTGAAGGTATTTCTCTCTCCACTCTTTGTTCCTAGTTTTTATGGATTGATTGCGCGTGAATTCTTCCCATTTTCTTGCTGGGTTTTGAAAGATTTTTATTCTTCTTCTTTCTGGAGTTGTTTTGAAAAAAGGGGTTTAGGTTTTAGGGTCTATCTCTTCTAAATTACCACTTGGTGCTATTTCCTCAAAGTTTTATTATGTGCCTGGTACATGAATGGTTAAAAGGAGATTGCATGTTTGAAATTCAACGAAAAACCCTGTTTTTCTCTTCTCGGGTTTTGAAGGCTGTTGTGCAGTGTCGAAGACCCGAAGTATATTGAAGGCTTGGCGTGCCGGACTTTCCAGAGTTCCCGGCATCAACACAAGTGTCGGGATTTCTTCCATTTCGACATCATCGATGAGTGTCGGGCTTTCCCAAAGTTCTGACATTATCAAACGTGCCGGACTTTCCAGAGTTTCGACATTCTCAGCGCATCGGGTTTTTAGGATTTTCCGACATCATCTTCGCCAGTGTCGGACTCTTCCGTTCTTCCGGCATATCCAGCAGGTCGGGATTCTCACAGTGAGCAACATCTCCTGAGCTTCGAAACTTTCTTCCTTCGACGTCCTTCATGTCGGACCCTGGTCCATCTCAGGAAAAGACCGAGAAGTCAGGCAGAATGAAATACAAGTTTAAAAAGCTGGAATCTCCATCGTATATTGATTGCAACTACGACATCCGAGACACCGAACTTGGAAATATAGACATTGAAGATTTCTGGAGTAGGGTGAGGAGTTCCTCCCAAACTCCATGGATGAAAACTATAGCCGATAGTGGCTTGCTCTCTCATAGTGGGTTTTCCCATGTCCGCTCAGTGTCTAGAATTCATCTTGGCTTGTGCATCCAGTTATGACTCGGCATCTCGTTCTGTGAGAAGTCAATCAGGTGAAGTAGTGATCAAATTGGATGGAGGTTACTTTGATGATCTCCTAAAACTGCCCAATTTTGAAGAGTATGGAGAGTTGGACATCAAGTCAGCTCAGAAAGCCTAGGACAATGATCAGGAAGACTGCATCAAACATGTGAACAAGAAGTTCCTGATCAAGGCCAAACTAATTTGTCTCAGATTTCCAAGGATTATCCCCAGGAGTGATTTCATCCAAGAAATCAATGACATCATCACCCTACTGAGTCGGGTTTTGGTTTGCCGAATCGAATGTATTTCAAGGATGGATGTATTAATTTATGATCACCATCAAGAAGAATCAATAGGGGATCGATCGGGGTACTCTCAATAATGAGATTGATTCACAAATGACAATGATCTTGTCAGTGGGAAATTTTATATGTCTTCATATGTCACATACGCAGCAGCCGGGATGAGGAACTATCCCGGGCTGGATACCAAGGGAAGCAGAATGGCGAACCAGGTGTATCAATACTTCCCTCAATTGACAAAGAAGGGGTCCAAAGACCATTTCAGGAGGGTGAATGATGCCTTCTTCTATGAAAATATCTGCAGGATAAACCCTGAGCTGAGGAAGACAAGAGTCTCAGATGAGGCTTGGGCTGAAGTTTCTAAATGGGGATGTATCTTCTTACAATTCAAGAAGTTTACATATCTTCGGGTGGTCATGTACTCGGGAGATCCTTTTCACCTGCCCCGATATCCAGGGGATAGACTGATATTGATGGAGTTGGTTAGGCAGCTGTTGGATTTCCATAAATTCCAACAAAGCAAACATAAGGCTGTTGTATCCTTCCCAATTTCTATTGGGAGATATACTTGCTCAACAGTAGTGAAAGCCAAAAATGTTGTCCATGAACTTCAGGACAAATTGAAGAAGCATATGAAGCCTCGAGACATGGTTTTGACATCCGAGGAGTGCTCAGAGCATATGGAACCCAGCATCTGCACAGGCCAAACATAGAGGATATTTGGGTGGATCTGCGTAATGAGGTTGCTGTTCGCAGAAAGGATAATAGCAGATTGACTATTGCTGAGATTCAAACACTGGAGCTTGCTGATTTACCAGAAGGTACGGGTGACAATGAAAGTGTTTTGGATCTTTCCTATGATGGACTAAATGAGGATCAATATGTTTTCCCACCTATTGATTGGTCAGCCAGCGAAAAAGCCTCTATTACAGATAGGTCGGCTCTAATCCTTGCTCGCACCAAAGCATGGCTCTCCTCTTGGGGAATGAATTTTAAAGATGATGAGTTTTCAAAGTTGGCTGCTTCAGAGGCGGGGCCCTCCAAAAAGGAAAAGGACAGAAAATCTTCTAGGGCGCCTATAAAAGTCAAGATTGTCAAGAAGAGGAAAGAAAGACAAATCTCTTCAATTATTTCTCCAGCTGAAACGGTGGATGTGCCAGAATCACCAACACCACCAGAAATAGGAGAAATTAATTTGGAAGGAGGAAGCCAGCTTCCGGCTTCATCATTTGTTGATTATCAAACTGAAGAGACCTTGTCTCTTGCATCCCAGGCTTTGGAGTCTGAATCTGTGCCTCCCCCCTCACAACCACTCCTACCTCCTCATTCTCCATCCACTTCTTCCAGCATGGCCGGTATTTTCTCGGGACTCTCACCCCTCTCTGCTGGAACCCAAGTGATCACCAACACGCCCCCTCCTGTGCCTCTCTTTATTGAATCTACTACCACATTGGCAACTATTCCCCCTCCAATAGTAGAATCTTCTCCTCTTGAGAGTAGAATACCAATTTCTACAACATGGGAAACTTCCTCTGGTACGCCGCAATGGCTACTCGAGCAAACTCCGAGGAAGAGGAAGGTGATTGTACCCCTACCAGCCTTTGATTTCAGCTCACTCAAGGCTCCTACTGCGAAATCAGCCAAGAAACCCAAAACAGTTTCAAGGGTTTTGGTGGATGCTTCAGGAGATAAGTTCACAAATATTGTCACTCCTTGGTGATAAAACTAGAGAGGATATAACAGCCTTTGATTATCAGGTAACCAGGGTGGCTCTAGGGAAAGTGACAGCAGAAGGGGCACAACAAGATGCATGGGATTCCATAAACGTGTTGTGCCAAAAGTTGAAAGAAACAAAGGACAGCAGAGATGAGCTTAAGGAAAAAGTGGAGCAGTTGACAGAGGTTTTGATTAAACTCTCAAAACCCCTTGAATCCATACCACCTTCTTCTGTTTCTGTCGGATTCGATTTCTCATCAGTACCTACGATTGAGAAGATTGCTAAAAAAGGAAGGGTGGTTGATGAATGGATCCAAAGGTTGCTCCAATAGGGGAAGGAAGTAATTCAAGACGTGGTGAAAGTTCATCAGTCCTTGGGGGACATTCAGAAGGATGGAGAGAAGATGGATGAAGAATTCTCTCAGGAAATTAGACATCTTGATTTGACTTTTGAAGCTCTCCAGGTGTTAAAGCAAATACCAGCACATCTCTTGGTGGAAGAAGGTATTCTCCCACATACAGATAAGCATTTCCAGCTGACCAAGGCCATCAGGTTCAGAATAAAGATTCTCAATGAAGCCTGCAGTAAGTTGAGAGAATCAAGGGATAAATTGATTGATGGGAAAAGTGATCTGGAAGAAGAATTGCTGAAGATTTGTCCAAAGGTGTCAGTTGGGAACTCAGGTATCCTATCAGCAGATGATCTCTTCAAACAAATCCAAGAGTCTGTTCAGCATGAACCAATACACGGATTTGGCCTTGAGATCATTGATCGGTTTGTAAGGGTTGAACATACTTTGGAGGCCTTAAGAAAGCTCAGCAAAGGATTGAAAAAGCTTCCCGGCAATGCCAGTGATATTCATGAGACCTGCGAAATTTGGAATGATCATTCCACTGCACCTGATGAGAACGAAATGCAAGGCATAATTCGGAAGTTCCAGGAATTTCAGAGCAAACAGTCTCAGCTGGAGGAAGAAAAAGAGGAAGGAGCAAAGGATGATGATTCAGATTAAGTCCCAACGTTTCATGTCATTTCAATCTTGAAATTGACATGTCTTTTTCATTTCTGTTTCGTCACATTTTTGAATCATATTTTGACTTGATCTCCTGCGTGAGAATCAAGCAAAACAGAACTCTTGTTAAAATGCTATTTTTTAGGATCTGCCCTATTTTATCTCTACTTCTTTTATTATAAATAAGGGATGCTTATGCATTCCAAAGGGTCGAGATTTTTTGGAATATTTAGGGGCTATTGGAAAGAAGAAAAACTTTGTGTTTTCATTCAATCATTTTGAAGAATAGGAGTCGATATTATTTTACAGACTTTGTGTTGTGGAATATATCTTACTTAAGACAGTGTTCTTATGTTCATGATCTTAAGCTATTCTTTGCATAGCATCTTAGTGTTTCTAATTATTTCGGACATTATATCTGTGATCTAAAGCTCGTATGATTATTTCGTGCTCTGTGTTTACTCGAAAGAAAATACGTTTCTCTCATTTCCTTTCTACTGTGCTTCTTTCATTGTAACAATTTCTAACCCAGTTCATTTACGAAAGAAATATCCTTGAATCGTGTGAATGTGGATTTCGGGATTCCATCCCACCCCCAATGGTTAGATTAGTGTGAATCTTTGTATATATCGCTTTTTCTTGTGTTTTAGATTAGTAATAAGCGAGAGCAGCCTCACTGTCTTTGAGGAGGGATTTAATCTCATATCTTTGTGGTTGAACCTCATATTTTGGTTTGACAAAATATCTAACCAACAGTATACAAGTGTGACTATTCATCATGGAAGAAGTATGGAGAAGTACAAAGTATGATCATGTCTCTGTGAAAGTCAAGCAAAGTAAGTTATTTAGTTGATGAGCATGGTTGCATGTTTGTAGTGGTGTCTCTAAAAATTTTATGGGATATCAATATAGATTGTAAGGATATATAGGCATAGAATGAAGAATTTTATCCTAATTAATTACTATATATTTTGTGCAAGAGCATAAAATACAAGGTATGTCTTTGAGTTTTATTCCTTGAAGGGATAACAGAGTAGTAATAAGAAGATTGTCTTGATTTTTCCGGAGTATGAATTTTCAAGATGTTGGATATGATTGTATGAGTTGAGGGAAAGATTAAATGCTCAAAACATCCTTGAAATGAGAATCTAGGAGTGTTGCGGGACTTGTGTAAGTTGATTATTTGCATGATGACATGGTACAATAGGTTGTTGTTGTGTACTTTAATGGCAAGCTACAGGTGTATGAGGACCTCATGAGTCATGAAAAGATGATAAAAATATTTAAGTAGGTGTATAAGGTGTCAAGAAGGATAGTATAGGATAATTATAATTTTTGCAATCATAGTTGCATAGGAGTCATTCATATAATCAAATATGATGTGATGACAACAACAATGAAAAGTTGCTTCAGGATTGTGTTGTTGTTTTTAATCCATATCAATGGCATTTGGTCAAGGTATGTGCTTCTATTTTTGTATAGAAAATTAGAGGGATATGTTATGATTTTAGGGGGTAGTGAGGAAATGTTTCATGTGATGAGTATGCTCCTATAGCAAGTAAGAAGTTTGGCATTTTTATTCTAAAGGAAAGCTTGAGCTCTAGGTTCTCAAAAATTGTTTATAGTATCCTATACAAAATCTAATTAAAATTATGGGTGTTTTCAGATGAGAAAAATTTGGTGAAGTGTAAAGCATGTTGCATTTTCTCATAATCAATATAAGGAAGTGTCAAGATTATTGGCATGTGATATGCTTCTGCCCAAGGGGAGTTATAATGCTCTCTTGAAACCATAATAGAGTCAAGGAAGGAAAACATGATTGTGAGCTTTTTTTATGTTTTTAGTTGATGTTTCCGACAAATAGGTGATCCTAATATGTTTATGAAGATGAATAAAATGTTTTATAGGTATGTTCTTTTTCATTAATGTAAAAAGGGGAGAAGACTAGGTTGTTTTCCATCAATGACAAAGGGGAGATTGTTGGCATGTGAGAGCTAGTGTTTTCATTTATGTAAAAGGTGTAAGTACATTAATGACAAATAATTATGATTAGGATTGTAAGAGGATGCTGGAAGTGATGTTGGCTTGATCAGAAAAGTAGTGACAAGGATGCAAGAGTGGAAAACATGATAATTTATTATCCAAGTAGGACTATTTAGGAGGTCAATTCAGCATAAGCGATGTCATATGAAGGGAAGATATGCATGGAGGATAGAGAATCATGGTAGAGGCATGGAGAGGATGAGGAGAGTGTGTCAAGACACTCACACATGTTTCATAGGTGATTGCAAGGTGAGAGCAAAGTTTATAGGTCTTCATCTAGACCTAGTCTAGGTGTTTGGTGGCCTAATGGAATATGATCATCAGGTTTAGAGTTTTATGGGCCCATGAGGGCATGAAGAGGATTGATACATGTTGTCTCAATGTTTTTTGGTCCTTTTGAAGTACCTTGAAGAAAATATATGGTTTTTACCTACTCTATTTAGACTTAAACTAGACATAATCTCATGACCTATTTAGGAAATTCATGGTGGTTGAGAAGATGCAGAGCTAAGTATGATTAAGTGAGAACTAGAGAAGTTGGTTGAGGTTATCCTAGAGATTTTGAGAAATTTTTTAGATTCATATGATGATAATTTTGCAAGATATGAGGTTTTTGGTCTTACTGAGCTCTAGAAGGCATGTTTCTTAGCTCAATATGAGAGAACTCATTTTGGTTAGCATGTGAAAAGTATACATTGGGAATTTATCCTTTCATGAATGTTAAGTCATGTATTTAATAATATCTTAGAGTTACAATGAAGCTAAATAATGCCCTAAGCTTTATAAATAATTCCTAAGAAGCCAAGTAGGTCAAAAACCTTACATAAACCCTATTTCATGAGTGATAGGAGAAATATTTCTAGTATGAGCACAAAATTCATTAGATCATCAAATTTGGTGATTTTATGATGGAGAAGAATTTTCCATCTTTCATATGGTGGTGGTTTTAGGTCTTTGTTGTAGGTAGAGCCCACTCGTAATTGCTTGTTTCTAGGAAAAAAATTGATACTCAAGTTTTCCATTTCACCCATGATCTAAATTGATGTTTTGAGTATATGGGGAGCTATTTTAGATGTTTGGAGTGATTTTAGAGCTTGGTGAAGGCATTTGGAGCTTTACATGTCCAATTAGTAAGACTAGTTTTTAGGTCAAAAATGAAGTTTTTAGTAGTCATGGAAGAAGGAGGTTCTTGGGCATATGTGGCCTAATTTTATGAGTCTAATGGGTATAAGGGTGTTTTAAAAATCTAATATAGTATGATGCATGATTTTTTAAGCTCTAAAGGTCATTTTGGTTGGCAAGATTGAGGTCATAAGTTGACCTACTTGACAGGGTTTTAAGACAATTTGGATTCCTTAATGAAATATGTTTGAAAGACCAATATTTTATCTTGGTTGATGATTCCTATCAATTGAGAGTGATTAGGAGTCGAAATTCATCTTGTGCCATGAATTTATATGTCTTGAAAGTATCAACAAGAGTGTAAGAAGGTCCTATCTCCAAGATTGGTTTTTGGGCAACATATGTAGCCTGAAGGAGAAAGTTTTTTTTATGGATTTGAGGGTTACGTCATGATGTATAAAATGGTTTTAAGTGTTACTTGTATCATTTTATTTCCATTTACTTATTTATTCCATATATGAGGTGTTTTTGAGAGATTAGTCTTCATCTTTGAAGACTGGTCTGATGGAGGTTCTCTGTTTGAGTAGGAAACAATTCTACTTGGTGGTGACATGAGAAGAATGGTTATTGTAAAGGTTCTTGAGATTATGGAATGTATTTTTAGGATTTCATGGACATGTGTGAATATTTTTAGTCTTGAAAAAATTGTATGATTCCTTGGAGTCCATGGAGTGCTCGGTGGAGATGAAACAAGCCTTTTTAGGCCTACTTTTGCTTGTTGAGACTCTTGGTCCATTTCTGACCTATATGGTTATTTCATATGATTTTACATGAATGTGTAGGTGTGTTTTACTATTGGTATGACTAGCCTATATTTTTAGGAGTTGATTTATGTATAAAAGGTCATTATATTTGTTCAAGTGGTATGATCGAGCTAAGAGATAGTTTCAAAGAGGTGTAAGGGCATCAAGACAAAGGTGGGAGAGGTTATGAATTTTGAGAAAGATAGAAGAGCATTTTTGCAAGGTCAATAGACCTAATCATCCTATGAAGAATAAATATTTAGAAAAGAAGGAGAAATTTTGTTTGAAGAGGGTTTTGAAGTTTATGAGTTGAAATTGTGATCACTATCAGTTGTAGCAGTAAAAATACACCGGTGGTCTTCATATTCAAGTGGTTGAGTTTTTGCTTGATCACCTTAGGGTGTAACCTCCTTGCATGGTCAGTTCCTTTCTAAATAGGGCTTAGTTCCTCACCAAACAAATCTTGTGTGATGTGTCATATTTATGCAAGTCTTTTGGTTTGACTAATATAATAAAAAGTTTCAATGGATTTTCTTTCCCTTGAGGTTTTCCCAATTCATATCTTTTGTTCTTTGGAAATATCTCAGTTTATGCTCTTATGAATGGTTGTTTCATGTTGTTAAGCTCACACTAATGCATGGTTGAATGGTTAATGGTTTATGCAAGTTAAATATAATTGGATGAAATTTTTGAAGGACTGATTCACCCCTAGTCTATTGTACTTCTTACACATGGCTCTTTTCTTGTTATTCATATATAACACATTTTAGGATGGCTCCAATAGTGGCCTTCCCATTTGGTTCCAAGCATCAAGAGTGAGAACATTGACTTTTGTACCCTTATCAATAAGAATATTACTCACTAAGAATCCATTAATCACTACATCCAATGTGATTTCTTTGTCATATTCATGGTCTTGTGGTGGAAAATTATCTTGGAGGATAATGATCCCTTTCTACACCTCTATGTGGCATATTTTCTCGCAACTATTCTCACAAAAATGGTATGATTTTCTCCTATCTGATAATTCTACACACCTCTCTAAGATCATCAACATCCTTTTGTGGTAGCTCAATACTCCTTGTGCATTCCCTTTCAAATGCTTACTCTTTCAAACACTGTATTTCCCCTTACGGTTGCATGATGAGACCCATGGTCTCATGATAAAATTCCTTCTGTTGGGTTCCATTTGGATACTTTGTATGTATAACCTATTCCATTTTGATGAGAATTCTCATGTTTCCCTACTCACACGTGTTTTCTACCTATGCACATGTGGTGACTAATAAAGGTTGAATTTCAGGCTCAACCATCTTCTTAGGTGCCCATTTCTCATACTTGACACACTCCACCTTAATCATAGCCACAAATTTTTCCTTTTTATTGTTCTTACACATATGGGCATACAAATATGAACAATTCTACAACTTGTGTTCCTTTCCACAAGCACATGCATACCCGATTCTTTGGACACCCACACTAATAATGATAAGGTGAACCACATGTATAACATGTGCCTCATGTATACCTTTCATGGCTGTTACTATCTCTACTTTAGAATCCACCTCTAAAACCTCCATTTCCATTGTTGTGACCTTTTTGTTCTTCCCCCTTATGCCTGCGAGTTACTTATCACAATGGTTTGTCACAGCCCTATTTCACATGCCTCATGAATATGATTAATCAAACGATAGTTGGTTTTTTCATGGGTATACACATCACATATTTTTTAATACATGGAGACATTTTTATGTTTTTCACGTTGCAAAAGTGGAGAGTTATGGACATCATGATTCTTATGGAAAATCTCACAAGTTTTCAATAATGTGTGCACATTCCTATGTGGACAATTATCCTTTGTATGTCCTTCCACCTTATAATCAGTGCACCATAATCCGATGCACATCTCATGTGTTGAATTGGCGAAAAATTATCCAATTGAGTAGCCATTGTTGTTATCTAAGCTTCAAGGAAGGGACTTACCCTTGTGTCAAAGATTCCAATAGATTTTGTGAGCAGTGCTACTTCCAAGGCTTCGCGTGGATCAATAAATGTATTATGTGATATCCTTCTCGAAAAGGGCATCAAGCAAGCCCCCTTTAAACCATTGTGCATGTTGGATCTGATGAATATATATGACAATTTTGGCAACAAGGTCTTGAAGTGTGCATCATATTCTCTAACACTCTCATACAAACCCTACTTAATATCCTTCAATGTGCTGATATTTTTTTATTTGAACTAAGGTATGTGAAACTCGGCCAAGAAGGTGGGCACAATGTATCATAACCCATTGATATCTGATGTGGATCATATTTCATATATCATCTATGTGTTTTACCTTGAAGTGAGGTGGAAAATTGATTTACCTTCTGATCACGAGCTATTCTTCCCTTAGCTCTCCACAATAACTCAAAATTATGCACATGATCAACTAAATCTTCCAAACCTCTATATTCTGGAAAATGAAGATACATCTCAAAGAATATACAATGGGTCTATTGATGTGGTTGTTGAGGTTATTGCAATGGTTTTTGTGGTCCTTATCCTGGATTGGGGCCAAATCCACGAACATGATCCTCCACCAGATTTCCTCCACATGGTGGATGACCTAAAAATCCTGAGCCTCGTGCCACAACATGGGGACCTATTTAAGAACTACCTTACATCCCTATGGTAGTTTTGAATTGCACACAAAATGTTTATCCTAAAACTCCACCATGAGTACTACTTCCAATGAGTAGCACACCACCTTTGCTTTGTCCTAATGATGCACCTACCAAATTGGTTTCAAACAAACTCTATCTAAATACAGTGTCTATTGCACTTCCATATGTATGTCCTTAATATGGTGTGCCTCTTAAGCTGATACCAATATGTTCCTACGTGTATCTCCTACCCAACATGGTGATACTTGATTTCCTTCCTACTCACCTTCACTATGATGATCTTCTAAAAATCTCCACGATTCCGAGCACCTTGCACAAGTGCCAGGTTGGCCAAGATGGTTCAAATGCAAGCCCACTATTTTCATTCTCTCCTCAAAATCACTCTCGGTGATGTCAAAGGGTTCATTCTACCGCACTTTCACAATACTTTAAATAGATGATCCTATGGCCCCTCACCTTATGTAGGGTTCCCATCACTACCACCACAGTCATCATTTCCCTTAGTCTCAGTTCCTTTCAATTTCCCTCCCTCGCGCATCATTATACTTGTGAAACCTTTCTTCTCTTTCCCCATCCTTCCCAAACCCACTTCCTACCCCGCGCGTGTGGTGGGGTTTTAGCCTTTCATTAGTAGGTTCTCCATCCCGAGCTCAATCATCAAGATCTTAATATCTAAAGGTGTCGCGCACAAATATAATCCCCTTGGCTCATGTAAAAACTAGAACTCTACTTCCTCTAGGCATGAGTATCTTGAAATCATGTACTCCAAGGTATAATTGTGAAACATACCTTCCCACCAGCAATCTATAACTCTAGTCCACGGTGCATCTAAATCAAAGAGTTCTTGGTAATCATCTTGACTCCACACTTATTTTATTCCTATATGGACACCCTGTTATCCATGAAGGCTACCAAACATGGTAAAATACTACTAGAAATAAGTTGAATAATGTCTCATACATTCAATCATAGAAGTTTTCATCCACCCTCTTACCCACATTAAAATCATGTCTAATATTATATCTATGAGAAAACATGTATTGATCGTCATGCACCCAAAGCTCAATATTCTCTAAGGACAAACGAAATGCCATGTATACACCACATCCTGAGAGAAAAATAAAAATAGGTCCTGACAACGAGAACCAAAATGTAGTCTTGTTTCTTAACCAATGTTGAGTTCGGTGTGTTAGCACTTTATTTAGAAAAGGTATGAATGCTCAATCGAAGTGCTTACAATCATCAGGTCCCTCCTTTATTCACTCACAAGATGTAGTTAGTGCAAACACCATCATAATAATCATCACAACACCCAAGAATTCTTACCATATCCATTATCACACAATATAAAGGAGCTATAACATCATAAATGGACAACACATATAATAAGGAAATCATTCCACATAGAGAATTAGTAAGAGTATTTTAATTCCCATAATACCATGCTCAGATCTAGTTATCTTTGCTACCCAAACACAATTATCCATTACAAACACAATTGATTACATAACAAATAAGTTTATTACATCCATAGTTCAATGGCATCCATGTGTTGGACCGTGCATGCATACGAAAACTCACTTACAAAATCCATCATCAACATGCCTCCAATAAAACTACTAGATACAAGAGTGCATCACCTATTTATACATGGTGGGGACTTTCCCTTTATCGCTTATATGCATTTTTCTAAATATAGGTGAGTTAATAATAGGTTTCACTCTTTCTCAACTCTTTTTTAACTATAGATCGGGCTAAAAATAGCTTGGATTTATCCTTTTTTAATCATATATTTTGATTACCTCTATGCCCCATCTCTATCCTTGTATGTATGTGCTTTATTATTTAAATACCTTGTTTTCACGTCACGCCAACTACGTTTTCCTATTTTTATCCTTCCTATGAAAATGGATAAGTCCTCAACTCTCTATAAGTTCATAAACCCCTTGTACACTAACTTGTTCCTTTGTATTGCTGTTTGCACTTGACCTCGCACACTTTCCTTTATTTTCTCCCTATTCATGTGCATGTTTCGTGCATTTACTTATGATAAATTATTCTTACATGCATTCCTTCATGCATCCCTTCGATATCTTCATACCTTTTTACTACATGTGTGTGTCATTCTACGTATGATCTCGCACTTGGCTAATACTTATACATTTCTCGACCAACAAAAACAAATGTTTTTATATTTTTACAGAAAATAATTTACAACACAGTCGCATTTACGAATCCCCTGCAACTAGATTATTAGTTTTTGTGTGCTAGAAAAATCACAACCAGATCTTCACCGGCCTACAATCTAATTTTGTTTTTTAATTTTTTAGATTTTTAGTAGATCTGAAAAACCATTATGTTATTTCTACAAAAAAACATTAGAAAAGAGTAAAAACAAATTTAAAAAGAGTACAAAACCCTAAAGAAAACATTGTTAAATTCAGAAAATAAAAAAATAGAGTTAACCATAACCAAAATGGTCCCATAATGGTCACCAAAATGTACACCTAGATTTGGATCACTGTAAGATTGATTAGTTGATATGAAATCTCCATAGAATGGGCTTATGTTGCCATTGTGAAGAGAAGGAAAATTATGGGTTCTTTCATTTAATAAGGTGGGTAAAAAAATTTCCAAAATTAAATCTAAACTCGCACACAAACACACTTGAAAAATGTTTGTTGTTTTTAGTGGTTGGGGACTGCCTCGGTCAAATCCCTAACGTTTTTAAGGAGATAAAATATATTTTATCGATTAAAATTACAAGGAAATATATGAAAATGAAAAATATACCTAACTTAGATTGTAGGACAATTGAAGTCGCAATTCGAAAAAATCACACAGGGAAAGCAAGCTAATTGCAGTTGTGATTCCTACTTATGTTGAAATTCTATTGAAACAATATGGTAGTAAGTTGTATCTATTTTTATTTTTTTCTTTCAACTCTTCAAGACCTGCAAAATTGATCTATGTGAACAAGAGAGTGAGATAACTCAATTATATCCTTAGTGTACAAAGATTCAGGGGTTGAAATGAAGAGGGTGAGTGGTATTATATAGTTTTTGAGTGCATAGGGGAGTGGGAAACATATGGGTGCAATGATAGGGTCCATAATGCATTGGGTATGCACATGGGTAGGTGGTATGGACATAATTAAATGTGAGTGGATGAGGGTTAGTAAATGAGTGGTGAGGTGTCTTTTATCCCCATTTTTGTGGGGTTTTATATTTTTTATTTGCTTTTGTGGGATTATTTGATTTTTTTTTTTTTAGATTTTTATGTTTTATGATGTTTTTGGTGTTTTTGAATAAGATACCTTATGTGCAAGGTGCATTTTCTAGTGTCTACACTCCCATAAGGTTATCTTAGACTATATTCAAGCTTTTGCAACCATGCCTTTAAGATAAAATTCAAGCCATGCATACTACAATTACATCTCTAAAAATGAGGTCCAACACCTAAAGGATACTACCAATGCACATATTAGTTATCTTGATATGTATAATGATATTTATAAAGAAAAGGATATACATTATGATGTAAGTATTACATGTGCCCATGCAAGTGAAGTCAAAGGAATGCACAGAAAGTGCCTCTTCCTTTTGAAAATCATTCTAAAAACATGGTATTCTATCTATAGTCATAAAATCATGCACTTTCTACTTACATCAGCACCTCTAAGTATGTCGTTATATGTATGATTCCTAAAGTGAGAAGACTAGACATTAACAACACTTGTTTTACTCTTTCATTGCTTTTATCTTTCCCACAATATTTTTTTTACGGAATAATAACTTTACTTTTAGACACTAGACAACATGTGACCCAACTTTGTATTGACCATTATATCTTATGAACATCCTAGAAACTACAACCCATTAAGGACAGGAGCACTCCAGTGCTATTTTCCCCTTTGAGTGTTTATGTCATTTTCCCTTCTTTACAAATTCCACATTATTTAGTACCTTTTCTAAGATCTTTCTTATTACTTTACGTTGGCCTTTCTTGTTGTTAATGATGTAATTTAAATAAGGGAATCATATATAAACATGACTTACTTACCATTATTAGTGGATGAATAATTTGGGCTAATACTTACTATTTATTACTTGGGCAAGGAGCAACATTCAAGGACTCCATTTTCATTACATTAAATGCTTCATAAAAGGGGTTATTTCTAAATTCATCTCACATATTCATCTCGGTGTTGTAGCCTACTATCTTTGTGAGACTGGAACAAGGGAAACCTAGCTTCAAGGGACACAATTCAAAACACACACACACACACTAGAACTACATAGATCCTGAAATGTAGTGTAATTCTTGGTGAAAATCACGTTGGAGTGACATTCGAGGTCAGTCAATTCAAGCATATGCATTATTTTTTTCATATAATGTTTTCTTGAGCTCTGTGTGGGTAAATAGCATTTGTTTTTTAAGTACAATTATGACATAAGAAATATAAATCGAAGTGGATGAAATAAAATGAAAGGAAGAAGTTAATTTCAAACTCTAAAAAGACCAAAAGTAGAGAACTTGCTAGGAAACTAGTACCCAGATCGACTTACACTAGCACTGAGGCGAGTCTTGTACCCCTTTAAGCGGTTTTGTATGAAGAATTTCCATACTCTAGTTTCCTAGACAAAGCCTGCACAATCTAGATCTAACTTTTTTAGCCTATTTCTTAGCCCAGAATCAGTCTAGATCTCTTGATACAAGCCAAGTCCTTCTATCTTTCACACTTTTTGTACTTTGCATGCTATATCTTGTTTATTATTGTTATATTTATTTGATCTCAATCCTCTAATAAATATTTAAATTTATTTAAATCATTTGATGAGCCCATATCTTTATCTTACACTAGATCCCTTTTGCTTCTTCCTCTTTCCCCCTACTTATGTTTATTCCCAAGAGACCATCCAAGATGAGTATATCCATGTCATTACTCAACATCCACCATGATTCACAACCTTTCTCTCTACAGACCCCACTTTATCAATGTCATCACCACTTTCTAGACTAAGAAACCTTTACAACTTCCTACTTCTCTTCCTCCTCCTCTTAGTGTGTCACTTCATCAACCCATTGTTCCATACAAAGAGTATGATATCATCGAGAAATTAAAGAATACCCCCACTAAAATATCTCTCTTTATCTTATGCATGAGGCCCTTGATTGTCTTTACACTCTCAAAACTGCATTGTGAGCTATTCAAATACAAAGTGATGACCCTCTCGTTGCCTTTGCTAATCTCATGGAATATTTTAAACACATTAGCAATTCTATTACATTTACTAATGAGGATATCCCACATGGGTCATCTATTGATTCTCCTCCTCTCCTTATCATGGATCAGATCCAAGGTTTCCAAATTAAGTGTGTACTCATTGATAATGGTTCTACATTGAATATTTTTCCTCTATCCTTACTAGCCCAACTCAATATCCCTCATAGTGTAATTAAACAATCTACTCTTGTTGTCCCATGGATATGACACTACCACCCGTGCATGTATAGGTACTATCAAATTGGAATTACAAGTGGGACCCCATAAGCTCATTACTCCTTTCTATGTCATGGATTCCCCATTGCAATTTAATCTTCTCCTTGGTCAACCTTGGATCCATGACATGTGAGCTATCCCTTCTACGAGTCCATTATTGTGTCAAGTTTATCTTTGATGGTTATGAACATATTGTTACTGTTGATCCTAAACCATTCAAATATTGTTGCATGGACTCTACCACCTCTATGGTTATTCCCCCAGCTCAACCAATCCCCTCACATTGTCTATGATATATATATATATATATATATATGATATTGGGGAGCCCAAAATTCCAATCCTATATCATCAATTCCCATAACTTTCCCATTCATATTCACACTACTAACCTCATCTTTCGTACCATATCCTCCCATACACCCTCCACTTCTATTATCAAACTGTATTAAATTTTGAACAATACTTCCATGTTGAGACTGATTATTTTGATGATGAAGTTGATACTATTTAGCTTCTTGATGAAACTCTTCATGCTTTGGACTTTACCCCGTGTACTTTGAAGAATACTTATTTTATAGCCACTATATTACTACAAGTCATGGTGAATACTAGGTTAAATCTCCAAATCCACCAGGCTATTATTGTTTCCTTGATTCCTTATCATAATTGTAGTCACAAAATCATGCACTTTAAACATTATTTATCTTTGTCTTGTACTACTATTTAGAAGGTTCTTGACTAAAGAAAGTACTAATTAACCCCCATCTTTTGGCCATCTTATTTAATTTTATTTCATCATTACCTACCCTTTCCATCCACATGCCCGAGTCTATTTAGGTTATTTCATGTTATTTTAGCCTCAACAGGGGGTGCCCAGATTAGTACTGGGGCACCTGTGGGTGCCATAGTCCCACAGGGGCATTTCCCCGGTCTATTTTGGCACTTTCCTGCCACTTTTTGGGATCTTTCTAGCCATTTTACATCTTTATCTTTCTTATGGTCAGAATTTTTGGGGCTAATTACAAAATTATATCAAGAGAACCCTATAAATATAAAGTTATGAGACCATAATGAGGGGCCTAGTATCACTTACTAAATATCTTTGCATCTAGAGTTGCATCCATCTATTGTATTGGAGATCAGTTACATCCACATAGATTCATCACACTTCATAGGGGAGGGATTCTAGTATATTCCATGTACACATTCTACTACATTTTATAAACTTATTTTTTGTTTTCTACTTCACAAAGTGTGACTGGCACAAGAGAAACCTAGGGCATGTTCACACACACTTACACATAGAACTCTATTGGGTCTGAGATGTAGTGCAATGCTTAGTTAGTAAGTCCACCATTATGGAAGATGAGGTCATTCTGACCCCTTCGTATGCATTATTATTTTTAGGGTTTGATTTTTTTGGGGTCTTCGGGTATTTCTTTCATCTTAGAATATTGTCAATATCTAGCACACGGGATAGAGAAGTTGATGCAAGAAACAACAACCATCTATTGAACTAGTGAAGACTAGTTTCAAAGCTTTTACACGTACTGTGGTGCCCAAATTATAGACCCAACTGCCTGCAAGTGTTTGATTCCTCCTTTATGTGCTCCAGTCTAGCTAGATCCTCTAGATCCACCCTTTCGGGACCTCTGCTCATTCATTCCTACTCCATGATTTTCCAGACACACTTGCAACATAATCCCATCACTTTTTCAAATCGGTTGAGTTCTTTCATCTCCCTTCTTACATATTTAGGGTTATCATTTCCTTTTGAATAGTTGTTTAGCTTGCTTACATATGTTTTTACTACATTTATCTACTTTATTACAGTTGTTCATAGATTAGATTAAATATCCCCACACTACATAGTTATCCTCTTTTAGTTAATCAATAATATCGTGCACACCCTCAAACCCATGCCAACTCTTATTTATGGTTTTCTTCTATGCCACCCTCTTCTTTTGATTGATTTATTTGTACATTATATATTAATTAGGAATATTGGTAGCATGTACCTTATGATCCTCATTTATCTGAAATTGTATGTAGCTATGAGGATCTAACCCACTTGGGCCTCATTCTGCCGATATCATACCTTTTCTCACACCACATAGTGAATATTAAGGCTATATCATTATCCTAACTACTTACAGTACCAAGGTCTCTTACATACAAGTTTGGGTTACACTTAATCCCCAACCTTTTCCACTTACACTTGGGAAATATTGGTTGGATTACATTGGTGGTACTATTGATATGCATAATACTATTCTAACTTATCCTATGGCCTCCAAGACCATCACTATTCGTAATGATTCATTCCTTGATTACACTCCTAATTTATCATGATGGAATGCACATAAGCTCTCTAGTACACATTTTACTAATGAATAATATTTCATGGGCATGTATGACTTATGAATCATAAATTTCTTCAAAAATAGGCCAAAATCCTTTGCATACCATGCATATAATATGAATCATGTTGGGTATATTTCTGATTTATACCATTCTCTTGATGATATCACTTATACCATAGTAATGTTCATCTCGGGGCATATTCTCCCCCTCACTACCCGATGGTGCACCTTGTTCTAGGTTTAAACATGACTATTGAGGGAATATTTACTTATATGGACCTCACTTTTCACACATACACTGGGAAAACCTTTCTCGCCATCCTAGTTGCTCTATTATATGTTCACATTTTTATTAAAAAAAAAAAATACTATCTTAGATCTCTCTTTGGATGTATCCTTGCTTTCTCATTATATTATATGTCACACATTACTTATCATGTTACTTAAATTCATAGTATGCTCTATCATTTTTACATAAACATGTGCGCATTCACATGGGACTTTTTGAGGTGAATGGAGATAACTTATAGGTTCTTACACAATGTATGATTCCTAGCAATATACCATACCAATCCCACCGAGCCTCCCGGGGCATATACCTTTCCAATTTCTCTATATTCAAATTCTATCATTGTAATATCTACTACTTTCATTCCTATTTCTAGTTGTATACATTATGGCATACTATCAATTTTTCTAACATGTTAATTGGTGTTTCTTTTATAGCATTTGTATTGTAGGCCTCCTTCAAATCATGGTTCTCTGATTTACTTGTATTTTTTTCTTTTCTTGTGTCTTGATTGACATTTTTTGTGAGTTATGTCATATGTTTATTGCTTGTGTCCTTGTACCACCTTGAAGGCTTCAATTATCTTATGACATCTTGAGTGGTTTCCCATGTATTCAACTATCTACTTGTTTCTTTTGCAATGTTACTGTATTGTGACTTGTTTCTATTACATCATGTATACTTGTTTGTAACTAACACTTTTGGCTAGTCTTCTTCCCATTTTTTGCATATGCCATGGTTGTCATTGTTGTATATTCCTTATTCCCCCTATAGGAGTCATATTTCAAATGTGTGCATCAATTTTATCTTTCCTCATTTGGGTTGTGCTTTGCTTTATTCATCTCACGCACCCCAAAACAAGTAGGAAAATAATCGGGTGACTATTTCCCCCTCTCAGCAGTTCATAGACCAAACACATAATTATATACAGAAAAATTACGATAAACAAGAGCTAATAAATAGGTTCAAAATTAGAATTGGGCCTAAATCAATCACAGGGAAAAAGAGACTAGAACAGATAGGAATGGTGGGTGCTAGTTTCCCACCTAGGAATTCTTTCCTAGGTTAGAAACAACTACAATGTAGAATCAATAGGTTATCAATGAAAATATTTTCTAATTTCCAATAATGTATGTTCAATTATAGATTACTATCAGAACAATAGAAACAAAATCAGAGGCACGTTAAACATTTTACACAATGAAACTATGGCTCAATGAAAATTTTCTATTGGATTTGTGACCATATGCATTGGCACTTATCCATAGGGAAGCATTAAGGGTTTGAGGGAAAAGCTAACCATCTCAAGGTAAAAAATATACAGGAACAATTTTATCTCTTCTCTCACTTGCACACAATTGTATTCTACCATTGATTCACTTATTTATTCAATACACATTTCTATCTTGACATGTACTAAGTTAAAGTTCAATTTCATTTACTATGATCATTAACTACACTTATGTTCTTTTGCAGGTTTGACCTTACTATGACAAAAAGGCAACACATAAATGGATCAAGGAACAATCTCAAGCACCGAAGCTCTAGTAAAGGAAATATCATAGGAACACACACATACATCACTTCTATTATGCACACAAAGGTCACCCCTAGGATCTTTATCCTCTTCTAGATTCCATGATACACACTTCACAATCTCCATTCAGCATGGTATCAAGCACATTCCTCATTTGACGCACTATCGGTTATAACTCCCTTTTGCTCTCCACAAGGTACGCTCTTCTTATCTACTTTATGCTACTAAATATTCATTCACTAACATAAAGTGGGGGAAAATTTAGTCATGAAATCACACACTTTCTACTTACATCAACGCCTCTAAGTATGTTGTTATATGCATGATTCCTAAAGTGAGAAGACTAGACATTAACAACACTTGTTTTACTCTTTCATTTCCTTTCTCTTTCCATTCTTCTCTATAATGATAAATTTACTTTTGGACACTAGACAACATGTGACCCAACTTTTTTGACAGGTAGATCTTTGAACATCCCAAACACTACTTTCCATTAAGGATAGGAGTGACCGTGCACTACTGATTGTCCCCTTTGGGTGCTTTGTCCTTTTCCCTCATTTTCTAGATTTTAAAATGCCACATTATTTGGTAACTTTTGTAATGTCTTTCTTATTAATTTTGGTTGGTATTTCTTGTTGTTAATGATGAAATTCAAATAAGGGAATCATATATATACATGACTTACTTACCATTATTAGGCACTAGATATTTGGTGTTAATACTTACTATCTACTACTTGGGAAAGGATCAACATTCAAATACTACATTTGGGATGCATTATTCACTATATAAGAGGGGTTATTCTTAAATTCCATCTCACACATTCATCTTGGGGGTAAATTATTTGTAGCTTGTTATCTTGGTGCGACTAACACAAGGGAAACCTAGCTTCAAGGGACATAATTCAAATCACACATGCACCATAGCTACATAGAGTTTTAAATTTAGTGTAGCATTTGATAAAAATTGCATTGGGGTGACCATTGAGGTCAATCGACTCAAACATATGCATTATTTATTTCACCTAATGTTTTATTGAGCTTTGTGCAGGTAACTAGGGTTTGTTTTATAGGTACATATGTGATAGGAAAACCCTATAGTGAAGTGGATGTTACAAACAATGAAAGGAAGAAGCTAAGTTCATGCCCTAAAAATAATATAAGCATAGAACCTACTAGGATATTAGTGCCTAGATAAAACACTAGTGCCCAAGGTGGTCCTATTCCCCTTTTGTTGATTCAATCTAAAAAATTCCAAACTCCAGTTTCTCAGACGAGATCTGTATAGTCAAGATCTATCCTTCTCGGCTTTTTCCCATCCTAGAATCAGTCTAGATCTCTTGATACAAGTTAAAATATTCTTATCTCCTATCTTGGACACTTGCTCGTACTTTGCATGTTAGATCTTGTTTGTTATTGTTATATTCATTTGATCTCGGTCCTTTGATGAAGGTATAAATTTATTTAAATTATTATCTACGCTACTCAATAATAAGTTAATCACTTTGTTACCCGCTCATTACTATCCTCCATATCGGCTTACATGCTTCAAACGTCAACCATTTTATAATTATCATAGAGCTAGTGGACATTGTGATAGTGAATTCTATTCTTTACAATGAAAAATGCAACAACCTGAGTGCAAGGGATTCATTTCATTTACTAAACCACATTCTCAAATTTTTAAATCTCAATGGGTTCCTAAAGTTACACCATATTTTTCTAGTGAACATAATGTAATAGTGCATGGTACAAATTCTCTAATAATACAAGATCCATTTATTACACAAGAGACCAAGTATGACATACCTCCTTTGGAAGAACCAAAATCCATAACAACATCACATCCTACTATTACAAACACTAAAGCACTATTAATTGCACTTGATTCATTACGTGCTTACCAAACCAATAATATTAGTTGAGCCATCACAAGCCTAATCTGGTGACAACACAATAATAGATTCTATAAGCATCTCTACTCCTTCAAACTAAATTGATATAGATTATACAAACTCAAGTATCAATGAATAACTGAATGATATGTGGATCTCCATAGGCATGGGATCATATAAGACAAATCCTAAGTATACTCTCAAAGAATCTTCTAGGAGAAACATGTCAAATAATATCATAGATAACACCGATTCATCCCTAATACTCAATTCGATGATAGAGACGATTTTTATCCTACCTAATATTGTGATGACTATTAAAACTTTGATGAGAACTTACCAATTATTGATCTTATTAATGAAGAAGAGGAAACTATTTCACCAAAAGAATTACATATTTTTCAACGTCTAGTTGTAGAGCATAAAGTTGCACAAATGGCTAAATATACATGACACCAATCCTTAGGGCATAAATATCCTACACACATTATCACATGCATGGTCTCACATGACACTAGTCCTTTGACTCATGTTCACATGCATTCATCTTTCACATTGGAATCTAGTGGGTGCTTGCCCCCTGTCCTTATTGGATACATCCCTTCAAAATTTATACTTGGGGCATACTTTCCCCCTTACTACCCAATGACACTCTAGTTATAGGTTCAAACACTACTATTGAGGACACACTTTCCTACATGAACCTCACTTTGCACACATATAATGGGGGAAATATTTCTCTCCTCTCATATTTGTTCTATTTCATGTTCACATATTTACAAAAATGCAAAAATAATAACTTAGATCTTGATTGGATGTACTCTTGCTTGCTTATACTATTCTATGTTGCACCTTGTTTACCATGTTACTTTAATTCATAGTATGCTCTATATTTTTCATACACATATTCACATTCACATGGTACTCTTTAGGTGAATGAAGATTACATATAAGTTCTTACATAGTGTGTGATGTTTGGTGTTGTTCCCTACCGGTCCCTTTGAGGCTCCCTGGGGGCATCTACCTTTTCCTATTTCTCTATATTCAGGTTTTATCATTGCAACATCTCCTAATTTCATTCCTGATTTCAGTTGTATGCATTTTGGCATAATATTAGCTTTTATAACATGCTAACGAGTGCTTCTGTCTATTATTTTTCCTACAAATCCTACTTTCAACCATGGTTATTTCATTTTCTTATATATTGTTTATGCTTGTATTTTGATTTTCATTGTTTGCGGGCTATGTCCAATGTGTGATTGTGTATTTTTATTTTATAGAATTGAAGGATTAAAGTTTTTACGGCATCCTAAGTGGTGTCCTATGTATTCAACCAGCTATTCATTGTGTCTTTTTCTATGTTACTACATGTTTTGACTAGTTTCTATTGCATTTTTCCATGTTTACTTATAACTAACACTTTTATCTAACCTTTCCCATTTTTTTACATGTGTCATAGTCGTCACCATGTGTACTCCATATTTCCCTTTTATGAGCTCTATTTTAGATGTGCACATCGTTACATATTTCCTTTTTTGGGCCGCGCTCACCTTCATTCATCTCATGCACCCCAAATAAGTGGGGTAATCATCAGGTGACTATTTCACCCTCTCGGCAGATTCAAAGACCAAACACAAATTTGTACACAAAATCAAGATAAACAAGAGCTAAAAATAGGTTCATAATTATAATTGGGCCAAAATCAATGCAGGATAGAAGTACCCAATACTGAGACAGAACAATGGGTGTTAGTGTCCCACCTAGGTGGTTCGTCCGGGAAAGAAATAGGAGCATTATAGGATCAATAGTTTTCCAAAGTGATATATTTTCCAATTTCCAGTAATAGATACTTAGTTTTAGGTTAGTATCAAGAACAACGGAAAAAAATAAATGGAAAGTTACATACTTTAGGCAAGGGAAATAATTAATCTATTTTCTCATGATCTTATGTGACTAGATTCTATTGGGTTTGTGAACATATCCAATGGCACTTATCTATGGGGAAGCATTAATGGTTAGATGGAAAATCCTACAACTCTCCCAATACTCTTCCCTTGGTGAAAGGACATCTAAATCCCCGGTTTATTAACAAGACACTCAAATTCTCAGTTTAGCTATAGGACACTCAAATATTTAATTTGGTGATAGGATACCTAAATCCTTAGTACTATTCCAACCATCTCCAAGGAAGAAAACATACAAGAACAATTCTATCTCTTCTCTCATGACACACATGTGTACTTTATCCTTGATTCACTTGTTTTTCAATAAGAATTTCTATTTTCACATTTACTAAGTTAAAGTTCAATTTCATTTATCATGATCATTGACTACACTTATCTTATTTTGTAGGTCCGACCTTACTCCAACAAAAGGAAATGCACAAATGGAACAAGGAAAAATCTCAAGCATAAGATTTTATGAAAAATTCAATATCTAAGGAATAAATGCAGACATCATTTCTACTACACACACAATTTCACCTCTAGGATCCTAATCATATTTTATATTCCATGATACACATTCTACAATCTCTATTCAACACAATATCAATTATAATGCTCATTCAACATGCTATTGGTTATAGCTCCCTTTATCTTTCCACAAGGTATGTTATTGCTATCTACTTTATGCTACTGAATATTCATTCACCAATATAAATTGGTGGAAATTTATTCAAAAAATCACACACTTAATACTTACATCATGTCTCTAAATATGTCATTATGTGCATGATTCCTAAGCAAGAAAACTATACAATAACAATAGTTGTTTTGATTTGACATTGCTTTATCCTTTTTTATACTCTTAACACTTTCTCTTCTTGAATGGTCACTTTAATTTTGGACATTTAATAACACATGATCCACCTATGTATTTTCCATGATATCCTTTAAGCATCCTGGATAGTTTCGCCCATTAAGGACAGGAGCTCCTAGCACTACTAGCCCTTTTGGGTACTTCTATCCTTTACCCTCTTTTTCAAATTTGGATTGCCGCATCATTTGGTATCTTTTTATAGTCTCTTTTATCACTTTGGGTTGGCCCTTTTAGTTGTTAATGATGAAATTGATACAAGGGAATCATACATATACATGAATTAATCACTATTATTAGGGGCAAGGCAATTGGGCTATCACTTCCTATCTACCAGATCTACAAGAGCAACACTCAAGGACTATATTTTGGGCTACATTATTAAATGAAAATGAGGATTTTATTTTGAATCCCATCTCACACATCTATCTTGGGGAAATAGCAGTTGTATCCCACTATCTTGGTGCAACTAGCACAAATAAAACCTAGCTTTAAGGGGCATAATTCAATATCACACACACACATCAATACCGCATAGATTTTGAAATATAGTACAGAACTTGGTGAAAATCACATTAGGGTGACCATCAAGGTCAATCTAACTCAATCATATGCATAATTAGTTTCATATAATATTTTCTTGAGCCTTGTGTAGGTAGTTAGGGTTTTTTTTACGGGAATAGGTGTGACCCAGAACCCTATGACATATTTAAAGTGACAAATATTAAAAGGAAAAAGCTAATTTAAGACCACGAAAATAGTAGAAGTAGAGCACCTGCAAGGACACTAGCACCTAGATCATAAACTAGTACTTAGGGTGGTCATATTCCTATTTAGGTGGTTCTATCTAAAGAGGTTCCAGATTCCATTTTTTAAGACAAATCTTGCACCACCTAGTTTTATCCTTTATAGCCTATTTTCCAACCAAAAATCAGTCTAAATCTCTAGATATAAACTAAGTCACTCTTATCTCCTATCTTGCACACTTGTTTATACTTTGCATGCTAGATATTGCTTATTACTACTATATTCATTTGATCTTAGTCCTTTGATAAAGATTTAAATTTCTTTAAATCAGATGCAAATATCTTTGAAAATGTACACTTGATAATGCTTTGTAAATGGTTTGGTGAGTTTATGTTTGACTTGGATTTGGAAGCTTATAACTTGAGAAGCTAAACTGTTGAGTGTGATTGGGAGTGCTTAAGACTTGTGTGGGGGTTTTTCCTAATGAGTGTGGCTGGTTTAGGGGATATCATGAGAGCTTTGACTGCTTTCGGAATGATATTTACTTGTAGTGTCATTAAAAGTGATGAGCCGTAAATGAGTGCATTTGAATTGATTATATAGGGGTTTTTAGATATAATTTCACATTAAAGGTGACCCATGAGGAAAATTTTGACCCATTAAAAGATATTAAATTGAGAAAATGATTTTTGAGTGGTTTTTTCATGAAAATGCTAATTTCAGACCAAACCATTGGATGGTTTGGTCCTTATTTGACAATTATGTATGGGCATGGAAGGATGTGTTAGAAACTTCTTAGCATGACACATAGAGATGATAAACTATTGTGTACTTATGTAAGAAATTATTTGAGTGATTGAGTAGTACAAATGAGGGATTAAGCCAAGAAATAGGGCTAAGGATAGGCAATTGAGCTCAAAATGTGCACACAATTCATTATTCAAGAATTAAGTCAATCTTGACATTATCCAGTGATAAATTACCAAATTTAGGTGTCGCATTTTCCCCACCCTTTAAGATAGGAAATGAAATTTAATTTCTTGAAGGAAAATATTCCTAAGTTTATAAAAACATTGTTTTTGCTCAAGGTATTTGATTTGCTTAAGAGTTGATGTGATATCCATAGTGAAACTTATAACACATAGTGTAGTCAATATTCATAAAAGGAATTGAACTTTGACTTGGATATGAAACTTGAAAATTGAGATTGTAACATGTAAATTTGAAAATTGAATAAAACAAGGAATTAATACACTTATTTGTCTTGCCAAATGAGAATCTCCTTGATGAAATGCTCATAGAGATAGATTGGAAATAATTTCTAGAGAATTGTGGATGCTTCGTTCCTAATTTGTTGATGGAGAAGTTGAATCCAAAAGGGAATTTTGTTTCACTTGACCCAACACCAAATAAGGGTATCAAATGGATTTCTAGTCGCCCTAAAGAACCTTCTAAAAGAGGAAGGTTGTAACATGATGTCTAGCCATTCCAAACACCTCACAAAAAGAGTGAGAAAAAGAGTGTTGCAGGGGATTTTTAGTCACCCGAAATATTCTACCCACATACCACACAACTACATATAGATATATTCACAGATGTATAAAATAACACAAATTAAAAAGGAAATGAAGTGTACTCATGCCCCCATTGTGCAATGTCCAAATGTATCAAGTATATAATGTTGAATATAGAAGGAGGAGGCCCATGCCATCATAACTTATATTTTAAAGGTGCTTAATATATAAAAATCCAAAAGTGAATGAAGTATTGATTCTCCTCATATTTTGTACCAAAATATATTGAAATCTATCATGCATTGTACCCACTATCCATGAACATCTATCAAAAACTTGTAAAAAATTGTATGTTTTAGAAAATTATAAATTTTTTGTTGAGAAGTTGCTCATAAAAAAATTATCCATTCTAGATGGTAACATCTGATGGTTCCATCCCTTTTTGGATGGTTTTTTCCCATGTGAATTTTGATCCTAATCTACATATGTACTTATTCCCTATTCCATTCTATTTTGAATTCTATATTGTGTCTGTTTGCCTAAATTGCATAGATATTTGTGTGATGACCCCACTGAATGCCTCCTCTTTTTAGGTGAGTGAAATGTGAAATATATTACTCAAATAAAAATAAATGATGTGTTTCTATGTCAAATGTAGCATATAGTAAACATTGGATCACATTAAATTTCGATGTATCATAGGTATCATGCCCTGTAAAAGAGTACATGGCATAAACTATAACGTGAAGAGATAAAAACTCACATAAAATCATAAAGGTAGAAAAATATACAAGCACAAAAGCATACATGTACAACAAGAAATATCACATATGTTATTCATAAAAATCAAAGATCCACCTAGAAGATACAAAAGATTTTTTCACACACAAATAAACATAAGAAAGTGTAACATAAGCCACAAGCAAGGGACACCAAATTGTCCCACACGTATGCATAGAAAATTCCATAGGATGTATACATGAAAACGAACATATAAGAGATAAAGTGAACACAATAGTAGATAGTATCCCATAGGCACATTGACCAAGAGATACTAGTTTTGCACAAAGCGCATGTGTTAGCTACATTAGTCCAAATAAATAACATATAACACCATATAGAAAATTAGTGTGATGAAAATATTAAATAATACTATGTAATGAAACAATATCACCTAATAGTGTAATATATGCCCCAGGATGGTGACTGGCCACTAGGTAAGAGGAGAGATTCAACATCTATAAGCATTATAGAATTTAGTGTATGCCTTACATCATGCTTAAATGCCTCATAAAATTCATTGTAAAGAGTATATAAAACATGTTATCTATCAAACCTTGTGAGAAACAACCAGAGAAAATTTTTATAGAATAGTAGGAATTATGGAACATGCATTTGGCTATTTGGTTGACTATGTCACTACCCACGTTTTCCAAAAAAAAACCCACAAACATTAATTTTTCCCATGTGAATAGCCAAAAATATTAAATCCCAACATGTATTTTTAATGGATCACTTGTTGGGTTGGAAAATTTGACTAAGTATCAAGAAGGTGCGCGAAAGAGTGAGGCATGCAAGTGAGGTGTGTGAAAGTGCACAAGAGCCATTTAAAGTGGCGTGCGACCAGAAAGTCTAATCCTAAGACTTATCCAATTTTGCATGTATAGGCTAAAAATAGAAAAAGTGAGTTGGAGTGTAGATCACACCAAGGAGAAAAGAAAGGAGACTTAAAAGTCCAAACAAGATCTATTTTTGGGATAAAGTGAAGATGAATGGTCATGCATGGATCGGGATAATAATAGGATTAAAGTAGGTTTTATTTATAGATTTAATCTATTATTAGGCTTGTTAGGAAAGCATGCATGTTTTATAGTTGTTTTTGTATGTATGCATGGCTATTTTGATCATGCAGTCTATTTTGAGATGCATAGGCGGTGAAGGGAAAGTCCCCACCCCTATCTATATTTATTATGTCTTTGTTTTGGGTACCATGTACGAGACTTCTAGATGTAATAAGGTTACGCTTCCTTGGTGTACTAGTGCGTATGACTATAAGATAGTATTGTTATGTATTCAACTTTTGTTATGTAGTACTTTGTTATAATGGATCATTATGGTTGGATTTTGGCAATTGATGTATCTTAATATGGTGATTACATGGTGCATATGATATTAATTGTTATCGATCTAAATTTTTATTATTACATGTGTTTCTAATTGAATGTATGTAATGATTTCTTGATTAAATGAACACTTGATTATCTATCATCGTGTATCTACATGTTAACATCTCAACAAGAAAAACAAAGGGGGACCCGGTATCTTCGTGTGCTTGGTGAGAATTCAAATCTATCCGAATGAGGTGTCGGCGTGTTTAGGCAATTAGGTGAAATAAACAGACTACATCCTGTATAATCGACGGGATATGATTTCATAACATTCTTGGATTGCCAAGAATTCTATGGACCATTTGGTTCTGATAAATCGATAATTTAGGGATAAATTTTGAAATTTGATTAAATTTTCCACTTATATACATACATATATATACATGAATCTATTTAGTATTTAATCTAAAGAAAATGGTTATTTTATCTTTTCGATTTGTGAATTTGTGATTTAGGCATTGTTCCAAGTAGTAGAAAAGGATTCAACATATTGCTTACAAAAATTAAATAAATCAAGGTCTTGTTAGTTGTAGCATTACAATTTACATCCTACACTTAGTATAAGTAAATCTATTCAATATTGTTCCAATTTAAAATGTATTTTCTATCATGTCGCATTGTTTTATCTACTTTTGTAAATGTTATAATTTATTAAAACATGTCATTTTTATTTTACAAGACAACCAAGTATATATGTGCATCATCGCCAATGTCATTATTATTTCCATGTCACATGACACTACAATGCCTTAGTCAATTTTCATCTCATCATAACCAACTAAAAAATTGTCCTTATAGGAAAATGACAACTAAAAATGGAACCTTAGTAAAAATAAGTAAGTGTAACACCTTCTCATACAAGCATACGAAAACTCAAATATTATTTTGAGAAACTATCTACAAAATCCCATACTTCTCTAGCACTATCAAGTGATAATGATTGCATTCAAAATAAAAATCAGAATGATTTAATTGATGATTTGATGAATGACGTTGTCAATGATGATGACAATGAAATGCCTCCCCTTGAAGACATCCCATTGAATGAATTTGGAACTACATCATGATATACATTTCCACTCTAGCGCTAGGACATTGTCACCTTCTAGATTGAATGTAGGAGGTGAAAATTTTGTGATCAAAAAAATTTAAATTACACCACGCTAAATACTCAAGGGACACCTATTTTTGGCATAAAGAGAAAGGTAAGAAAGTGGGACTTGGAAGGAGTTTCAGGTTAGAGTTGGTTTTTAATTTTCCATTTATTTAACTGTTGAAAATGAAAATAAATATGAACCTCCCAAAGAATGAAAATGTATAATTTGTAGCTGGAAATTGGGTAGGGACAAGACAATGCAACTTAAATTAGATATTATTGAGAAGCATGTAGGAAATATATATGGAAAAAAATTGTAGACGGAGTTATGACTAATGTTTCTCGATGGAAAAATGTGAATAATTGTTTACATATTAGGTATGAAAATAATTTGAGAAGCACAAGAAAATTGAAAGAATAGTTACACCAAATGGAGGGATAATTACATCTCAATTTAACAAGGTCATTACAAAACATCTTTAGGTAAAATTGTTCAACTAATTATTGTTTTTCATATTGTGAAAAGAGGTCGTCCTATAATAGATTTTCTTAAACATAAGAAAATATATTTTCTTGGTGTCCTACACTTTCCTCATTCTCACTAGTATGAAAGTAGTAGTTGGGATTGGGAAAAATCTAGAGCTATGGTTGAGAAAGAAGACTTGAAAGAGAAACTTAAGTTTTCTTGATAAATGTCTTTGTCTATTAATGAGGTTACAACAATAGATAATATTTTTGGGTTTGTATGCATGTTTATATTGTTGATAGTCATGTGAGACAACCTCACTTACTTGTTATTCACAAGATGAGAGAGAACTCCAATGTTGAAAACCTTTATGAACTAGAAATAATAAGTTTGAAGGAGATTGATGGCATGGATTGTTATATTTAGTAGGGGAAATATAATCTACTTATTATAGATCCACCATTAAATCTAAAGATTATAGATTATGGGATGTAGTTGATTAGACACAAAAATAACTTGAAATAAATAGCAAATAACAGAGCTTAATGAACAAGATTTGAAAGCTAATAATGAGCAAGAGTAGAGACAGATAACACCAGATTTAAGTGGAGAAACCCAAAGGAAAAAAATCCATTGTAAAAGCACTATCTATATTAAGAATTTACACAAGTTTTAACACTTCCACTTCACTCCTTAGTCTTTCACAACACTAAAGATTTATGTCTCTTGATCAGTTAATACAATAATCACGACCATCTAGCTCATCTTACATTCTACTAGTGTCTTACATAGTATGCTCTACTAGCGTAGCGTATCTTACGGTGATCTCGAGTCTTTAATACTATACTTTAGAAATTTAAATATTTCTAAATTCAATCTCGAGAGGGATCACCCACATTAATGTGGGTTGGTGAATCGGTTAGACCGCTTCACTCTTAATTGTGAAAGACTTCTTTTAATATAGTTTGATCAGACAAACTTTAATAATGTTGGGGCATACTTGAAGTGGTTGATCCCACTTGACATTATCACCCCAACACTCCCCCTTAATGTTAAGTGGGAAGTAAAAAATAGACATGCCAATTTTACCTGATCTAGGCTAGCATGCAAACAAGGAAAATCCGTAGATCTTCCCATACATAAATTCTTAAGACTAGTGCTTTACATATGAAGACTTACATCAGATTATGGATCCTTTTATAAACTAAGGCATACCCATAACTAAAGCTTCGTTGGGATTTATAAGTAACTTCACATAGAGTGACACATTTACTTATTACAAAGTGGAGGAAGTATTGGAAGTTTACAATGAATTGTCTTATGCATTTTCTCATGAGACTTACAGTTCACATATAATGTTACAACCATGTGTAACCAATCCCTAAAGGATCACTTTGTTACATACAAATTGGGTGGTCATGATCCACTCTTAAAAGTTGACCCAGGTCTTTTTATAATAATCCATCAAGAGTTGGCATTGCCATACACACTCCCCCTCAAGGGAAACTCTGATAGGCTAAATAAGGCACAAAACTTGCAAGACTTCACAACATGCAATGGCCTTCACATAATCTCTTATGTTTGAACTGGATTATTTATCAAGATCAATTTTTCCTTCACATAGAGGAGGAATACTTCCTTTAGCTCCTATGTGTATCACTACCAGCAACCTCTTTAGCCACATGGCTCTTTGTTGCTTCAAGTGATGGTACCTAGATCAAAAATTGAACATAAGTCCAATTGTATATCCAACACAACATTAGCATGATTAGATTCATAATAGACAACATAATAGGAATAAAAAATATAATAATGATATGCTTAAACAACTAACCATGTTACATTACAAATATGTTGAAAATTTTCAACATATTTTACTACTAAAATGTTAATTAGATGCGATCAAGTATTGGACATCTCAATACAAACACAAAGACATCCGATCAGATTTTTATGCCAAAAAACATGATTTAATAGTCAAAAACATTATCTTACTTCTCTTGATTCTAAGAATTATATTCTTGTTACTGCTAAGAGATCATGACTGTTTTGACAAAAAAATCATTATCAGCACAACAATTAGTAAAACCAAGCTCCTGAAAGAACCTATTAAACATACCAAGCTCTAGGAGCTTGCTTAAGAGATCATACAAAGACTTTTGATTATGATTGTTGTTATTTCTATTATGAGCAGACTTGTGATTCTATGAGAATAGAGCTTGAGAAGTAGTCTCTTTTTGAATCAAGTTTTTCCATGACTCTCTCTTCTTGCATCAACAAGGAAGACAAGGTGTCCAGATCAGGAAGAATCCAAATTTGCAACATCATTGGTAGGTTCAAAGCAATTCAGGATCATGATAACCAATCAGCTTACTAGAAAGTGAGTTTCACATTACTATATCATAGATAACCACAAGATGGAAGGTTCATCATCAAGTTCCAGAAAGTTGCAATCATGTCCAAGAATGATCAAACATTATAGAAGGATTCATCAAAGCCATCAAATAGTCAACATCTTATAGCAGAAAAAAAAGGTGCTCAAAATGCAAGACTTTAAAGCATTCAAGGAAAGACTTACGGAGATGTATTGTATCAAGAAGAATCAAATGAAAAAATTGCAGCCATCATTCTAGGATGGAAAACCAAAGAGAGCCAAGATACAAATGCATGAACATCAAAGCTCAAATTCTTCCAGAGCTTATATTGTACATTGTTTTAGTATTTTCAAGAAACAAATTTCAAAGTAAGGTTTCAAAGACAAACTATGAAACAATTACAGGTAATTGCTGTCATGATTTATTCATATTCTTAGAAATATGCAGTCATACATGATCAATATGATTTCAATAAAGAGAGATTCATCAAGCCTCAAGTACAGATCAAAGAACAATTTCCAATTTTCAAAAATAAGGAGAGCATATTTCAAAGCTTTATATTGGCATGGTTAACAACTTTCAAAAGAATCATTCCTTGAAGCCATGAGTCATAAGCTACAAATCTGAAAAGGGTCAATCTCCCCCTCAATGTCTAGATCCATTATATCAAAAAACAATGAAAAATAACTTTGCATTGAACAATTTCAGTTTTAGGATACTCAGAAGAGGGAAGAGAGGTAGATTTACAAGAAATTTTCTCAAGAATATGCACATATTATTTTTAACCTCTAGGTACAACTTATAAATGCACTTGATGCATTACAAAATATGATATCAATTTCTATTCTGCCTCTGTGATTGAGAAGAATTTTTTTCATGGTTAGACATGGTTTAGGATTTCTTAATTACTCTTTATAGTGGTTCATGATGTTTGATTATTATCATGCAACTACTAAAATTCATCATGAATCAATATAACTTACATATATTGAGATAGGAGCTTCTAGTTTTCAGGGATATCTTATCTCCTTGTCACAAGATCCCAGAGCTTTTTAGCCATAAAACAAACTCTTAATTGAATTCTTGAAATGCTATAATTTGTTCCATTTAAAAACTAAGACTTATCCATCAAAAAATTAGTATAACTAGCCATTTCTAATGCTCAGATGGAAATGGAGACAAATACAACTAAAAACAACTCAAAGAAGCTAAATAGAGACAAAAAAACAAGCTACATATCTTTTAATTTGTCATATGACAAAAAATAGCCCGAATTTGATCAAAAAATAGCTTGAATTGGTCAAGTTATGGATCAATTTAACATGGCTAGGTCGTGTTTTAGCTGCATACCATTTTAATAGGAAAATTAGCTAGTTAGTTCATTAATAATTAATTATAAGCTTAAAAACATAGCATAGTTTGTCAAATTTCCAAAGATAACTAGATTTGGTCTAAAAATAGCTTAAATTGGTCGATTTAAGATCAAATTGACAGATGTAACTTGGCTCGATGATCTAAAAGATGAGCTACATGAGCTCAGATTAAGTCAGGCTAGAGTATCTCAACGAGTTATTTAGCAACTCGACGGGGTGAGCTAAAAAACCGAGCTACACGAGCTCAAAATGAGCTACTTTAACAAATAAAATAAGTTAATAAACAGATCAGATGGGGGTTGACATGTGGCACAGATCAAAAATATCAAGAGAGGCACATGTCAACTTTAAAATAGATCCTCTTTTGGATGTGAAACTTTAAAAAATTAAATTTTACGCCTCTTCGGGTTTGAAACCGGTTCAAAAAATTGCGACAAAAGATAAATAGACACATCTCAATACGTGAAGCTTTAAAAGATAAAGAAAATATGTCTCCTTTTAATTAGCTCACATTTCGCAACGTAGCTATTAATTCGAAACCAATTAATTAAAAAACATAATTGTATACATGTGTCTTTAATTAATTGGATCGCATTTCACACTCTGACACAATGTGAAAGAAAATTCTAAGTCAAACAAGCCACTTGTCAAAAAAATAATGACTTAAATAGTTGACACTTGCGATTTCTACCAAACTTTAAATAAAGACTTTAATAAGATTAAAATAACCCCAAAAGTTAGATAGTTTTAAAATAAAGTTTAGGTCCGAAAAAGGAATAAAACAAGTGTCATAATCTAAGTGGCAAAGCCAACTCAAATACTGACACCATGACACAATTAGAATACGTGTCAAAAAACAATTGGTTCATGTTTCACAAGTATGACAAAGTCTGACAAGTGTGAAAAGTAGAATATGTGTCAATTTTTAATTATCTTAGACTTCACAAATCACAAACTTAAAAGACCCGTAGAATGAATAAAATTAGAGATCTTGCGGTACAAAGGAAAGTTAATAAACCTGTGAAACAAAGAACTAAAGTCTGACACCATGAGTTAGAAAAAGACAGTGTCACTTTTCTATTAGCTCGCACTTTGCAAGTCTACCAAAAAAACTGACAAATATATCTGTGTTCAAATGTTGTTAGATCACACTTTATAGTGCAATCAAAATTACTAAAGAAAACTGAAGAAATTTGGAGCCTTTTAAATGGCTCACTTTTCTCAAGACTGACAAACAATGACAAATGTGAAAAGGTGGAAAATTTTAATTAGCTAACTAATGCCACAAATAAAATACTGAGAAATGCGAAATGTGGAGCAATTCTATTGGCTCAAATTTTACAAATCTGAAAAATGTGACATAAAAGATACTTGGAGCAATATTATTGGATCAATTTTCGTAAATGTTAGAAATAGGAAACAAGAGATAGATAATGTAAAATATGGAACAATTCTATTGGTCCGTATTTCACAAATGTCATAAATAACTAATCCAAGTCTGACAACACGAAGACACGCGTAAAGCCCTTATTAGCTCACGAATTGTAATTATGAAAATCAGATAAAAAATATTAGTGACACTACGAAGTAAGATTGGGCTTTTTATTGGCTCGGGATTCATAAAGCCGACAAATGCGAAGCTAGGCTGGAGTAATTTGATTGGTTCAAGCTTCGTAGTCAAAATCATTCAAATGAGTCCATCAAAGGCGAATCCGGATAGCACTAGAAGATTGGCTCAAGCTTTGCAAATACTAGAAAGATGTCAGATCAAATCCATTTGGCACTCTAAGAGTGGGTGCACCTTTGCTGAAATGTGAAAAGAACAACAAAAACACTTGAAAATGTCAAACGGGTGGTGTAAAATGATTGGATCGGGCTTTGCAAAAGCAAAAAACTTTGAAAAGGTCAATAAAAACTTATAGAGTGAAGACACTTGGCAATAAAATATTGGAAATAGCTTTGCAAACATAAAATGAAGGACAATGAAGCTATTTGGGGAAATTTTATTGGTCCAAGCTTTGCAAAAGCGAAAAACTGAAAAATACGAAGCGGAGATGGAAAAAAAAAAATTGGCATAGGCTTCGCAAATATAAAAACGGTGAAAAATGAAGATTTTATAGCCAGGATGGACTTCAAGGTCCTAAATAAACTAGATCTAACTAGATATTTTGAATCCACATTCAAAAAATGATCCAAACGGATATCTATAATGGGAAAACTAGAAAAATAGCTCACAGATGATGGATTCAAGCCATAAATGGCTGAAATGAAAGTAGAAGCAAAGATATAAGCATACAAAAGCTTAAACATGATCTAAACACCATTTAGCCCCTTTTAAACCAATATTTTAAACAATATCGGCAGGAACTGGAAGTTTAAACTTGGTTAGCTCAAACACGACTATGGAAAATTTGGGTTTCACAAATCTGTCAATAAACTCAAAGTTTCTTCACCCTTTCAAGTTAAAAGACTTATAGATCGATCATGCACACACACAATCACTAGCTCTGATACCATGTTAGATTTAGTAGGGGAAATATAATCCACATATCATATATCCACCATTAAAGCCGAAGATTATAGATTATGGCATGCATTTGATTAGACACAAAAATAACTTGAAATAAATAGTGAATAATAGAGCTTAATGAACAAGAGCTGAAAGCTAATAATGAGCAAGAGCAAAGACAAATAACACAAGATTTAAGTGGAGAAACCTGAAGGAAAAACTCCATTGTAAAAGCATTGTCTATATTAAGAATTTACACAAGTTTAACCCAACACTTCCACTTCACTCCTCAATCTTTCACAACACTACAGAGCTATGTCTCTTGATTAGTTAATACAATAATCATGACCATCTAGCTCATCTTACATTATGCTAGTGTCTTACATAGTATGCTATGCTCTTTGGAGTATCTTACAATGATCTCAATTTTAAGATTAGACTATGTAAATCTAAACGTTGTTAAATCTAATCCCGAGAGGGATCACCCACATCAATGTGGGTTGGTGAATCGGTTAGGTCACTTCACTCTTAATTGTGAAAGACTTATTTTAATATAGTTTGATTAGACAAACTTTAATAATGTTAGGGCATAGTGAAGTGGTTGATCCCACTTGACATTATCACCCCAACATGGATGATTCTACAATTGTAACAAAGATGGTATGTGTTGGGGTAGATGGGGTATATGTAATATAAGGTCATTGTAATGGTCTATGTGTAAGACTCCGCACATTCCATTGCTCTGTATATGATTTTCATTCATTGTATGGCTCATAGAATGAATCTAACATATAAAATAGTCAACAAATTTAAACTTGTAGCAAAAGTTGAAGAACTTGTTCAAGAGGTGCATGTTTATTTCTGTCGTAGTCTTAAAAGGTTCATGGAATTCTAAAGCTTTGCGAGAATGACTAAAAAATGGGCATAAAATATTAAAATATGTCAACACTAGGTGGATCTCATTATATCAACCGGTTAGTATAGTGTATGACAAATACCAATCCTTATTTGGAGTAATGTGGTAGAATCATATGGAAGTGGACAAGGCTTAAGATTCGATACATCATTTGACTAATATAGAGACATTTTTGATGTTGTGTGGTCTCCTTCCCATGTTGGATGAAATGTATCATTTAATTAAACAAGCCCAAGAAATAACTATATATATTGTTGATTTTTCTAGTTTGAGGAAACGTGTTTATCTAGCAATAGAATATTTGTTTCTCAATGAGACTAATTTTTAGGTCCAAAGTTTGAGAGTTGGAATAATTTGATAAAGATTGGAAATCCAAGTATCTTTCTAAGGTTCAACTTTTTGGATAAGTATGTGCTTTTGTACGTGGATATGAGATACCAATGCACTTCTTTCAAATAGTAACCGGTAAGGTTGAGAAGGTAAATGTCACAGGGATGCTCTTTGATAACATTGTATCATCAACAAGGGTAAGGTTAAGATAAATTACAGCTTCCCTACTAGAATAAATAAGGGAACATTTTAGTATATATTATTTAATTTCAGTAATGGGTTTAGTAAATCCCACCTATTGGAATAGTGTCCAAAATGAAATATCTTTGTAGGAAGACTACCACAAAATATTGACTACATTGATTTAATATTTTTGTAAGCTTATTGATAGCAATGGAATGAATATTCTATGTATTTTAAACAAGGATAGTTTTATTAATCAATCCCATGAATTTTCCTCTACAATTCTTGAGCAATTCAAATGTTTGGATAATCCCTTAGAGTGTGGAGCAATAACTCACTATGGAAAAAGATTGGGTTAAGCAATATTTTGCAGGAAACCATGACCAAGTTTTTTTCATTAGATGATTTATGTCAAATAATGATTTTAATTTTAGTTGAAGATGAGAGATTTTTCAGTGCCTTGTCCTTTATAAATTCAAAATTACAAAACAAGCTTGACAAAAATTTGGAAAATTGTTTGAGAATTTACACATCATGGTACGAAGTGAATAAATTTCCCTATGACAGAGACTTAACAATATGGAAGTTGATTAATGAAAGGAGAGGGGCTGATAACAATGCCACAAATACAATAGATGACCTTGTTGGAGATGGGGATGGATCTATTGCACCTAGTTGAATGTCAAAAAAGTTAGAGAACTAATCAAACAAATGATAGAGATGATCCACCATTAATACATTAGAAGCTTCCATTCATGGATATGTGATATAGATGTTCATATAATATATTAAAATAATCAATAATTTTTTCAAATAATATATTTTTCCTCATTTAGATTTTTCAAGAAACACAATAGAAGTATTTAATCGATTTGTAGTCTTCGAATGAAAACTTGAAATACATTGATTTGTAGTCTTCACAATAGAAATACATTAATTAAAAAACACTTATGTTTCTCATACACCTATAAATCATTAACATAAAATGTTTGTCTTGTGAACCATTATGTATTGAAATGAAAAATAACACTATTCCTCATTCAACTTGCTTGAGACATGCCCTGTATGAAACAAATTGAAAAGTGCAACAAATGGAACAATTTTCAAAATTAAATTACTATTAATTACATCATCCTCTGCAACATGTTTTGCTCTTCATCTTTTGGAATTAAAATTTGTTGTAAGTCATAGTGACTGACATGTAAATTTGTCGTGAATTCATAACCGAGATTTGATCTTTCCTTTATTGTTGTATGAAAACTTATTGACAAGGTTACCAATGGTTTAGTGAAGCGAAAAAAAAATTCTCATCTACCTTCTTAGGAATTTGGTTCTTCTCTTGTATCATTATTTCTTTCATATTCTTATGGAATGCATCCTTCTTAATTAATTGGTGTGTTTTTAAAGAGGCATTGGAAAACCAAGATTTGTGAGATATTGTACCTTTACATGCATCTCGCATTACATTATATGACACTTTTTTAGTAATTCATGTGTTCCCATAGCATCACACACTTTTGAATGATAGATTGTGTCTTTAATGAGGCATCAATCCAGTTGTGAATTCTTCTAGATCTCAATTTCATGTCACTTTGAATTTTAGGTAACATCCAAAATTTTCCTTCTTGTATCTCTCTCTTGAAGCCATCACTTTTTTGCTATTAGATATGTATTTATAGAGATTCCCTACATACCATCCATTAATTCAAATAATCTAATCAAATAATCAATTTTGGGGTTTATTTCCCCCTAAACATTATCCCTCATATAATTCATCGTCTTTTTATAAAATTCAAATAGTTTGGTATTGGAATATTTTATTTCCTTTTGTGTTTTCGTTAGATCCTTTTGCAATATTTCATTTTTTTTCTCTCTTTCTTCTACATTTTTTCCTTGAGTTTTCTCTCTTCTTCTATGCTTTGTTCCTATTTTTTTGGATTTTCTTTCTCTTCCTTCACATCCTCTTACAATTCATCTAACCTATTTTATAAACTATTATACTTACTTGTCGCTCCTCACATATTTTTCTTCACGTATACTAGTTCCACCTATTCCTATTCATTCACATCGACCGCAAAACATAGAGGCACGGTATTTTATCCTCTTCTCTCAATCACGGTCTTATTAACTATCACTTTTATGTTTTCTTTCTCATTTGCTAGGTCTGCCTCTAACTTTTGAATTTTATTATTCAACTTATTTTTCTCTTTATCTGTCTTTAGCAATGTTGTGTATACCACATCATTGTTCCTTTTTATACATTTATTTTGTCACAAGGTTTCATTCTGGTAAAATCCATTTAAAGGGTGGTTACTTCATAGTCACTGCAAACCATTTGATCCTCTAGTTTTTCAAATTTGGGCATAACATGTACTCTATGGTATCTGCATTTGGGTTATATGTAGGCAATGCCTAATTTGGAAGGATATGAAGTTACACCGGCCTGTAGCATTTGATTCATGTTTTTATTTTTTCTAATTTGTGGGAAAACTCGATTTGGTAATAAAAGCTTGAGGATTGTGGAGGAATCCAATGCTTAAATGGAGAAGGACTAATTCAATTTTTGGGGAATTTCCTTGTGGATTAGCAAATTTTTTTAGGGATGACACTTCCTTCGTAATTAATTTCCTTGATGAAATGATGCCCTATGCAAGAGTAACTTTATTTATACCTATATTTTTCCTCTTATCGGGTCCTTATTAGGCAAGTAGGAATTAAATTTATTGGTTTCTTTTGAATATTTTTTTGTTGTGGCACTTCCTAACCACTACTACTACCATCACTACCACCACCAAGAGTAGCAATAAATTCACTACCAACTCCTCCTCTTAAATTTTCAACATGTGGCTATAACGTATGTTGAGGATTTGAATCCAGAGAAAAATGTATTGGACTACCAATTCTTTTATATAGTGGTCCTTTCTCCGAGCTCGAGGCCTAACATATCGTAACCTCATCTAATATGTACCTCTGGTGGTATCCAAATGTCTTTTCCTATTGAACCCAAACCACCACTAGAAAAACCCATCTTTTTGGCTATAACTACCCCTGTAATATATGTTTGTTGTGTGCTTTCATCCAAAATTGGTTTATATGAGTTATCTCCTTTTTAGGGGGTGTAGCTCCACTTCCTCCTTAGAATGATCATTGGTACTTACCTTTGTGGGATGCACTGCATTCCACAATCTGCTAAAAACTACATCTTCTGGAATAGAATCGTACTCTAAAATAAATTTTGGATCACCTAGGTCCCGTCTCATAGACTAAAAGGTAATTATTTTTTACCTTGTCTAATTTTTATCTCGCAAAGCAACATCTAGATGTTTTGGCATGTTTTTAGAAGAGGACTTTTTATCATCTTTTACATAAAAATGCATATGTTTTGATTGTTGTCTCTACTTCTTTCTATAGATGCAATCCCAAAATTGTGTTGATAACTCTTTAAAACTAATTCCTTTCTCAATAGAAATTTCATCCATTACTTTTTTTACCCCATCCCAAGAGTTCTTGGTTTTTCAATTTTTCTAGCAAGGGTTTACTTTCATGTTGAATTTTAGTGGAAAAGTTCTTATTTTTCACTACCCTTACTTTAATAACATCACATGATTCATACAACTAGTGAGATTCAACATCAAACTTTTAAAAATGTAAAATTTCATCTGCCACATTGAATGCTTTTCTCTCAAATGTGAACCCTCCACACAAAAATGGTAAGGAAGGAAATATGCTCCTCTTTTGTTGAGTAACAAAATATAGTTTATCTATGTTTTCCATATATCATATATATTCAAGGAAAAACCCTCTTTGTCATATGTATTGGCAATTTGTAAGGTTGTACTCCTAATCCATAAAAACTTAGCACAACATATTCCTCCATGAAGTACCATTCAAACAACTGTATTTCTAATCCCAATTAAATGCAATCTCTACTATAGGAGAACTAGGCATTGTAGATTTTGTAATTTCTTGATAAAGTGAAGCCCAATAGTAGTCCACAAATTTATTGTAGTGCCTTCCATTATCAAACATCCTTGTCTTGGGGGTCTACTCAGACTAATAGAAGCAACACTTTTGGCTGGCCCTCAACATCATTATAACCCTGAATTGCTAAGCTTATTTCTCACAAACCATTCAACAAACAACGAAATAAATAAATAGCATAAGTATGTTGTAAACCTAAAGGTTTTAGTGTAAGAACCTTCTTTGATTATTAAGAATTTTTCATACATGAATTTTTCATACATAGATTTTGTGATGTTCTCAACAAATCTATATGCACAAGTTGTGGTACTAAAATAGATATTGTATATCATTTCAAGAAGGGATCCATCCACTTGTTCATTGCTATCAAATCCAAGGAAAAATACTAGCATAAAAATGGTATCCCTAATCCACAGTTTAAAGATCACATCTAGATAAAGAGGCCTCCCTTTTGGTATCATTCCATCATGTGTTATTTTTCACAAAAATAATCATTTGTATTTTGATTGGCAACATGATAATTGTTAGCAATTATTTCTATGTTTATACTGAGATGGTTTTAATTCTTTACTTTCAAACCCCAATGTATGACCAAGATTTTCCTCTGTAATGGACAACATTTATTTTTTGGTGTCATTTGCAAAAATTGTTTTTTTTCATCATAATTCTGGGCACAAAGCATGAAAAATTTTAAGGCATGGGAAAACCTTGTGGAGAATCATGTGTCCCAATCCAACCCCGATGTTATCTAATCTAACATTTTCATAGGATTATTTTCCTTATTCTTATATATGTATCTAAGTTGTGAGGTTCTTCTATAAATTACAAGATCATAAATATCATGATATTCATCAATAAAACCATGGGTTTTAAGAAGTTTGGCGTATGGGATTGGGGTTGTATTTTTAGATTTTGTGGAAGTAGACATGCTTGGAATTTTGGATTCTGGAAACCCTCAACCCTAAACCCTAATATTGAATTTTTTTAAGTGGAGGCTTATACAATGCTACTTATAAAAATAATCAAGATGCAAGATGACACTTACTCATAAAAATGAATATTTTGAGTATTTCATGGCCCAAAACATCTATGAATTTATTCAGCCTTCAAGTCCATTATGCCTTCCAAAATTCAATGGATGTTAAAAATCACCTTGCAAGAAAAAGAATAATCATGATCACGTATTTCACTGTAAATTTCAAATTTAGTCACTTTTCAAACTCCATTCAATGGATGACACTTGTCACTTTGCTAGTCATATTTTGGGGACTTTTACTCAAAATGTGGGTGTTTCATACCTTCATCATGTAATAGATTCTACGTAGTTGATCCTCATATATCGAATGATTTAGAATATTTATAAATAATTTAATAAAAGATACTTTGCATCATGTATCCATGTGTATCTATATGTGGAAACATCTTGAGGGAACCACAAAATTAGTTATAATTTGACCTTACATAAAAGTGTAATTGGTATTGTAATGAATTAAGGTAAGAATTTAATAATTTAATTTTTAATATATGAAAACTAAATTTTGACATTGTTTGAAAGGCATACATAAATTTAATTGAAATTTAGTTCTTTCTACTGCGCGCCCTCTCTATGCCCTCTCTCTGCCCTGCCCTAATGGTATCTACACATGCCCTTGCTCTCGCTACACGCAATCCTGTGAACCCTGTTGATCCACGGGATCAGTCTGGAGCTCTTCAGCCAAGTCGTGGGGGCTCGAATCTAGCTTCAGGGGTTTCTCCTTGGTCGTGGATCGACCTCGCCTTTCCCAATGTTGCGACTGTACGTTCGGATGGTTCTGCAAACCCTAGCCATATTCAATCACCATCTGGGGGTGTTCCTGGGAAAGGTGAGGTTCGTGGTGAACTGAAACAGGGAGATCTACCTGTTATTCCAATGCTGGATAAAGAGATTAGGCGCGAGTCTCTTGAAACCTCCTTCAAAGACGTCTTAAAAAGTAAGGAATCCTCCATGAAACCTGCAGACATCACCCCATGTATTACATTTGGGGAAGATGTCATTTCATCTGAGATTTACTACAAAGAGCATGCTCTGATTTGTAGATTCGGGGGTTTATGGCCCAGCCTTCCCGCTCTTCACGCGTGGATCTCCAAACATTGGACTCCATCTTTAACTAGTAAGATAGACTTATATCCATGTGCTAAAGGCATTTTCATTATGGTTTTCTCTTCAATAGCTGATAAAGACATCATTTCTTCCAAGCTCTAGACCTACGAGTCAAAATATTTGATCATGAAACCTTGGTTCCCATCCTTTAACCCGCACACAGAGTCATTCTCATGGAAACCTGTTTGGATCAGGCTACCCCATTTACCTCTCCAATTCTAGAGTCATGAATGTCTGACAACCATTGGCAATACCTTGGGTACTACACTCCACATAGATTCTCAAACAACTAATTACACCCATACTACCTATGCCCAGATCCTGGTGGAACTTGACACTGATAAAAATCTTCCTACTACCATAGACCTTAGAGTGCAAAATAGAACTTGGTCACAAAATCTTGATTATGAAGGTCTACCTTTTCGTGTAGGAGGTGTTTTGGATTAGGACACACCTCTACTGCTTTTGGGATGGAAAAACGTCAACATGAGAAGCGCAACTGGTGGAAAGACACACTCCCGGAGCACCTGATTTTTGTGGATAAAAAGGATCTTGAATCTAAAACAGTAGCTGAACCAAAGTCAACGAAAACCCCTTTATCCGAAACTCAGATTGTTAGAAACATGAAAAATACACAAGTTGTTGAGGGCAGCATGGAAAATGATAAATATCTCTCTCAGGATAACAACGTGGCTGTTCCAAATGGGACAAATGTGACTAAGGAAAATACTCCTCCTTTGTCTTCTTCTCCAACCGCGAAGGCTCCATCAGGGTGGGTTACGGTCAACAAAAAGAAAAAATCTACCACTCTGAAGGGTAACGCTTCGCCTTGTTGATTCTTATCTCTGCTATTGGCTGGCTGGGTTTCATTGGTCTCATTTTTCTTGGCCGGATAGCAGAATGCTTCCAATGGTGTTGTTATGCCATTGTTTTTGTTTGTTATACATCAGTTGTTTTTTTGTTGTTGCTTTGTCGGTTGTTGGTTTTTACTTTGCAGACAGTTCTCTGCAGTTAGGCTTAATTGGTCTATCTGGATTTTGATCCATCTCTTGTGCTTTAACTTTCAATTCTGGCTTCTGAGCCTTGGTGTACAAGGGTATAGTCCCTTTCAAAAAACTATTTGCCAATAATAAAAAAATATTGATAATTATTAATAATAAAATACATAGCATGGGTTACTACTACTCAATATTGTACACAATTATTAATAATAAACTTATATTGTTAAAAGACTATGTAAGATATAAAAACCTAAGAAACAATTAACACTCTTGCAAAGATTGAAATGTTTTGAGAAACTATTATGACTTGGAATAAATTTGATTACTCCACCATGTAAATAATTACTTCATCTTTTATGTTTCCTACTTGTTTTAATTATAACTCCTTACGGAGCTTTCGAAATCATCCAGATAAGTTCAAGTTCTTATATTGATTGTTTATTCCTTACACCTGAAAACCTGTTTTTGCACAAATTTTCTTTAAACCACCAAATATTTCCTAAATATCCATAAACAACTTCGAAAGATTAAATTATCTCTAATACCACCTCTATATGTTTTTTATATTTTCATAACCTTCTAGGAGGGTGCACACGTGCCTTGACATGACCAAACTAGGCCTTTCTAAGCTTGTCGGAGAACTAGTCTTCTATTGCACTTCAATGAGTGGAATGATGAACATTATCAAACCCTTTTGCAATCTTAAATATGTTTATTAAATGTATTAAGAGAACTGAAAGTTCAATATTATCATACATAGGATACATCTTACGACCGGGAGAGGGATTTGGGAAGGCTTTGAAGTAAATTTTCACATTTGGCTTAGTTGTCATGTTTCAAATTTTAAATTTTTGGGCTAGAAAAAATGCATAACATATGCCCAAAGTGAAGAGCCTATTTTTACCATGAAATCCTTATAACTACACACATAAAACATACTAAAAGATATATATTTGAACACATATTGAAATAAACAATAGGAACACAACAACAAAATTTGTTCAATTAATCAAACGAATAAAACTCATAGAGACCAATCTCAAATGATGCGGTTATATAATTTAATTTGGTTAAAAATCATACCCAAAACTCTTCTTTATTATGCTCTAATCCTTAAGCTCTCATTTCTCTATTTCTCTTTAATGACCCTTTCTTAGGGAATTTGAGATTTGTTTATATGGACATGAAATCCACCCAAATGCCACCATTTGACTCTTAAATTTATGAACTAACACAAAGAAAAGGCCCAAAAGACCCATTACATGAATTGAAGCATATTTTGTAGGCTTTTTGAAACCTTTACGGCGTCGACTTGAATTCATAGTTGTTCATGACTTCTCATAGTATCTTTTGGATTCTAAGAAAACTAGGAATATTTTACGTTTTAGCTAGTGCTTCATGGATTCCAATCAATCTCATAGTGTTCCAATAATTTTCCTAGTACTTAATAGATTCAATAAAAAAATTGGATTCCATAGTGTTCAATGAATAGCGCCCCTGTCAATAACGCAATCCTATAAAATGTGTCTCGTACGCCGGAAAAGTGACAGGTGAGCGTGAGAATCTACAAGTGACTCTTCCACGTACCCGACCTCTCGAGGTCGTGCCGAGACAGCCGGTGGGGGGTAGAATATGCAGACAAACTAGTTAGGTAGTCTAATGTCTTCGACACGCACTAGTGGTATTTGCGAATCTAAGCGCAAGAAGGCCCTTCTAACTTTGATCTTGGTGTGATAGATCGATCAGCGAGGATGACTGCTCGAAGGCTCCAATCAATATCGAGCTCTGGCGTGATTCGATCTATGGGTTATGGGATACGTGGAAAATGACCTGGGATTGTTTCGTGTATATCTCCTGATAAGGTCATATGGCGGATATAGTTGATTCTATGGACGATTTTCTGGCCTAGTCCAAAATTCCCTAGCTTCGTTAGCCGCTATATCTAGTAAGGACAGCTTCTTCGACGATGATAGGTGGAAGTGGAATGGACTGAAATACTAGTGTGTGTAGGCCTGTCCATATCTAATCGACTTGTGGATTCGTTGGGGTGTGGGACTGTGGATCACAACCATAGACTCTTGGTTGTTGCGGTCCCGTTATGGTCATACACGAGATCAAGTTCTAATGCTAGTATCCAGTAATCGTACACTTTTTTAGCTTCTACGTTTAGAACCAATAGTTGTGCGATCTTCTCAGAATACCTTACAGGTGTTCTTGCAACCTGGATTCTTAAGCTGGTATCTATATCTACGAGGGTGTCTCCAGCGTCTGGCTGTGGAACTAAAGGATCACACTCGAATGTTTGTTCTCTTTCGAGCCCTTCTACAGTCATGTGGATATTTTCTAGGGTAATCTGTAGTTTGGCTGACTTGACCAAAACGCATGTGCTTGGTCGTCTTCTATGTTTAATCCTCTTAACTGTGAGCTGATCAGTTGTAGATCTGCGGTTGTTCGGAATACTTGTATCCTGAGATTTTGGTCTATGTCAACTATTGTTGTGGCTAGGCTTGGTTGAGGCACGATCGGCTCAAATATATATTCCCTGGGCTCTTGAGGTCCCGTGATTGTCATACAAAACAAAATGTAATCTAACTGTAATGAAATAAATTCTAACTATGTGAAATAAATCTAACATATATAACCTTTATCTTTATAAGAAATATTCTAACAATTCTAAGGAAAACAAACTATTTTAAGCATATCTAGAAATAATAACTAAACAATAATTTAAAACAGACAAGATAACCGAGTGTGGTTATTTACCTGTGCAATTTGTAGAATTATTCTAAATAAATAAGATAGCCCTGTCTAATCTACTCGCAAGATTCTCGATCCTACCTCGAAGTGAGGAGTGAATCATAGTTTCTCAGAAACTATCAATCCCCACAGCTTCCCTGGCAATATCGAGAATGGAATGAAATGAAATAAAGCGATTAACTACTCTATTTGATATAAATCTGACTAGAACTTTGAAATTTAAAACCTAGACTTTGCATAACAGTGGCAAATCCGATGGTGTATGTGATCTCGTCCCCTCAGTATGATCTTCTCGTTCTTTCGTGTTCACTTGGATCCAGAAAAGCGTGTAATGCTAGCACCGATAGGAGTAGATTTTGGGACAAGGACAGCTTAGAATGCAGACCAAGAATGCGAGTAGAAGAGGGATAGCGCAAGAGTACAGAGCTTGGCTTATGCGATTCCTAGCGGGATTTTACTGCGAGTCATGCAACGTGAAGCGACCAGAACCTTTAACTATCCTATACGAAGAGCAAAACCTGCAACTTTAATGGCTTCCTAAGCTTTTTTGTTCCAAAATAAAGACACTGCTTGCACAAGTTGGATATGTGGCTTACCAACAACTGAATAAAGCTAACCATGTATACAATGAATTGAACTAAGAACTCTAAGTCACAGTAAAACAAATTTACAAAGCAAAAGGAATTCAGAGGCAAGCTTCTAACCGGATTGGATGGAGCAACAAAGATCGCCGCACAAGATGGGTCTCGTGGCTTACCAACAATGAGCAATGCTAAACCAAGTATGAAGTAAACTATGCTATCAATCCTAAGCAAGCTAACCAAAATACTAAAAACCGTAAGACTCTAACAAGGAAAAATGGTAATCAAAACTCCAGCTCAAATTCTTCACACAAACTCACCAAAATTCAGATTTAAAATCGACCATTTGCATGTACACAAACCATGCATTTATAGAATTCAAACACCCAAGGATCAAAACCAAATTGAACTCCTAAACAATAAACAAAGGAAAAACACTATTCCAGGGGACCAAAAACATAAATGCATGCTCAAGTCGGCAAAGAAAAGCTGGTGAAATGTGATATTTCACGCGGGTCACGCAAAAGGGCGTTAGAAAACGCGCCAGACCGCCGCCCACCTGCTGGGGCGCGATTCTGAGAGACCGCCGCCCGCAGGCGGCGGTTTTCACATCAAGATCAAAAGGGGCAAGAAAAGAGGGAAAAAGGGGAAAACAAAGGACACGGGGGCTAAGCGGGGTATGCGGGATGTTAACGCATATCCGAAGAGCTCTTTCTGGATCCCGAACACCTTGCGAGGAGACCTCTATCATCATGGGGCATTTATTACACTGCTCCGCAAAGACAAGCACCTTACAATTTTGGGTACGTACATATTGCCCCCTCGGAGAAGCGTTTTAGCCATGAAAGGGCATAAAACGGTGGGTCCGAGTATGGCAGTCCCGAAATGGGGGGTTTAGAAGTTATACCTTACACGTCCGTGTGTCGAAATGGCGCCATCCGAAATTCCCGCTACCTGCAAAATGAAAAGAGATCTCAAGTGCAGATAGATACAATAATTTGAAAAATAAACGCTAAAATAACAGGGAAAGAGGACGTACCATTTGTGCGGGGATAGGAACTTACCTCCGTCAGCGCTCCGAACCTGCGAAAAAGTCATTTTAAGACGAAATAGAACAATATATATATGAAAGTGGGCCCATTTTCCTATTCATTTGCGCGAGTTGATTTGATCGATTTTGAGCTCTGGGACCCACGGTGACGGTTTCTCGCGTGAGTATAGTCGAAACGTCCGCAGTGAGATCGTGATCATGCCTCCACGCGTGAACGCCACCCCGTGAGATCACAGGTTGGTTTTCTTCAATTTTGCATTTTTCCCCCTTCAAATTTGAAATGGAAAATTATTTGTAATGGGGGGGTTATTTTTGAAAATGTTTGGTTCAAAAGGTCCATCTAGGGGGGGCGCCTACTGGGTAGGCTCTTTTTTTAGCTAAAATGGTCTATTTTTGCGTTTTTTGGACTTTTTAGGGTTAAAAACCCGCGCGGGTTTTCGGACCGCGACCGCCGCCTAGCCTGGTGGCGGCGGTTGACACGACCGCCGCCCGATCGTGGGGCGGCGAAAGCATGAGACCGCCGCCTTTAAGGTGGCGGTTACAAAACCGCCTCCCTGCTCAGGGCGGCGGTTTTGCACAGAATGCAAAAGAGCTTGTTTTGGAGACTTATATTTTCTTGCATTTCTGTACGTTTTTATGATTCTCCCTGCATTGATTAGATACTAACTTGCTCTGTTTTGTGTGTTTTTGGGTGTATGCAAAGGCGAGGAGGAGTACATTAGATGGAGCCGGAGAGAGAGTGTGATTGGTTGCCCAGGGTATTGGATGCCCTTTCGCCAGACGAGGAGGACACGTTGCAGAGGGCCGGCATATTGCATATATCGCGTGTGCCCCATGTTACGCCATCGAGTCACATCCTTTGTGACTTATTTTCTTATTGGGATGCAGATCGGAACACTTTCCGACTGCCAGGTGTCCGCGGTGAGTGGACTATCACTTTGGAGGATGTTTACCGTATCCTGGGGGTCCCGATCATCGGGAGGAGGCTCACACTGGAGACAGCTGGGTCCAGAGCACAGATTGCACAGTGGGCAGGTTATATGGGGGATGCAGCTATTTCCACGGGGCCGAAGAAGGGAGTGAGAGTTAGATCCATTCCTTCTTTGCCCATCCCCGTATTTCGACAGGCCATCATGGGGATCCTTGCCTCGAGACTGATCGGGGACAAGGGAGGGGATACATTGTTATACTGCTGGGCCCCCATCATTGCACAGATAGAGGGGCATGGTCGGATATACACCTGGGGTGCAGATGTTTTGGGGACCACTTATCATGACTTATATAGGGTGGTCCATTTACAGGGACAGTCTTTGAGCCACCCTACTCTAGTTATGAGTTGGGTGTATGAGCGCTTCATTCCCTATGGCAGAGGCGTGGAGGTGGCAGATCCTGGCTGTGAGGGCAGCCAGATGGTCAGACATGTCGGTGCTTAGAGCACCTCACCAGCCAGTAGCTTCCCTCACCACAGCAGATATGGAGGCCACACCGTACCAACTCATGGCCGGCATTTGGGGAGAGGAGGCTCTCACATTGATCTCTTGCTCCACCACAGGGCAGCTTATTGACCGTGTGGGACGGGTGGAGGTACATCCTTTCGGCAGGGTCCCTCAGCAGTTCGGCCTCCCATATGTGGGCATGCTTCCTCCAAAGTGGCACCGCCCATAGATCACCCGGAGGCTAGAGGGGGGCCTAGAGGCCGTGGTTGGACAGTGGTCACTCCTGGTATTCCTATTGCAGCCAGGGGGATTGTTCGGGCCAGAGGGAGAGCTGGTGCACCTCGGGCACCTTTACTTCGGATTACTGCGGGTCCTGCTCATAGTAGCGATGACCCTATAGATATTGACTCCGATTCTGAGGAGTCCACAGAGGGAGGGTCAGAGGAGCAGACGGATGACAGCGATCCTGAGTGGCATGACACTCAGGATATTATGCAGGTAGAGAGGGAGGAGCAGAGTGCAGAGAGAGAGACTCTAGTTTCAGAGGAGCCACTCTCTCAGGGCCGTGGTGGAGAGGACGAGTCTGTTGTGGGGCGACATGTTGCCCCTGCCACAGGAGCAGCTCCACAGTCGGCAGCGGCATCTGCAGCGGGCGCTGGCCCTAGTGACCCATCTTGGAGGCCCGGTGACCCGAGTAAGTCATCCTCTCTCCCTTTCAGTGTTAGTTTGATTTAGGACTTGTTTCAACTGCTATCTCTCCTTATATTTGTATCTTGTATATTTTAGCCTCTTGCCTAGTTTCTAATTCGTCTTTCTTCTTTGTTTTGCAGAGACCGTCGACGAGTGGCGGGATCTAATCCGTAGGGTATGCACTGATTCTCTGATGATCCCTATGGATAAGACCCGTGCGGAGCTATCTGTAGATGCCGGGAGCCCTCAGCAGCCGGCAGGCATACTGACATCTTCGCTCCCATTTGGCACGTGGCTAGGATGGTGTCGACTCTCCGTACAGAGTTGGCGGGCTATAGGACAGCCGAGCGTCTTATGAGGAGCCATTCTCGTGGCGAGACCACGGCTGCTCCTCGGGACCCTGAGCCCTCCGTCCATTCAGAGCGCCGGCGTAGCCGGAGTCCTAGGCGAGGGCGCGCACCTTCAGCGGGATCGCGTAGGGGTTGAGAGGCCACTTGGCTCCTATGCACTTTTTGTATTATAGATTCTTTTGTGTATTACGGGCTCTTTGAGCGTTTTGACCATGCCTAGTGCATGATGGCATTGTATACAAACATTGATTATTTATATATATGCATTCGTTTTTGGATCAAAACTTTGTCACTTGTGTTTTCCCTTTCTGTTTCCAGCTTTCTCGTGTATACTACGATGTATGTTTTATATGCTTTCTAGAATGTATGCAATGGAAAACAGATGATGCAAATGTTTGCTTTCTTTTTGTGTTTCATGATGCTGATACATGATATTGTAGATATATTGTGATCTTAAATCTTAGTTTCTGTGAGCAATTTGGATACCTCATGTTTGTTTTGGCAAAGTGATGAAAATAACCAGTATGATGAACAGATTAACTTGCCCCACTCCTAACTCCACGCAACTAGTAAGATGCGAGGGCTCATCACCAAGAGCCAAGAAGGGCGCAAGTTATGAAATATGGTGAAATGATAGTGATGAAAGACAGACGAAGCTTTGGTGGAACCCAATTGAAAACTACAAGCTTACTCTACCTGAATGACTTCATAGTTTTGGATGCAACTTGCTTTGCGGTTTATCCAGACTTAGACCCGTAGATGGCCACATAGTAGACAAAATCTGGGTTTTAGGATTTTTAACTCTCTTGGAATTTTGAGCATCTGATTCATTCGTTTTTGACTCAAAGTTTGAATAGTTTGTTTATGACCTTTTAACGTTTTGCATTGTCTAGAGGACCCCCTACACTTTGCCCCATGCTACTAGTAAGAAGCGTGGGTTTATCACCGTGGGCAAGGCATAGGTGAGTAAGGGCATTTCCATCCTTTCCCAACCCTACGTCACTAGTAAGAGACGCAAGCTCATCACCGAAGGTTGGTGGGGCAAGGAAATGTGTAAAAATAAAATTTTCTGTTTAATCACTTTTTGACTTGTCTTTTTGAGTAAAATGTCAGTATATGCTTGTTTCCAAAGAGATGTGTATATGGGATAGATGTGACACCATGAAGCTTCTAGAATGACCATAGGCAAGACACCTATCCTAAGAAGAAATCAAAGCGAGAACAAACTTGCAGATCTTGGTATGGTTACCATTAGGACTTCGTCATGTTTGATTTTATTTGATAAAAGATTCCAAGATGACTTGATGATACCGAAGATGGAGAGGTATGATTAGAAAGTTTTGTGCCAACAACATCATGAGTTTGTAATGAATTACTTTGAGAATAGATTCCTTGATCACGATTTGTGTAAGAACAAGTGGACAAAATGATCCTAATCTATATGGAAATGCAATGTAGATAGTTATATAGGCAGCGCTTGCTGCTTATGCATAGAAACGCTTGAGGTGCAGGGAATTGACTGTTTCGCCAAATTCCTCACCTTCTAACGTACATAGGAGATAAGCACCATTCCCGTAGTCCTTCATGACTCGGTATGGGCCCAACCATTTGGGCCGGAATTTCCTTCCTTCGCCGGTCTTCTTGTCGATCCGGCTGTCTAGTCTTAGAACTAGATCACCTTCATATATGTCACGTTCATAGACCTTCTTGTTATACTGCCGGCACATTCGGTCAAAGATAAGCTCTACGCCATTGCTCAAAGATCTAACTTAGTTTCATCTAGGCTTTCTAGTTGGGAGAGACGTGCTTCTCTCGTAAGCGTCTTCATCAAGAATCCTTGTAGTGAAATGCGAAGATCGGGTATTTCGACCTCAAGCGGGAGAACGCTTCGCCCCAAATACTAGTGAGAAAGGAGTTGCTCTTGCTGGTGTTCTTATTGAGGTTCGGTGGGCCCACAAGGCCGGATATAACTTCAAATTGCCAATCCCGCTTGTTTTCTTTTCACTGTTTTAAGGAGAATGGCTTTCAATGCTTTTGTTTGTTGCTTCACCGTCCGTTAGCTTGGGATAATACAAGGAAGCCGTATGATGGCTTATTTTGAACTTACCGCATAGTTCGCGGACTTCTTCATTTTTGAAAGAAGTTCCATTATCAGAGATAATGATTTGCGGGATACCGTACCTACAAATGATTTGATTCAAGATGAACTTAGCGATCACCGAGCCAGGTACGGTAGTAAGAGGCATAGCCTCTACCCATTTGGTAAAATACTCAGTGGCCGTGATTATAAAATTGTGGCCATCTGTGGATGAGGGAGAGAATTTCCCTATTAAATCTAGGCCCCATGTAGAAAAGGGCCATGGAGTAGCGATTGGTTGCAGAGCCTGTGCTGGCATGTGGATCTCGTGAGAGAATTCTTGGCACTTATGACACCTGCGTGCAAACTCTATCGCGTCATGTTCTAGAGTGGGCCAGAAATAGCCCATTCGATGTATTTTTCGAGCGGTGGCATGGCCACCGAAGTGGCCTCCACATATACCGCTGTGAGATTCATAGAGAATCTTCTTGGATTCTTCTGTGTCGACACACCTTAGAAGCATTCCATCGAATGCTTTTCGATAGAGCACCTGCTCTATGATGACATATTTAGATACGATTATGCGTAACCGCCTTCTTTGTTGTGGTGTAACTACCTCCGGGTACGTATGGTCCATGATATAATTAATGATATCAGTGTACCAAGGGCACTCAGAGATAGCAGGTCGAGTTTCGATGTAGTATACGCATTCATCTGGAAAGTCTAAATCTACTAAATCGCCTCCGTCTAATGGGTTGTCAGCTAACCAATCTGCGATGATTTGTCCTTTAACTGACTTCTGGTTTACAAACGTTAATTCGAACTCTCCCATTAAGGTTATAAAACGTCCAGCTTTTTTGGACAAGGACCCTTGTGTGAGAAAAGTCCGTAAATGGTCTGTCTTTACCATGACCTTTGTTTCTTGATTCAGCATGTAATGTCTTAGACGTTTAGTAGCAAAGACTATGGCAAGACATTCTCGCTCTGCTTGTGTATAGCGTGTTTCATAGTCGAGCAATGTTCGGCTAATGAAATAAATCACACGCTCTCTCTTGTCATCGTCTTTTGGGCCAACATAAAGCCGGGAAACATTGGTAGCTCATGAGTACAAGATCAACTAAGCGATCTAACTTAGGTGGCATTAGCGTAGGTGGTGATAACAAAAACGCTTAATTGCATCAAAAGCTTCATCGCATTCTTCAGCCCAATCAATGCTATAGTCCTTCTTGAGTAAATTGTTGATTGGATGAACGGCGAAGCTTAGATCCGGGATAAATCTCCGGATTGCACCCACTTTCCGAGAAATGATCTGATTCCAGATTCACCGAAGGTGGGACCATTTCGAGGACAGCCCGAATTTTGGTTGGATCAACATCGATCCCTCATGATGATATGATGTAACCTAGGAGTTTTCCTCCTGTTACACCAAATACACATTTCTCTGGGTTTAGCGTGACTCCGTATTCTATTAGGCGTGAAAGAATGATGCGGAGTACTTCGGGATGGTCACAACGCTTCTTGGCCTTAGCCAACAAGTCATCTACGTAGGATTCCACGATTTTATGAATTAAATCGTGAAATATGTATGTCATGGCCCGCTGGTACGTAGCACCAGCGTTCTTGAGACCGAATGGCATAACAGCGTAGCAATAGGTTCCCCAAGGAGTTATAAAGGTGGTTTTAGCTTGATCTTGCTCGGATATTCTGATTTGATTGTATCCCGAGAATCCATCCATGAGAGACAAGAGTTCAAAACCAGCTGTTGCATCAACAATAACGTCTATAGATGGTAATGGGAAGTCGTCCTTAGGGCAAGCTTTGTTGATATCTCGAAAATCTATGCAGATGCGTATCTTTCCGTTTTTCTTGAGAACGGGAACGATATTAGATACCCATTGGGAGTAGTCAACTGGCTTGATAAATCCTACCTGAAGGAGTTTTATTACCTCCTCTTTTACCATGAGGGCTACCTTGGGCTTCATAGGTCTTGATTTTTGCTTAATTGGCTTTGCATCTGATCTAGTGACGAGGTTGTGCACCGCAATGTGGGGTGTGACTCCCGTCATCTCCTTGTAACTAAATGCAAATGCCTTCTGATGTTCTTTGAGAACTTGAGTATGTATTTCCACTTCTTCTGGGGTTAACGAAGATCCTAGTTTCAAGATTCTCGGCTCGTCTTCCGTTCCGATGTTGACATCGATTGTTTCTTCGATTAAAGAGGCGTTACCCTCTTCGAACTCAGGTGGTGCTGGAGGTAAATCTATATCATCCCCATTTTCTATTGCGTATATGTTAGGTTCCCTTTGTGAGGGAAGACCCGTTACGGGATTTCCGAAGTAGGAAGATGAATGCGGAATCAGAGATAAATCTAGCGTGTGATAAGAGAGATGTAGTGCTGCATAGGCATTTAAGTAATCCAAAGTAGCCGCATCGTTTCCAACATGGTCTAGGACGGTAGATTCACTTCTGTTTGAAAGAGGATTTGTCATTGTTTTTATTAATGGTTCGTTACGAATGGATACTGTGAAGTGAGTATCTTCTAGCTCATTGCTTGGAGTGAAGCGTGATGCCGAGGTTGCTATTGAATCGGCGAGAAGATTTTTCTCTCGGGATCGCTTCAATGGATATGAAGTTAAACGCCTTGCTTAAATCTAATACAGCGTTTTTGTAGAGTTGTAAATGTTCGGCTTTAGTTTCATATATTTCAGAAACTTGGTTTGTTACTAATTGCGAGTCTCCGAGGACTCTGATGTTATCAATACCAATTCTTTTGGCTAAGGTAAGGCCAAGGAGGAGAGCTTCGTACTCAGCGCCGTTATTTGTGCATTCAAAGTTTAACTTAAAAGAGAATGGGAGGACCTTCTCCTCGGGCGAGGTAAGAATTATACCTGCCCCGCTCCATAACGGCATTTAGCTCCATCGAAATGGAGAGTCCAATACTTAGCCGGGAGTATAGATGTAGGGGTATCTCTGCGTCAGCCAGACACTCTACTTCTACCATACAGAGATCTTTCATTGGGCAAGGAACCAACACCTAGGGAAAATCCCATGCCTACTGAATCGAATGGTAAGAACATTGGTGAATCTTGTTCTATCAACTCAACGATCTTCGCAGTAGTCCCTAATGATACTGTTTCTTTAGTTTTACCTTTAGGTGTTGGAGTTGTTTTGGCTATGCTGGTAGTTTCGAGATCCGTCGTAGGTATCAACTTTTCCTCTGGCTTTGGGTCAGAGGGTTTATTAAGTTGGTTTGTTGGAAGTTCAAATTCTGAGTGCACCCCTGGTCTTTTCTTTAAATCAGCTAGGTGCAAATCGAAAGGTTTTGGATCGCCTTTGGCTACGAATACCTTTCCCAGATGCAAGAATCTTACTTCTTGAAATAGCGTGGAAGGGATTGCCTTCATTCGATGTATCCAAGGTCGGCCGAGGATCATATTATAGTTAGTTTCCCGATCTATAATATAGAATTCAGTCAAGATGGTTTTGGGCCCTAAGGTGACCGGCAGTATTATAGTTCCTATTGAAGTGGCTTTAAGGCTATCATAGCCTCTCAAGGTATTTCGTGTAGTAGAACAGTTCGTTTCTCCATATCCAAGTTTTTGGAGGAAAGAGAAAGGGACTATGTTAACTGCGGCCCCGTCGACAACCATTGCCCGTTTTACATAGTTATTATAAACCCACACTTGCAAGTGTAAGGCTGGGTCACCTCGGCGTGTGATCTCAGCATCTGTGGGCATTTTACTTATTTCGAAGATGAATTCGACATCCTTGTCCGGCTGCCCCGGAGGATGGATATCAAAATCTACGTGATTTACTTGTGTTTCAGGAGGTGGAGTGATGTTAATTAGATGGCCTAGACCTAATGCTTCTAAAAGAGCAGCTCTGTGAGGGGGAGAGTTCTTTAGCAAGTCCAAGAATGAAATGTGTGAAAAGGTCTTTGTTAGGTCACTAATTAAATCATAGGCACCGATGGGTTTTTCAATTATTTGTTGACTCCTATCTATCTCTGGCAGATGACTTGGGCTCGGTTGAGAGAAATACTCTCGTGTTCTTGTTATAGCTTCGATAGGTAGTTCAGCGTCTAATTCTACCAAACTAACTATCTTAGGTCTTGGTTGAGCTCCCAACTGTGGCGCAACTGACGGATTTAATGAAGTCGAAGCTTCATGATCATTGTTTCCCGTTATTGCACCTTTGTTTGTTCCGGTTGGATTCAGCCTATTGCTATCATGATTTGGGAGCGGATCGTTAAAGATCCTGAGGGGAGCATTCTGAGGGGAAACTGCCCCTGCGAGAGTATTTGGTGATGATGAGACGGGATCTGCCAAAAACAAGTCTGTGAAGAACTGTCTTTGTTCTTCTGGCAAATGTTGCATAAATTTATTGTAGTCACGACACGTTCTAGTGTCGTGACCATGAATTTTATGGAAACCACAATAAGAATTGGGATTATAATTCCCGTTTTGTTGGTTTGGTGTGTATTGTGGCCTAAAATTCCGATCAAACTGTTGCCTATTAGGACCAAAGTTTTGGAATTGTTGTTTTTGGTTTTGACTTTGGTTTTGGTAACCAAATGAGTTTTGGCTTGGCCCTTGTATGGGATTTCACCGTTGTTGTTGTTGTTGTGGATGATTAAAATCCACTGTATTGACCGTTGGGGTAAAATTGTTGTTTCGTTGATTGTTTGTTTGTGACGGAGTATTAACAACATTTACCCTCTTGGGTTGGTCGGTTACCCCATCCGTTGTTACCCCACGATTTTTGTTAAGGATTTTGGGTCCTTGATTGACATTTGTGGTAGTTGTAGTATTTTGAGTGGAGGTGATTAACCTCCCATTTGCTCCGTAAGTCTTACGACCACTATCTATTGCTGCTTGATCAATTCGCAGAGCACTCTCAAGTACCTCATCATAAGTCCTTAGTGGGAACTTCTGGACTTCTTCCTTCACTTCTCTGCTGAGAGAATGAAGGAATAAATCACATAGTTCCATCTGATCCATGTTTGGAGCACTTGCTGATGAATAAAGAACTGTACGCCACCTCTGGATGAAATGAGCGACAGATTCATTGTGTTCTTGTTTGATATGCAAGAATTCCCGATTCTCGTTCTCGTAGTTTGTTCATGTCGAAGGCTTTGATGAACTCTGACACGAGTTGTTTAAATGAATGTATGGAAGCCTCAGGTATTCTATAATACCAATCGAGAGCGATGCCTTCCAAGGTTTTGGGAAATATTTTAGCAACAACCCCATCCCAAGGGAGTAATTCTCGTATGGCTGTAGCGTAAGCTTTGATGTGCGCGTTTGGATCTCCCTCGCCCTTGAACTTGGGCAAATCAGGGAGAGGTCTTGGAAGCATGACGCTTCGTATGGTGAAATCTAAGGGTTCCTTTAGATATTCTGAATATGTCCCTATTGCATAGCTTTCGACCATTGATGGTGGTTGCTGCGGGAGCAATGGCGGAATGGGTTGTTGATATGGCATAACGTACGCGTTGGCAGGGGCATAAGGAGGTCCCTGCGTTGGAGCAAACATGCCGGGAGAGGAGAACATATCCCCTTGTGGCGATTTTGAATACATGTTTAAGTACGAAGGGGTATTATCCAGGAATGGATTGCTCTGTACTAGACCTGGAGGAACAGTGCTAGCGATAGTGGGTCTAGTTGGCACTTGTTGAGGAAATTGAGGAGGCATGCCTAACGTGCCTACTCCTGTGAGGAGATCTACTTGGCCAGAGTGGTATGGAGGATTGGAACTCCCCGTTTGCATGAACGGAGAATTTTGATTTGCTTGAGCAAGTTCTAACCCTCTCACTCTTTCTACTAACGTTGAAATGACTTCATTTGGTGAAGTCACGGTACTTTGCCTGAGCGGCGTTTGTTGTGTACCCTGGTGTTGTATAGGCATGTGATAGCCTGTCATGAACTGATTGCTATCTTGCCAAGTTTCTCCAAGAATATTTCCTGTAGAGGTATTTTCTTGAAAATGGGTCTCGGGTTGTGCTTGTAAACCTCCTATAGGTGGGTACATACCCCGGGAGCGTTGTTCACTCCTAGGATAAGGTATTGATTGTCCATCGTCTAAGACCAGGTATGGATCTGATTGTCTACTGATATGTGGTCTGAGTAACATTTGAGGAGATGAACCAGATTCTCCTGTAAACGTCATATTGTTGGAACCTGAAGGTTCTGTTTGTTGGGTTCGAGGGGGTTGATCTAACTCCTCGGTTTGAAGAGACAAACTATATCTGGTTCTTGGGGTTTGAGTTGACAACTGATTAGTTGAATAGTTGTCACCCCATACTGAGAGCGAGGGTGATGATTCCCTATTCTGTTGGGCGTAGTATGCCTCAAGACCCAGGAGGGGTCTGCCATATGCGTCGAATCCCGACATATTCGGGGGGTATATGAATACCCGCAGAATAATGGGAAAGAGCGAAGGTGAAAGAGAGAAGATGAAACTTCTCAAAGAGAAGGTGAAATAATTGTTTGATTCACGTTGGGTTCACCAATTTTGTACGTCGGAAAAGTGACAGGCGAGCGTGAGAATCTACAAGTGACTCTTCCGCGTACCCGACCTCCCGAGGTCGTGCCGAGACAGCCGGTGGGGGTAGAATATGCAGACAAACTAGTTAGGCAATCTAATGTCTTCGACACGCACTAGTGGAATTTGCGAATCTAAGGCTAAGAAGGCCCTTCTAACTTGGACTGGTGTGATAGATCGATCAGTGAGGATGACTGCTCGAAGGCTCCAATCAATATCGAGCTCTGGCGTGATTCGATCTATGGGTCATGGATACGTGGAAAATGACCTGGGATTGTTTCGTGTATATCTCCTGATAAGGTCATATGGCGGATATAGTTGATTCTATGGACGATTTTCTGGCCTAGTCCAGAATTCCCTAGCTTCGTTAGCCGCTATATCTAGTAAGGACAGTTGTTCGACGATGATAGGTGGAAGTGGAGTGGACTGAAATACTAGTGTGCGTAGGCCAGTGTCTATATCTAACTGACTTGTGGATTCGTTGGGCTGTGGGACCTGTGGATCACAACCATAGACTCTTGGTTGTTGCGGTCCTGTTATGGTCATACGCGAGATCAAGTTCTAATCCCTAGTATCCAGTAATCGTACGCTTTTTCAGCTTCTACGTTTAGAACCAACAGTTGTGCGATCTTCTCAGAATACCTTACAGGTGTTCTCGCAACCTGGATTCTTAAGCTGGTATCTATATCTACGAGGGTGTCTCCAGCGTCTGGCTGTGGAACTAAAGGATCACACTCGAATGTTTGTTCTCTTTCGAGCCCTTCTACAGTCATGTGGATATTTTCTAGGGTAATCTGTAGTTTGGCTGACTTGACCAAAACGCATGTGCTTGGTCGTCTTCTATGTTTAATCCTCTTAACTGTGAGCTGATCAGTTGTAGATCTGCGGTTGTTCGGAATACTTGTATCCTGAGATTTTGGTCTATGTCAACTATTATTGTGGCTAGGCTTGGTTGAGGCACGATCGGCTCAAATATATATTCCCTGGGCTCTTGAGGTCCCGTGATTGTCATACAAAACAAAATGTAATCTAACTGTAATGAAATAAATTCTAACTATGTGAAATAAATCTAACATATATAACCTTTATCTTTATAAGAAATATTCTAACAATTCTAAGGAAAACAAACTATTTTAAGCGTATCTAGAAATAATAACTAAACAATAATTTAAAACAGACAAGATAACCGAGTGTGGTTATTTGCCTGTGCAATTTGTAGAATTATTCTAAATAAATATGATAGCCTGTCTAATCTACCTGCAAGATTCTCGATCCTACCTCAGAAGTGAGGAGTGAATCATAGTTTCTTAGAAACTATCAATCCCCACAGCTTCCCTGGCAATATCGAGAATAGAATGAAATGAAATAAAGCGATTAACTACTCTATTTGATATAAATCTGACTAGAACTTTGAAATTTAAAACCTGGACTTCGCAGAACAGTGGCGAATCCGATGGTGTATGTGATCTCGTCCCCTCAGTATGATCTTCTCGTTCTTTTGTGTTCACTTGGATCCAGAAAAGCGTGTAATGCTAGCACCGATAGGAGTAGATTTTGGGACAAGGAATGCTCTGTAATGCACCGAGAATGCGAGTAGGAGAGGGATAGCGCAAGAGTACAGAGCTTGGCTTATGCGATTCCTAGCGGGATTTTACTGCGAGTCATGCAACGTGAAGCGACCAGAACCTTTGACTATCCTATACGAAGAGCAAAACCTGCAACTTTAATGGCTTCCTAAGCTATTTTGTTCCAAAATAAAGACACTGCTTGCACAAGTTGGATATGTGGCTTACCAACAGCTGAATAAAGCTAACCATGTATACAATGAATTGAACTAAGAACTCTAAGTCACAATAAAACAAATTTACAAGAAAAGGAATTCAGAGGCAAGCTTCTAACCGGATTGGATGGAGCAACAAAGATCGCTACACAAGATGGGTCTGTGGCTTACCAACAGCTGAGCAATGCTAAACCAAGTATGAAGTAAACTATGCTATCAATCCTAAGCAAGCTAACCAAAATACTAAAAACCAGAAGACTCTAACAAGGAAAATGGTGATCAAAACTCCAGCTCAAATTCTTCACACAAACTCACAAAACTCAGACCAAAATCGACCATTCAGACATGTACACAAACCATGCATTTATAGGAATTCAAACACCAAGGATCAAAACCAAATTGAACTCCTAAACAATAAACAAAGGAAAAACACTATTCCAGGGGACCAAAAACATAAATGCATGCTCAAGTCGGCAAAGAAAAGCTAGTGAAACATGATATTTCACGCGGGTCGCGTCAAAAGGGCGTTCTGGAAAACGCACCAGACCGCCGCCTTGCTCAGGCGGCGATTCTGAGAGACCGCCGCCCTGTTCAGGGCGGCGGTCACGAGACCGCCACCCTGCAGGGCGGCGGTTTCGTCACTGAAGATCAAAAGGGGCAAGAAAAGAGGGAAAAAGGGGAAAACAAAGGACATGGGGGCTAAGTGGGGTATGCGGGATGTTAACGCATATCCGAAGAGCTCTTTCTGGATCCCGAACACCTTGTGAGGAGACCTGTATCATCATTGGGGCATTTATTACACCGCCTGCGCAAAGACAAGTACCTTACAATTTTGGGTACGCACGGTGTCCTACCAATAACAAAAACCGATTCAACTTTTTTAGCTAGTATAGAATAGCTTGTGAACTTGGATGCTCCTATATCATACACCTTGGGTAATTTTGAAAACTTGAGCTCCTTCTCAATAAATCAAAATTCCATGGCTTGTGACATATGGGACACTCAACCAAGTTACATGCTCTTTTTTTCATTTGACCAAATATTCCTTGTACTCCTTGTTGCACATCTTCTTGAGTAGTGTTAATCACACTTTCTTCTTCCTCACACACTTTATATACGTAATATGTTGTCTCCATTCCACCCCGATGTTTTTTATTTTAATCCTACATTTTTTTACCTTTGTGATATGGATACATATCCATCACATTGATTATGTTTGAGATATCAATGCCTTTGGGTAATTCAATCTCACAAATTTTCTTTAGAAACTTCTTCAAACTATTACGTTGTCCTATTTTCTTCCAATTTATCTTATCAGAGGTACCCTTGGGAAACCTTCCGTCTGATAATGGGCTAAAACCAAATCGCTATCATGAAATTCAAATTCCTTTCTCTTTTCATTTTTACACCTTATCGCATATTCATCTTCTCCAATAATTTGTGTACTTATTGGTGCACTTATTCTATGTACTCTACAAAATATTGTACTTCTTCGCTCCTTTATTATTTGCATGGAAAGTTTTGGAATTCCCTAAATCCTCATGGGTTATTCCCATACATAATCTTAAATGGTGTTCTCCCTATGCTCCAATTAAATGCACTATTATACATGAATTTTTCTTATGCTAATGTCAAGTCCCATGTTCCCGGCTTAGCTTCTACCAAACATTTAAGTAAATCTCCAATATTCTTATTCACAACCCACATTTGACCATAAATGTGCAGATGATATGTTAAACTTAATTACAAGTTCTTATTAAACTTCTTCCAAAATACTTTCCAAAAATGACCAACAATTTTTGTATCTTTGTTCCACACAATATCTTGTGTGGCAAACCATAAAGCCTCACAATCTCCCAAAAGAAGATATTTGTAATATGTGTCACATCACTAGTCTTTATGTAAGAAATAAAATATGCCATATTTGAAAATATGTCCACCACAACATAGATTAAATCAGCTCCCCTTGTGTCCCGGGTAGAACCAAGACAAAATCCATACTTATATCTTCCAAAGGATTCTCTTGAATGGGAAAAGGTTAATATAACTATGTTATAAGATCTTCCCTTATCTAATGACATATCCTACATTCATGTACCATTTTTGATATATCTACAAACATCCACAACCAAAATTAATTCTTTACTAGTTTTGCTAACATCTTATATAATTCAAATTTCCCTTATAATCCACCATGGTGCTTATATTTCACCAAATTCTCCCATATTGATCCTTTGGGAATGTACAATTGTCTTCCTTTGACCAATAGGCCTTCTTGCACAAAATATTCCAACCAAGGCATCCTATCAACACTTATTATTGTTGTGCATGTTTTCGTACTTGGATGAAGTCTTCATATTACACATACAAGTTCTTGATGTACTTACATTTAAAACCCACCACTTCATCTCTCATCTCTATCAACAAAATATTATGTTGGCCCAATGCATCATAAAATCTATTATACTTTCCACTCTCATGCTTCAACACAAATGTGTATCTTTGTAGGTACTCTACCCACTTCATATGTCTCTAATTTAGCTTCCCCTAATTGTTTATAAACTATAACACATAATGATTAGTAAACAACACAAACTCCTTTCAAAATAAGTAGCTCTTCCACCTCTTAAATTCTTTCACAATTACATAGAACTCTTGATCATGCGTGTTATATTTCTTCCTCGCATCATTTAATTTCTCCTTCCCTCTCAACTCAAAATTGTGCCAACAACTATACCATTAGCATCACAATTCACATGGGATACCTTTGCAAAATTAGGTAAGGCAACACACCTTTGGATATTTAGCTACCTTCATTTTTAATTCTTGAAAATTTCTTTCTATAGCTATGACTCAAACAAATTCCTTATTATCCCCTCACATGACCTTTATGATATGTTAATATGTTCTACTTAAATTAATAATGAAATTACGGTAATAACTTTCCAACCCATCAAAATTTTGTGTTTCAAAAAAACTCCTTGGTGATGGAAAATCCACTATCACATAAACCTTATAAAGATCTATTTTAAAACTATTGCGGGAAATCAAAAATCTAAATGCACAAGATCTTCCTGTATGAAACTACACTTTTTTAAATTCATCAAAAATTATCCTCACACAACCATAGAAAAAGTTAATCTATATGTAACAAATGTTGCTTTTGTGTCCTACTAAATATTAGAATATCATTAAGGTACATGATCACAAATTTCCCAAAACTAGTTTCAGGAATTCATTCATCAACCTCATAAAGGTACTCGATGCACTACTCAATTAAAATGATATTACTAGCCACTCACAAATCCTTATTTTTTCTTGAACGTGATCTTCCATTAATCGCCCTCTCTTATGTGAATCTAGCCATATCCACTGTTCAATTCAATCTTACTAAAATACCTCATGTCACTCAAAAAATCTATGATGTCATCCATGCACGAAAATGAAAACCTCCACTTGACAATTATCTTATTGATTTCTATATAATGTGTACACATACACCATTCGCTACCTTTATTTAGGGCTAGATATATTGGTATTGTGCATGGTATTAAAATCTCTTTAATCAATCCTCTATCCAATGGCTCCTAAAATTACCTCTAAATCTCCACATTCACTTGTGGTATCATCCCATATGCCCCTTTTTAGCCAACCCAATCCTAGGATTAAATATATGTGGTGACTTATGTTCCTCACATGTGGTTTCCCTTCACGAAACTCACTTGAAACTACTTCCTCAAACTCTCCCAACACATCCTTCACTTTATACAACATCTATTCATCTCTCTATCACTATACCTATGCTCTCTTTGTATGAGATTCATTATTAGCATAAAACATGCACTATTATACTTTACCCCACTCAAGAATTATTTCCTTGAAGTAATAACACCTTTGGTCTTTGTTATAATCCCTTATTCTCTTCCTTTATCAAATTCAAGGCATTATTTTCAATCCTTTATCACCCTATAGGTATTTACGCATCCATCAAGTTGTTTCTTTCAATCAAACTACCATGGCTTCCTAAGTAGCACATGACATATTCCCATGAACATTACGTCACTCTAGAGTTCATATTCATATATCCCTATTAGGAACTTAACTAGACATTTCTCGATCACTAAAATATGGTTCCCTTTTTGTAACCACAAAACTTCATAGGGATTATGATGTTCAATCCTCTTTAACCCTAACTTGTCTAATATCTCTCATGTAACCAAATTATCGATTGCCTCCATCATCTACTAAAAACTTGCAAATGTTTCCTCAAAGTGACTTACATGTCATTATGAACATATTATTCCTTTGCTCGTGACCAAATACTTCTTTTGTTGGTCTCAAAATACATGATTGAACATCAATGTCTATCCTATCGTTGGGTCTTTTTGTGTCTTAACAAATCATCTTCATTAGCTTACAAAATGTGCACACTTGAATCACAATGTTTACCATCACTCTAGGTGTGTGGGAACTTGAAATATTTATGCCCTATTTCTCCACACCTATAGCATGTGTCATTAAACCCGTGACATCTTCCATGTCTAAAGGATCATATTTCCTTATATGTATTTCCTCCTCCTCTAGTTGTTCCTTCATTATGCAAAGTTGTCGAAAATGCCTCACCTTTATTATTTCTAGAGTTTCCCCTTCCACCATCATGTCTCCAACTTTACAAGACATTTATTTTCCCTTATGTAGCACTCTATTACTTGAACATTACCTCCTCTACATTCAGTGCATACTAATATGCCTATTTTATTAACCAAACTTGAATCATTCTTAATTTATCCCTGAATCATAATTTGTAATCCATTCATATATTTAGAGATCTTCTCCATATCATCTTCTACATGCCCTTCTTGAAAGGTGAGTTAATAAAACTCTTTAGTGTACTCCTTCACATTTATCTCTCTATCATAGGTTATGCAACTTCTTAAACAAACTAAGTGGGTAATCCACAATCAAAATTTATCTTTGAGCTTCAAAGCACCAATCTACCCCATGTCTTGATCATCGGCTTACCTCTTTACACTTTTTCTATCGATATATGCTCCCACCAAATTTATGCACGACCCTTCAACTTCATGCATGAAAATTTGAATCTCTTAGATCTTTCATGTATTTGTTATCTAATTTTGCACACTTGGAAAAATTGGACAACGAGGGTGCATCGGATCCTGGGACCGGAAGAGTTCCTTATGAATCCCTATGGGATATTACAGTGAATTTTATGTTTAAGGAGTGTTTATGGCATTTTGGGTAGTTTTGGAGGCATTTTGAGTCATTCTTCCCTTTTTGGGGTTTTGAGGGTTTTAAGTTTCCTAAGTCAAAATCTTCAGCAAACAAGGGAAAAAGTGGTCAAAATTGATTAATCACATTTAAAGGGTCCTTTTATCATTACGTGATCCTCATGGTTTGAGAAAATCTAGGAAAATTCAAAATTTTAAGAAGCGAGGTGTGAAAATACCCAAAAGGGTCTTTGAGCTCAAATAGCTCGCCGAGTAGCTTGGTGAGTGAGTGTCGAGCTAAGGTTCAAAAGGGGCTCAAAGTATTGAGTTTGAAGTCAAGCCCTTCATCAATTCTGTGGAACCATGTAGCGAGTTGCTTGAGCATTGAAGCCAATTCCACATGGAAAATCTGACATTAACGAAGAATGCAATGAAATATTTCAGTGTGGGTTCGGGCTCATAGGAAACTGAGCAAAGATTAGTAAATTTCCTAAATGGCTTGGTGATCCATGCACTTTTTATTGGCTTGGAACTTAGTCAATGTTTAGGGGAATGGGAAGTGAGTTTTGGTGGAGCAAGTGAACATAATTAGTGAGTGAGTTGTGTACTTATGAGATCAATTCATGGTGAAGCCAACACAAAATGATGAGTTGTCCACATACATGGCGAGCCTAAATGAGGTCAATGTTAGTTCGGCTCGTGAGGTGGTATCACTACAACCATGGGATAATTCGATAGAAAAATGGTTTGATAGTTCATTTGAATGAGGATCTCGAAGTTACGCAAGAGTCGTAACGATAAAAGCAAAGAGATTGCTCGAGGCATAGGTCACTCACAAGCTCTAAACTCGAGATGAGAGTAATGCAAAGGTTTGATGTCAAGTTAGACTATAGTGCCCACTTCCCTTTGACACCTTTTGATGCTTATTTTGATACTGTTTTTCACGTTATAGACATTATTATGTTTTGACTTAGTGTGTTGTTAGACATTGATCATGGATTATTGTTGATCTTGACTTGACTATGATGCATGATGATTATTAGAGACACCTTACATGTGGATGATGATATATTATTTGACATGGATGTTTACGGATGTTTTTCAGACATGTGATTTGGATATTAGGAGTTGATCTAGAAAATGGATACTATTTGATGATGATATAGTTGTTGATTAAAAATGTAAATGATGTAGTTGTTACTTCGATGTTGTTGTGATTCATTTATATAGTTGGTTTAGTGATTTTATTTGTATCATATTGGATGTTCTAATATGGCCATGAGGCTGAAGGAGGTATTTGTATTTTGCAGGTTAAAAATATCACAACAAAACATCGGGGGATCAGAGACCAACCAAAATGGAATTCTAGGTGAATTCAACAAGGTCACCATGGCAACTTGTTTTGTCTTTGTGTGTTGTTTTGTTAGGGATTCCCATGGGGGATTTCCTTTATATGTGACCATGGGTTTGTGTATTTTATTAATGTGTTTCTTTTATTATTGTTGTATGTATTTTATTAAGTAATGTGTTCCTTTCTTTTAATTAATTAAAATTGTGATAGATTAATGTGAGAATCATATGATTAAAATTTAAATAAATCAAATTGGGATATGGGAAAGTAATTATAAGAGTTGTTGGCTATTTGTATTTAATTTGTAAGGGATGTGTAAGTTGTGTAAGAGCTTGTGTAAGTCATATTTTGGAGTAAGAAATACTCCACCTCCATGGAAATTCGAATTTGTCCTTGGGGGCTATTTTTGGAGGCTTGTGGGACAAGTAAAACTTGTCCCATGCCTCTAAATTTATGTTACCAACCATACTTATGGTTGGAGAAGTGATTTGTGACTTTTTATAATGCATTTTATTATTCATGTTGCTTGTTTTGGACTACACTTTCTTACATTTTATTTATTTTGATGTCCCTTGATGTGTGGGCTTTTGGAGTGTGCAAGTAACTTGTTATATTTTCACCCACGTCTTCATTGTGCTTAGGAGATTGGACTTTGTCTTTTGTGTTTGAAATTTGAGGATGTGTGATGTGGCATCCTAAATGGATCCACATCATCCTCTTCTCTCCCTCTTCTATTTAATTCAAACTCTTTGCTTGTTTTGGGTTGTTGAATGATTTTGCAACTTCTGGGGCGCATTTTCTTGTGTTGGAGCTCTTGTTTTGGAGGAAGTTTGGAGAAAGCTTTGCATGCTTGGGAGATTGTTGTTTTGGACTATGTTTTTGGCATTTGAAGCTTTTTGTTTGGACACCAAAGTTACCATGGAGAGGTAGGAGATTATTCCCTCTTTTATTACTATTATTTTCTTGTTGTGTTGTGTGTATGGTGCATGCTTTGTTTTATTTATTGGCTAGTTGGGTAGACTGCCTTAGGGATGGTGTAGGAGAAGGCTATGGGGAATTCATGTGGGGGCATAAGGGAATGCCATTGGCATCAGAATTTTGTGGAGGGAGTTTGGGTTTGGGATCCACCATGGAAAATAAATAGCTTGCATTTCTTACTTTGGGGTGGGCATAAGGAAATTTTGTAGGGGGCATAAGGAGAAACTTGTGGGGGCATAAGGATGTGTGTGGGATGAATTATTTTGGTGGGTTATTCGGTGGATGCCCAATTCCCAATTGGGAGGCATAAGTAGCTTCCCCCATAGGCCTTGCTCCTTTGGCTTGCATGATCAAGCCTGAGTTGTGATTTGAATGTTTTCTATTGCAGTTATAAACTGTTGTTTTGTATTGAATTATGTTTTATATTGAAATGTGCATGTTTAAATGAATGTTGTGTGTTGTGGAAGCCATTATGCCATGGGTTGAATCACACCTCTGATTGTATTTTGGTTGGGGCTTGGGGGCCAATGATGAAGGAAGGATTCTCCTTTCATTGGATGTCTTGGTTGGGTGGAGAGCATTTCCTTTCCCCCTCTTTTGTTGTGATCAATTTGGAGAAAGAGAAAATGTGCATGTTGTTGTCCTAGAGCAAGGAAAAATGTAGTTTGACAGTCCCTTGTGAAAACATATTTATTTGTAATCCTTTCCCACATGATGTGGATGAAATTGTAATAGTTATATTATGGAGAAATGATGTTGTAATTGATTATGAAAATGTATACTTGAATTGTGAAAGACATTTAAATTTTGTTCTGTTTATTGGAAAGAAATAGAATTGTGTTATTGCTTTCAAGAAATGGAGGAATGTGAAGATGTAAAATTTTATAAATGAAGTCAATAAAGAATTGCAAGTTCATCTTTCATTTGCATTGTTGGGTTGAACTGGAATGTTAAATTGTGATTGGAATCTTTGTTAGAAAATGGAAAAAAATAAGAAATACATGTGTAAGAATTATATTGCATTGTCTCCTTTGAAATATATTAAATTTGGAAATCAGATTTTACAATTTAACTTGGAAATGATTTGTTTAGAAACAACTAAATGCATTGGATTAGTTTAGAAACTATATACCACACTTAAATGATAAAATTGATAAATAGATCCTTTAAAAATTTGATCACTGGCATTGTGACTTTTAAAACTGAAAAATTTAATCAAATTGTATAGTTCGTACCTACACACATTAATCAACTTGAAAATGATATATTTTAGCATGCTAAGATATTAAGAAACTCAAATTGACAAAGAACACTTAAGAAGACAAGTTAAATTAATGCAAAATCGAATCCAATCCCTCTAATAGTCGTTTTTCTGTCAATTGATGGAAAAATGCAAATTGAAATCAATGGAATAAATTTACCTTCCTAAAACACTTTAAACTCTCCCTAGATCAATTCTCCATGCCTGTTTGACATGTTGAGTGAAGGAGGAGATCCAATTTAATCAAATTGGAAAGTTGGAAATTACCAGTTGGCTTATTAAAATTCTGCATATATTTTTACAAAATTTACCCCATAAACTTTATCAAAATGTAAAATTTATGTTTTCTTGTGTAAAGAGGGCATCAAGATATTTCCAAAAAGTCCTTGTTTTCCAAAAACCGAGCTTTCTAGCTCAAGTTATGGCACTTTGAAGTTTTTGTGCCTTGGCGGGAAAATTTGGGAAAATTTTCCCTGGTGGGTCACAACCCAAAAATTTCCTGTCGAATTGCCTTAGAAATTTTTTTTTAAAATTGGCTCAGAAAAATTTCATCTTTTCCTCCACTAGCCCGCCAATCAGAGGTTGCCACGTGTCCTCACGGGCAGCGGCGGAGGCGTGGCATCTTTTTACCCTTTGACTTTTTTGAAAATTTTGGAAAAAATTTCCTTTTAGCCCTATCGGCCCATGGCCAATCATAGGCTACCACATGGTAGCTTTGGGTGCTTATGGAGGGACACAGACCCTTTGTTATATTAAATTTTTACCTTTGGAAATTTAAAAAAAAATTCCTCGCGGTCTTGCTCTCCTGTCGCTCCGCCCCGTCTCCCTTCTCCCCATGGTGAATCGTGGAGCACCACATGTCCCTGGTGGACCCGTGGGCACGTGGACACCAAATTGACTTTTCTCCCCTTTGGTAAGATTTCCATAAAACCCCCACCACTCCGCCCTTCCTTTCCTTATTGCCGGCAATGACTCAAAGGCTGCCACGTGTCCTTAGAGGACCCACGGAGGCGCAGGCGCAACTGGGAAATTTCTCCCGTGCAAGGAAATTTTCCAAACTCCCCCCACGACCCGCCAAAACCCGCAATTTTCCATTCACCCCTACCTGACATGTGTCCCCTTGGGAAAAATTTGACCCCTAAGGTCCGCTTGCTCATATCTTGAGTTTTTGGAAGAGTTAGGAGGACTTCTTTATATCACCGGAAAGGTGAGTAAATTTCCTATCCAATGGGAAGGATTTAGATAAATTTTGGATGTGTTAAGTATGAGAAAAATCAGGTTGAAACTCTAAGCCTACTAGAGAGTGGGTATGGGGGTAGATTACTCCCTAAACCTAACTGAAACTTCTAACCCTAAAATTTGAACCATGTGAACTTGATAATTTTTAATGAAGGAAAAGAATGTCCTAGTAATTTTAAAATTGTTTGAGAACCTATCGATGGCAAATCTGTTCCATTGTAACTTGGTTGTAGGCACTTCTAATCAAAAAACAATTATTCCCTAATTTTCTAACCAACCCTAGGTTGTTTTTTGGGTCTCAAGTGGGTTGATTTTAAATGGGAATCACATAGACTATGGCATGATATCATAACACATAGAACATTCGATGGGGAATTTTGAAGTTTCATTTCCAAGTGGAGATAATAGGATGGCATTCTAAGCTAGAAATTCTGTAGGGGGATTTTGCATTTGGAAAACCATCATAAGGCTTTCACCGGTGGAGATATTTGGATAATTCACCAAGTGGGATTCCAATGATGGTGGGCTAAGGTGCATTCCCCATACGTAGAGATTCATGTGAATGTGGTCAATGTTTGTTGAGTATTCCACTCGGTCATCATCTAAGCCATGTTAAGTGGGAGGTTGGTAAAAACTTGGAAACCCTGCATAAGACCCGGTCATCTCATAAATGCAAGGGACACAATTCCTTGAATATAGATCTGAATACGGTTAGAGTGAGGGGTTTGTGTCTCGATTTGATGAATGGGCTAGGCTATAGTACAAGGGAGATAGGAAGCGAGTAGGTCTCGTATGAGCTCGGCTGGTAGATTAGAGAGTCATTCAGTATGACATGATAGACTAAGAAAACATCAAGCTCGGTGTTAGGGGAATGCATCGCAGGAGGTAACCACATAAAACTCATGGGATGATTAGGTGAGCCATTAGGATGGCTCAGTCAGGAGATTTGTTTTCGATGATAAGATAACATGGCCAATGGATTCTTTGCATTGGAGATACATGGAACACACGTTAAACTCGGCAGATGGGTGTTAGCAGAGATCAATCAAACTTGCAAGACTAATTTGATATGGATTAGATAGCCTAAGCGTGATGGATTTCAGCTTGATGATTTTAAACAATGTTCAAAGACGAGGACACTAAGGTATGGTTCATTTCGAGAGAGCCCAATGATGGCCGCATTTCTCAATGAGGATGAAGCTAGCTCATTTTGTCATTTGTGTTCAAATCTCTACATATATAGCTCGATGGTGGAAGCATTTCAGGCTCGTATGGCCAAGTTGCATGAGTTCAGAGAAACTCAACATCAATCGACAAGCTCAATGGGAATCGAGTCAAATGAATAGCTTGATATAGCTCATTGTGGTGGAATTTTTGGATAAACTCGATGGAGCTCGGTAAGGAAGACCTAGCAAAGAGCTCATAGAGTGGGTGAGTTAACATATCTCGGTCAAGAAGGCATCGCCGGGAGGCAGAAAGCAGAGGCTAAGCCCAACTCGGAGAATCAAACCAAAGCTGAGTCACTCGGCTAATATTCCATGGGTGGTGAGCTCGGTCGATGCGCTCAAATGAGGGATAGCTCGATGAATATCAAACAGAGTGATGGATGAGAGAACCGAGCTTGAAGCTCGTCATTGAATATGTCTAATTCGGTAAGATAACGATTGCAGAGGCACTCAAACAGCAAAGTGAGTCATGGAAAGGAAGGAGCTCAGCCATTCAAGGTAAATATGAGCTCGAAAGACTCATAAAGAGGTTATCTCACCATTTGATGTTAATGTTGTGACATTGGGGGAACTCGAGTGGGGTCGTGGAATCAAACCAAGTGAGCTCATGGGGGTTGCAAGGAACTCATGCATGGAGCTCTTGGCGAGTTGAGACCGAGCAAGTTTGGCCAATGCAAGGTGAGTGATGGTCACAATGTTGGAGTGCAAGGTCGATGGAAGAGCTCACTCGTGACAATGGAGAATGTGGCTCATCTTGGTCACATTGATGAAAGGCTCGGACATGGTAACTCGAAGGGTGATCGAGCCACATGGTCAAGTCAAAATAAAGAATGGCTCAGTTGAAACTCAAGCGGCGAGAAATCTTGAGAATGATGGTGAGTTGGGAAGATAGGATGTGAAGCTCGGTAGGTAAGCCGATGGAGGGAATAATTTGACTTGTTAACTATCAAGTTAACACCGAACCGGGAATAATATGAGTCATCAGGAATCTACATTAAGTTCAAGGACACCGAAGTGATCATTTGTGGGGAGTTGTTGAAAAGAGCTCGGTGGTAAACCCACAAGTTGAACCATGCACGTAGAAAATCAACATGGAGCTCATGGAAAACGTGAGACAAAGATGAGTTTGGAGTTATGAAGTGAGTTAAATAGAGGGAAAATTACTTGGTGAGTTCGCAGAACTTGCCAATTCATGTAAGGGTCATTTAGGCTCGTCTGTTTGGATGCGGCAATGCAAATTAGCTCGTTTGATGTGTGTAGGTAAGAGGATCTCAGTTCATAGTTGGAGCTCAATTGATGGAGGATCTCAATTCAAAGTGAGCTCGAGTTGATGCAAAGTGTAGAGGAACTCGACTCCAACTTAGTGAGTTGGCTTGATGAGCCAACCATCGAGTTGGTATTTTTGACCGGTTCTCATGAACCCCTTCAGTATAAACCAACTCCAGGGGGTCCCACTCAAAATTTATTAATTAAATTAATATTTTTATTTAAATATTTTATTAATAATATTTATTATTATTATTAAAATATTTTATTTAAATATTATTTTAATTAATTAAGAAGATTAGGTCAACAGGCAATTAATGGCACATGATGGAAGCTTCTCAAAGTGGTTCAACCAACTGTAATAAATACATCATGTGCCTTCATTTTAGGAAGAAATTTATGAATTTTCCTCTTCTCTCTCACATATTCTTCTATAAATGTAAGTTGGAAGCTCATTCCAATAGGTCAGATAGGTTGGACAAGTTAGATATCTAAGACAAGTGCAAATTTTTCAAGAGTCCTCTCTCTTCTACAAAGTTGGATTTCTATGTTGAGAGAACTTTCAAGCCTTATTTCCAAGGCTATAATGGAAAATACTTTGCCTCGTCTAAATGTATGATTCATTATGCATGTTATTAAAGTAATAAAAGTGTGTGTTTTGTGACTAATCTCGGTCCTTTCATCCTTCTATACTTCTTTGTGCCTTTTCTCATGCTTGTAGGTACACTATGTAAGTTCACGTTTCTATTGTAGGTTCTTGGAGTTTTGTGCTTATCAAGTGGTGGAGTATTGCATGCAGTTGAGTTGTGGTGTTTATTCACCCTTCTCAAGTTCATCCTTCTTCATTGGAAGACCGATAGATTATTTTGTCTGATCGATTTTAACAAAGGGAACACATGCTTCCTAGTCTATGGTATTATGTACCCTCTCTAAGTTGCAATAGGTGAAGTTGACTTTTGGTGCACACACCCTCTTCAAATAAACCCTTCTGAGTTAGAAATACACTTTATTTGGTGCATCACCATCCCCTAGTATAGTATCATTTCTACAAACCTCTCTCCCTACACCCCATGAAAAGTTAGCATAGGTCTAGATAACTATTTTATTGCACTAGGAGTAGTATAGCACTTAATTTAGGAAGAGGAATTTGGCCTTCTCCATAGGTTCACCTTGATCCCAAGTCCCACTACTTGAGAGGTGATCCCATGTTTCCCAATCACACCGAACGTCCTATTCACATTTTGGCCATTCATAGGGTACAGTGATTTGGCGACAACAATATTCATACTCAAAATACTTCACAAACTCCATTATTTAATTGATGAGCTCCACTAAATCTAAACTTTAAGAATAACTCAAGGTATCCAATCTAGGATTAATCACCATCCTACCAATTACGTGTAAAATATTGTCTTCTAGTCCCTCGGATTGCACATTTTATTCTTCCTCATTCTTTACTTGTGTTATTTTTTGCACAAGTTCCACCTCATTATCGTTGTGATCCTCCACAACAACACCTCGATGTTGTACATCTTCCATAGCCCCCAAATGGGCTTGCATAGTCCTCATCGATTTAGCTAAGCCCTCAAGCCTTTTACCTTGGTCTCTATGACCTCTTACAATATTCTTCCTATGTGCCATTGAATTTCCTAAAAAATGTGAGATCCAAAACCTCTCGCAACCTTCACACCTTTTGTGAAACAAATCTTCTTAGTGTAATATGTCTGCAATGATTTTCTACCCACACTCACAAATGCAAAAACTAATAATGTTAATTTTTCAATCCTTGCATCTTCTATTAAACAATCACCCATATGAATATGTTTGTGATGATTTTATACCCACACTCCTAAATGTGGAAAACCACCAATATTTTTTTGTGCCTCAATTTGCAAGGAAATAAAATTGGGATCTAATACCAAATATGCAAACACAGCTAGGGTGACCAATGAAGAGCTGCCTTAGACCACACACGCTTGGAATCATTTGTCAAAAATATACCAAAAGATATATAGTTGAACACATATTGGAAATACACAATAGGAACACGACACGCTTTATTCAATTAATAGGAGGAATAAAAAGACATATATATATTTCCAATGATACAATAAAATCATTTAATTTGGATAAAATCATACCTTACAATATGATATGAGCCTTAAGATGTCATTTATATGTTAATCTTTTATGACCCCCTTCCTAAGGCAATTGGTATTTGTTCATATATGTAAGCAAGCTACTCAAATGCTACCATTTAACTCATAAGATTATGGTGACACAAAGACAAGGCCTAAAGGACACATTACCTAACTCAAAGCATAACTATTCATCTTCTCTAAAATATGCACGATGTTGAATCGATGTTGTAGTTATCTATGGATTCAAATAAGCTTGTTGTATTCCTTAACTTTAGCTAGTGCTTCATGGTTTCTACTAGTTCTTTACGGCTTCCAATCAAGCTTGTAGTGTTTTGCAAATTTTCCTAGTACTTCTTAATTTTAATAGACTTGCATGTATTTTGTAGTGTTATGCGGCTACCAATAGTTTGATGTGCCCACTAATAACATAATCCTACACAATGTGACCTACTAATAATATAAAGCTGGCTAAACTATTTTTTGATACAAGATATCCTATGAACCTAGATGCTCCTACATCATTATGTCATCCCCAAGCATGTCTATTTTTTTCCCTCTTTTGTTTCATTTTTCAACCAACTGTTTAAAATTGCACATTTTGCAGGTGTTGATAACTATGGAGGAAAATTTCTTGCTCACAAGTCATTATTCTCGTATAGGTAGTTTTCTTGTTCAACCGCATAGCTTGAGTCTCATAAGAGGCTAACATAACAAACATACCAACATATACATGTACATCTCCATAAAACTAAATTTAAGGTCACTTAAACCAAATAAAGAAATGAAGTATTTACTCTATGTATTCTATTATTTTTGACAAAGAAATGAAGGCTATAAGTGTTGTATTGAATGCATGTGGGATTGATGTCAATAAATAAGAGACAAATAATTTAGATTAGAGAATATTTACCATCATGTTAGAAGCATAACCACTAGGGGTGAATCAGTTTCTTTAAAACATTTACTTTAATTAGGTTAACTTGCATGAACCATCAAAGAAACCATTCAATATTCATTAACCATCATGATTTTATTACATATGAAACAACCTACCACAAGAACACGAAGCAAGATAGAACACAACATATATGTGGGAAACCCTCAAGGGGAAGAAAACCCACTAATATTTGTATTATAAGACAAAAATCAATATTTATTAAAGCACCAACCCCTAATTTATCAAGTACCAACTTGAATTTATGAAGCACCCACTTGCAAGGAGGATACAAACCCCTAAGATTTAGTGCGGTGCCAAATCCATAAGGATCACTAACCCCTAGGTTTTAGAAATCACCAACTTGCAAAGAAGCACTAAATCCCTAGGATTATAGCAATTACCAACTTACAAGGAATACTTAGCACCAACTCATCCACCTATGAATGTTTTCCACCTTCTTCTTGTTGTTATCTCAACAAATAATGGATGTCTTTACTCTTCTTCACTCTTCTTCTCTCTTCTTATTTTTTCTCTCTATCTATGATGTATCAATATGCACTTATGACTCTTGCACATGCTCCGATGCTTAATCAAAAATGACATTCATACACATACTCATCTGCTCTTGAAGACTCTTCAAACTTCCTTGTTTTCTCACTCGCTCATCATTCTTCTTTACTTAGACTTAGGCATGCACCAACTTCCTTTCATAGCTAGACCGCCTTAAAATATTCAAAATACACACCTTATCCATGGTCTTCAAGACCTCTTACACCTCTCTCTATCCCTTATAGCTCACTCATCTACTTTTACAATGACTTGGCCTAAAATTGCCTTTCCTTTATATACATGTCTCAATAACATACATCATATAGGTTGGTCATGCCTTCATGAAATCATCTAGGTTGGACATACAAAAGCATAAGAACATATGAAAAACATGTAATAATAACCATAAAGACTTAATTTTGTATTTTATATCCCAACTAGGCTAATTACATAATTAGGACTCAAAAATACCTACAAACATTAGGTCTACATGTATAACATTACATCATAACACTTCTTTATCAATCATAGACTTCTTCAAAGCACAAAAACCTTTCAAGATTAAATTAAATTTCAAAACTTTTATGATAACTTCCAAATCATTTACCAATCATGAACATGACATATAGAAACTATGGACAATAACTCCATACACGTGTTCCATCATCCTAACAACCAAAGACCTCATAAACTTCTTCTTCAAGACTACCTGGTTTTCTCCATAAGGATTGTTAGTAAATAGTTGACTTGGATCATCAATTTGAAGCACTCAATAACTATAACTTGTCTAAAAACCTTCATGGACATGAAACATGAGTCCCAAACACCATTCACCATGAATTTTCACATTCTGTTCTATGCCACATTTGAGAGATATAACCAAATCTTCAAAAAAAAGAATTTTTTTGTAGGCTCGCCTCACTCATCGATTATCCAATACCACGGAGATACCGAGAGAGTCCATTATATGTTCCAATCATAAAACTTGATCATCCAATCATTTTAAGCTTGTTTGAGCAAGATCTCTCCTATCGACTTCAAGCTTGGGTTGTAGGAGGGTTTATGACCTATTTTGGTGTTAATGATTGTTCATAAAGTATAAGACCTTAATTCCAACACTAACGTCAATATATTTTAACTATGACATTCCTCTATCTCTCATAAATATCTTAAGTTCATGTGTAAATGTTTCATGTGCCAATGAACAATTGAAAGTTCAATTCGAGTTGGGTTTCTTCATTCGAGAAATTGATAAGACCAAAAATGGTATATCTTACAAAATACTTCTAAAATAAGACTTTAAACTTCATCCAAATACCGAATAAACATGCCTAACCTTTATCCATGCTTACTTTTACATACTAACAGTGAAAAATGATCAACTTACCTCATTAGGGCGGGGAGTTCTCAAGAATTGGTCTAGTTTAAGACCTCAAAACCACTTTTCATGTTTTCTCCTTCAATCACTAACCTCAAAAATTCATGAACACACCTATGAAAACGTGTTACACCTATGAAAATTCTCACATGTTCACACTTACCTTGTAAATAGAACGTCATACCTCATTAGACCATTATTTCTTCACCTTGTTTAGTCTTCATGTCTAAAGTTAACCTTCACACCTTTGTCTATGGACTCTAAACCAAATTATCATGTCAAACATTGATAAGAAAACCTTCAAATACTTGAAAAACATCCATGTTTCATCCATCTTCCATCATCCCTCCCGACTAGGCCTCCTACTCTTGACTTTGACCAATTCTTCTTCAAGAATGACTTGCATACAAACCATGGCAATCTTCATGTTGTCTTCAAATTATCTATCTCTATCCTCAAGAACATCTATCATCAGCGATGCATCATGCTCGACCTCAAAAATGACACTTACCAACTCTCCACATAATCCTTTAGCATCAACAAGACAAAATATCAATTTTGACATTAATGACAATAATGACAACTTCACACTAACACCATTTTGACATCAATCATGCACAACATAATTACCTTGACATTAATGTGACAAACTTACCTTGACATCAATGAAAACTTACAACACATTGAAATTCACTTTGAAGTTTTTGAAAAATCACATAAGTACAACTACCTAATGAGGTGAGGTGATCCATTATGGAGAGTATTTACATGACAACAAAGCGGTGGAAGTTTGAAGATGGTAATTCTCATATTACATGACCCATATGATCTAAAACAAGTAATTTTCTTAACATGGAATTATTAGTTGACTAAATCTAATTTGAATTGAACATGGAATTTTTTTGAACATGGAATTGTTAGTAGATTAAATCTAATTAGAATTGTTGCATTTTCAAGTGTAAAGTAAGAGTTGTGGCATGTGGAGGTTGGTCCCATGCAAGTTGCAACATTAAGGGTTTGTTATGTTATGACTATGAGTTTGGATTTTCAAGTAAGTGACAAATGATTGAGGGATGGGAAAAGACTGGGGATGGAAGTATCCAAAAATATGAACATTAGGTGATTTTTCATTATATTATGGATCATATCATAATCTTTTTTTAGGTTTCTACATACATACTTGTAATATACTACTAAAAATGGCATTGATAAAATGCCTCGAAGCCAGGATCTTCAAACTTGAAATCGGTGGAGTCCTCCTCCTCATTATCCTTATCCTTATCACTATCATAAGGAGACATAAAAGGTTGGTGAATCATAACTCTACCATTTTCGCTTACTGCCCGTTTACCACGAGTCCCCCCGTGTAGGACAAAAGCTCCCATCGAAGCATTAAAATTGATGCCTATTGTAGTTACCTCTTCTATTAAAAAAATGTGTTCGATCCAATTGAATTATTTACTATTAAATATTTTGGTCAATATGGAAAGTTTGATTCGATTGAACTATCGACTTATAATAATAGTAATTTTGATTGGTATCAAACTACGAAAAAACTTTTTGGTATAATCTTGGACGAACTCGCACCGAGGGATATCGAATCAAAATCAATCCCTTCAAAAAAATCGGAATCCTTGATCGATGAAGAAACAATAGCTTCATTAGGTTTTAATGATAAACCGATGAATGAGTCAATTATTGATTTATTCGATAATGAAAAAAATTACATGGAATTCTTTGATAACACTGGTATTTCGAGAATATTCAATAATCGAGACAATTGGTTAAATCCTTTAAAACTATCTAATAAAAATTCATTGAGAACTTCTTTTTTAAAAGCAAATACGTTTGAATTTTTAGATTATTTACATCAAAAATAGGTATAGTGGTAAAAATATCAAGGGTTTTAATACCTCTCTCTCCTTTTGTTTGATTAAATAATTGATCTTATCATAGTAGTTTAGTAGCAAAAAAAGACTTGGCTATATAAGCGAAGCAATAAGGACTCGGTTGGTTTTTTATTTATATTAACTAATTCGAACTCGAGTTTTTTTCCCACTATCTAACTTTTTTAAATTTCTACTGTGTCCGGTATTCCCTGTGGCGATTTCGGATCCGCTAGGACCGGCACTAACCCACCTCCGGATGCCTCTAGAAGTTCTCTTCTACGTACTCCCTCTGGGTCTTGGAGAGATATGACTATTGGGTCTCCAAAATATTCCCAATCTATGAAGCTGCAACAAAATATTCTTGATGGGACTCTTTCTTTATAGATTCCTACACAGATTACCAATGCTACCTTGGCTTCAAGGGAATTGTTGTTGATAAGAAAACTCATGGGATTTTGCCCCCAACTGGAGGAGATAAGAAAATGGGTACGTATTAAATGGTCCCCTTACAGTCCATTGGATATTATTGCATTACCTAATGGTTTCATTCTATTCACCTTCATCCATAAGGAATATTTTGTGTGGGTGCTTTTAGGTGGTCCATGGTTTTTTGGAAGAAGAGGCTTCTACCTCAGAAATTGGTCTCCGAGATTCAATCCGCATATTGAAACAATGATCCAAGCCTTGATTTGGGTTCCCCTTCCTAGCCTGCCCCCGTACTTTTGGCATGCTACTATCATTCAAGGTATTGGTCAATCTCTAGGTACTATTATTGTTATCGATCAAGCCAATAGCATTGGTTCTAGATTCATCCACGCAAGATTCTATGTTAACGTTGATATTACCATCCCTTTGACAACTCCATTGATCTTCACTCAGACTTGGGTACATGGGTGTAACCGATTGAGTATGAATACATATTTTAGGATTGCTCAGTTTACAAGAGCATAGGTCATAAGGCCCCAACATGCCCATCAAATCTAGCCCTAAAACCCAAGGAACAAACGCATACACCCAAGCTCAAAGGTAAATTCTTTCCCAAGATATCTAAGGAGGTTAGCACCTCCAACCCCTTTGATGCTCTACTAGAGGATAGTGAAATCCCTTTGGAGATTCCTAGTTCTCAACCACCTCCATCCTCCGATATCCCTTTAGAACTGACCTGCAATGTAGTGACTATAGCATCACCACCTCCTTGTTCTCGTGCTACCTAAATCTCTACCTCCTTTGGAATAACCTTCTGATGTTATAACACCTCCCACTTCGGAGGATGTTGTTTCATTACCATCACTTGAACAACCACCTTTATTCACTACTCCCCCAACCTCTCCCTTGCTTCGGGTGCTTCCAGAGCCATCTTTTAATATTGAAATCCCCCTGCCTGCTTTAGAGGAATTTATCCCTTCAGTTCCTATCCTCTCTTCTGGTGCTCCCTTTTTGGAAGAGAAATATTCCTTACCCTCTCCTTCTTCCTCTCGTGTTTGAATATCTTAGCCCATCTCAAAAAAATAAAAGCAATCTGTAAAACTCCCTTGGACATGGGTAGCAAAAAAGGTTTGGGAAGACCTATGATTCAAGCCAAGATTCAACAAGAAGCTTCTCTAAATGTTACACAAGGAACTCATTGCACTCTCACCATGCAGGTGGGGGAAAATTCAAATCCAGAAAATGAATATTTTCTCATGTGATATTATGGGAATTAATTCTCCTAAAAAAAAGATTACTCAAAGATTATATATTAAAACACTCTCTGGACATCATGATGTTGCAGAAACTAAGCTAAAATAAGATGATATTCTGCCTATGATATGGTGTAACACCCTTAACTGTTGTTATTTTCCTCCTTTGTATTCAAGTGTTGTTATGTGATTTTCCTTATGAGGATATGTCCTTTTGATTATGGGAAATCATGCTTGATATGGTTATGTCTTTTCTGCTCTTGAGATCTTTGATTGAACTAGAATATGCCTAGATTCATTTTCTTTCATTTCTCGTGGATGAGTGCAATCTGATTTCAGGAGGATTGTAAGCTTATCTATCTCTATGACTCATCCTTGGATCAATTACAGTGATCCAAGGAATGTTTTAAATATATTCAGGATGAATAACCATGAATTGGCATTCTATGAATTATTAGTTCTGGACTGAACTTAGAATATATATGTTCTTTAATTCTCCTTCATATGAAAATATTTCCGTTCTGTGGAAAGTTTCATTGGATTCTGGAAATTGACCCTCAGCAGGTCATTACAGTCATAATTTGGTTTTCAGCCATTTATGGCATTGGAGAGAACCTGGACCTTAAGCCAGGTAAGATATGTGAGTTTTCCTATCTAAGCTTTTATACTTAATGTGAATTTAGAATCCATCCTGAAACGTCTTAGTATGATTGATTTGTCGAAATGTGATTTCAATCTAACCTAAGCTTGATTCGAACAAAATCTGGAAAGGGATTACCAGACATTAATCTAAACTAGAACCTATTACTACAAGGTTATGATCAATCTAACCTAGTTCCTAAACTATGTATTTTTGGATATTACCTAAGGGTTTATCTAACCTATTGCTAAGGTAAGTGACTAGTGTTATATCCTAAGGTGTTAAATTTAAATTACCTAAGATCTAACCTAAGTCATTAACCTATCCTAAACTAATTGCTATGAATGGGAACCTAAGGGTCGCAAGTGTTGGGCAGCAGTTTCTATGGCATTTAAGATGGTGATAAGGTTGTAAGGACATTGGGTACTGCCAACTTTGGCGGAGGTTAATTTGGCTAGCAGAGGCCTAGGTGGCAGTACCTCTAGAAATGGAAACACTTGTTTATTTTGATTTAGAACTTGCCAGATTTGGCGGCGGTGGCAAGGAAGATTGGGTGGGAGATATGGAATTAATGTAATTAATGTGCATGGTTTCGCAACCTGGATCACTTTGGGAGGCATGCAAGTGGATTTTTGTTTGGTTGTTTCATTTTTCATGCACTCCATTTTTCTCTCTGCATGCACACTGGTCTTTCGAACCAGCAGTTTATACTTCATTGCATGGCTATTTTGAGGGTTTCAAATCTATTTTTGTTTCATGGAGAATATATGAGGCATGGTGGAAGTAGTATTTTGTTGTTTGACCTTTCGTGGAGAAGAAGAGAAAGAGCGGGCTCAGCCAGAGGTCTTCTTCGATTTTACAGCGACACTATCAGGCATGATAGGCCCTAACTGCTAAAATCTTTGCTTTCCTCTAAGTGTTTTATTAAAAGAACTCTATTCTGATGAGCCCTGTGTATTTATGCTTGTCTGGTAAAAAAATTATGGGTTTTGTGTAAACTTGTGTTTCTGGGTTGAATCGGGAGTTTGCTTGATTCTTTTGGAACTTGTTTGCATTACTTTTCTTTCGCAGTGGATTTGTGAACATATGAGCAATACTGGTAACTTTATAGGGCTCTCAGTGGTTGAAATTGTTTATTGATTTTGACTTCTTTAGAAGTCTTTATTGTTGCAATAGATCCACCTGTATTCGTTAAGTTTGGAGTTGCGAACTGTTGTGATTTTTAACCTCTGGAAACACTTAAACTGGGTTGAATCTCATTAGTTAAAAACTTGTTTCGGTGGACGGAACAGTGTTGTTTTTATGTTTACTTGCTTATGATATTCACGTTTTATCTCGTGGTTATTTGGTCTGTGAATAACTTTGTGGATGGTTTGTTTGGTATCACCCTATGAAACTTTGACTGTTATAAAGTTGCGTATTTTGGAAACATTGTATATGGCTTAGTCTGCACTTCTCTTGTGAAAGGGGATTGACTATTTTTTTTAAGTTCATGGGCACTGTGGATAAGTCAGTATATGGTTAGTTGCTTTATTCTTGCGTGAAACCTTGAATGTTAGTAACTGAAACCAGGAGGAATAGTATAGTTAATTCTTGCGTGAAACCTTGAATGTTAGTAACTCTGGCATGCACTGGGAGGAATAGTATATGGTTAGTTGCTTTATTCTTGCGTGAAACCTTGAATGTTAGTAACACTGGCATGCACAGGAGGAATAGTATATGGATGAGTTTGTGTTCTACCTGTGAAATCTTGGTTGTTTTTGGAAAAGTATTAAAAGAAAATTGTGTCTATTATTTTGGGCAAACAAGACTGTAACTTGTAGTCTTTTTGACATGGCTTGTGAAATCTAGTTCTTATGACCATGTTAATGGTGGTGGAAACTCTTTTCAAACCCGACTTAAAAGTCGACAAGTTTTAACGATGTCCAGTTTAATACATTTTTTTAAGTTAGAAATAGGGTTGAAATGTTTTGGATGCAAATGGAAGACCTATTTTTATTCTAGACTGTTAATGTGTAATTCATTACAATGGTTTGAATATTATGGCTTTTGGGTATTTTTGAAATTATGATTCGAATACGGTAAATCAATACTGTATATTCAATTTGGCTTTAGTGTTTCATATTAAAATAGCAACCGAACGATGTATCGGTTCAACTAATTTAGTCTCTGATTACTTTGTAATTAAGGGAAACGTGAAGTTACCCTAACTTGATTTTTAAACTCAAATGGTTCGAGTATTTGAGGAAATGTAGTCTATTTCATTTGGATCGGGATTATATTTTGAGTCTTGATCGGTTCGTAATGATTTATGTTAAATATTGATCTTGAATTTTATTGGATGCACAGTTTGTAGATCCTGTAGGGATGTAATGGTAAACCAATGAGATGGCTCTACCTTGCCCAAACTATTGGGTGAACTTAAGTGCTAGAACTACTCAGCTTCTCATTCCTTGTTGGTCTAATGAATGTTTATTATGTCTTGGAAGCTTGATTTCATTCTAAACTTGATTGCAATAGTGTTTTGATCGTCATAGTTTCTCTCAGAGATAAAAGGGAAAGAAGTAAAAGGGTTTAAAAAGGAAGTCTGTTATTTTAATACTCTTTTCCTTGAATGGTTATTGTGCTCATTCCTTAGAACTTTGTAATGAACTCAAACTATATGGTTATGAGAAGGCAGAACTGTCTTAATAATTGAAAGAAATAATTGGGATGGGGATCCTAATCTGGTAAGACTCCTTTCGTCGTATAGCTGGGATAAGGTATTTGTTTTTAAACCTCCTGATTGTTATTCTTATTGTAAAAAGGAAATCAGTGTTTATTTGTCTTGTATACTTTTCATTGATTGAAAATTAAGAAGACTAAGGTAGAAGATAGGTTGGCAGAAGAAATTGAAGGTGGCAGTTAATCCATCACTTCTGTTTGAATTTATTTTGTATGATCCTGTTTTGGATGAATACCTTAAATGGTTTAGTTTTTAAATAGAAGATATTTTAAGAATCTATTTAAATCATGATATAAATTTTTCAACTTTTTGGATGGATATGTACTTGGTAAATGGAATGTTTCTTCCTTCCTTACATAAAAGTGAGATGAATCATCCGAAAAAGATTATGTTGAAATTACTTCTGTAACTTAGGTTATGATATGAGTGGTATTATAATTGTTAGGAAGAAAAATCAGTGTTATATTATGTTATTGATCGTGAATGTAATTGCTGGAATCAATTATACTTTAAAATTTTAGGGCAAGTAATATAGAATATATCCTGTCCACTTTGTTTAAACAGTGTACTATGACTCTTCTTATATTGATATTACTTAAAGCTTAGAGAGTATGAAGTAATTGTTGTCATTATAACAGGGTTGTTTTATTGAAACAATTAGTGGAATGCACTTGTTTTAAGGATTAGTGCTTATCATGCTCAGTTCATTGAACTGACCCGTGCTAGCAATTTTTGTAGATGGACTTCGTAAGTGGTAAAAGAAGGAAAAAACTTAAATGATGCATTGACTGCTCTAAGTTGATTCTAGTGAAGAATTCTGATTTGATTTCTGAATTGTATTGTAAAAATAAAAGTTTGTCTCTTTTGAATGAAGGTTGATGTCTTAAAGCATGCCTAAAAAGCATAAGTTGTAATTGTATAAGTTTGGAAATGAATTGAAGAGTGAGAATTTACTTATATAGATTGTGTAAATTATCTTGTTGAGGATAATCTTCTTGTTATCTATATGATTGGATGTGTATTCTTAAAGAGTGATTTAAAAAGGGAACTTAGATAAATTCCCTAAGAAAATTGAAATTAAATAGGTGGCTGAATACAACATTCTTATCTAAGTTTTTCATTATATCTTGTGATGTGAAATAAAACTATAATAAAGATTATTGTAACTTTAAATGACATGGTAGGGTGTGGCAAGCCCTAAAAATGCAACTATGAAGAGGAAGACCCTTCCTCTCTAGTAAGGCACTAAATAAAAAAGGAAGATATGATTGTGAATCATTAAGACTTAATTACAATAAGTCTGATATGTTTCAGCCTAATGGGTTGTTACACTTCCTTAAATGGTTAAGTTATTTAATTTAAGGGAATATAAGTTGTTGTCCTGCTCTTGGGTAACGAGATGATAGGTCAAAACTATCAATTCAGGAAGCAATCCTAAGTTAATTAAGTTCTTGAATTAAATGAATCTCAACTTTAAAAAGGGAACTTAAAGGAATGTTGGACTCGGGGTTTGGTGGGCTGCCGATATAGGTAGTCTTTAAACCCAAATTTAACTTAACATAAGTAAACTCTTGGAGGTATGTACATCTTTACGAGGTTGTGCCGTAGGATGTTGACACACGTCAACTACAAGGTTGTACCTTCAAGAAGATTAGGATCTTCTTGAGGATACAACAGTGTAGATGACATGTGGCAACACCCTTCCACATTGATCGTTGAGATCTACACACTTTTGAACTTGTTCAAGATTCCTCTCCAGGACTGGTTAGTACCATAATCAGGATATGAAGTAGCCCTTTAGGACTCAGGGTACCTTGGCACACGGGGTTAACCTAGGTTGACCCAGTATGCCAATTTACCCTAAGTTTTCAAGAGCCTCATCATATCATGACCTATGTTGTTAACCTGAGCTAGAGTTAAACCTTGGGCAAGGGGACTGACAGAATTCAGTGTAAGACATTTGAGATAAAAATGGAGTGGGGTGAAGGATGTATTCCGAATTGACAAGTATGTCATCAAGGAATAAGTAATACAAACAAGTATGTTATAAATCTTTGGCCAAAGTATCGCAAGCTGCTGATTGCATTGTCCTATGTCACCAGTCTAAGGTTCATGATGCCGATGAATATTGGTAACAATTATTCAGTTAGGTTCCTTGGACAGGTCACTCAGAACCTAGTATAGGGTGAGAGAACCAAGAATATGAAGTATTCTGTAGAATACTCCAAACTCAATGTTACACATGAATGGATCGGTAGTTAACCGAGTCATGGAATGAATAGATCGGTTGTACACCGAGTCATTACAGCTGCATATGGTTATCTGTTATAAGAATGATTGTTATGAAATGTGTGTTCTAAATTAAGTATTTAGAATAGAGAACATTACTCATGCAAAAAAAAATTCCTTGTTTCTAAAGTCTTAAAATGGGAATGTTATATATGGCCCTCTGCCTTCTTTGCTTCTCAAGATTATATTGGTAACTCAACCAAAGCATATGTACATTTTGGAATCCTAAAGTCATTTTCAAAGAATACACAATCAAAACTCCCCTCTTTACGGGAATGTTCTTTCAAGAGATCGCATCAAGTCTTGGTTGGATTACAATGAATCTCTACGCTCCTAAATTGGAAATGCAAAGGGGAAATATCTTAAAAGATTTCTTGGAATTCTATGACAACTATAGACATTTACCTTATATCATAGTTTGAGACTTCAATACTCCTCTTTTTGTTCGAGAAAATCAAGGTGGTGCTAATGCCAGTGCTAGCAACATGGATTATGTGGCTGATTTTATTAGACAAGATGATTTCTTTGAATTTGATCTTCATGGAGCTTCCTTTACTTGGTCAAATAGAAGGCTTGGGGGAAATCATATACAAATAAGACTATATAGGATGTTTATCTCTATGGATTGGATTTCTCATTCCAATTATTTTTACATGATGGCCCTTCCTAAGGCTGCATCTAATCATTGCCCATTACTTCTAAATGCAACTCAATTTCAAAATCTAAAAAAACCCTTTTACATTTGAGTTGGCTTGGCCTCGAACCATAATTTAGTCAAACATATTGAGGAATGGAGGCTAACATTCAAGGCTCTACCATGTATAGATTTACTAAAAATCTCAATTATGTTAAAAAATAACTCAAAGCATGGAAAGTAAAAATATTTGGTGACATTAGGAAAACAAAGGAACTTGTATCTAAAAATATTGTTGAAAACTCTGCTAACATTGAAACAAGCAATATAAATCCCTCTCTGCACCAACAAGAGTTATCACTACTTAGTAATTTTCACAACACCCTTCGAGAAGGAGATTTACTAGAGGCAAAGATCAAGAGCAATCTTGTTACATCGGGAGAGTGAAATACTAAAATTTTTTATGTTACGCCACCAAGCATAAAAGTAGAGATAAGATTATGGAGCTCATGAGGATGGATGGCATATATTTGAATACCGAGGATACTATTACAATCGAGTTTTTCAATTTATATTCTAGTCTACTTCAAGAATAGGGTCCTCCTTATGATGAAGATAACCTTGAAATGTTACAACATATTCCTAAGTTGATTTCGATGACATTAATACTAAGCTCCACTGACCTTTTCTATGGAATAATTCATAGAGTTGTCTTTGACACGAAGGAGACAAGTCTCCTAGACCAGACGGATTTCCTGTAGCTTTTTTTCAATCTTGTTGGCATATTATTAAGTTGGATCTACTTGATGTTGTCTCCGAGTTCCAAAAGAATGATTGCTTCTGAAGGAATGAAACAATACTTTTCTAGATTTAACTCCTAAGGCCTTGGGATCTAAATTGGTCTCAAATTTCTAACTTATTAGTCTTTACAATACTTCCTACAAGATCATCACTAAATTGATGGCCACAAGACTAAAACCTTTAATGGATAGATTAATCTTGGAAAAACAAAATGGATTCATTAGAGGATGGTTGATTCAAGGTGGGGTGATCGTGGTGCATGAATCCATTCACACAGTCATTCATACTAAAATGGCAAGAATGATCATTAAACCTAACATGAAAAAGGTCTTTGATCAAGTGAGCTGGACTTTTATTCTAAAAGTTCTTAGAAAGTTTGGCTTCTGTGATAAGTGGTGCTCTTGGATCCATAGTTGCATCTCTTCTCCTTGGTTCTCGTTTTAATGAATGGTATTCCCACTTTGGTTACTTCGACAATGATAGCATGGGATTAGAAAAGGTAACCCTTTATCACATTTTGTATTTATCCTCATGGATGACACTCTTAGTAGAACATTAGTTACAACTAAAAACTCTAACTTTTATCAGGTATTACCATCACCTCTAAGGTACCTGCAGCTACTCACAGTCAATTTGTAGATGATACTTTTCTATTGGGTGCAGCTTTGGTGGTGGAGGATATACTTTTGAAAAGGATCCTAGACAATTATTAATTTGCCTCTAAACAACTTATTAATTTCACCAAGAGTAACATTGCTTTTATAAATATTCCTGCAAGTAGAAAAAGAAATATTACACCACCTTTGGACGCAGCATTATGGATCTTCCATATTCTTACTTGGGGATCCCTCTCTTTAAAGGAAAAATATTAGAATATCTTAGGATCTTCCATACCTTCCATATGAGGAAGAATATTAGGATCTTCCATATCTTCCATATGGAACCCAATTATTGAAAGATTTTAGAAGAAGTTTATTAGTTAGAAATGTGCTCTTCTCGGTCAAGCGGTAAGCTTCAACTAGTCAAAACAACTCTACGAAGTTGATGCATCCTAGAATATACCCATAAATCCCAAGGTGCGTTGGCACATCACTCAACTAGAACTGAGCACTCACCCGAAGTGCGTAAGGGTACCAAGTTCCCTTTAGAGTTGTTTGTCTAGAATGTTAGCATGATTGTGCATGTATATATTCAGATCCATAATAGGTAATTAAGTAAACCACAGTGCATGAATCAGATCTAGATCTAAGCCATATGAAAGATTGACTAAACAATGATTATCATGATATTTACCATGCAAGAACCATATTCAATCACATCTAACACTAATATCCAGCCAATATGATCCATTATATTAAATATTGCAAAACATAGAAGCTTCAAGATCTAATTTACATGGTTATGTGCACTAACAAATCCCCAACATAACTCTACAATAATCGGTCTCTCAAACCACGCAAATAAATACATATATATAGGGGTGGGGAATTTCCCTTCACCACCCATGCACCTTCCAAACATAGGCTACATGCTAATAATAGCCATGCACCTTTACAAGGGAATACAAAAGCATGCAAGTGCTCTAATAATAGATTTCCTATAGTTAACTCTAAGTAGAAATCCTATTATTAGATCAAGACCCTGCATGGTGCTCGAACTGTTGCATATCCAAAAATAGCCTTGCATGAGCTACAAGTCTTCATGTTTATCACGTGCTCAACACTCCATCTCCAAAAATAGCCTTGACCCACAAAAGTGGCTAAGTCATGAAATTAAAACTGTTATGGCGTGCCCATGTACCTCCATGAATCTACGCACCTTCCCATGTGTCTAGTTCCTATGTGCCCAATACTTATGCACTCAACAAAATCCTTCCTATTTATTTTATGTCACTGCTCAAAATTACTTTCTAGGTTACTTCTCACTTTGAAAAATCCAAAAATAGTTCCTATGGTCTAGATCTGAAGAGCATAAAAGGATTCATTTGGTTTCTTGGAATGTGGTCTACAAGCCTCTTGCTTTCTATGGGATTTTGGACTTTAAAGAGTATCAAAAATGAATACATATGTGTTAGCTAAGCTTGGTTGGGTTATTACTTCCAAATTTAAATCCCCATGGACACAGTTGTTGATTTCTAAATACCTTTCTTCTCAAGAAGGCTTCCTCTCTTCTGATATTTTGAGTGGCTCAGCTATTTGGAATTCAATAGTCAAGACTCGATCCCTACTACATTTAGGCACTAAATGGTGGTTGGGTAATGGTAGGCACATTGATTTACGATATTTCGAGTGGCTCGGCTATTTGGAATTCAATAGTCAACACTTAATCCCTACTACATTTAGGCACTAAATGGCGGCTAGGTAATGGTAGGCACATTGATTTCTAGAAAGACTGGTGGATAGGTGATAAGCCCTTAGTTTATGATTCTTTTTGGGATCCTATCAGACATCATCTCACTAGATTATGTGACAAGTCTAAACTTCGCCTTGTTGGCTATTACTATCCTAGAAGGTTACATCTCAATCCAAATGTAGCATCTTGTGAGTATTAAGACCTTGGTGTCTTCACAATACATCCAATTCACCCAAAAAAATTGTTGATTTTTTAGATAAATTGGGGGTGTTATCTAATGATCAACATATATGGATTGGAAATTTTCCTGGGAACCTACTCTCCGTGTTGGCAAATGATTCTCACCAAAGATATCAATACTCTTAGGGAGATGTTGTTTATTCCAGTCATCACTAATTTAGCTTTATCTTATGTCAAAGCAAAGGAAAAATCTTATCCTTTCCCCGGTCATCGAGTGGAAGCAATTATCTCACAATAGTTACCATTTATTGTTATGAAGATACTTGTGCATGTGAGATATATTTCTTAATTATATCTCATTCGAGGGAATTTTTTAATCATGGAAGTCCCTTGTTATATTACCCTATAGCATGTCTAGTCTCTTTTACCTCTTACCCTTTAAACTCTCTTTTAACCCCAAGTGCGTCGTTCTATCACCCAACATAACATGGGCACTCACTCGAGGCAAGCACGGGCGTCGAGCCCCTCTTTTATGTGAGCCTGGTAAGAATACTCCGTCATTAATAGTGGAATGGTTTGCAGAATAGAAACATGCATGTAATCTAATACAAAGGTAATGGAACTAGTTCTAAGCACAAATGCATCATGAGATAAGCATAAACATCACAATGGCATAATAGAATCAGATCTAACCATGAATAACATGAAAAAACACTAGGGTTTGGTCTTATAAACACATATATTTGGAACAGAGCTTCATATATTGATTATAATCATTCACAGTAGCCATATTACATCAAAAAGGGTCATCATAGACCATATACATCATGGAATATCATTCCATCCCTACACAACTACTCTGAACAGAGATCCTAGCTATGTTTTCCCATTACAACCCTTGTTTTAGACCCAAGTGCATACATATATGCTTAACAACATCCTTATCAAGCATTCTTTCACCACTTCGTTATCCTTAAAAATCCTCTCTTATTTCGGACACGAGTACTTCTTTAAAAATATGGATTCACCACCATAGTTTCACCCATGATCAGATCACATGCCAAGTGGAAGTGTGGTCCTCCATGTTCGAGTGCCTATGCTAGCTAGAAAAGACTTCCACTAACTATAATGATCCTCTTACGAATATTCCCTGCATGGAATATTCTTTTCTTGACCTCTAAGGCTCCATGCTAGCACCTTATCCATTCATCATGCCTACTCGAGGCCCTCACGTGTTTTTCCTACAATACCACCTCAAAAATGCGGCTAAGTCCTTGAGCCCTACTTTACTTCCACGTTCCAACCTCTTCTCCCACACACCTTTCCTTGAGCACCTTTCTACACACTTGCCTTGCTTGTACACGTGCTCTCTCTTTGCCTTAGGACTTAGTCATTTTCAAGGGTCCAACATCACCCCACACTAAACTTGTTGTCTGTCCTTGGAAATAACCTAATCTTTTGCAAAGAATAAAGAATGGGAGGAAAGAATAACATGCTTCCGGCTTGCACCAAAGAATGAAAGAATTCCATCACTACTGAAGAAGAATTGGGAAGTCTTTATTCAAGCTTACTTCAATCTTACTCTAGGTGTCCACCTCATTCTGCACTTGCTAAAATAAATCCCTTATCAATGCACCAACTTCATCAAATGAAAATGCCTCACACTTATCCTTAAGGTATCAAAAATGTTCTCCATTTGCTTGCTAAGGTCACTTAGTGTGTCCATCCTACGAGTAACCTAGGGATACAATTATTTCACTTTATTTTTAATCAAGACCCTTAGGCCTTGATCGCCTCAAACTTCTTCTCAACCTCTGCAACTATTTTGTCCCATTCTACCGTGTTACCCTTGTTATTCTCCTAAAAATTCTTTAGGTCTACCTCATGGGTAACAACCAATATACCTGCCACCATGTCCCTATCTCCACGGTTGTCATAGATGACTTTGGTCATGAGTGGTGTAGTTTTTACTGAGGAAAGGAGCTCAAAGTACCAAGTTATGTTTTCCTCAATATTGGTTTTCTCCTCGGCCCTCTGTCGTGCCAGAGCCTCCTCTTCTTACTCCAATGCAAGTGGTAGCTTCTCCAATGTGAGCAATCATGCCACATCCTCCAGGAAGAGAAAATATGCACATGTGGGTCCAAATCTAGGTGTGCTTGAATGATGGAGTCTGAGATAGTATCTACCTTTTTATAGGATTCACACACCTTCACCTTCTCTTCTCTTAACTCAACCTTCAACTATGTAATTATGGACTCCTTCCCTTTTATCTCCCTATCTCTCTCTATTATCTCCTTATTCTTCTCCTCCAATTCATCCTCCAGGGATTTGATTTTTTATTCCTCCCAAATAATTGAGCCTCTACTTCTACCAACACCTTGTTTAGCACATTACAAACTTGTTCATCGATGGCGGCCGAGGATCAACAACAAGAGTTACCTCACTTAGGTTCTTTGTTTCTATTATTGCATCCCCGCCTACTTTGAACTCGGGCTCATCAACATAAGACACAAAATTTCATGAAAATATCTTCCTCGTGCGCGTGTATAAGCTACCACTATCAAATAATGACCAAAAAATGAGTTGATCTGTGGGTATCGTGCTCTAGAAGCATGTGCGGAGGAACTTACTAGGGTCATTAACATAATTCATGTGTCCTTGCGCCAATCTCATGCCCTTGTCATAGATGCACGTTGTTGTTGGGAAGCTAACTGCTAAGTTGGGATCTTTTCCCATGCTCCCATACTCCTTCTCTACTTCCTCTGTTTCCTTCAATACCTCCTCAGCGTTGTGCTCCACTTCTTTCTCCACCAAGTTCTGAATGATTCATGCCACTTCCCTTTCCATCGTATCCTCCAATTGTCCTCCGGCCAAGGGTGGGGTCTTCTACGCATTCATCCCCACTTCTTCTTCACTTCCTCCCATATTATGAGCACCTTCCTCATAATCATTTTTTCCTCATCAGAGTCATGTATATCGTGTACAAGGGGACTCTTACCTTCCTCACGCTCTTCATTCTCCTCCCGAGTCATCATCATTTATGCTTTCCATTTTCGCAAAGTCTCGATTTTGTGCCACCTTTTATTTTTTCTTTACTGGTGGCTCCTCTAACATAAGAGACTCCTCTTTCTCTGGTGATTTCTCCTTAAGAGGGGAAAATTCCTTTTAGGTGACTTCTCCTTAATAGGGGATTTCTTCCTCCTTATGTAGGTACTTGGGCCAGCGCCTGACTCCTTCGTTGTTACGGTCTGAACTATACGTGTGCTCGGTGCCCTACTTTTTGTAGTCTCTTCCCTTTGTCTTTGTTCCTTTCTTCATGATAGGGTCCTCGGGGATGGATACATCATCCTCAATGTATGTTCCCTTCTCGAACTTAGGCCTTAGGTGTATATATACCCTTGTTGATGTCTTGCCTATAATAGGTATTGACACAAATTTTACCATATGTATGTCATGGGAGACATAATTCTCCACATACGTGTGTTTCTTAGGGTATACCAACATTCTATGTAGCACACGGTACTCTTAGTCTACCTCACTTAGATAAAATCTAAGTTTCTTATCCTCCTTGAACCTATTGATGATGCTCTAAAAATATTGTGTTGTGAAGGCAAATGGTAATTTACACCATGGGCTTTTTGAGCCATCTGTCAAAGTAAATCTGCCTATGCATAAGTGTTGGTATACAACAAACTCAACCTCACCATGCACTAGGGCTAGTAGCTACTCAAGGATTCTCCATTCTACCCCAAACGCATCATGCATTCTCTTGTACCACTTCTCCAAGTGCACCTTATGTGCAGTAGTCATTGTGTCACAAGTGTATGCTTCAAACCTCTTCACGAGGGAAGGGTCCTCATTAGGGTACTTCCAAGACATAGCTATTTGGCCCATCGGGCACTCCAATCTCTAAAAACACAATGGTAAGAAGGAAATTACCATACATGATCTTGTCCCTGTCACACGCCGCATCTATGATATCTTCTGCAATGAAGGTCAAGAGGTTGTAGATTGTTCCCTCTGAAATCTTCCTACAAATATTCAACCACCTCTTATCCACTTGTGTCTAGTGCTCTTGTCCATTCACCTTGGTTAGCAAGTGCATGACCATCCTCATAACTAGGTTGGTGATCTTGCTAATATCAAAGTAGTGTAAACCCTTCTTATACTCATACTCTACGGTTGTTTCCTTGACTGCATCCTTGTCACCCAAATCATCATCCAGTGACTCTCCGTGCATATAAGTCCAAGTATACTTAGAAATCAATTAGGCTAGTCAAGCACATTCTCCTTCCTACAAAGTAAAAATAATCCTCATATACGTGTAACATCAACCATTGGTACAACCTATCGGGTTTACCAAAATATGGCAACTCATAGAGTTGCAAGAGTCTAGCCTTCTCTAATGTGGTTTTCACCGAGTTGTCATAAACAGGCTTATCATCCTATGTCCTTTCTCCCATCAGGAAAACTAATTCCAACATCATTTCCTTCTACATGGTGCTTGTATTATGGTTTTAATCACTTACACCATCTTTCATACATGAGATACTCATCCTATACCCAATAGAATGCCATCGGGAGTGCTGATCTCCACATACCACTCCTCATTAAAACTTGTTAATATGGTGGGTTTTCCTTTGCCCTTTCCCTTCTTCGGTGAAACATTTTATCCCTTCCTTGGTGTCATTTTTCTCATCCAGTCCTTGTTATTTCTTCCTTTCTTCTTTCTTTAACTCTACTCAATCCCTCGGCTTCACTCCTCTACGAAATTCCTCCAAAACTCGTGCCCTAGCTCTGCAAACCCTAACTTGGAAAACTTTCCTTCCACAAGATAGCATAACACCCATGGGAATCCACCAAACTAACTCCTTTGATCACACCCATGTATTGTCTTTCCACTCTGGTTCACAACTCTATTAAATCTTCCACTATGCACACAAATATCCACAAATTTCTTTTCACAAGGATGCCCTAGTTTGTAAGAGCTCTTCAACAACAAATGCAAGGTAAAAGAAATAACTTACCCCGACCTTCTATTTATAGATTTTTACTTTTCCCACACAAACTCCCATGCCACCTACCAATGTACAACCGCATTAAAGTCAACTTTTTCCAACGCCATCCTTCCACATGTTTTGTCCAAGCACTTTTCCTCTCGCATTCAATCCTATGCAAAACCCTCGCAACCTTTTGGCGTGTAAGACCGCATCAATCAAACCTAGTCCTTGTCACTGCCTACCTCATGTTTCTTTGTGATTTTATCCTTGTACGTGGTTTTTATAAAGATTTTTGACACCAATCTCCACCCATAATCACTTCTTCTATGCACGCTCTTCTAACCTTACATGCTTTTGATTTTTCCACTTGGGCCACCAATCCACATCATTTTCAACACTTGCTTCTTACTAGACTCTTCACAGAGACTCTCCTTTGACACCTTCCACCCCACACTAAATAGATGTGTGGTCCTCTGTGCATAAAAACCCTTTCAAAAAGTAACTATCTACCGGCACGTGAATGCGCCCACAACAAAATGAAAAGAAAAAGCAAAGTGACAAAGAAGGGAAACACATAGAAAGGAAACTGCATTAAGGGAAATCCCAAACTAACTAGCAATACTACCTTATTTACAAACACCAAAATGAATTATTTATAGTAGGGCTTTGACCTACTCTCGTTCTGAGGTAAATTGGGAACCGTGTGCCATCTAGTGCTTATAAGCGTGCAAGCACCCAAATCAAGTATGTAACTGATAGTATATGGTCCCAACTAGTGTACCTTAAGCTTCCCTTGGTGGTGCGAAACTTAGAGTCGTAAAGTAGAACCATCTTCCCAACCTCAAACTTCTTATTTTTAATGTGGAAATCATGTCATTCCTTCGGTTATACTTTCTCTCGTCTTCTAGCTCCATGTGGAAATGGCTTACCTCTCGTCCAACTCCATAAGTTTATTAATGCACTCCTCTAATGCTTGTTCATCTACCAATCCTCCTGCACATGCAATACGTAGAGATGGAAACATGAATTCCACAAGCAGAATTGCCTCCATGCCAAACACCAATTGAAAAGGTGTGGCCTTGTTCAACCTTTTATAAGTCATTCTATATGCCCATAGCACTGCAAAGACTTTATCATCCCAAAGTATCTTCTTTTGACATAGAAAATCTTAGTTAATGTGTGGCTTAATATCTTGTTAAAAGCTTCAGTTCCATTAGCCTGAGGGTGATAAGGGGTAGTTTTGTGATGGGTGACCATGAATTCTGCCAAATATATTTGAGCAGTCTTTTTTAAGAAATGCATACCCCTGTCACTCATTAAGCTCAACGAAAATCCATACCTATTGATTATGTTCTCCCATAAGAACATGATTGTTGTTGTGCAATCCTTTATAGGTGTCACTTTTTCCCACCTAATAAGATAATATGTGCAAGTGATGATATAGCATGAACCTCTCATGTGTGTCGGTGGAGAATAGGGCCCACAAAGTCAATTTCCCACTTTTCAAATGGATTTGCACTAGTAATAGGTCTTAATGGAATTTCATCTCCCCATCCTAATTTACAAGGCTTTGGAAATGATTACATGCCTTGCAACATTCATTACAATCCATGTAAATTATTTCCCACTAAAGGCCTCCCAACGGGATCTTCCGCATGCAGTTACATTCCCAAAGATAGTGACCTCCTACAATGCCACCATGAGCTTCTTCCATGATTGCAGTATGCTCATGTTCCAACACACATCGGTAAAAAAATTCATCTTGGCCAAGCTTATATAGGTCTCCACTAATCAACATATATGGTGTGGCGCATATAGCCAACTACTTTTTCTCCAAGGTCTTCATTCCTTTTGGTGCCACACCCATTCGTAGGAAAATAACAATATCCTCTAAGTCAGAGGGTGTGCATTGTAATCTAAATAATTGTGCATTTGGCATCATATCCTTGATGCTTTGCACGTCCTTGCTTGAGTTAATCTATGATAGATGGTCGAGGTCCCATATTGATTTTACCCAATTTTACTATGAATGAAAAGTTGAACTCCTGAAACAGAAAAATCCACCGGCATATGTACCCTTGCAAGACAAGCTTGTTCACCAAGTATTTTAGCACCATATGATCCATGTAAAATATAAATGGAGTGGCCAACAAGTATTTCCTGAACTTGTGTAGCGCATAGATCATAGATAGTACCTTGTGCTTCGTCATGGTGTAATTTTTCTCAGCTTGTGTTAATTTCCTGCTTGCAAAACACAAGGGATGATCAACAATCCCCTCTCCAGGTTGTGCTAACACTACTCCTATCGCCATACTTGATGCATCAACATGCACATGGAAAGGCCTATCCTAAGAGGGAAAGTACAAAATGGGCACAGTAGTAAGTTTCTCCTTTAAGGTGTCAAAAGCCACTTGATGTGTCTCCCAATAGAACTTACTTTTGTGTTTCAATAACTCTTCCAAGGGTGCGGAAATCCAGGCATATCCCTTGATGAATTTCCTATAGTACCCTATATGCCCTAGGAACCCACGCACCGTGCTTTGACTAGTAGGCTCCTCCAATCCCACTATAACAATAAATTTTGCGGGGTCTACTAGTAAGCCTTCCTTGCAAATAATGTGTCCCAACAATGTGCCAAAAGGAATAGCAAATACACACTTCTTAATGTTAAGTGAGATACTTAACTACCTATATCTTTCAAACATCAATTGTAGATTTTCACAATGATCTTTGACTAACCCATACACTATCCAATCATCCAGGTAAACTTACAGAAATTTATGGATGAAGTCTTGAAAGGCCTACACAACAATGTACGAAAAACACAAAGCATGCGTGTTCTTCAATCCAAAAGGCATGACCATATAAGCAAAACTTCCCCATTCAGTGGTGAAAGTTGTTTTCTCCTAGTCTTCCTTCACAATTCTCACCTGGTGATAACCCAAGAATCCATTTGTAAAAGAATAGATCTCTTTCCCAACTACACCTTCCAGAATCTCTTTAGTAAATGGGGTTGGGAAAGGATCTATGACACATGCAACATTGAGATCCCTATAGTCTACACATATCCTTATTCTTCCATCCTTTTTGATACTAATGACCATTGGGCTCACCCATTCAGATTCCTCAATGGCCTCAATGATCCTAGATTCTATCATCTTATCAATTTCCTCCTTAACTTTCATGCGCAAATTTGAATTCATCCTATATGGTATTTTTCCTGATGGGGTGCGTACCTTATTTTAACTTGATCTGCATTTCACCCAATGAAGGATGAACCCCTTTTAAGTCATGGTACTAGCACAGAACAAGTCTTGGAAATTACGCATCAATTAAACCACTTTTAAAACCTCCTGGTCTATCACGTAGTCTCCAATAACAGCTTCCTTGGGTTCTATTTTGGTACCAATGTTAACCTTCTTTGTTTTCAAGGGTTCATGGTAGGCATGCACTTTCTCATCTACTTTGTCCAATACTTCACGCATACCTATAGTATGGTTAACATCCAAATTTTCCATCTCCTCGCCATCCACTAGGTACACCAACTTACCCTTTTCTTTCTCCATGTAGGCACACTCAAGATGTACTTCTTCCACTTCTTCTTCAACAAAGCATGCCCCCAACTCAAGTTCTCCTATCAACTCCAAAATTCGGTCCTTAGCCATGGCACAATCTCCCAAGGTAAGGTGCTTGACTACCTGTAACACCTCATTCACTCGATTTCTTAGGGATTGGTACTCAAAATTTTGGATGATATCCATCATCATCTCCTACCAATTCCTCATCTGATGACGTAACTCTAAATGGATGTACCAGGCACGTGCATAACCCTGCAAGGTGGAATAAAAAAATTTACCCATAGGGAAGGAGGTAAATCTTTCGTGCCTCCCATCCAAGTCTTCTCACACTCCTGAACATGGATGAGGTGAATCCCTTCCCATCATAGTCACAAATTTTAGATGGTGCATTTCTTTAGAGAAACCTAATAGAGAGCACAATCCTCACTTCGCATCATTTTAAAATATTGTCTCGATGGGTCGTTATACGATGGAAAAGTGACATGCGAGCATGGGAATCTACAAGTACCTCTTCCTCATACCCGACCTCCCGAGGTCATGCCGAGACGGCTGGTGAATGTGGAATATAAATGGATACAGAAAAACTAATCGGGTAATCTTATATCCTCAATACACAATAATGGAATCTGTGAATCTAAGGCAAAGAAGGCCCTCCTAACCTAAATTGGTGTAATGGTTTGTTCGGATATAATAGTTGTTCAGAGGCTCCAATCAATGTCGAGCTCTATCGAGATCCTGTTTATTGGTTGTTGGATACGTGGGAAGTGACCTATGGGAGCTTCGTATATATCTCCAGACAAGGTCATGAAGATGGTGATAGGAGTTTTAGTGGATTTGTAGTGAACTATGGGTGGTTTTTTGGTCTAGTCCAGAAAATATTAGATTGATTGGCTTCTATATTTAATACGGAGAATTGCATTATGATATCCGGTGGGAGTGGTGAGGATCTAAATACCAGCGTTCGTAAACCGGTATCAATACTTAACTGATTTGCAGGCCGTTGGGTTGTGGGACTTGGGGATCACAACCGTGAGTTCGTGGTTGTTATGGACTGTTATGGTCATGTGAAGAATCAATCCCTTCTTCTGACTATCCAAAGTAATCATACGCCTTTTCAGCCTCTATGTTTAGAACTAGAAGTTGTATAATTTTCTCAGAATACCTTACAGGTGTTCTGGTAACTTGAATGCGTAAGCTAGTATCTATGTCAACGAGGAGGTCTCCTGTGTTAGGTTATGGAACTAAAGGATCACAACCAAATACTTGTTCTCTTTCAAATCCTTGTACAGTCATTTGGATATTTTATCAAGGTAGTCTATAGTTAGGATGATTTGACCAAAATGTATATGCCTTGTCGTCTTCGATATTTAACCCTCTCAGTTGTTCACTAATTGCTTGTAGGTTTTTCATTGCTCGAAAGACCTGTATCCTAAGGTCTTGATCTATATCAGCTAATGTTGTGGGTAGGTTTGGTTGAGGCACTATTGGTTCAAATATATATTCTCTAGGCTCTCTAGGTCCCATGATTGTCATGCAAAATGATTCAACTTTTAACTAAGATTAATAAACTAATTATGAAAGATGTATCTACACTATGCATATATTCTTTTATTTTTTTATTTTCAATGAAGTATTTTAATGAAATTAAAGAGCAGCTACTCTAATATATTTAGAAAATGGACAACTAATCTAGTAATAGAATTAAAACAAAGTAGCCTAGTGTGGCTATTTTCCTGTGCAGTTGTGATTTTATCCTAAATATCTAAGTAACTAATTATTTTAAATTGAAATACTCTTGATCCTACCTCAGAAGTGAGGAATGAATCACAGTTTCTCAGAAACTATCAATCCCCACATGACTTCCTGGCAATATTGAGAGAGCGAGCTTTTGGCTGAAATAAAATAATTCACTACTCTATTTGATACGTTGTAACTAGAACTTTGATAGCTCAAACTTGGAGTTTGAAAAGTGGTAAATCCAGTTGTGTGTGATTGTATCCCCTCAAGTGTGATCTCCTTGTTTCCTTCATGTTCTCTTGAATCCTAGAAAAGCATGTATATGATAGTATCAGCAGAATAAGGAACTTGAACAATGGCAGCTTTTGGATATAGACCGAATATAATGCGAGTAAGAGAGAGATAGTGCAAGTGAATAGAGCTTGACTATGTAATTCCTAGCAGGATTTATTGTGGGAATACAACACAAATGTGCCAAGAGTTTTAGAATCTATCCTTGTGACAAAACAAAACCTACAACTCTAAATGGATTCTAATCTAGAAATGAAACTATTCTATGCTAAGCTGATTGTATGGAACAACAATGAAATAAGATGAAACAAGAAAATTAAATGACTTCTAAACAACAAAGGAAAGCTAATAATTGATGCAAAAAATGAAACCAGTGGAACCCTAAGCAAGACACTCAAAAGCTGAATGATTAAACAAAGAAGGAGAGGGGCCATTTGTTTGAAAACAAGCTGGCTATTTAAAGCAAATGAAATCACAAGAAGGTAACTTGGAATTGAACTCTTTTACCATTAAACAAAGTGAAAACACTATTCACAGGGTGGCCAAAACCTAAATGCAAAGCAAAGTAGCTGAAGAATGTGGGTAGAAATTGAAGATTTATGTTTGATGTGATCGTCAAAACTTTCTAGAAAATGTGAGAATGCACTGCCGCCTGTCTGGGCAGAAGCTGATCACGGGACCTCACTGGGGCGGGCAGATTGGCGGTATCATCGAAGACCAAAATGTAAAGAAAAAGGGGGAGAGGGCAAAACAAAGCATGCGAAGGCCGAGCAAGGCATGCGGGATATAAATGTATACTTGGCAAGCTTTTCTAGATTTTGAACACCTTGCAAGGAGACCTGTATCATCATTGGGGTATGTGTAACATCTTTTTGGCGGTGTAATACCCTACAATTTTGGGTACATACATATTGCCCCCTTGGAGAAGCATCTTAGCCATGAAGAGGTGTAAAATGGTGGATCCAAGTATGGCATTCCGAAATGGGGAGTTAGGAGTTATACCCGACACACTTGTGTGTTGGAAAGTTGCCATCCAAAATCCCACTATCTACAAAATGAAAAAGGGGACTCAAGTCTAGCTAGATAAAACAATTTGAGAAATAAGAGTAAACTGATATGAAATGAGGACTTACCATCTACGTGGGTTTTAGAACTTACCTCCGTCAACACTCTGACCCTACGAAAGACATTCAAAATCAATTTTAAAAGGCTATATATATATATATATCGAACTCATTTCACTATTCATTTGTGTGGATTGATTTGATATTTTTGAGCTCTAGGACCCACGGTGATGATTTTCAATGAGAGTATAGTCAAAACGTTTGTGGTGAGATAGTGATCATGCCTCGAGAGCGGAACATCGACTGTGAAGTCTCAAGTTAGTTCACAATTTATTATTTTTGAACCTTGTTGGTCGTCAAATAGGACTTTTAAGAAAGCTTTGTCAGGGGACAAGAAGTCCCTCCTCTTTAATGGGAGAGGTTCCCTTATTCAGAAACGAACTTATTTACAAATATATAAAACATGATTTTATAGTTGAACTTGGATATTACGAAAGTGTTTTCCTGAGGATCATCGATTCAAAAGGACCGAGGAAAGGGAATACGAGGGTGAGTGAAGAGTAACATGCGGGATTATAGATATGAGAATAATCCTTTATGTATACGAAGTTGCGGTGAATTTAAAACAAGATCGTTTGTACAAGATGAGATTACCGGACACAAAGTTACGTAAATAACCTTCTTGATTCATTAATCAAGGACACAAAGTTCCTTCTTGGTTATACAAGATCACTATACTGCATGATATTTGAAAATATGCAATCGGTGAGACTAATGAACTAGAAACAAATGATCTTCATGAAATTAAAAGAAAACACGGAGATAACGAGAGATTGGATAGACAAATGATGAATGGAAAGCCCTTTTGTATTGATTTCTCTCGATCTATTTACACTTCCGAGAAAATATGCCAAGTTCTTCCTCCTTTCAAAATGGCGCAAAGAAGGCCATTATATAGCTTACAATTCAGGTTACTCTTCGTAACTTAGTTTTCTTTTAACTAACGAGATAGTCAAGGACCGTTGATCGCAATACCTTAACTAATTACAAGGAGGAAAGGAATAGAAGAAAAAAAGAATGAAGAAGGAGACAGTGGAGGATCCCTTCATCGAGAGGGACCCACCGTCTTCTGAAACCATGCTTGAATTTTCTTCCACGTATCGGCTATGTCCTTGCACGAGAGGACACACAGAATTTTCATCTTGAGGATGACAATGACTATCTTTGAAAACTGATGTAACCTGGCGTCTTGAGAGCTTCATTCTTCATACGCCTCATTTGTCCTTGAAATTTGATCTTCGGATTGATAGCATCGAGCGCAACTTAAATTCATATTTTAGCATATTCGGGTCAATTGGGAAAAACTAAGTATGAATCGCATTAGGTTCACTTGGGACATGTGAGACACGAATGCGTGAAACACGCGGTTCGGCCGATTCGGGTGAAATAGGGAGAAGACGCACAAATGCATTTTGGGACATTTGGGACGAAAACACGCGATTGACGCGGTTCGGGTGTTTGGCGAAGTGGAACAGCTTTGCATTTTTTGATTTGGGACAAAGAGCTCGAGTGCACGTGACTCGGGAGTTTCGGCCGATCGGGAACAGAGAGCAATTTGGAACTCGGGACGATTGGGACAAAATTGCGCGAAGGGCGGTTCGGGCGAATCGGCCATTGAAAATGGAACAGATTTGCCGATTAACTTTGGGACATTTGGGACATGAAAGCGCGGTTCGGGTGAATCGGCCGAAAATGGAACAAAAGGCCCGTTTGAACTTGGGACATTTGAGACAAAAAGTTCGAGTACTGCAACTGACTCGGCAGTTCGGGTGAAAATGGAACAACTCGCACTTTTTGATTTGGGACATTTGGAAGCAAGAAAGTGCAAGTGCGCGGTTCGGGTGATTCGTAGAAATTGAAACAACTTGCACAATAAGTTTTGGGACACTTGGGACAAAAAGTTCCGACGGGCCCGAAAATGGAACAACTTCGGGGATTTCGGCCGATCGGGGAACAGAATGCACTTTCGTACTTGGGACAGGCGGGACAAAAATGTCCGACAGGCCCGAAATACATACAAAATGACCCGAAACACAGATTTTCTCAATTTTCATGACTTAGGCACTTTAGAGGAAAACACTCATAACTCAAAATTTTGAAATTTTACTTTCATTAGGGTAGGGAATTTTGAGTGGACAACAAACCTAAAATGTAGAAATGATAAAATCTTTTTCTTGGGGTGGTATTTATGAAAATACCAATTTTAAATGAGTCTCAAAAGGGGGCACCCCTAGGGTAGTCCTTATTCTAGTTAAAATGGTGTCTTTTTCTTGTTTTTAGGCACTTTTAAGGCTTAGACCCGTTTATGTTTTCAGACAGGACCCCGCCCGCACAGAGGCGATGATTACGGGACCACCGCCTTAAAAGGTGGTGGTTACTGGAACCGCCGCTCTACACGGGGCAACGGTTCATGACAAAAAGTAAAAATAATGCTTTGCTTTAGTCATTTTTGCATTCTTAGCACTTTTACATGTTTTTATAGTCTTTCTAATCAGATTTTGATACTAACTTACTCTTTTTGTGTTTTTGGATGTATGCGAAGAAGGAGGAATACATTAGATGGAGCCGAGAGAGGGAGTGTGATTGGCTCCTAGCAGTGTTAGAGGCACTCACTCAGGCAGAGCGAGATACTCTTCAGAGGGCTGGCATTTGGAGGATTGCACAAGTCCCTCATGTTGCACCTGCTAGTCACATATTATGTGACTTATTTTCATATTGGGATGCGGATTAGAACACCTTCGATTTAAGAAGTTAGGGGTGAGTGGACCATAACCACGGAGGGCGTTTATGTATACTAGGGGTTCCAATCCTTGGCGCGACTTTCTCTTAAGACAGCAGTATTGAGATCTCAGGTGGTTCAGTGGGCCACCTATATGGGGGATGCAGTTGTTTCGATGGGGTCGAAGAAGGGGGTGAGGATCCGCTCCATTGTTGAGTTAGACATTCCTATGCTCCGTAAGGCCATCATGGGCATCCTTGCTTTGAGATTGATTGGGGACAAGGGAGGGGACACCCTCTTATATTGTTGGGGCCCCATTATTACACAGATTGAGGGCCATGGACGTGTCTACACTTGGGAGCGAGACATCCTCGGGAACACCTACAACAATTTATACGGGGTGGTCGACTACGGGGATACGTCACGAGCCACCTGACTCTTGTCATGAGTTGGGTGTATGAGCATATCACTCGTATGGGAGAGGTGTAGAGGTGGAGGATCCTGGGGCTATCAGGGAAGCGAGGTGGACAAGGATGACCATTCTTAGAGTGCCTCACTATCCAGTGGCCTCTTTGACCACTGTAGACATGGAGGCCACTCCTTATCAAGCCATGGCAAGGTTATGGGGAGAGGAGACTATCATATTGATTGCTTGTCAGACTACTAGTCAGCTAGTAGATAGGGTGGGGAAGTTGGAGATCCACCCCTTTGATAGAGTACCATAGCAGTTCGGCCTCCCCTATATTGACATGTTTCCTCCAGTGAGGCCAGTGTATAGATCTATTCGTGAGGCTCGGGAGGTCCTAGAGGTCGGGGTTGGACTACTGTTACTCCTAGTGTTCCCATCGCGGCTAGGAGGGTGGTACATGCTCGAGGGGGAGCCGGTGCTCCTCAAGCACCTTTACTTGATTACCTTTGGTCCCGCCTATAGCAGCAATGAGCCCATATATGTGGACTATGAGTCTGAGGAGTTCACTAGGGAGAGAGACAGAGGAGATGGAGATTAGAGGGATGGGCGGGGAGGATGATAGTGATTCTGAGTGGCATGACACTCAGGATATCCTATGGGTTGAGAGGGCAGAGCGGAGTGCAGAGAGGGTGACTCTGATCTCAGAGGAGTTTCTCTCTCAGGATTTAGGGAAGATGGTGAGTCTTTCGCAGTCGTCACATTACTCCGGATGTGAGAGAGGGATGTCGATCGGCGGTAGCATTAGTGGTAGGCATGGATCCTAGAGACCCTTCCTGGAGGCCGAAGATCCGAGTGAGTTTTCACTCTTCTCTTGACTTGGTTTTAGTTAGAATTGTCTTAGTTTTCATTTATTCTTGGTTTTATTTTATCGTTTTCTAACTTGTTTTCTCCTTTATTTACAGTGACTGCTGATGAGTGGTGAGACTTGATTCACCGAGTATGCATAAATACCTTGTTTCTCCCCTCGGAGAAGACTCGTGTTGAGCTTTCTATGGATGTGGGGGAGCCTTCATAGTCGGTAGGCATACCGATGTTTTCCTTTGTCTGGCATGCGGCGAAGATCATGACCTCTCTCCGTGATGAGGTATTTGGATATAGGATGGTCGAGTGCTTGATGAGGAGTCATTCTCATAATGAAACGGTAGCTACTATTGGCCGTGACCGTGAGCCCTCGGTGCATTCGAGTCTTTGGCGTAGCCGGAGTCCTAGACATGGTCGTGTGCCTTCTAAGGGATCCCATAGGGGTTGAGAGGCCATTTTTGGAGTGTTTTGTCAGATATTTATGAGTGTTTTTTTACTTTTCGGGCTCATTGAGCATTTTGACCATGCCTAGTGCATGATGGCATTGTATATAAAACTTGATTTATATATATATATATATATATATATATATATATATATATCTTTTGGATCTAGACTTTTGGTGCCTAGAATTTTGTGACTTGTTTCCACATGTATACTAGATGTTTTTAGAGTATTTGCTTTCATGCTTTTCAAGTATGTATGCAATGGATGACAAATGATAACAAATGTTGAGCAGAATGTTTCTCTTTTTTATGCTTTTATAATGTTGATATGTGATGATTAACACATTGTAGTATTGAACTTTCGACCTCTTTGGGCAATGTTTGTGATTTCTTCTTATGTTGGCAAAACGTGATGAATGTATAGTGATAAAGAGATGAACTTGCCCCATTCCCAACTCCACGTAACCAAGTAAGATGCGAGGGCTCAACACCAAGGGTGAGGAAGGGCACAAATTGTATGAGTTTGACTGAATGGAACGATGAGAGACAGAAACTAGTAACAGAAACCAAACCTAGACCTACACACTTACCCTACTCAGAACTACCACCAAGCTAGAAGGCCACTTACTTTCTAGTTTATCTAGACTTAGATTTATAAATGGAAACCTGGTTGACAAAATCTAGTTTTGAGGATTTGATCTCTTTAGAATTTGGACATTTGTTTTCTCTTAATATAATTTGATTTGTATTTTTAGAATACCAAGATTTGTTAAATTGTGTGAATGGACCCCCACACCTTGCCTCATACCACTAGTAAGAAGCATGGGTTTTTCACCAAAGGTAAAATATAGGTGAGTAAGGGCACTTCTTTCCTTTCCCAACCTCGCACCACTAGTAAGAGACACGGGCTTATCACCAAAGGTTGGTGGGGCAAAGAAGTGTGTAAAATAAAATATTCTGTTTTGCTTGGCACTTTGATTCTATTTGATTTTTGACACTTCTGATCTATGAATTTGGGATATCCTTTCTTTCAAAGAGACTTAAGAGGGATAGATGTGACACCAAGAAGCTTCTAGAATAGACCATAGGTAAGGACAACTTCACCTAGTAGAAAGAAAGAGCAAAACCAAGTATGCAGGCCTTAGTATGGTTTTCATCAATACTTGTCTGTCAAACTTGATGAGAAGATTTGAAAATACTTGATGATGTTTAAAGAGATGTGATTTGAATGCTTTTGCCAATACTTTCATAAATTTGTAATAAATTTCTTAAGAGTAAGTTCTGGACTACAATTTTTACGAAATGAGTGGACAAAATGAAACAGCTAAATGACTAGTGCAATGTAGGTAGCTATAATGTACAAGTGGTGATTCTGATGTCTTATGTAAAACTGTTTAAGATGCAAGGAATTGACAGTTTCATTGAATTCCTCACCTTCTAGTGTGCACAAAAGATACGCACCATTTTTCGTAGTCCTTCATGACTCGGTATGGGCCCAACCACTTGGGCCAGAACTTCCTTCACCAGTTTTCTTATCAATCGGCTTCCTAGTCTTAGAACTAAATCTCCCTCATATATTTCTCACTCATAGACCTTTTTGTTATACTACCAACACATCCGGTCGGCATAGGATCGATGCCATTGTTCAAAGCATTTGCTTTGGCCTCATCAAGGCTTTCCAGTTAAGAGAGGTGTGCCTCCCTATAAGCTTCTTCATCCAAAATCCCTTGTAATGAGATACGAGTGGGTATTTCAACCTCAAGTGAGAAGAACTGCTTACCCCGAATACCAATGAGAAAGGGTTTCTCATGTTGGTGTTCTTATTGAGGTTCGATGGGCCCAAAAGGCCGGATATAGTTTTAAATGCCAATCTCGCTTGTTCTCCTTGACTGTTTTAAGGAGAATAGCTTTTAATGTTTTGTTTGTTGCTTCAACTTGCCCATTGGCTTGAGGGTAGTAAAGAGAGGCCGTGTGATGGTTTATCTTGAATTTATTGCATAACTCATGGACCTTGTCATTTTTAAAGGATGTGCCATTATACGAGATAATGACTTGTGGGACACCATACCTACACATGATTTGATTAGAATGAATTTGGTAATTCTACCGAGCACTGAAATCTTGTGGTGAGAGGCATGGTCTCCACCCATTTGGTAAAATATTATGTGGCTGTAATTATAAAATTATGGCCATTGGTTGATGAGGGAGAGAATTTCCCTATCAAGTCTAGACCCCACGTGGAGAAGGGCCATGGGGTCGTTATTGGTTGCAGGGATTGTGCTGGCATGTGAATCTTGTGAGAGAATTCTTGGCATTTGTGGCACTTACATACAAATTCCACTGCATCATGCTCAAGAGTGGGCCAAAAATAGCCCATCCGATGTATTTTGTGAGTAGTGGCGTGACCACCGAAGTGGCCTCCACATATCCCACTATGGGATTCATGAAGAATCTTCTTGGATTCTTCTATGTCGACGCATCTTAGAAGCATGCCGTCGAAGGCTTTACTGATAGAGTACTGTTCTAAAACAACATATTTAGTGGTAATAATGCGTAACCACCTTCTTTGTTGTGATGTGGCACCTTTTGGGTATGTGTGGTCTATGATAAAATTGATGATATCAGTGCACCAGGGACATGTAGAGATGGGGGCCTAGTTTCGATGAAGTATACATACTCATCGGGAAAGTCATTTGCAGTTGCCTTCATCTAGTGGATTGTCACTAACCAATCTGCAATGATTTGTCCCTTAATGATTTTTGGTTTACGAATGTCAACTCAAATTCACCCATTAAGGTTATGAAATGCCCAGCCTTTTTAGATAAAGACCCTTGCATAGGGAATGTTTGTAAATGATCTTTCTTTACAATGACCCTTGTTTCGTGGTTTAACATGTAATGTCTTAAACATTTTATTACAAAGACTATGGCAAGGCATTCTCTCTCCACTGTGTATAACATGTTTCATAATCAAGCAACGTTCGGTGATGAAATAGACCGCACGTTCTCATTTATCGTTATCTTCTTGAGCCATCATGTAGGCTAGCGAGACATGAGTGGCTCGTGAGTATAGGATCAAAGGCGGTGCGGTTTGGGAGGCATTATCGTGGGTGGAGACAACAAGAAGTGTTTAACTACTTCAAGGCCTCGTTGCATTCTTGATACAATAATTGATATAATCTTTCTTTAATAGATTGTTGATTGGATGAATGGAAAAACTTAAATGCTGGGATGAACCTTGGATTGCACCGAGCTTCCCAAGAAATGACACGATTCTAGACTCAAATCGATGGTGGGATCATTTCGAGAACAGCACTGTATTTTAGCTGGATCAACATCAATCCTTCATGAAGATATAATATAGCCTAGAATTTTTCCTCCTGTCACACCAAACACGCACTTTTATGGGTTTAATGTGACGCCGTATTCAATTAATCATGAGAGGATGATGCAAAGTACTTCTGGATGATCACAGTGCTTCTTGGCCTTGGCTAATAAGTCATCCACATAGGATTCCATAATTTTATGGATAAGATCATGGAATATGTATGTCATTTCCTGTTGATATGTAGCGCCAACGTTCTTAAGACCAAATGGCATGATAACATAACAATAAGTTCCCCAGGGAGTTATGAATGTAGTTTTGGCTTGATCCTGTTTAGATATTTTAATCTGATTATACCTTGAGAACCCATCCATGAGGGACAACAGTTCAAATCCAACTATTGCATCAACGATAACGTCAATGGATGGTAATGGGAAGTCATCCTTGGGACAAGCTTTGTTAATATCTTGAAAATCTATGCAAATGCATATCTTCCCATTCTTTTTTAGAATAGGGATGATATTAGATACCCATTGTGAATAGTCAATGGGTTTGATGAATCCCACTTGGAGAAGTTTTATTACTTCCTCTTTTACCATGAGAGCCACTTTTGGCTTCATTGGTCTTGACTTGTTTAATTGGTTTTGCATCTGGTTTAGTGACAAGATTATGTACCGCGATATGTGGTGCAATTCCCGTCATTTCTTTATAGTTAAATGTGAAATCCTTTTAATGTTCTTTGAGGATTTGGGTGTGTATTTCTATTTCCTCCGAAGTTAACGAGGATCCCAACTTCAAAAATTTTGGTTCTTCCTCCGTTCCAATGTTTATGTCAATGGTTTCTTCTATTAAAGAAGCATTACCTTCTTCAAATTCAGGTGGGGCTAGAGGTAGTTCCAAGATTTTCTCTGTTTTCTATCTCATAGATATCGAGATCCTTCTTTGGAGGAGACTCTACCATGAGATTTCCAAAATAGGAAGAGGAATGTGGTATTAGGGAAATATCCACTATGCGGTGAGTAAGGTGTAGCTCCACATAGGCATTTAGATATTCGAGAGTGACTCTATCATCGTCAAAGTGATCCATGATAGAAAAATCATCCTCAGCTTCTCCATGAGTTAGGAGTGAGTTTTTGGTATCTTACGCACTAATGGTTGATGCAGTGATACTATGAAATTTATATCTTCCAACTCACTTTTTGGAGTGAAACAGAAGGCGAGGTTACTATTGAGTCTGCAAGAAGGTTACGCTCTCGTGGGATTGCTTCAATTGATATGAAGTTAAATCCCTTGCTTAGATCTAATACAGCTATTTTATAGAGTTGTAAATGCTTAGCCCTAGTTTCATATACTTTAGAGACTTGGTTTGTAACTAGTTGCGAGTCTCCTAGCACTTTAATGTTGTCGACGCCCATTCTTTTGGCTAGGATGAGGCTAAGGAGGAGAGCTTCATACTCATCCCCATTTTTTATACATTCAAAGTTTAATTTAAAGGTGAAAGGTAGGATCTTTCCCTCGGGTGAAGTTAAGATCAATCTTACCCCATCTCCAAAGTGACATCTAGCTCTAGTGAAGTGGAGAGTCCAATATTTTCTTGGAAATATGGATGTTGGGATATTCGTCGTATCTATTTCTTTTACTTTGGTTACTTCTACCATAAAAACTTCATCTAATGGAAGAGAAACAATTCCCATGGTGCGTCCCATACCCATAGAATCAAATGGTAGGAGAATAGGTAAGTCTTTCTCTATTAACTCGACAATTTTTGTGGTAGTCCCTAGTGACACTATTTCTATGACGTTGGTCTCATTTTTGAGTGTTGGAATGTCCTCGGCTAGATTTGTAATTTCCAACTCTGTGGTGGGTATCAACTTCTCTTTTGGTTTTGAATTAATTGGTTTGATAAGTTGATTTGTTGGGAGTTCAAACTTGGAGTGAATGCCTAGTCTTTTCTTCAAATCAGCAAGGTGTATATCAAAGGGTTTTGGGTCACCTTGTGCCACAAATATTTTCCCTAAGTGTAGAAATATGATTTCTTGGAATAACGTGGAAGGGATTGCCTTCATGCGGTGTATCCATGGCCAATCAAAGTCATATTATAGTTGGTTTCCCGATCTATAATATAAAATTCGGTGAGGATCGTCTTGGGTCCTAAAGTGACTGGTAAAACTATGGTTCCAATTGAAGTGGCCTTGAGGCTATCATATCCTCTTAACATATTTCGTGTTGTGGAACAGTTTGTCTCTCCATAACCTAAATTTTGAAGAAAAGTGAAGGGGACTATGTTAACTATTGCCCCATCCTCAATCATTGCATGTTTCACATAATTATTGTAAACCCATACTTGTAAATGTAAGGTTGGCTCACCTCTTCATGCAATCTCGGTGTCTGTTGGAATTTTACTTATATCAAATATAAATTCAGTATCCCTATCTAGCTGCCCCAGAGGATAAACGTCAAAGTCTACATGGTTTACTTGCATTTCCGGAGGAGGAGTGATGTTGATTAAATGACCAAGGCCTAACGCTTCTAAGAGGGTAGCCCGCAAGGGGAGAGTTATTTAACAAACCCAAAAAGGAGATGTGAGAGAAGGTTTTAGTTTAGTCATTAATTAAATCATAGCTGCTATGGGTTTTACCAATGTTTGTTGACTGTTGTCTAGTTCCAATGGATAACTTGGAGTAGGTTGAGAAGAATAATCCCATGTTCTTGTTATGGTTTCTACGGGTAGCTCGGTGTCTAACTCTACCAGACCAACTATCTTGGTTTGGGGTCGAGTTCCTAGTTGGGGTGCGACTGGTGGATTTAATGAAGTTGAAGCTTCATGATCATTGTTTCCTATTATAACACCCTTGTTTGTTCTGTTAGGATCTAGCCTGTTATTGTTAGAATGGTTTGGGAGTGGATCATTAAAGATCTTGAGGGGTGCATTTTGAGAGGCGCCCTGTATAATCGTTTTGCATGGGTACTACTGAGAATTTTCTAAAAACATATCTATAAAGAGTTGGTTTTGATCTTCTGGCAAACTCTACATGAATTTATTGTAGTCACGACAAGTCCTAGTATCATGGCCTTGAATCTTATGGAAGCCACAATATAAATTGGGATTATAATTTCGAGGTTATTGATTTAAAACTTTATTATGGCCCAAAATGCTTTGATAAGGTTCTTTGGTTGTCGAGTTAAAATTTTGAGGTTGTTGCCTTTGGTTTTGACTTTGATATCTAGTTGGGTTTTGATTTGGACCTTGTGTTTGGATTTTTCATTGTCGTTGTTGTTGTTGTGGTCACGGTGGACGATTAAAATCCACCACATTGATTGTTGGAGTAAAATTGTTATTTCACTGATTATTAATAGGTGGCGAAATGTTTACAACATTTTCCCTTTTAACTTGGTCAATTACTCCATCTGTTGTAACTCTCACGGTTCTTGTTAAGGATCTTAGGTCCTTGATTAGCGTTCCCAATATTAGGATAGGCCACGGTGTTTTGATTGGGAGTGGTTAATTTCCCATTTGTTCCATATGTCTTATGACCACTATCTATCACTGCTTGGTCGATTCAGAGAGCACTCTCGAGTACTTCATCGTAAGTTCTTAGTGGAAACTTCTAGACTTCTTCCGTTATCTCTCTATTGAGATAATTAAGGAATAAATCGCATAGTTCCATTTGATCCATGTTTGGAGCACTTGCTGATGAGTAGAGAACCGTACGCCATCTTTGAATAAAATGAGTCAGCGGATTCATTATGTTCTTGTTTAATATGCAAGAACTCCCGATTCCCATTCTTAACAATTTGTTCATATCAAAAGCTTTGATAAACTCAAACACAAGTTGTTTGAATGAGTGTATCGAGGCTTCAGGTATTCTATAATACCAATCAAGGGCAATACCTTCTAAGGTTTTAGGGAATATTTTAGCAACAACCCCGTCCCAAGGGAGTAATTCCCTTATGGCTGTGGCATAGGCCTTAATGTGTGCATTTGGATCCCCTTCCCCTTTATATTTGGGTAAATCAAGAAGAGGTATTGGAAGCATAACACTTCATATGGTGAATTCTAGGGGATCTTTTAAATATTCTGAATAAGTCCCTACTGCGTAGGCCTCAACCATCGATGGTGCTTGCTGAGGGGGTGGGGGTGGCATGGTTTGTTGATATGGCATAGCATATGTATTTGCAGGGGCATAAGGGAATCCCTGTGGTTGAACGAACATCCCAGGAGAAGAGAACATGTCCCCTTGTGGTGACTTTGAATAAATGTTTAAGTAAGGAGGAGCATTGTTTTGGTATGGGTTGTTTGGTGCCAAGCTAGGAGGTGTCATGTTTTCAACTGGAGCGGCATTTGAAAACGCTATCCTAGTTGGCATTTGTTGTGGGTAATTATACGGATGTTGAGGAGGCATGCCTAACATGCCTGTTCCTGTAAGGAGGTCAACCTAACTGGGATGATGCGGAGGGTTGGGGATCCCTGCTTGCCCAAAATATGAATTTTGGTTTGCTTGAGCAAGTTCCAGCCCTCTAACCTTTTCAACTAAGGCTAAAATGACCTCTATTGGTGAAGACATAGTGCTTTGCCTTAAGGGTGTTTTTTGTATACCTTGAGGTTGTAAAGGGGTGTGATACCCTATTATGAATTTATCATTACCCTGCCAAGCTTCACTGAGGGTATTTCCCATAAGTGGAGGAATGGGGGTGTTTTCTTCGAATAGGGTATTAGATTATGTTTGTAAACTCCTATAGGTGGATACATGTTTTGGAAATGTTGTTCGCTTTTAGCATAGCATGCTAAGTACTCCTCATCCAAAAATGGGAGTGGATCTGACTATCTACTGATCTGTGGTCTGAACAAGACCCGGGGAGATGAAGTGGATTCTCCAGTAAACATCATATTATAAGAGCTCGATGGCTCTTGTTGTTGTGTTTGTGTGAAGTGATCAAACTCCTCAATTAAGCGAAGAATGGGAACTAGTTACGTGAGGGGAGTTTGAGATGACAAGTAATTACTTGAATAGTTATCAACCCATGCAGAAAACGAGGGTGATGGTTGTCTATTTGTTTGACTATAGCTTGCTTCAAGACTTGAGAGAGGTCTACCATATGCATCGTATCCCAACATATTCGGGGGGTATATGAATACCCGCAGAATAATGGGAAAGAGCAAAGGTGGATGAAAGAAATGAAAACAAAAGGGGAATATTTGTTTGTTCATGTCGGGTTCACCAGTTTTGTATGATGGAAAAGTGACATGCGAGCATGGGAATCTACAAGTACCTCTTCCTCGTACCCGACCTCCCGAGGTCGTGTTGAGACGGCGATGAATGTGGAATATAAATGGATACAGACAAACTAATTGGGTAATCTTATATCCTCAATACGCAATAATGGAATCTGCGAATCTAAGGCAAAGAAGGCCCTCCTAACCTGAATTGGTGTAATGGTTTGTTTGGATATAATAGTTGTTTGGAGGCTCCAATCAATGTCAAGCTCTGCCAAGATCCTATTTCTTGGTTGTTGGATACGTGGGAAGTGACCTATGGGAGCTTCATATATATCTCCAGACAAGGTCATGAAGATGGTGATAGGATTTTTAGTGGATTTGTAGTGAACTATAGGTGGTTTTATGGTCTAGTCCAAAAATATTAGATTGATTGGCTTCTATATTTAATACAAAGAACTACGTTATGATATCTAGCGGGAGTGGTGAGGATCTAAATGCTAGCGTTCGTAAACCGGTATCAATACTTAAGCGGTTGCGAGGCCCATTGGGTTGTGGGACTTGGGAATCACAACCGTGAGTTTGTGGTTATTGTGGACCTGTTATGGTCATGTGAAGAATCAATCCCTTCTTCTAACTATCCAGTAATCATACGCCTTTTTAGCCTCTATGTTTAGAACTAGAAGTTGTATAATTTTCTCGAGAATACCTTGCAAGTGTTACAGTAACTTGAATGTGTAAGTTAGTATCTATGTCAACAAGGAGGTCTCATGTGTTAGGTTGTGGAACTAAAGGATCGCAACCAAATACTTGTTCTCTTTCAAATCTTTGTACAGTCATTTGGATATTTTATCAAGGTAGTTTATAGTTAGGATGATTTGACCAAAATGTATTTGCCTTGTCGTCTTCGATATTTAACCCTCTCGATTGTTCACTAATTGCTTGTAGGTTTTTCATTGCTCGAAAGACACGTATCCTAAGGTCTTGGTCTATATCGGGTAATGTTATGGGTAGGTTTGGTTGAGGCACTATTGGTTCAAATATATATTCTCTAGGCTCTCTAGATCCCGTGATTGTCATGCAAAACAATTCAACTTTTAACTAAGATTAATAAACTAATTATGAAAGATGTATCTACACTATGCATATATTATTTTATTTTTGTATTTTCAATGAAGTATTTTAATGAAATTAAAGAGCAGCTACTCTAATATATTTAGAAAATGGACAACTAATCTAGTAATATAATTAAAACAAACAAAGTAGCATGGTGTGGCTATTTGCCTGTGCAGTTGTGATTTTATCCTAAATATCTAAGCAACTAATTATTTTAAATTGAAAGACTCTCAATCCTACCTCAGAAGTGAGGAATGAATCACGAGTTTCTCAGAAACTATCAATCCCCACAGGTTCCTAAGCGATATTGAGAACGAGATTTTGATTGAAATAAAATAATTCACTACTCTATTTGATACGTTGTAACTAGAACTTTGATAGCTCAAACCTGGCATTTACAGAACAGTGGTAAATCCAGTTGTGTGTGACTTTGTCCCCTTAGTGTGATCTCCTCATTTCCTTCGTGTTCTCTTGAATCCAGAAAATCATGTATATGATAGTATCAGCAAAATAAGGAACTTGAACAATGGCAATTTTGGATATAGATTGAATATAATGCGAGTAAGAGAGAGATAGTGCAAGTGAACAGAGCTTGACTATGTAATTCCTAGCGGGATTTATTGCAGGAATACAACACAAATGTGCCGAGAGTTTTAGAATCTATCCTTGTGACAAAACAAAACCTGCAACTCTAAATGGATTCTAATCTAGAAATGAAACTATTCTATGCTAAGTTGATTGTATGGAAAAAGTAATGAAATAAGATGAAACAAGAAAATTGAATGACTCTAAACAACAAAGGAAAGCTAATAATTGATGAAACGGTGGAACTCTAAGTAAGAAACTCAAAGGTGGATGATTAAACAGAGAAGGAGAGGGGCCATTTGTTTGAAAACAAGTTGGCTATTTAAAGAAAATGCAATCACAAGAAGGTAACTTGGAATTGAACTCTTTTACCATTAAACAAAGTGAAAACACTATTCACAAGGCGGCCAAAACATAAATGCAAAGCAAAGTAGCTGAAGAATGTGGGTAGAAATTGAAGATTTACATTTGACGCGATCATCGGAACTTTCTGGAAAATGCGAACAGGACAGCCGCCCTGTGCAGGGCGGCGGTTACGAGACCACCACCCTATCCTGGGCGGTGGTCACGGGACCGCCACCAGGCAGGGTAGCGGTCTCGTCATTGAAGACCAAAATGCAAAGAAAAAGGGGGCAAAGGGTAAAACAAAGCATGTGGAGGCCAAGCGGGGCATGCGGGATACAAATGTATACTTGGCGAGCTTTTCTAGATTCGAACACCTTGCAAGGAGACATGTATCATCATTGGGGTATGTGTAACATCTTTCCGGTGGTGCAGTACCCTACAATTTTGGGTACGTATAGTTAGCCACCAATTTTTTGTTATTTCATGCAAGGCATAGGTAAGCATATTCCTTCTCTCCACTTGACACTTCCACTGGATCTCCATATCGCACAAAAATACATCATAGTTTCCCTCCCAATGTACCATGGCAAGCTGTCCTCTTCCTGGGCGTCTTACCGAGCGTGCTCTAACAACTCGGGTCTCAGTATCCTTCATATTCCTTCCAACCAACTCGTATGTCCCATGTGCCCAATTATCACACGTAATACTAGTTGTGTCACTTATAGACTGAGCGTCTTCCCACTAAATGGCTCCTTCCTTTAATGGATGAATGACATCGGGGTCCCTAATGGTGTGTACATAGATTCTATCCAGGTCCTCTTCTCCTAAGGGTTCCACATAAGGTACAGACCTTCCATCAGTTAGTGGGATAATCACGTGCTCCTTCTTGTTTTCAAAGCTGATGTACCCCTTATTGAAACACAAGTCAACATTATTCGTGTAATACCAAGGGCACCCGAGAATGCTGAGAAATTATCAGCCTCAGAAATCTCTAGAACCTCAAAATCTCCAGTAAATTTTTCCCCTTGAATAGTTATGGATGCACCTTTCAACACTCCTAGAGGCATGGCCTTTGTGTCTGTTAGCCATGTACAACACATTCGAAGATGGCTGTAATGGGGGCCTCCCCATTTGATTTCATGCATCTAGAGTAAGGACATTGACCTTTGTGCCTATGTCAATCAATATATTACTCAGGATCCACCCATCAACAATTGCATTCAGTGTGATCTCCTTATCATAATCAATGTTATGAGGGGGTAGGTTAGCATGTAGGACTTGTCTCTCATGCTCTCCTCCAATGCGTGGTAATTTTTCCCTTAGCCACTCTCTTAAGAGAGGGATAATGTTCTCCTGGAGTAGTATCTTACACACTTCTCTGACCTCATCCATGTCCTTATGAGGGACCTTAGCACTCTTCTTTTGTTCTAACTTGCATGATTGCTCCTTCAGACACTAGATTTCTCCTTGCAAACTCCTAATCACCTCCATGGTTTCTTGGTACACCTCCTTCTAATGAGTTAGATCAGGATATTTCCCATGTAATACCTCTTATCTTATAATGAGAGGCCTTTTCTTTGGTTCTTCCACGACATGCGTGGCTTCGCCCACGTGGTTACTAAGATGGGTTCCAACTAGAGTCATGTGCTACCCTAGGCATCCATAACGGATCAGCTCACTTCACACTAAACATTCCTACACCTCGGTCCTTCTTCTCATTCTAGCTCATGTGCTCATACAACTCAGGGCACTCCTCATACTTATGATTCTTCCTGCACCATGAGCATTGTAACAAATCTGGACACTCACACTTGTAGTGTTCAATTGATCCACAATTGTAACAAGTTCCACGGAAAGTAACTTCTTCCTCCGCAACCATTATGGCCTCTAAAGCCTCCATGAAAACCTCTTCCTCGACCTCCTCCTTCCACACACCCTTCATACTTACGATCCTCAACCTTGGAGCTGCTATTTATGCTTGCAGCGGCACACACCGAGATCAATGGCATCATGGATTTGGTCTATTAATCTGTAGTCCTTTGTATCATGGGTTGTGGATGTACAAATCTTACAATAACAAGACACATTCTTGGGGATCTGACGCAACAACGGAAATCTACTTGGATACCGATCTTTGTGATATATTTCACAATCCACTAACGCAAAGCGCACATCATCTTTGTGGGAAACTATCCTTTGTGTGCCCCTCCACTTCACAATCCATGCACCAAAGTCCATTGCGTGTTTCATGAGCCAAGTTTCTAGACAATTTATCAAGTTACTTCACCATGGAAGAAATCTAAGCTTCTAAAAAGGGACTCACTCTAGTGTCAACACTCTTGACAACCTCGGTGCATAAAATAGCTCCTCAAGGCTTCGCACGAGATCCGTGAAAGTTTTGTGTGAAAGGGCTTGCCTAAAGGGCATGATCAAGCCCCCAATGAACCATTGTGCATGTTGGGACAAATGGATATCATAGGATAAATTTAATAGGAGAGTCTTAAAATGTGTGTCATACTCACGCACACTCTCTAACATCCCTTTTTGAATCTCCTTCAATGCATTGATGCTCTTTTCTCAAACTCGGGAATGTGGAATTCTACCAAGAATTCATCACGTAATGTGGTATAATCCACCACCGTCTGATGGGGGTCATACTTTTGGTACCAGTTATGTGCATGCCCTTGCAACGTATTTGTAAATTGACTTGCTTTCCACTTTGGGGTAGTGATTCCCTCGGTGTGCCATAGAAATTCACATTTTTGCACATGCTTTGTGGCATCTTGGCGCCCTTGTAATTAGGAAAGTGCAGAAACATCTCATAAAACACTTGTTGATGGTGTTTTGGTCCTTGTTTCAAAGCTCCATGACCTTGATTCGCTCCAATGTTGCCTCCACCACCAAATCCACTAGATCCACTAGCTCCTATCCCTCTGAAACCACCAGATCCTCCTCCCATGGCAGGTAAGGGTCTTGATGTAGTTTTGCTCGCCTTCCCACCGTTACACTAAAATATGTGCTAACATTTTGTGACGTTGAACCGCTTCCAGACGTGATACCCAAACTTTGTGTACCCACACCTTGCCCAAATGTCGTACTAGATAGGATACCTCCAAACACCAAAAATTTATGTGTTGCCATAGATGTACTAAATGAAAAATTATATCTACTAGGTGTCACTCGACTACCAATACCAATACCAACTGGATTATCAAAACTTATCTTAAGAACTGGAAAACTAAGTGCAAGGGTCTAGTCACCATGTGGGTTAAGATGCATGCCTACGGCTCTCCTCCTTTCTTCATATGATGAGCTCTCTCTAGAATTCAAGGGGTTTCTCTTCCACGCTTTCCAAGATGGGGTAGCTCAGACTACTCATGTTCCACATCCTCCACGCGAACCTCAAACCCTTCCCACAACATTTACCTCCATAAATCCATCACTCGTGTAGCTTTGTGTTATCTCACCAACTCCCTTTCTCGTGCTTCATTATACTTGAGCCACCTCTCCTCTCTCTCCATTTTTGCCATAAGGCTCGTCATCCTTCACCACACCATCTTCCTCAACCCATGTCTAGTGGGAAGTTAGCCACCATATGAAGTGCCTCCATACTCATAGTGATGATTAGGATCTTAATTGCTAACGACATAGCACGCAAGAATAATCCTCTTGGCTCCCATAAGAACTCAAACTCAGCAATCTCTGCTGCGCAAGAATACATAGAAATTGCATATTCTAAGGTATAATAATTCAACACTCCACTCCACCAATGATCAACAACATGAGTCCAGGTCAAATCAGCATCATGCAGCCTCTGATACTCTTCTTGGGTCCAAACACAAGGTCTATAGTACTAATTCTTCCTTGAAGAAAATGTCGACAACCATTCATACAGCTCTACTGGAAAACAAAAAAATAATGTCTCATAGAGCTCATGATACAGGTGCTCCTCTACCCATTTACATGCATCAAACTCAAGTCCAGTGTTAAATCACTGAGAAAACTCATCCTCCGTGCTTTTAAGCCAAGTCTCGATGTTGTCTAAGGTCAAACGTTTTGTCATCACACACCATTCTTACAACAACTTCAAAAGAGGTCCCAACAATAGAACCAAAATGTAGTCTCATTTACCTCTTACCCTTTAAACTCTCTTTAATCCCAATTGTGTCAACCTATCACCCAACATTATTTGGGCACTCACCCGAGGCACACATGGGTGTCGAGCCCCTCTTTTATGTGAGCCTTGTAAGAATACTCCGCCATTAATAGAGGAATGGTTTACGTAAGAACAAAAACATGCATGTAATATAATACAAAGGTAGTGGAACTAGTTCTAAGCACAAATGCATCATGAAATAAGCATAAATACAACAATGGCGTAATAGATTCATATCTAACCATAAACAACATGAAAACACACTAGGGTTTGGTCTATAAACATAGATATTTGGAACAGAGCTTCATATATTGATTATAATCATTCACAATAGCCATATTACATCAAAAAGGGTCATCATAGACCATATACATCATGGAATATCATTTCATCCCCACAAAAATACTATGAACAAAGATCCTAGCTATGTTTTCCCATTACAACCCTTGTTTGGACCGAGCGCATACATATATGCTTAACAACATCCTTTCCAACATTCTTTTAGCACTTTGTTATCCTTAAAACTCCTCTCCTATTTCAAACCCAAGCACTCCTTTAAATAGAATCTGGATTCACCGCCATAGTTTCACCCATGAGAAAATCACATGCCAAGTGGAAGTGTGGTCCTCCATGATTGAGTGCTTATGCTAGCTTGCAAAGGCCTCCACTAACTATAATGATCCTCTTAGGAATATTCCATGCATGGAATATTCTTTTCTTGACCTCTAAGGCTCTAGGTTGGCACCTTATCCATTCATCATGCCTACTCGAGGCCCTCACGTGTTTTTCATATGATACCACCTTAGAAATGCGGCTAAGTCCTTGAGCCTTGCTTTACTTCCACACGCCAACCTCTTCTCCCATGCACCTTTCCTTGAGTGCCTTTCTACACACTTGCCTTGCTTTGTGTGCATGCTCTCTCTCTCTCTCTCGCCTTTGGACTTAGTCATTTTTAAGGGTCCAACAGCACGTGTGACGCAGTCCAGCAGAGCGTGTGATCCTTATTTAAATCCCCTTGGGATAATTTTTGAATCACAAATCACTTTTTGTCTTGTTGAAATGGGGGCTCTCTTCACGAGTTAAGCCTATTAATTGTGATGAAATATAGAAGGATCTAGATGTTTGGAACTTACTAAAGGAGAAGGGGGTTACTCCTTTCACGGAGTGGCTTTCAGCCATTCACAAAGTTTCTAGTAGTATCCTCGCCTTGTGGAAGAAGGGGAAGTTTAAGGTAGGTCGAGTTTAAGTTTGAGATTTTGATGGACTCCATTTCAGCCACCACTTTCCTTTACGCCATTGGTGATATTTACTTCAAGTGGTCGCTTAAAGCTAAACTGGGATACTTTTTACATCATGGAGAATGACCGAGAAAATACCACTGTCGATTACAAATTTGCTTCTCTCCCTCCCCATGGCATATATTGGAAAGGCAGATTATGAGGTATTTCATGTTAGAAGGGAGGTACAAATTGATCTACAGGCCCCAGCTCTTCCTTCTGACCCATTTCCACCATGGAAAAAAGGTAAATTAGGCAAATTTTTGTTTCAGTCTTTGGATTTATCAATTAAGCAAGCTCACGAAGATGAAGGCCATATCCTTCATCAAGGTCTCCACTTTTTGTTATTTAAAGTTGTTTCCTCCCCTGGATACTCGGATCACTTTCCACCTAAGTCTGGAAATCCTCATCGTGGCCTCCATTATCCTCCTTCCATCCCCACCCCCTCCCATTGCCTCTGTCGCCACCTCAAGCTCCCACCTAACTTTGACTTCGATGTATTAATCACGAGCCACCGAGGTGTTGATTCCCCTCTTTCCGCTTCTCCACTTCGTCCCCTTCTCCCCACCCCGCCAATTTTTCCTCATTGTCTATAGTTCTTCTTGACTCCTCCTTTATTTTTCTCGGTTTGGCCACATCTCCTCTAGTGGCGACTAATTGTGTGTTATCTTCTCCCATCCTTTCTCCGACTTCTTCCTCGGGCATTGGTGTGACATCTTTTAGTCCTTGTATGATCGGGACATTTTAGAGGTTTTGTTAGGTCTACGTACTATGTATTTGGATTCTCCTCCTCCTACTCTTCAGATTCGCCTATCATCCTAGGAATGGATACTAATATTCTTGGAGCTTTGGATGTCCATCTTGATCTACTCCTTTGGTTGCACAAGATGTTGACACTGCTAATATTGTTCTCAATGTTTTGGAGAAGCTCAACAGAGCCTTTATTGTTATTAAAGACTGGAAAGAACATACTAATAAAACATGGGAGTACCTTAAAGTTGGTCTGTATGGAGCTCATCAAACTAGATGACACTATGGCTG